>VCKU01000095.1:19712500-20312500 GCA_005876895.1 Drosophila azteca
CTATGTCGACGGGCCCTTGCTCCAAGGCTATGAGGAGCTCCGCCGACGCCACTTTGCTTTTATGTAAGTTGAGCTGCAGCACACTCAGTGGCATGGGTGGCTGACTCAACTCCGCTCGACGGGTTGACCACAATCGTCACATCACCGTCCTCTTCCTCCTCTGACTCGTCCAGCGCAAGCCCCTGGGCGGCCTCCACGATAGTGTCCAGACCTGGGTCCTTCTCTACCTCGCCTGCCTGCAGGGTGTGCGCATCTTTGTCCCCGGGGTGGCGCTTTTTCAGGCGCAGATAAACGCTGCCCATGCCCCACGCCATCTTCCCAAATCTGGGGTATAAGAGGTCCTCCGCCTCTTTATTGATCTGGAGAATTGCACACTGGCCCCCCTCGCTGAGTGCCACGTGTGCAGCACCTTCCAGTTCCCCGTTGGAATTTCCGGGTTCTGACGCTGCAGTAGGGGAAGACTACCTTCGCCTTCGGTATAGACGGGATTAGCTCCCTGTCTACCACCTCCAGCTTGGCATCATCCCACATCGCGTCCAGTTGGCCGACAGTTTGCGTTAGCCACCTAAGCGTTGGGTCATCGTTGCACTTGAGGATCTTGACCCCATTCAGCCACCCAGCACCATCGAAGGTGGGCATGGGGGCTGCGGGATCCTCCTCCATCCGTGCAAGCAGTGCGTCAACCAGCCGTGCGTGCACTAGCTTCCATTGCGCTGCTGTCATTTTCCCGTTCTCGTCACTACGGTCGATTAGCGCCACGATCAAGTGTCGTCTGCCGCATCACTCGCCGTCTTTGACTTCGGGTGTTTGTTTGGTGGGATCCCCACTTTCTGTTGGGGGTCTGCGCCCTTCGGCCCGCGTTGCCGCTTGCTCGCCGGAGTGTCCTTGCTGGCACTCTCAACGGAGCGTTGCCTCTTACTGGCCAGCATCTCCTCCACTTTGTTGGCATACTTCCCGATAGATGCCCTCATTTGGGGCATCTGAGAGAAGTGTCTTCTGCCCTCTTCCACCCGCTGCTCGGCCCAGGTAAGCCTGGCTTTCTCCTCCTGAGAGATGTCGGCTTTACTCTGGAGCCGGCTCAGGATTTTTAGAGCAGCCTTGTATTGCGAGAGAGCCTTCATCCCCTCCCTGGAGCGCTTTGGCCCTTCCCTACGCGGGGAGCTGGAGCCCGGTTCCGGTGAGCGGAGAAGGCTCTCTTCCTCCGTGTTGTTGATCGAGATCACGCTCTCCAGATCCGTGACTGCTTCGACAGCGGCATCCGAGCGGTTCAGCTTGGAGTGAGGGGGTTTTCTGGCAGTCGTTGTACAACTGACGTGGCCTGCTCCCGCCCCGTCCGAGGTGTGACCGCTGGCGACACGCAGAGAGGAATTCTCCTCCCCGTGCCCGCCGGTGGTAGCAGTCACGCATTCCACCGACGTTTGGACTGACATCCCAGTCCGAGTTGCTTCCTTCTTCTTGCCTTCCATTTCGGCCCGTAGGTCCATAATGGTTGATGTTTTTCGGGGGTACCACCCCCTAGCGTTTTATGCCTAGCCGCCAGGCACCTCCAGCCATGGCTCTAACCCAGCTCTCCCGACTCGAGGTCGAGAAGACGCTGGGTCATTGCCTTAGCTAGACACTGCATTGCCCCGGACGGGGCAAGCGACAATGCATTACCCTCGTCCGGGATAATGCAGTGTCCATTGCCCAGCCGGCACCCTCGTGGAGGGTTCAGCTAGAGGTTTTTTTTGCCGGCCAATTTAAAGATGAATATGGACGTCAAAAAGATTATAGGAGAAAATTAGGTTGTTCCTTTTTATGAATCTAAATACAAGAACAGTGCTGAGTCAGTTAACAACATGGAGTTAGAACTAGGTGCAAGTGCAAGTGAGACGGGTAGGAAGTGATATAATTGTGGCCGATGGGGACACACAGCCACGCGCTGCAAGTCTCAAAAGCGGTGCAAAAAATGTGGAAGCGTCCAATATAACGAAAATTGTAACAATCAACAAATGCATATTGTGTCAGAGTGTGGGGCACAATGCCAGGTCTGGGCTAGAGAGGTCGATTTGAACAAAATAATGACAATTAAAAAACTAGCTAGAAAAGAGGCCCTAAAGCAATTTTCTGTGCAAAAAAATTATGATCGCAACCTTGAATATGATAAAAACTTTCCTGAAACTAATACCAAAATACTATGATAAATCAAAACAAAACCAGATCTAATGATCGAACTCCCAAAACTGTCAATGCAAATGAGCATGTCAATCAGGTATTGAAAAAGCATTCCTACAGCAGTGGAGTTGTCCAACGCTTTGTCCAAGGCTTTGCGAAACAAAAGCCACACTACACACAGCATCCATGCACCGATGATTCAAGTGATCATACTTATCAATTTCCCAATAGAGAAAATAAAAACAACCTCGTTAGTATAAGTGCTATCCAAGAAATCATGGAAATAGTCACTCCTGTTCTGCTAATGTCAGCTAATGGCATTAACATACTCCAAAACATCAAAGGAAAATTCCTAATGAATGGTTCGCAACAGGGCATGAATGATTTTGCAAAGAATATCGATATCTCTCATGACAACAATGACTGTTTAGATATTACAACTCAATGTTCAATCACTAAAATGTAATAAGAATGACATAGAATACACCCTAAACTCAGGAGGATACAGCTTAGCTGTCTTCTCGGAAGTTTTTTCTCACGACAGTTCCTTCAGAAAGATCTCAAATTTTAACCTCTTTGAGAAACACAGAAATTATGGTTACGGTGGAGTAGTCATTGCAGTGAAAAATGGTATAAAACTGAAAACAGAACACCATGTTCTTATCGCCAAAACATGCAACATAATCAGGAATTTTACCATTGTCTCGGTATACTTTGAGCCCTCATAGAAGACTGACACCTTTAAGTATTTCATTCAAAATATTATAGAAAAATTGGATGGCAAACAAAATGTTATTTTCGCTGACGACTTCAACGCTAGAAATATGAGTTTTGGTGATTGTGTCACGAATGCAAAGGGTAGATTCCTAGAGAACTTTATGAGTGATTTCGGCTACAAATGTTTAAATGATGGAAGCTGTACTTTCAGGAGTAATATTGACAGTCACTTTGGATCCGTGTTGGACTTAACCTTTTCCAATTGTAATGATAATTTGATATGGAGCTGAAGTCCTATTTTTGTTGGAGGCCGCCAACATCACCCGATCTCTATTAAACTTCCTGAAAGTATAGAGAAACCCAGACTCTTTCTTGCCAAGAACAGACTTCTCAGAAGACTAGGTGCTACGCCAGCAGGACATATAGCCAGTACTACCAACTGCTCTCATAATAATATTAGGGTCTGCACCTATGCACTGAGCAAAAATGGATGCCCCAAAGGTTGGTGGAATTTTGAACTAAAGCTACTTTACTTAAAATTTACAGAGGCACAGATGCTGGCTCAAACGGCTCCATGTTTGACAAACTACATAAGGAAGGAAGGAAGGAATATCAAGTCCTTTAGCGACCCAGGTTGACAAAAGTATCATCCAACATTTTTAAATCTTTTATCAGATCTCAGCAAGAACATGCCATTACCAGTTTTGCAAACTTAAATCTAGGCAACAACAAATCGCTCAATACAATACGCTCAATCGCACAGACGAAAAGCCTTCGCAGATGCGTAGGTGTCCCTACAAAAACCTCTGCTCACCTGATTTTTGATCTAGCTGGGATTTTACGTCCAAAGCACAGAGCAAAAATTCTAACTGACAAGGAAGTACTGAAAGTCAAATCTCTGAACCCCAGCCTGTATAACAAAGTCACAATATCAAATGCTAAGACTTCCTACACAGCAGCATGGTCAGCAGTGATGGTCCAGCCAAAGATCGTTTCCTGTCCTAAAAGGGTACCACAGATATTGGTACAGGACCCCTTTAGCAGAATGGAGGGAAGGATGTCGGCTCCCAGTAGGATATCTATCTGGGAACTCTTGTAGAATTCCGGATCTGCCAGTTGCAGATCGGGAAGATCTTCCAAAGCACTTTGTGGAATTGTATAGGAGGGCAGATTTCCTGCCAGCTTTGGAAGAACGAAACCCGAAGTCTCTATTTGGATCCTCGGCTTAATAGGAGAGCCAATATGGAACTGGCATAGTCGCTGAGGCTGGGCTGCAATGGTTCCATTGAGCCCTGAGACTTGAGCGTCAACCGACTGATACTGGGGTCGTATCAATTTGAACAGCCGTTCGGAAATGAAGGTTGCTTCCGACCCAGAGTCAACCAATGCACGCGCTGTATATTTGTTCCCTAAGGAACATACATGGATTATTGCCGTGCCGAGGAGGACGCTATGCGTGCTTTCCGAGAAATAGTTTTGGACCGTTGGTTGTGGGAGAGGAGTGGACTGTATATTGACGGAGGAATCCAAAACTACTCCAGGATCACCCGCTTGGGTATTCGTCGGACGATGTAGGAGAGTGTGGTGACGACCCTTGCAGGTGTGGCAACTATGCGCGCTAGTGCAGTCCCTCAGGTTATGACCTCTGGCAAAGCAATTTAAACACAATTTATGTTGTTTGATGGTGTCGGATCGCTCATGGACGGACATTCGCAGGAATTTCGGGCATGTTCGAAATGGATGGTTCTCCTTGGCGCAAAGTCGGCAAGTCTGAATCTTGGCCGTGACCTTGGCCTCAAAGGAGTTCAGTCGGTTGGATGGAGGTTCCCGTCTGGTTGCCTTAACCGCCAGCGGTGGAACTACATGTGGCCTTACATCCTCGATTGCCTCTAGAGTTCGATACCGCTCCAGTAGGAACGTGTTTAGTTCCTTCCAAGTCGGAATATCAACCTTACTTTGGAGCGATTGCTCCCATAGGGATAGGGTGATCTTTGGAAGTTTGGAGGAACACATGAACACGAGGAGACAATCCCAATTCTCAGTGGAGATATTGGATAGCTCCAGAGCCGATAGGCACCCTTGGATGGTGCTCTGTAAATCTTTTAATGCAGTCCCCGACTCATGAGAGATGGGTTGCACATTAAAGAGGATTCGGAGTTGGCTGTTTACTAGCAGTCGTTTATTTTCGAATCTGCTGACGAGGGCTTGCCATGCGGACGCAAACCCATCGTTGGTAAGCGGGGACTTGGAGACAATAGCTTTGGCATCGCCACTCGTCTTTGCATTTAAATGGAAGAGCTTCTCCACTTGGGTCAGGCCAGGATGGTTGATGTACACCGCGGTGAAGATGTCCCGGAACGTGGGCCATTTCAAATAGTCTCCGGCAAAGACTTCGGTGTCAACAGGTGGTACCCGGCAGCCTCTTGGCTGCTGTGCCACATTTGGAAGCGCCCGTGGAACTGTAAGGTTCTCGATCTGCTCGCTTAGCATGGACGCACACCGTTCGTATGCCGCGTAGCAGTGGTCATACTTGGCGTGAAGGGTGACCGTGTCTGTTTCGCCGCTCCGGTCCGCAGACTCAGCGAGCGCCTTGGAACAGCGCTCGAACTCTTGTTCGACCTTGTCCCACAAGCTCCGAATCTGATCCTGTCGGACCTTGAGCGTGTGCAGTGACACTTCGGCATTGGAGACAAATTTGGACTCAAACTGAGTGAGGCGATCGGTCACCGAAATGAAAGCAGTAAGCGAAGCCATACCTTTTATTTTAAGGGTCTGACCGACTGATCTAGTAACGGGTGAACGCGGATCAACGGCTTGACTTGGATCGGAAAGGAGCTTAGGTTTATTTTTTGCAGGGTCTATTGGCATGCTAGGATCTTAGGCAGCCACGAAGACTCGCGGAAAATATTCTTGGGACCGATAAACCAGTGGGAACAGGACAGTTCGGAACAGTGGAATGGACCGACCAAATAATAGATAAATATTAATAATTATTTAATATAAGCGGCACGGACCACAAAACAAGTATTGCTTTTTATATTCTAATAATAACAATAGCTAGGCCAAGAAAAAATACTAGTTTATGAATGATGTGCTAGTAGATGCGGATGCAGATGTGATGTGATATTGGATGCGGATGCAGATGTGATGCTAGACGGTGGGACCGTCTAGAATATTCTTTGAGTATTTTTCTGCTAGTGCGGTGGTATCGATATCGATATGTAATGAGTATGTATGTATGGGTGTATAATAAACAAGTAATTGGAGATTTTGTGTTTTATTTTTTATGTTTAATAAAATAAATTAATATAGTGATTCGTGTTTATGTTGTGGTGTTTTATTATTAAATGCAGGCAATGCGTACGTGATTGGAGTTGTGGTACGATTGCTTTGACCGCCGTGTTTTTGGATGTGTAAATAAAGTGTATGTAAATAGATTCGTGTGACACTTTATATTTTTGAATACACTTGTGACTGTGGGCATGTGCAGAAATTTTGGTTGAGGTATATGTTGTGTTATCTGTTATATTTGGTGGCGTGAACTCTGTTTAATTAGTCTTATATATGTTGGAAGTTTCTTGTAAAATGTGCCGTGCATATGTCAGCAACAATGTATGTATGTATGTCTGTACAAGTGTATGTACGCTCAAGTGCCGGCATGCATGTTCATGTACATATATAAGTACAAGAATTCACCAATAAATGATTAACAAAGGAACGAATATCAACAATAACCTGAACTTTTTATTGGGAGGATTGGGAAATTATATGTATTGGAAAGTATTTGGATATTCATTGAAAAATATTTGGACATATGTTTCCACAATATGGCGCCTTATGTACAAGCCTATGTGCGGACAGGTTTGCATACATATGTATACAAAAGTGCAGATATGGCGGCTGGATATGGATCGGACTGTAGGAAACAAATTATATATTTGAACGGAGTGTTCGGAGGGGAAAGCACCAAGGATAAATACAGATATTTGCACAGGAGTTGCCACTTGGCAATGTGCAGTAGTATATCAGGAGTGTATATTACTTATCTGGGCTTTTTCTCCTTTGGATTGCGGAATTCCAACGATGATTGCTGGGGCGAGCGGATTGGGGGGAAGAGTATCCGTGATCTTAAAATCAGAGCGAGGATCCGGCTCGAAGGACCAATGTTCTGGAGGGGGTTGGTTTTCCTAGCGTGGACTTTGTTATCAACAAAAAAAACGTATTGTCGCGTCTACTTCGATTCGCACTATATTTTCAATTGCCATGCATATTTACAGAAATGTTCTTAGCACCTAACTTATCTCTAGCAAGATGTTGCCAAGGAGTGGTGGGTTTGTCGCCCCGGATCGCTGCCTACTTCTAGGCTTAAACACAATGAATTTAAGGAACTCTTTGACAACTATAGTGAAAACCTGAAATGCACACACAGTCCTAAAGTTAAAATATACTTCTCAATTTACGACAGGATTTTTTCAGACGAAGACGATGCAAGGCTACGTATCAAGCTAGGCTGGCAGAATGGGTGACGGATGTGTGGAATATCATCTCCACTGATGCTTCCATCAGCGGTGACAGAACAGGGATAGGTATTCTAGAGTACCCTAACAACAGAAGCTATAAATTCAGGGTGGAAACTAGTTCCTCTTCTGTTTTTGCAGAACTTGTGGGAATACTTACTGCCGTCAAAATATAAAACTGTTATACTCTGTGATAGTCAAGGTGCCTTAAAGGCTCTGAAAAGTAACGAATCAAATTCGTACTTAACGGACGAAATCCACATAAACATTTCCTTCATAAGAATATTGCTATTAACGAAAAGACTGACCGTATAGCCAAATCAGCCATTACTGTGGGTAGATTGTTTTACTTACCTCTCAGCTTTGATGAAGTTATTAGAACTGTAAAGACCAGAATCCAGACAGACTGGAATAATGAGTATAAGGAAATATCTAAAACCAAAGGAGTGTTTTTTGCTTCTATTTACAATGATGTCCCAGTCAAACCGTGGCACTGGACCCTTGACTGGGGTGCCAAGAGCATTAGACGTACTTACGATCACGTTTTTTTATGATGGTGCTGAACACGAAATCTTATTCTGCCAAAGATATAACAGTATCAGACAAAAACGAGGGGAACGTTGTGAGCCCATGATGGGCTTCCAATTAAATAAAGGGGGTTTCCCTCGTTGAAGTATTGTCGATGTGCTGGCATCGAAATTTCGTCATTTGCGAATGATTATACGGAAAGACAGTTGTTTCTGAGAGTTAATAGCGAAAAAACTTCCGGTTTCCTAGATCGTAAAAAAGGATCTTGTCCCAAGCGAAAGTCTACCAATAGAGTGGATGGCCTAATAAAGATGTTAAGCCTTAAAGATCGATTCAAAAGTGCAGTTACTATTAGGGCAGAGCTGGAGACACATTATGGAGAAAAGTTAAGTGTCGAAACAGTGCGTCGCAGATTGCGAGAAGTGGGTTTGCACGGAAGACGTCCTGCAAAAAAGCCGATGCTTACTGCAAAAATGAGGAAAACGCGTCTGAAATGGGCTAAACACCATAAAGATTGGACAGTAGAGCAATGCCGAAATGTTTTGTGGTCGGACGAAAGTCGATTTAGCCTGCAGTACGATAACTTGCCGTACATACGCCGATTTTCTGGAGAGCGGTATAAGGAAAATTTTATCGTGAAAACGATCAAGTTTCCACAGAGCCAGATCAAAGACAATATAAACACTAAGATATGCCGCGCCATACAAAATTTTCAGGTCGATTCCTGACTGGCTGGAATTATCAAATATTCTAAAATGAAAAACTGTATGTGTGTATATATTAACCCAGTAGTTCTGCGGACTAGCCAACGCCTAGCTATCTGACTAGCCCGTCCGGTTCAGCACTGACCCGTTGACTAGCCCCATGTAAAATCCTATACCATTTTTGCATTGCATGTCATTGGGGTTGATGTGTCGGCAGGCATTGGATCAACGTTGACTAGTCCGTGACTAGGCTGCGGAGACCAGTCCATGGCCATTACATCAACGTTGTGTAGTCCGGGACTAGGCTGCGGAGACCAGTCGATGGACTGGTCCAAGTGGACTAGACCACGGGAACATCCTCATGGGCCGGCCCATGGACTGGTCCAGTCACGGACTAGGCTGCGGAGACCAGTTAATGGACTGGTCCAAGTGGACTGAACCACGGCTGGGCTAGGAAAATGGTATAGGCTCAATAAAAAACTTTTTTTGTTTCATTTTCTATTTGTATTATTTACAACTAAAATATATTTATAACTAACTATAACTAAAAAATAACGAAAAGAAAAAAAAATAATAAAATAATAAAAAATAATATTTATAATAGAACAAAAAAATAAATGCCTTCATGGCTTAAATCTAAAACTTAATATCTATTTATTTTTAGAGTTTTTTGCAATAATTCGCTTCTTTTGCAAGTGCAAAGCACCGCGAAGATGTATTATTCCCGGTCCTGGCTCTTCCAATTCAATTAATGCTGAAAATATAATTGAAGACATATTTTTTTTATATTGTTATTTAAAATTGGATTTTGCATTATAACTTACCGATGATCGCGGAGTAAAAATGTTGAAGGGACTTCAGGCACTTCTTGCCAAGCACACCGTCCACATTACATTCAAACCCCACATCGTCCACAAAAATATTTTTCAAATGTTGCTCCACAGAGCCCGGATGCAAGCGCTGATGCATGGCATTAATCTGTTAAAAAAATTATATTAGTTAAATATGTTAAGAAATTACATAAAAAATACGTACGTATTCCATTTTGCTCCCCTTTCCTATTTTTTCGTTTAGGTCGATGAGTTCCTCATATCTTGATGGGACAGTATTCCAAAATGTTTTTTTTCTCTCCATTTCCAATCTTCTCCAGAAGCTGTCCCATCATCACTTTCGTCTCTGTCAGTTCGCCCACCACAAACTCCAGCTTCCAGCTTAAAGAATAAGTAAATATTAGAAAATTTCGAAATAAAATAAAAGTATTATAAATACAAATATATATATATACATATATAATAATAATAATAACTATATAATATATAATAAATGAAAAAAACTAATAATAACTATATAATATATAATAAATGAAAAAAACTAATAATAATTTATAAATAATTAATATAAATGTAGCAGTGGCATAACAACTAACCTATTTCCGAATGGAATACAAAGTCCCTTACACTCTAAATAATTTAAGGGAAACCTCTCCTCTAACTCATAGTCGTCAATATCTACCAAGTAAACCCCCAAACTTGTCGAATCTAGAGGCTCATCGTACAAACTATATTTATTAGAAAATCTTCGACCTATGAAAAAGCCCTCATCAGAAAACGATGTTATTATTAAAGGATTATAACCTTTAATAAAACAACAATTGTCTGGTTTCCTAGAACTTAAAATGCACCCTTTAAAATAACATCTTTCTCCTACAATTTTGAGTTCTGTCTCATCAAATGGCACTAAAAACTTTTCCTCACTGATTTTTCTATGAATCTGCTCTAAAATCTTGTTCGGTTTCCTAACCATCCTTTTCATTTTTTGCAAATAATTCTCAAATGAGTATGACGACCCCGAAGTAGGGTCTCCTACTTGCTCTATTGTTTCCCTTATGTGTAAAAGACTGTGTACATTGTAAGAAACGCTATTTTCACCAAATAAGTTGGGAAAGTTATATACAAAAAGATCTAGCATGGATTGTGCACCTGAAAGATTTTTTTCTCGCAACATTGGAAAGAACAAAATGCGATATGGGCAGTGAAGTAAAAGAAATAAATAATATAAATTATCGTGAATTTCCCCATGAAGAACTACAACCCCTTTTTATAAAAGAAACTGCCTAAACTCTGTTGCTTTCCAATGGTATATCTCTTCTAACGATCTAGGCTTTCGAGCAAACTCTTTCGGAATAAACGGACATATTGCAACTAACTTATCGGAAACATTTTTTTTACTTTCATTCGACACCTTATAACTTACTTTGTTGCTCATCAATCTAAGGAGAAATTTCCGCATACCACCCAAATCAATGAGGTGCATGCAATCTAATGAAATCTGACTAATCATATTTATTTTCAACCTCTCTAATGCTGACTTTTCCCTGAAATAGATTAATTGATGATGATCTGAATAATTTCTATTATTAAAATCTTCATCTGTAATTAAAATCCCCGATGAACTGCTATAGGTTAATACCATATCTACTTTTCTGCCTACCTGAGTACACTTCGCACACCCATGTTTCGAAGTATGACCGGGAGTACCGCTAATGAAAGCTCTTGCAGGAGCATCGCAGACAACAGCCCTAATTTCTGCTTTGATATTTTCCCCTTCTATTTGCAGCCCTTTGTCTAAAATATCCAAATACTCAGTTGAAAATTTGCTTAGAAATGAATCGCAATCGGACGGCTTTGTTTTACCTACAAAAACACCTACTGGAAATACAGGCATGCCCACAACATTATTTAATCTAACCAAGATTGGCCATAATTGAGCTTTGGAACTTTTAAATAGCGGTAGTCCATCTATGTTTATATCAAAACTCAATTCTTTGTGAAGCTTCACAGTCTTGGCCACTTTTTCAAATTGATTTTTCAAACCTAAATGCAGGTATTGACCCCCCCCTACATTTGTAATATCAATTTTTGGCGGACAGACGAACTTGTAAAATGTGCTTAAATTCAAATTCGCGCTTCGCAGAATTTTAATCAAATGTATTGCACATTTTCTAGAAACATTATGCAAACTATACCAATCCTTCATGTTTTTATTTAAATCAAAGATATCATTTGTATCACTAGTTGCATTATCCATATCATCATCATTAATCACCTGTGTTTCGTTATCAAAATTACCGGTTTCTACATGTTTCACTTCCACTTCAACACTCTTTCTAGCCCGATTTCTAAATAACTCTACTTTCCTGTCTTTTTCCTTTTTAATCAATCCTTTTAAATGCCTCTTGCTTACCTTACCCATAATGTAATATATGTACATATATAAGAAAATATATAAAAAAGTAAACCGCTAAAAAATTGTAAATAAAAAACGAACAAAAAGTCAAATAAAACTATTCTATGTATGTATGTACATATATTTAACTCGTGTTAGGCAGAAGTCTCATGAAAAAGGGCACAAAAAAGGCGCAAAACCAAAAAAATGGCCAGCGCAGCCTCAAATTTATTTCACAACTTTTTCACTAAACAAAGCACAGTTTTTTAACACCAATAACTAATATATATGCACATACATATGATATCTATAGATATATCTATTTATACACTTTGTCTATCTTAATTACTTATATTATTTAGTTGATTTTATAAAATTCTTTTACTTATCTCCAGATGCTTCCACGTTAAAATCCAATCGCTTATGCACGCACTCGAAGAAGAAGACGGCAGAAAAAGAATAAAAATTACACAAACAAAATGCACTAGATCTTACATCTAACGGCATGTCGTTTCTTGGAATTACTATTCTCATGCCGTCTTTTTTTGGCGACCAATGAAGTGCCATCTCTTTCTCTCTTTCCTGCTTATGTATCAGTGGCATGCCTTTGCATCAACGTTGATCAAGCAAGGGCTAGCACTGGCTTGCCTTTGCATCAGCGTGGGTCAACCATGCGCTTGGCAACCCAGCTAAGCGCTGCTAGCAGTGGCATATCTTTGCATCAGTCTTTCCCGACCCTGTGACTAGACCGTGCGTGCTAGGCATGGGCTACTCATGTGTCCCTTCCAATGTATTTTGAAAAATCTAATCTTTTTTAGATTTGCAAACAAACAAATTAACTACAAATGAGACGCGGTTTTTCTTCTATTATTTAATTTCGATTTATTTACGACAAGTGCAGTGGCTTTGGGCGTACTTCGACAAGTGAAGTTCGCTCCCACTCCACTCTTCCCATCGACCAGGGTCGGCCGCCCGCAACCCAATTCGCCGTCGGCGATCGCCCGAAGCTGGAGAGGCTTTTTGGCTCTCTTAATCTGCGCTCTGCTCCAACATTCCGGCCCCGCTGAAGAGCTCCGGTCTTCAGCAAGTTGGCAGTGGTGCCAGTTTGCGGATGGGCCGTCTAATCACGCCGGCTGGCGTTCGTATTTCGGCCACCCGCACCTTGCCGTCCTCTCCAGTTATTACGCGCGTCACGCGCCCTGTGATCCATTGTTGAGGGGGGGTGTTGTCGTCGTGTACCAGCACGACGGCTCCTTCGGCCAGATTGGCCTCGCCCTTGCTCCACTGGGCTCGCTGCTGCAGGCTGAGCAGGTAGTCCCGCGACCACCTGCGCCAAAAGAGCAGTTTGAGCCCCAACAACTGCTGCCACCGTTTCAAATATCCGTGTGCGGGCTTGTTGTTGGGCTCTTCGGGCGTGGATCCTTGCGGCAGGCCCAGCAGCGGTTGGCCGATGAGCAGGTGCCCAGGCGTGATGGCCTCCCCGTCGTTCGGGTCGCTGGTGTCCGCCACGAGGGGCCTGGAGTTGAGCAACGCTTCGACCTCGACCAGGTGCGTGCTCAACTCGT
Organism: Drosophila azteca; assembly: GCA_005876895.1. Taxonomy (NCBI): domain Eukaryota; kingdom Metazoa; phylum Arthropoda; class Insecta; order Diptera; family Drosophilidae; genus Drosophila; species Drosophila azteca. Next base: position 19,725,911 of record VCKU01000095.1, read on the forward strand.
CCGGCGTGAGGTTGGCGTCGCCTGCCCCTCGCACCAGCCTGTGCTTGGCTGCCTTCACTGCGGCTTCCCACAGCCCGCCGAAGTGCGGTGCTCTCGGAGGGATCTTCATCACCAATTCACCCCTCTCTCCGCTGCGTACTCCTGCAGTTCCTCTCTGCTCCTGAGAACTGCCGCTTGGAGCTCCCTCAGGACGTTGCTCGCTCCCACGAAGTTGGTCGCGTTGTCGCTGACCATCTTCTCCGGAAGTCCTCGTCTCCCAACGAACCTTTTGAATATATTTAGAAAAGCGTCAGTTGAAAGGTCTGAGACAAGTTCTAAATGGACTGCTTTTGAGGCGAAACAAACAAAAACGGCAACATACATCTTAACGGGTGGTCTACCTCTGATTCTATAGCTTACGTAGAACGGCCCACAAAAATCTACGCCAGCTACTCTGAACGGCCGACCCTCACGAAGGCGGTCAGCTGGCAAATTTCCCATTATTTGCCCCAACAACTTTGGCTTGTAGCGAAAGCAGTGTACGCATCTTCTAACATGCGCTTTACACACGCTTCGGGCATTGATCACCCAAACTTGTTGCCGCAGCAAACCCACAAGAACCTTTGCACCAGCATGGTAGTGCCTAAGGTGCAAATGCCTGACCAAAAGGCTGACCAAGTCAGATCCCTTTGGTAACAACAGAGGGAACTTGGCGTCGTATGCGATAGGGCCGTGTAGCAAGCGCCCTCCTACTCGAATTAACTTAAATTTGATGCCATTTTCATCAAACTCGTGGACGAATGGATTTAACGATTGCAGCATTGGAGCTAGTGCTGCCGATTTTTCCAATAACTTATACTCCGTGCTATATGTTGTACTTTGTACGACTGCGATCAGCTTTAAAAACGCAATGTTTCTTTCTGTCGCAGATACAAGATGCGAATCACCTCTAAGCCGCCTGAAACAGAATCGAAGCACGTAGGCCATTATACGGACCAACTTAGAGAACCTCGATTGTCGGTTGATCAATTGGACAATGCAATTAGATTCAGCATCACCTACCCCAAGCGCACATACCACTGCACTTTTCTTATCTTCAGAAGTTTTCACTTCTGACGCTATCTCGAACTGATGAAGTTGAGGCCATCGATCTTTTTCTGCCATTAAAAAGCTTGGCCCATTGAACCACAAGGAGCTCACAATGTCGTCAGCATCTGTTCCCCTTGAAACCAAGTCTGCTGGATTAGCATCCGTTGGAACGTGACGCCATACGACTCCAGTTGACAGTTCTTGACATTCTGCCACTCGATTCGCGACGAATGTACCCAACGTACCCGAATCACGCTCCAACCAATATAACGTGACCTGCGAATCTGACCAGAAATTTACGCTTTCTATCGTGAATTTGGTCATTGTGGTCGACACTTGTTGCCAGAGTTTGGCCAGCAATAGTGCAGCACAAAGCTCTAACCGGGGTATTGTCTTTACGCTCAGCGGAGCTACCCTCGACTTTGCCGTGAGCAATGATACGCGAACGTCTTCGTCGTTGCATGTTCGCACGTATATGCAGCAACCGTAGGCGTGACTGGATGCGTCAGCAAAGCCGTGAATTTGAACCCCTTGGTACAGCGTCAAACATACGTAACGAGGGATTGAAATTTTGTGCAAATCCCGCAAGGTATTGGTGAACTTATTCCACTCAGTGTGTAGACTCATAGGAATCGTCTCATCCCAGTCTACCTTTAGCCTCCATAAGTCCTGCAACAGCATTTTTGCCTTAGTGACAATTGGACACAACAATCCAAGAGGGTCAAACAAACGAGAGGCTATCGACAATATATTGCGTTTTGTGGGTTTCAGGGAGGCAAAACTGTCCACGTCCAGATGGTATTTAAACACATCATCTTGAGGTGCCCAGCGCATTCCAAGCGTTTTGACTGAGCTTTGCTCATCAACCTTAATGTTGATTTCCTCATTTTTTCCACATTGAGTCGGGCAATTGGAAGCCCACTTGGCCAACGGAAATCCTCCTGACTTCAAAATATCCCGAACCTGGCTGCAAATGGTGTCCAGTTCTTTTAAACTGTCTGCACCTGCCAGCATATCGTCGACATAAAAACAATTGCGAATCACTTCCGCGCCAATGGGATGTGATTGTGCGAAACTATCTGCCAATTCGAATAAGCAACGTACAGCCAAAAAGGGTGCTGACGCTGTACCGTATGTAACAGTATTCAACCTGTATGCCTGGATGTCTTGTGAAGGGTTTTCTCTCCACAAGACGAGCTGGAAGTCTCTATCTTCCTCAGAAACATTTATCTGCCTGTACATTTTCGAAATATCGGCAGTTACGGCATATTTGTTCAACCGAAAGTTGACCAATGTTGAATACAACTCCCTCTGAATAGTTGGCCCCACCATAAGTGTTTCGTTCAGCGATACTGCTGTTGATGTTTTGCTGGAAGCGTCGAACACCACGCGAAGTTTGGTTGAGGTACTTTCAGGTCTGAGAACGCATTGGTGAGGAATATAGTAATGCTGTTCTAGAGGAGCAGACTTCAGAATGGACATATGTCCCAAATCCAAGTATTCTTTCATGAAGTCATGGTACATACTTTTGAGAGTGTCATCCTTTGACAGTTTGCGCTCAAGTTGCAAAAAACGCCTTTCCGCAGTTTGAAAGGACAGGCCAAGAACTTTAGGGTCGGTCTTGAAGGGAAGTTTGACTTGAAAGCGACCGGAAGACAATCGTTGTACCGTTTTTGCGAAGTACAACTCACAGGCCTGTTGTTCAGCCGTTTGGCGGACAGCCTTCGACTCAATTGGACATTGATCCAATTCCCAAAAACGGTTTACTAATGAGTCGAGAGAACAACTATACACTTGAGCTACCGAACTCTCATTACACTGTTGCCGAGGCGCCTGTCCAGTACATTTGCCTGCAACAATCCAACCGAGCAATGTTTTTTGCATAATGGGCAACTCGGAATGTAACTTAATTTGCCCAACGCACAATAGCCCATAAAACACTTCAGCTCCCAAGAGAACATCCACCTTAGCCGGCTTATGGAATTCGGGATCTGCCAATTGAATGTTTTTTGGGATTTTCCAGCTCGATGTGGAAAGTGATTGCCCGGGCTGAGATGTGGAAATCGACTTTAGTACCCAACACTCAGCGGAAAACGTGTGGGAATTCAAACGAGAATGTATCGATGCACAAACCTTAGTTTTACTATCGGTGGTTGCACCACCCACCATTGCGATAGCAAGGGAAGTTGGCTCACGTTTAAGCCGAAGCCTCTGTGCTAGGCTCTCAGACATCAAATTTATTTGAGAGCCACTATCGAGCAAAGCTCTTGCTGGATGCAACTGTCCGAATCTGTCTTTGATGCTTACGATCGCGGTAGCCAGAACGACTTGATCCGCATTGAGCACGTGACCTACGTATGCCTCCGACGTTGAGGCTTGAAGTGACGCTGCTTCACCTTGCCCTGATGCAGTGTACCGATGAAGGAGCGAATGGTGAGGCTTTGCGCACACCCTACACTTCGCTGCCTTGCAACTCGACACTGTATGTCCCGTGGTCAAGCAATTGAGGCACAGTTTTTGAGTTTTAGCATACTCAAAACGTTGCATGACGGAAATGGCACTAAACGACGGACAAGAATATAAATTGTGGTCTGCAGACCTGCAATAGGTACATGCAGTCGACGACCTTTGACCGGCACTAGCACACGCAAAGGACGATTTCCGTTGAGGCTTCCGCACCTCGTTACGCACCCTTGACTTGTCACGAGTTGACTCTTCTGCTGCCAGGTACTGGTACCTTCTATTCAGCTGTTTGGCACAGTCTTCCCAAGAAGGCAGCTTATCATGGTCAAGCTGCTCCTCAAAACGGGATTTGGTCACATGGTCGACCTTTGCCATAACCATGTGAATGATCATTGCGTTCGCAATATCTTTGTCGTCACCTACAGACGACAGCGATGAATATATCGCAGACACCGTGTCTATCATCGATCTTAAACTCGATGCAGATGGCTTGGTCATGGTTGGCAAATCGAATAACTGAGCAACAGTATCGAAGAATATTAGACATTTATTGTCGTAGACTGACTTCAGACTGGCAAGGGCCTTAGGGTAATTGCAGTCTGTCATCTGAAAAGGTTTCACTACACCCAATGCTTCATCTGACAAACACGATACGAGATGGTTAAACTTTTCTACGTTTGTCAAAGAAGCATCGTCGTCAATAAGGCTTTGGAACAGGCACATGAAATTTTTGTACTCCGAATGTTTGCCACTAAACTTCGGCAAACGCATTTTCGGCAGCTGCGATCGCTGGCTCGAATTCAGTGAGCAGTCATGTATGTGTGTGTCGAACCGTGAATTCCCTGAGCAGTCATGCTGCATCTGTGTGTCGGATCTTGGCTTAATTGCATTCATAAACAATGCTTTAGTGACGACACACAGATCCTCCAACGGCCCTCTACTTTCATTGGTTGGACTCAAAATGTCCAACTCTGCCTGCAGGTTCATAGCCTTATCGATATAACCCTCTAAAAGTTCTAGGCGACAAGCTAATTCGGTTTTGTCCGATGAAATTTGCTTCGATCTAAAGGCTGTTTGCACGCGTGCAATATCAGCACTGACCTTTTCAAACCTTTGTTGACACAATGCCAACTTGGTATTTGTTTTGCGGGGGATCAAAGAGTAAGTGAGAGAATTTGGCGGAGCGCACGCACAAGACGAAAGTAATACAGGCGCTCGAACCAAGCTGACCTGTATGGTATGTCAAAACGGGGGAGAAGAGAACAAGCGGTAAATTTGGCGCGAGCGCTCCCACACACAAACTAATATATAACTGATGCAAGCAAAGAGCGAGCAAGGTTAACGAACGCACGAAAAATCAGCTGCTGCTGGTGCCCAAGAACCTTTACCAAGCGTTGCGTGTATGTGCAATTGCAAGCAGATGTCTGTAGGTGTGTATGTACATATGTATATTGTATTGTACGTAGCGGTTAAATCAAAACGAACAACCGAAATGACACTGCGACGCTTTGCGATTGCACAAACACACGACCAATGTTATTAAATACACTAGGTAGACCACCGTTTATACTGTATATATATTATATTTGGATATATGTAGTTATATAAAATTTTTAGGTAAATATGTACATATGTGTTGCCGCTTTGTTTATGCACATTAAGTGGTGGTCAGCATGAGCATACGTATATATTGCGTAGGTATGTATGTATGTTCGATGAATTCGAACTTATGTACATATGTTTGTACACACGTATACTGGCGACACTTTCACTTAATGCACATTAATTTGGCCAAATAAGGTATAAATAAAAAGAAGGTGCCAGAAATTGAGCTGTGTTCTCTGTGTTTGACTGTTAGCTCATACACACGCACATATGTCTATCACTGCAGTTGATCGTTTTGGTCGGCCAAACGAACAATATTGCGACACCACGCAGATCAACCGGTGAGACTCAATTTTTGGCACAGAATACCTGCAAACTTTCTAGTGAATCTATAGAAAGCAATCTTCCTGTTTTCACGTCCATCGGCACTTCGAATTAGGCAGCGTCCAAGATGGCGAGGGTTCAAAAGGGCACGTCTGTGACTTCGAATACGGCAGCGTCCAAAATGGCGAGGGTCCAAAAGGGCACGTCTGTGGCACGGTTCCAATTGCAATTTGGCGATTTTTTACACTCGAGCCTAAGCCACCACTGAGCGAACGAACCGAATTCAACCCGAAAACCAAACAAAAAGAAAACCGATGTCCCTGCTCGGGCGCCAATGAAAAATCTAATCTTTTTTAGATTTGCAAACAAACAAATTAACTACAAATGAGACGCGGTTTTTCTTCTATTATTTAATTTCGATTTATTTACGACAAGTGCAGTGGCTTTGGGCGTACTTCGACAAGTGAAGTTCGCTCCCACTCCACTCTTCCCATCGACCAGCGTCGGCCGCCCGCAACCCAATTCGCCGTCGGCGATCGCCCGAAGCTGGAGAGGCTTTTTGGCTCTCTTAATCTGCGCTCTGCTCCAACATATTTCTCTGCACCAGCTTCGCCTAGCCCTTGACTAGGCCATTGTGACTAGTCAGTAGTCAAGCCCTCTCGGGACACTGGCCCGCACCAGAACTGCTGGGATATTTCACAAATTTAACTTGATATAAGACTGATATTTTCATTACTTACGACGCGTACATCACATTTTGTTTATTTAAACAATGCACTCACCTGGTAACAATAAATAATATAGATATTTTTCACTATATCACTGCATTTTCGCTTCCAACTCTTTCCGCACAATTTTAGTAATGCAACGTAATAGCAAATGCAAGGCGAACAATGTGTAAATGCCCTCCGACGCAGGCGCAAAAGAGACGATCGCGCGGAAAAGAAGGAAACACAGAGAAAATAAAGGGTTCGGTTTAGCGGGCGTCAACGCCTAGATGACATGTCGTTGACATTCTGCTGGTACTGCAGGGTAGTCACACTACACATGACATGTATGTGTTTGTGCGTTCTTGGCCGCTCTTCAATGATGAGAGAGCGAGAAAGCTGCATTTGCAGATGCTTTTTTTCAGTTGCTGTTCGTTGGCAACGGCTCGGTCCGGAGGGAGCGCGCCAGCAGAAAGCAAGTAACGGTAAAAAATACATGTGTGTATACATGCACGTGCGCTGGTTTCATTTTTTGGTGGGCTAGCTTTGCCCAGATTTTTGTTATTTTTTTCCGTTTTCACAGACAGCACGTATGTATGTATGCGTCTTCTGTTTTGGCTTTCTCAGTTTTCCCACAAACACTCTTCACTTAGCAAATGCAGGTCTTTTAGTCCTACTAGCATATGCAGTTTTATCCACAAACACTCACTCACACGTAGATGTGAAAAAATTAATCTAATGTCAATAGTTTTTCTTGTAGTTTAACTAATTGTAAATCTAAGCACTGTACCGTACCAGCGGAAAATCTACTTGTCTTTCTCACAAGATTCGCTCGCGCTTTTGGTCTATCCATCAAACACGTATACATATGTACATGTATGTATACATATACATAAATTTAAAAGAAGCTTATCACGCAACATCAAAAAAATTGAAATATTTATTTACATACATATATGTACAGTATGTCAAGAAACTCTTTACACATTGAAAATAAATTTTATTTTTTGACTTTGGATACGAATATTAAGGCTTTTTATTTGAAATTATAACGTTTTTTTAATGGATACATATGTCTTAAGTAATAAGAAAAAAAAGAAGGAAAATTATAAATAGGCAACTTAAAAATCAACAAAAACAATCATGACTCATGTTTGACACTGTCAAGAAACTCTTTACACAAAATATTTACACAGCTATAAATTCAACATTTTCGGCGACTGTACATCGAATTAAACTAATTTTAAAATTTAGTATGCCCTCCCTTAGCATTGACTACATGCTGGAGCCTTTTTTTCATCGAATGGATCAACTTCTGTAGGTCATATTCAAGGGGGATCTTTTGCCATTCATCCACTATAAATTCCTTTAATTGATTTTAATTTTTGGGCTCCCTTTTTCCCACTTTTTTCTTCAAATGGGCCCACAGATTTTCAATGGGGTTAAGATCGGGACTCTGGGGTGGTGTATCGATGACGCCACCAGTGTTAAAAAGCAACCACATCCGCACATTGTGCTCTTTATGCTTGGGATCATTGTCTTGATAAAATTTGAATATTGGCTTATTGTCCTTTATTAGCTCAAATTTCTCAGCACTGGGCCCCAAGTTTGTTTTTAAAATTTGGAGGTACTGTTCTGCATTCATTGTATTTTCTATAAAAGCCAATTTTCCAACTCCTCGGCTAGAAATGCACCCCCAAACCATGACAGAAAGTTTTCCAAATTTTACTGTCGGAATAATATTTTTGTTTTCCAATGCAGTTAATGGCTTTCGCCATACTCTGGGTGGACCATCGTTGTAATATAACATCATTTTAGTTTCGTCACAAAATATGACGTCATTCCAGAATTCATTTTTCTTTTCTACCATGCTTACAGCAAAAGTAAAGCGCTTCTCCACGTTGATCGACGAAAGCAGCGGTTTTTTTCTTGCCACTCTTGAAGAGTACTTATGCCGTAGAATGGCCTGACGTATAGTTTCGTGCGACACAACCAAGTCACCTTCTTCCTCAAGCTCCTTGGCAAGCGTCCTTACGGGAATTTGCGGATTTCGGTCTATTTTCCGCATGATTAGGCGGTCTGCTCGTTTGCCAATCTTCCGTTTACGGCCACTTCCATGTTTCAATTCGAGTCTCCCTTCATTTTGTGCGCGATTTATGACATTGTAAATAGTTTTTCTTGCAACTGCAAACATTTTCACCAAGTCCGCAACAGATTTGCCCAACTGATGATGGTAGTATATCAGTTGGATGAGGTCAAAACTCAATCGTTTGCCAGGCATTTTAAAAATTAAATAAAATCGTCTTTACATGTGTACCGGTCAAAATTTCCCAACCAAATCAAAAGCAAAACAAGAACAGAGCAGCATTAAACAACGCAATAAGCAAAGCTAACGGTAAAGTACCGTTTTTTCGTAGAATGTGATCAAAACAGAAGTCGAAAACGAAATGTGTAAAGAGTTTCTTGAGTGTTAAAAATGAGTCATGATTGTTTTTGTTGATTTATAAGTTGTCTATTTAAATTTATCCTTTTTTTTTTGCATATTACTTAAGACATATCACTGAATTGTTATCCATTAAAAAACTTTATAATTTCAAATAAAAAGCCTTAATATTCGTATCTAAAGTCAAAAAATAAAATTTATTTTCAATGTGTAAAGAGTATCTTGACATACTGTATGTATGTATGTATGAGGTACATAAGATATATCATAGCTGTCTTCAAATTAGAATAATTGTCCGTTAGAGTATTCAAGGTGCGACACGCATTTAAATTTTTTCTTGGCGCATTCTCAGAGGAAACGAGAGGGAACGTTGTGAGCCGCGGCAAAGGCCAGGGCTCTACTTTATACCCGGTACTCAGTCAGTATATACATACATATGAGCTTACGATTTATGTAATTTATTATATGCTCGCAAAAGAGACGTAGCGACTGAAATTGAATTTGTTCCATCTTCATTAGCGCCTATATCTCAGAGACTATGAAAGCTAGAGCAACCAAATTTTGCATCCAGTCTCCTGTGTTATCACACTACTCCAATTGTATTTCAAAATTTCGCTCCATCTTTTTCCGCCCACACAAAGGACGAAAATCTGTGGCAAGCACAATTTTAAAGATACGAGAAAACTAATCATAGAACTAGAATCATAGAGAATGACCATTTCTATCAGAGTGTTGAATCTGGATCAGATCGGATTATTAATATAGCCACTATGAAGAAAACCATTTCGAAAGTCATCGTTCCCTCTCGCTCTCTCTCACACGCGACCCTGTCTGTTTTGCTTGTTCGTCCAAATGAGCGCCTAGATCTTAGAGACTATAAGAGCTAGAGCAACCATGAATCGCGACCTTTGCCACGGCTCACAACGTTCCCCCTCGTTTTAAAATTAGAAAAGTACAATAACTGATATCGAAATTTTGTGTACTTAACTTTTTTTGCAGAACAATTTGTCGATATAAAAATAAAAAATGGTAACAAATTTCAATTAAATGTAATAAGGAACTAAAATTAAAAGTAGTCTACAGTAAATATATATATGTTTATACTAAATTTTTCGTTTGTAAATATTATTAATAATAATGTATAGATAATCTTAATAGTCAATATTGCTACCCTTATTTAGTATTACGGAATTAAGACGGTATGGCATGGAATCGACTAGGGATATAAGGGTGGATGGATCAATTTTCGCCCATTCTTACTCTATTGCCACTCTAAGATGCCTTGTTGTCTCAAACTGTCTTTCATTCTTAAAGACTTTGGCAGAGAGGATACCCCAGAGGTCTTCTACGGGATTCAGGTCCAGACTCAGGGCTGGCCATTTCAATACAGTTATTTTTCGACCAGTAAAGAAGCTTTCGGTCACCCGAGCTGCGTGTATTGTCCTGTTGGAATGTCCAGTCATCACCATACCAATTCCCACCAGACTCTATCAACACACTGTCCAGAAGATCCACATACATTTCAGCATTCATTCGGGTAGAGGTGAAGCATATAGGTGACTTTCCTCTGAAGCTGAAAGCAGCCTATATCATCACAGTGCCACCTCCAAATCCTTGCTTGAAACAGGACTGCCTATCCTGTCGAATATTTCGCCACTATATTTTGCAACTGTCAGGACCATCCAAATCAAACTTATTTTCATCACTAAAAATGACATTGTGCCACTCATCGCCCAAAAACCGGTACTTATCTGCAAACTCCAAGCGAGCCTTCATGTGCCTCTGCAAAATCTTTGGTTTAGATGAAATGTATCTTCAATGGCCAAAATAGAAAAAATTTCCGAACTTAATATAGAAGAGATACTTAATATAGAAGAGATACTGACACTGTATTTATTATTTTGATCAGCCTGACATTGACTCTGAATAAGAAATGGATCTATTTTCTAAAAAAAACATGATTCTACATTATATTAAAGTATATTTTATTGAAAAAAAAATACTAAAAGAATAACTGGGAAAAAATTTTAGGTTTAAAATATTGAATACAAAAATTTTCTGTTCAGTTAGATGGGTGTACCTATTATTATGATCAGGTGTATATACTTATTTTCGTGTATAATTTGGACAATTCGATTCTTCGTTATTTCCAGAACCATATGCTCCTTAATTTGTCCGCTACTCATGGAATAAACCACAGCATGTCGCTGAATCTGCCGTTTGCACCGCGTATCGATGTTGGTCTTCCGACCACTTCGTCGATTTGTACCATATTTAGCTGGGTTTTTCATATAATTGGAAATGCAGTTCCTATGCCATTTAAGTGTTTTTGCGATATCTATGATTTTTGCACCGCTTTGACAGACAGACAAACTTGTTCCACGAGGCATGTTACCTAACCAATTACAAAATATTCCAATCTAATGCACAATTATAGCAATTACATATGTACTTACATTAAGTAAGTCAAAGAAATGTTTGCAACTTAACTTCTTGAAAGGCACTTATCAGCAAAAACGATCAGTTAGCACTGATGTGCACATATAATTATTTACTATGCAGCATCGAATGCTCGCGCACATTTTTAATGTAACGGTACAACGAATGAAACGAGAAAGCAAAAATTTTGGTCGATTAACAACAAAAACATATGACCAAAGCTTTGCTCATTCACAGAAATGGGATAATTTTACTTACATATGTATATGACTAAAACACAAGAAACTGTAAATGCACATATAATTATTTGTATGAGGTATTTATAATAGTATCTACATACATACATATAGCACAAAAAAATTTTCAATCTATAAAATGCTTTTTTTTATTCAAAAAAATTTTTTTTTTTTAAAGCTTCACTCATTAACTAGTTAATTCATAAAGAAAAAATATAAAAATGCTTTGAAAAAAAAATAGATAAAAATTAAATAATGAAAAAATAGCGAAATACGTAGTGCTCACAGAAATAGCACAATTTCAAATTTTTTTCCATAATTCATAGAAAATAAGATCAAAAGCTATAATTGTTTGAGAAATTTAATATTTAGTTGAATATCCATGATTTTCAATAACGGCGTTGTATCTCCGGCCTATACTTTCCACAAGCTTCTGACATCTCTCCTTCGGAATGGAGCTCCAAGCTTCTTGGACACCTTTCCACAAATCGTCATATCATGACCTTAACATCATTCCATAGATTTTCTATTGGATTAAGGTCAGGGCTTTGGGCCGGCCACTCCAGAACTTTGATGGATTCGTCCTTCAACCGGTTTTTAAAGAGGCGAGATGTGTGCTTTGGGTCGTTATCATGTTGAAACATCCATGTCACAGGCATATTCTCAAATGTAAATGGTTCCATTTGATTTTTGAGAATATCCGCATACATGAAACGATCCATTATGTCATTAATTCGGTAGAGCGGAACCACACCATGCCAGGAAAATAAACCCCAACACATAACGCACCCGCCACCGTGCTTCACGGTCTTCATTGTGTACCTGGGGTTAAGAGCTTGGCATTCTGGACGACGAACAAATGTTTTGCCATCGGGTCCTACTTTATTTATCTTAGTTTCATCGCTCCAAAGCACATTTTTCCAATAATTCAGACTCTTATGGGTTCGTGCGTAACTTAATCTTTAATTGATGTTTCGTTTTGACAGGAGTGGCTTCTCCCTGCTGATGCTTCCAAACAGCGAAGCTTCGTTAAGTCTTCTAGCCACTAGTCTTCTTGACACATTCGTACCACATTCATCATTAATTTCTTTCATAATCTCTCGAGAGGATTTAAAAGGGTCCGCTTTGCTCTTCCGCACTATAAGCCTATACGTCATAGAATCCGTTTTTCTTGGTTTTTTTTTACGATTTTTTTGTTCAATCAAAAAGGTTGAGCTTAACCTCACTAATTTAAGTGCGTTGTACACCATCTTTCTGGAGCATTTAATTATTTTGGCTATTTCAGAGGGTGTCGGGTTTCCCAGCCCGATATTTAGTCGACATAAGTAAAATCATAGTCAGTGGTGCAGCAGTAAAATTAAATGCCTATTATTGTTTGTTATTTGCACTGGCCACTGTATCACATTGTACATCGACATAAGCTCCCGCACGGCAGCAGCCTATCCAGCCGTACTCTCTCGTATTCTTTAATACTTTAGCCTTCGTCGCTCTCTTGATCTTTAACCATCGCTCTCTCGGATCATCGCTCTCTCGGATCATCGCTCTCTCGGATCATCGCTCTCTCGGATCATCGCTCGCTTGCTTACATTAGGGCACGGGCAATTCGGCCCGCCTGCCCTTAAACGAGTCTTCATCTATCCCTCATTGAGTCTTCATCTATACCTCATCGAGTCCGAATCTATCACTTATATGGTACGGAGCTAATCTTCGTAGCTATCACCATCATCGCTATCGCATCGATCTTTCACCCACATACAGATATGTACATACGCAATAAGTCGGTCTGCATATAGTCTGGAGCTGATCGTATCACATCAAATCTCGTTCGCCACATCGGTCTCTATCGGTCTTTTATGTACATACGCATTCGTCGGTCTACATACATATGTACCTATATCCCAATAAACCATAACGTCTATTAATTTAACCACTTGAACTTTCATTTAAGTGAATCGCAACAGTTAGTGAAAAAGCTCACTAGCTTAACATTTGGTGACCCCGACGTGATTTGTGCAATAATTAATATCAGTGCAATCACAAACTACAATAAAACATTAATAATTATAAAACTAATTGACAATTCCACCCGAGTCATTGGCTACATAAGTGAATCCATACATGCATGCATGCACCGGGCGCCCTTGCATATAGCGGCTCTCATTTCTCCTCGTCTTTTACGCGCCGTACTCTTTACGTTCATCTTCCCGCAAGAAACGGTTCCCATACCGGCTGCCCTTGCATGTTGGTATTGCACATAGCTTTGCTTGCGGTTCTTGGTCGTTGCGTTCTATAGCGTTCGCTACTCTTTTCGGTCATCTTCCCGCTAGAGACGTTTATTACGCGCGGTACTCTTTGCGTTCGTCTTCCCGCTAGAAACGTTTTGCTTACATTGTCGTTGCCATGGAAGTAAATGCTGGAAATGACATTGTAGTGACCGCTGCTAAAAACAGGGTGACTTTCCTGAAATTGAAAGTAGTTCAGATATTTGAACGTTTAAAACGGTTGAATGCTGCTTGGGAGAGTCAGCTGTTGCTTAGTGATTACTATATGCTCGTGGTAAAGTTAGAAGTGATCGAGGAGCTTCAGCGCACTTTTGAATCCCTGCATAATGAGCTCCAGGAGTTGGACCATGACAAGACGCACAGTGGAATGTTGGACAGCTTTAATTATCAGTTCATGATTCTGAATGCTTCGATTCGGGATGTCATCGCCACTCGTTTCCCTCGCCAGCTTATTCCTCCCACGGTTTCTGCCAAAGTTATTATCGCTAACATCGTCGGCTGGCACCATCCACCTCAGCGTATGCCAGCCCCCAGTCCAAGCCATATGCAACTACCAAGGGTATCAACAGTGGACAGCAATCTCCAGTTTAATCGCTGTAGGAACTCCACTCAAGAATTCATGTGCATGCGCAAGAAGAATAGTTCGTCGGATTCGACTGAGCCTGCCTCATGCTTATCTGAGAGGCCAACTCAGCAGTTGGCAAGAGATGAGCAGGCAGTGCAGCCTGTTGATGACGAAATCCAATGCAATCCGAATTACATAGATGTCTCGGAATCTCGCTGTCTCTCTCAGGAGGAGTCTAATACGGTTTTAGAGAAACAATCTGGACCTTCACCAAGAGATTGCTTCCAATTGGGGTGTTCTGAGGTACCTGCCGTGCTTGATGGAGCTCCGCCATACTTCCAGGAATCGCATTCGAAAGTTGACATTATCAGTGATGTCTCCACACCATTCAAACCAGCTCCAGAACCAGCTACTGAGTCTAATTGGAAGTTAGACATTAGCACTGATGTCTCCTCACCATGCGAAGCATCTCCAGAATCGGCTACTGATCAACATATGTTCGTATTTTCGAGCCATCCATCATCATCGCGTCTCTGCAGACGCTCAGTTTCTGACTTGTCAACCAAAGAGCAGCCTTACGTCAAGGTTAACGTTCTGCATCCGGCTGATAGTTCTTCGCATGGGACTCTTCCGGCTGAACTGAACAAACCGACATGCTTGGCTCATGGACTCCAATCTTCGTCAAACTCTGCTGGCCGTCATCAAATCATCCCACCCAGGACGCATCCAGTTCAGCTCACAGCCAAATCCACTTTGGTCAACGCTTATAAGCTGAATTTTTGCGCTGGAAATAAAGCTTTTCTTGGACTATGTTCATCCCAATATTGGTCTATTGGAGGGAGTGAAGCTGCAATCAAGACGGACAACTTCTACAGTACCACTGACCACTCAGTTCGTCAATTGAATGAGCTGAGGAAACGTTTAGGCCACATCTTGGCCCTTACTAATTATACATTTTTAGTTGCAATTACAGAGAACCCTGCCTATCTGGATGTACCCATTCGAGCTCGATTAAATGTCAACCACGTCTCGCAGTGTGCACAGTCTAACGTTACCAGGCTGATTACCAATCGGTCAGATCTCATGCAATGCGTTGCCTACTTGCAGCATATCTTCTGGTTTCGATGGAAGGAAGACAACATTTCATCGCTGCTGCTGCTCTCCAAGCGCTTTCCTCACCTTGGCTTAGGCGTCGATGCATTGGCGAAGTCGAAAGTCGATCTTCAGCGTATATGCAAGATGAACGTGCATTGGGATGACAGCCTTACTTCGGCGCTGTACTCTGCGCGGAATCTCGTTTACACTTCATTGCTTATGCATTCCGAATTAATACACGTTCCCGAAACTGAGTGGGAAGCTCAAGGATTTTGCTGCGCCGTCATCGAGGCTTATTGTGCTGATAGCGCAGTTATGTCAGACGCTCAGCTTTCAGCCTACCAAACAACACGATGGGCTCTCCCGAGTGCACTGAACGAGTTCCCTATATCCGCCTGCAAACCTGCATCTGGACCTTCGCTGGACATCGCTGATGGCAGTCCTACCGTCATTGTTCCTAGAAGCCATCTAGTCAACATTATCCCCAAATTTCGAGAGCTGTTCGAGCTAGGTCCATCCAAATGGAGCTACTCAGGAACATTTGGAATGAACGAGCTGAGGACGCTTTTGGGCAACATCGTGGCCGTTGCTAATGCAAATAGTTTATTTTCGATTTCAAAGTGTCAAGTCGAGCCAGATAACATATCGCCACCGCATTGTTTGATTGGCGGTCTGCCTGCTTCGTCCACTCAATCACTCGTAAAAGGTCTAACCATCAATCATAATCTGGATCATCTGGATTCCTGGCGATACCTGGCCTTCTAGCAAGAGGCTGCTAAACCCTTTCGGTTCTGTTGAAAGTCAGCCTTTCAACGGGGGGAGTATGTCGGGTTTCCCAGCCCGATATTTAGTCGACATAAGTAAAATCATAGTCAGTGGTGCAGCAGTAAAATTAAATGCCTATTATTGTTTGTTATTTGCACTGGCCACTGTATCACATTGTACATCGACATAAGCTCCCGCACGGCAGCAGCCTATCCAGCCGTACTCTCTCGTATTCTTTAATACTTTAGCCTTCGTCGCTCTCTTGATCTTTAACCATCGCTCTCTCGGATCATCGCTCTCTCGGATCATCGCTCTCTCGGATCATCGCTCTCTCGGATCATCGCTCGCTTGCTTACATTAGGGCACGGGCAATTCGGCCCGCCTGCCCTTAAACGAGTCTTCATCTATCCCTCATTGAGTCTTCATCTATACCTCATCGAGTCCGAATCTATCACTTATATGGTGCGGAGCTAATCTTCGTAGCTATCACCATCATCGCTATCGCATCGATCTTTCACCCACATACAGATATGTACATACGCAATAAGTCGGTCTGCATATAGTCTGGAGCTGATCGTATCACATCAAATCTCGTTCGCCACATCGGTCTCTATCGGTCTTTTATGTACATACGCATTCGTCGGTCTACATACATATGTACCTATATCCCAATAAACCATAACGTCTATTAATTTAACCACTTGAACTTTCATTTAAGTGAATCGCAACAGTTAGTGAAAAAGCTCACTAGCTTAACAGAGGGTTTTTTTTCCAGATTCACTTAGTGTGTATATATTCTTTCTTTTTTCAACTGAGCAATGCCTTCCACGTTATGCGTTACCGAAAAAACAAAGAATTCTGCGAAAACAACTTTTTACTGGAAATTAGCTGCCGCTCGATCAAAATGTGCTATTTCTATGACCATGCCAAATAAGTGCACGAGAACGAAAATTAAGCATAAAGCAAAGGAGAAAACTGATAACGAAAATTGTTTTGCCTGTATACCATGTGGAAGAGTGCACTTATAGTTTGTGATCAACATTTTTAAAATATTGTCCAAATTATTGATCGGAATATTCCGTTTTGATTTGTGCTATTTATATGACCACGGCTGTACAAGGACGTACAAAGGATAAATAATAAAAAATTTGGTTGACAAAGTCGAGAGTAAACGGCTGCTTTTTCACAGGCAGTAAAGAATCCGTTTCAAAATATGTATGTATTTCATTTATAATAATTTATATAATAACTATAAAAAAACGAGGGGGAAGCTTCTGATCAGCGGCAAAGGCCGCGGCTCTACGTTATACCCGGTACTCAGTCAGTATATGTAAATATACATATATGAGCTAGCAATTTATGAAATTTATTATATGTTCGGAAAAGGGACGAATTAAATTTTGGGCATAAAAGAAAATTTCAAAAAATTAAGTCGAACCAGTTTTGAAATTTTTATATATCTGTTTTCATTTTTGTTTACAAATAATTTTTACATCAGCTTCTAAATTTCTACATGTAAATGTATAACTACACATACGAGACGCGGAAGTGCTTGCGAGAGAGGGAAAGAGTAAGCGCTTGGCAGGCGTTGCGTAGCGACTGAAATTTATTTTGTTTCTTCTGGCTATAATAGTAGTTCAACCTGATCCAGATACGGCAATTTGGTAGATACGGTAATTTTCAATGATTATGCGTTTTTGGTTTTATTTTATCTTAAAAATTGTGGATTCCATAGATTTTCGTCCTTTGTGGGGGCGGACATCACATGAGTTTGGATAGAAAGTTTGGTTGCTCTGGCTCTTATAATCTCTGAGAACTAGGCGTCAAAAAAGACGAATGGGCAAAGCAGACAGGGTCGCGTGTGAGAGAGAGCGAGAGGAAACGATGACTTTCGAAATGGTTTTCATTATTGTGGCTATGTTAATAATGCGATCTGATCCAGATTTAACACTCTGATAGAAATGGTCATCCTCTACGATTCTGCGTTTTTAGTTGTATCGTATTTTCGAAATTGTGTATGCTACAGACTTTCGTTCTTTTTGGGGGCGGGGCGAAATACACTTGGAGTAGTGTGATAACACAGGAGACTGCATGGTTGCTATAGCTTTCATAGTCTCTGAGATATGGGCGCTAATGAAGACGGACGGACGGACAGACCGACATGGCTATATCGACTCGGCTATTGATGCTGATCAAGAATATATGTATATACTTTATGGGATCGAAAATGCTTACTTCTGGGCGTTACACACAACCGTTATCACCACAAATATAATATACCCCTATGATCTTCGAGTAGCGGGTATAAAAATTGATTACTAGGCTTACTACGATTACTAGGCTTTCTACGATTAAACGAGAGGGAATGTTGTGAGCCGCGGCAAATGGTGCGGCTCTACTTTATACCCGGTACTCAGTCAGTATATACGTATTTATGTATTGTAAAGAACCTATTTTAGGCTGGGGTAAGCTCAGCCTGTCCAGGGTTGACTTCAAGAAATTTGTAGTTGTTGTAGGGGCCTTAGGCAAAGGAAAGCGACTGTACCAGGACCAAGAGGGGGGCTAGCGCGTGGCGTGATCGCGGAGCTATAGGAGGATATCACGGAGACGTGCGTGATCGCGACGATCCGTGAGACTACCGGGCTTCTAGAAGGGATGGACTCTGCGTGATCGCGACAGGCGCTAGCTACAGGAGGGTATAACCCGGAGACGTGCGTTGTCGCGACGACTCCGGAGACTACGGGGTTCCTAGGAGGAATTGGCTGTGCGTGATCGCGACAGGTACTAGCTACAGGAGTATACCACGGAGACGTGCGTTGTCGCGACGACTCGGGAGACTACGGGATTCCTAGGAGGAATTGGCTGTGTGTGATCGCGACAGTCGCTAGCTACAGGAGGATCCTACTGAGCCGTGCGTGGTCGCGACGACTCGGAAAGCTACGGGGTTAAAGCTACGAGTGATGGGTAAGGTACAGGCGAATGAATAAAAGTCTTTACAATACTGGTGCGTTTTTATTACTTAAGAACCTTTATTAATGATACGCTCCTAGCTAGTGGCCCTGGCTGCACCACGTGGAAAGCTTAACTTACTCAGGAGAGTCGACGCAATCGAAGACGAGTGGGGTTTATTGGCTACGGACTGCGATGATAGTCCCGCCATAAACATGGAGCGACGCGAAAGTTTTTTTATAGCCTATTTACACTACGGTTGAGTTATTGAGTTTCGGGCGAAACTCGAGTTTCGTTTACATGGGGAAGCATAGGGGACCTAGAGGTGGTAAAAAAGTTGAGTTTTGGTTGCGTTTAGTTGAGTTTGTCCGATTTTCCGAATATTTCAACCCTGATCTGCCTGTCGTGGAATTATCACCAGTAATAACAACAAAAATGTACAGCTCAAAATTTAAATTTTGCCGCGTAAAAAGTAATTTATTATTAAAACCCATATAAACAATGTCGATTTCTAAAATTCGGTCGGAAAAACTTAGCCAAATGCTAAAATCAATTATTAAATATTATATTATTATAAACAATTGCCAATTTAAACGAGAGGGAACGTTGTGAGCCGCGGCAATGGCCGCGGCTCTACTTTATACCCGGTACTCAGTCAGTAAATACGTATTTATGTATACATATGAGCTTACGATTTATTTAATTAATTATATGTTCACAAAAGAGACGAATTAAATTTTGGCCAAAATGGAAAATTTCAAAAAATTAAGTCGAACCCTATGCTGTATTTTTATATTTTAGAAGTTATCTGTTTCCATTTTTATTTACATATAATTTTTACGTCGTCTGCTACATTTTTACATACACATGTAAAACTACATACAAGAGACATGGAAGTGTGTGCGAGAGAGAGAGGGAATCGCTTGACTCTCGTTGGGGAGCCACTGAAATGTAATTTGTTCCTTCTGGCTATAATAATGCTCAGACCTGATCCAGAATCGGCAATCTACCAGATACGGTAATTTTTCATGATTCTGCGTTTTTGGTTTTCTCTTATCTTAAAAATTGTGGATTCCACAGATTTTCGTCCTTTGTGGAGGCGGAAAAGGGCGTGACAAAATTTTGAAATACTCTTGTATTGAAGTGATATCACAGGAGTTTGGATAGAAAGTTTGGTTGCTCTAGCTCTCATAGTCTCTGAGATCTAGGCGCTCATTTCGACGAATAGACAAAGCCGACAGGGTCGCGTGTGAGAGAGAGCGAGAGGGAACGATGACTTTCGAAATGGTTTTCTTCATTGTGGCTACATTAATAATCCCATCGGATCCAGATTCAACACTCTGATAGAAATGGTCTTTCTCTATCATTCTGCGTTTTTAGTTTTCTCGTATCTTCAAAATTGTGTATGCCACAGACTTTCGTCCTTTGTGGTGGCGGAGGGGGGCGGGGCGAAATTTCGAAATACACTTGGAGTAGTGTGATAACACCGGAGACTGGATACAAAATTTGGTTGCTCTAGCTTTAATAGTCTCTGAGATATAAGCCCTAATGAAGACGGACGGACAGACGGACACACGGACGGACGGACAGACGGACGGACAGACGGACGGACAGACAGACAAGGCTTTATCGACTGGGCTATTGATGCTGATCAAGAATATATATACTTTATGGGGTCGGAAACGCTTCCTTCTGTGCGTTACACACAATCGTTATCCCCACAAATCTAATATACCCGTATACTCTTCGAGTACCGGGTATAAAAACTATCTGATGGAGGTGTCCAGCAGGCCAGCGGATGGATAGCATGACGACACAATAACACAATTCATCAGACAGATAACCAACAAAAAAAAAAAAAAAAAATTTTTAATTAACAGGCACAGCGGGGGCAACGGCGCGGCGAAAGCGGATAATGAGAGAACATACAAAGAAGAAAGCAGTTATTCCTTGTGTGTTCTCACCGCTCTCATCTACAGGAAGAAAGCAGTTAGTCGGTGAGAAGGGATTCACCGTTACCCGGAACGATGGAACCCGGAGAGCGCGACTATAGTAGCCGGCACGCGTCGGGAAGCCGAGTGAACACGAAAAAAAAAACACAAGAATGTCAACCAAGATGGAGTCTGTTCAGCGGTTTGTGGCAGAACAAAACGCCATCTTGCAGGGAGGGGGGTACGGGGGCCGCCTCACACGTAAGCGACGGGCGACCCTGCTCTTGCGTAGAGACGTGGCGGGGCGGTCAGACGGATCCTCCGAACTGCAGGTGATGGCATCGCGTTTGGTATCGCTAGAGCCGTCGGAGGGCGAGACGGTGACGCCGGTGGTGTCCCCCAGCGGGAGCGACGACGACGTTCTTCATCGTGGCCTGGTAGACCGCAGCGGATGTGGATCGGGCGTGCAGGGCGGCCGAGCTGCTGCACGCCGAGAAGCAACGCGTGCGGGAGGCCACGGCCCAGCTGCAGCGGCGAATCGCCGAGATGCGGGCGGCCATGGCGGCCCGCAGCAGCAGCGACAGCGAGGACGCCGGGGTGGGGAGAGAGGAAGCGCGGCCCCAATCCGTGGAGGAATCCTACAGGAAGCTGAGGCCGAGGAGGAGGGGCTGTGGGAGCCGGTGGAGGAGGAGACCGAGGAGGAGGGGCTGTGGGAGCCGGTGGCGGAGGAGGCCGAGGAGGAGGGGCTGTGGGAGCCGGTGGTGGAGGAGGCCGAGGAGGTCCCCGTCCCCGAGGAGGTCGAGGAGCCCACGCCACTCTTCACGCGTCGGGAGGGGCAACAATCCACGCACCGGCAACAGCAGGACCCTTCGCAGCCCCAGCGGTCCCAACCCCAGCAGCAGCATCAGCCTCATCAGCAGCAGCAGCAACATCACCAGCAGCAGCAACATCACCAGCAGCAGTGGCAGCAGCATCGGCAGCAGCACCAAGAACACCAGTGGGCCGGCCCGGAGCGGGCGGTGGTCGGCCCGTTCGTCAGCCAGGAGGTGCGGACGAACCACCAGCGGAGGAGGCCCGGGTATGGGAGGATGCGCCGCGACTGCCGACCACACGGGCTGGGCGGCGACGACGGCGGTAGCGGCGGCCACAACAGCGACGGCGGCGACGACGGCGCCGGCGGTCACGAACGCAAGAGAGGACCCCACGACGACGGAGCCGTGGGAGCGCGGGCCGTAGCAGTGGCCGGCTCCGCTTGCATCGACCGGCGGCCCACCGCAACTCAAGCGGCAGGCCTCGTGCCCCGAAGCACGGGGCGAGGTGAAGCGGCCGAAGCTGCAGCGGCAGGGCTCGGCACCCGCTAGGGTGGATTGGGTGCCAATCCCAGAGGAGGAGTGGCCCGCATACGTGGCGCGCGCCCAGGCCCGGATCCGCGTACACGGCCGACGGGTAAAAAAGCTGGTAAGCGAGCACGGGACGCGGTACCGAATCGCGATGACGGCCAACCGCACGGAGGTGTTCCGTGAGGGACGCTGAGAAAAAACAAAGGAGACAAAGTAAATAAATAAAAAGAAAAAAGGAAATAAAAGTAAAACTTACCGGGGGGAAGGTGCAATGACCCGTCTCAGCTGGGCAGATGCCGCCGCCTATCCACGGAACGACCCGCGAGATTGAGAGGGTTAAAAGAGCACCTCGCAGACCGACAACAGCTGGCAACCTCGGGCCCGAAGTGGCGCTAGAGGGCGCCAGGGAGCGAGCGACCGCAGAGGGCGCGCGCCCCACCAGGCTCGACTTCAAATTTGGGCGGAGGAGGGCCAACGGGAGTTCCACAGAAAAGGAAATTTTCCGCTTTCGTAAGAAGGAGGGGAGTGTGAGGAACCGTGTGCCTCACAGCAACAATGAGGCTGACGGACCGGATATGACTGACGGACCGGATAAGCATGACGGTCCGGCAGGTCCGGATATCCGAAAGCCGCCAATTCGCCGCGGCCTCTCCCCTGAGAGGGGCGGATAAGCCCCCGAAAGGGGAGAGAGCACGAATGGCGAGAGGAGGCGGCTCTCACTGGAAGGAGGGAACCGCGGGATCGGACCGGCAGCGGACCGACGCAGGACCAAATATGGGCATACAGACGGGTCCCCGACCAGATCCCGTTACGAAGAGCGTGGGAACCATCAGAAAGCCCGATGGAAAATCACTGGCGGCGGAGGTGTAGTTAGGGTCGGCCTATAAAAGGAGGCCAGCGCCTACAGCGGGTCTCTTATTACGCACGCGCAATTGTACAGTAGTGATCGACGTAGGGCAAGAGTGAGATAGTGTCGAAAAGTGAAAAGTGAGAAGTGACCAAAGAGAGTGGATCAACCAAGGAAAACGAGGAGAAAACCAGGACAGGGACAAGTCCTACACCGGAGCACCGAATGAGTCGAACACCGAGAAAGGGATTCAAGAGCAGTCAGTGGTGGATCAAGCGAAGGGCGAACCGTTGAGTGCGAATTCAGAGTGGCGGATCGAAGCAGTGGCCGAGATCATTGGCCCCTGAATACTGGCATCGACGCCGCTACGCCTGGAGTCAGCCACGCGACTGACATATTCCCCGATACCCGATAAGAGCAATAAAATAAGCCTTAGCGATGTATAGGCTGCTGCCGTGCGGGAGTTTATGTCGAGGTACAATGGTGCATTGGGGAGTACAAAATAGCAAACAATAATAGGCATTTAATTTACTGCTTGCTGAAGCAGCTTGCTAGAAGGCCAGGCATGGCCACGAATCCAGATTATTGATCCAGATTTAGACTTTTTACGAGTGATTGAGCGGACGAAGCAGGCAGACCGCCATTCAAACAATGCGGTGGCGATAATGTCATCTGGCGCGACTTGGCACTCTGAAATCGAGAGTAAAATATTTGCATTAGCAACGCCCGCGATGTGGCCCAAAAGCGTCTTCAGCTCATTCATTCCAAATGCTCCTGAGTAGCTCCTAGTGCAATAGAAGACGTTGGCCATCAGCGTTGCCATCAGCGAAGTACAGCGAAGGTCCAGATTCAGGCTTACAGTCGGATATAGGGCACTCGTTCAGTGCACTAGGGAGAGCCCATCGCGTTGTTTGGTAGGCTGAACGTTGAGCGTATGACATAACTGAGCTATCAGCACAATAAGCCTCGATGACGGCGCAGCAAAATCCTTGATCTTCCCAATCAGTTTCGGGAACGTGTATTAATAAGGAATGTATAAGCAATGAAGTGTAAACGAGATTCCGCGCAGAGTCCAGCGCCGAAGTAAGGCTGTCATCCCAATGCAAGTTCATCTTGCATATACGCTGAAGATCGACTTTCGACTTGGCCAATGCATCGAAGCCCAAACCAAGGTGAGAAGTGCGCTTTGAGAGTAGCAGCGATGAAATGTTGTCTTCTTTCCATCGCAACCAGAAGATATGCTGCAAGTAGGTAACGCATTGCCTGAGATCTGACCGATTGGTAATCTGCCTGGTAACATTAGGTTCTGCACACTGGCAGAAACCGTGGAAGGAATAAGCTAACGAGGGAAACGAGTGGCGAGGACATCCCGAATCGAAGCATTCAGAGTCAAGAACTGATAGTTAAAGCTCTCCAACGTTCCACTGCGTGTCTTGTCATAGTCCAACTCCTGGAGCTCATTATGCAGGGTTTCAAAAGTGCCCTGAAGCTTTTCGATCACTTCTAACTTTACAACGAGCATATAGTAATCACTAAGCAACAGCTCACTCTCCCAAGTAGCAATCAACCGTTTTAAGCGTTCAAATATCTGAGCTACTTTCAATTTCAGAAAAGCCACTATGTTTTTAGCAGCGGTTACTACAATGTATTTTCCAGCATTCACTTCCATGGCAACGACAATGTTAGCAAAACGTTTCTAGCGGGAAGACGAACGCAAAGAGTACCGCGCGTAATTAACGTCTCTAGCGGGAAGATGACCGAAAAGAGTAGCGAACGCTATAGAGTGCAACGACCAAGAACCGCAAGCAAAGCTATGTGCAATACCAATATGCAAGGGCAGCCGGTATGGGAAAGATGAACGTAAAGAGTACCGCGCGTAATAGACGATGAGAAATGAGAACCGCAAGCCAACAGCTACATACATATATGCAAGGGCGGCCGGTGCATATATGCATTGTAATATTAAGTTGCACAGTTGGTGTGTTTTGGTCTCGACACATCTGGTCGGATCTATGTATATTTATCGAATGAATCGTACAATTCTCCTTATGGATTAGCTTAGCCTAACGCTGCCCAATGCTACGCTGGCGAAGCCAGCAGCGGCATACATAAGTATATGTTTTTTTAATTCTGTTTATTTGGTTCATCTACCCTTAACTACTATCTTAGGGCTAGAAATTTGGCAGTGCGAGCCCGACCCGTGTGATACGGCCGTGAAGCATTGCTTCGCACGGGTCGTTCGAGGCGTCGCTTATTCTAAGTTGTCTCTTCTCTGGCGCTCAACCGCGCGCAGTTCCGTCATGATGTTTGCCTCGAAGTTGCTGGTCGCCTCCCAGTTTCCCGGGGTCGACAGCATGTACGGCACCAGGTTGTCTTTGGATACAAGCCCGCCCAGGGACTCTTCGAGCAGCTGCCGCTGCGCTGCAAATCTGCCGCACGCAAACATTATCCTCCACCACCCCGTGTCTGCACCAAGTGCACTCAGGAGAGTCCTCGTGCCCGAAGGTGCAGGTAGCTTCGGAAACACGCATGGCCGCTGAGGAGCTGGGTCAGGTGGAAATTGACCTCGCCATGCTTCCTCTGTACCCACGCTTCAATGGATGGGATGAGCTCTCTCTCACACGCGACCCTGTCTGTTTTGCTTATTCGTCTAAATGAGCGCCTAGATCTCAGAGACTATAAGAGCTAGGGCAACCAAACTTTCTATCCAAGCTCCTGTGATATCACTTCAATACAAGTGTATTTTAAAATTTTGACACGACCCTTTCCGCCCCCACAAAGAACGAAAATCTGTGCAATCGACAATTTTTAAGATACAAGAAAACTAAAAACGCAGAATCATAAAAAATTACCGCATCTACCAGATTGCCGAATCTGGATCAGGTCTGATTAATATTATAGCCAGAAGGAACAAATATAATTTCAGTCGCCTGCCAAGCGATTACTCATTCCTTCTCTCTCTCGTACCTACCACGTCTCTTGTAAGTAGTTATACATGAGTATGTAAAAATTTAGCAGCGATGTAAAAATGATATGTAAATAAAAATGGTAACAGTAAACTTCTAAAATATAAAACTACAGCATGGGGTTCGACTTAATTTTTGAAATTTTCCATTTTGGCCAAAATGTAATATTAATATAATAAATTACATAAATCACAAGCTCATATGTATACATATGTATGTATATATGTACATATGTACATATGTATATACTGAGTGAGTACCGGGTATAAAGTAGAGCCGCGGCTTTTGCCGCGGCTCACAACGTTCCCCCTCGTTCAAATTAGACGGGTGTGAGGAAAGTTTGATTTTTAATTAAGTTGATTTCTAATTAAGTAGGAGCCAAAGGCAAAGATTGAAATTGCATCTGGCGAGGCCAAAGATTGTTTACAAATCATAAGGCAAAGATTGAGATTAAATCTGGTGAAGCCAAAATATTGAATCTGGCGAGGCCAAGATTGTTTACAAATCATAAGACAAAGATTGAGATTAAATCTGGGAAAGCCAAGATATTGAATCTGAGGAAGCCAAAGATTGTTTATAAATCATATAAGAAGTTAATGGAATTGGTTACGTTAACTTGCACATAGTATATTATGTATGTATATACGGTCAGAACCCTGCATTTATGCTGTCTAGGGTCTGGCCGTTGCCCGCTACTTTCAAGTGCGATCGTATTACGTAGCGCTGGAAATGTGTTGGGCTCTTCTGGATTGTTTATGTCAGCGACAAAGTGTCGCTGATGGATTTGTGCTTATGCAATAAAGTATTGCAGTTAATTTGGTACTGGGTACAGTGTACCCTCGATATATGTGCATACTACAGCATGTATGGATTTACTTATGTAGCCGATGACACGGGTGAAATTAGTAATTAGTTTTATAATTACACTGTGATAGTCAAAAAAAAAGACAAGACCAAACTCGACGGTTTCCCCCTATTTCGGGTCCTACGAATCGAACTGCATCATTACTTTTTTGAGTTACAATCATGGTTTCATACAAAATTTTTTGTTGAAGTTTTTCATCAAAGTGGCCCATTGTTAGAGAAAGGCACATTTTTCTTCGGTCTCTAACTTTTGTAATGTTGACTTTTTTGGTAAGCTTTCTTCGGCAAAGCTGCTCAGAATAAGTCCGTCTTTAAGTTCTTAGAAGACTGTAAGCCCCAAAATCAATGTTTTGGGTGTCCTTATAGCCCATATGTTGAAAAAACTGAAATATAACCCATTTTTTAAATGTTTTTTCCCTCACGTTTCGTCAATATTTTAATTTACCCTTTGATACGTATACATTAAGTGACATCTTGTAATAGTAAGAAACTTTAGCAAAGACAACGTTATGAGCAAACTAAGCATTAGAAAAAAAAAACATAACAAAATTTGAATTTTTTAAAAAAGCGACTCTAACTATGTTTGGGTGCTGTTTTATTTTTTTTTATCTTCTAAGTGTTATTAATAAGTATTATAAATTTGTACAGAATATTTAAATTCAATTTAATAAGACTCATCAACAACACAATCCACCCAAATCAGCAAGCAAAGAGTCAAGCTTTTTGGCGCTGCACTGATAAGAAATAACAAGTACCGTTTAAAATCACCGTTTAATGCTGCTGATGAGATCTTATCTGATGTAAGTTTGCCTAAGAGTCAAAATTTAAGCAGTGATTGCAGTAGTTAATTTGACTTTGACTTCGCGGAAAGAACGTTGTTTTAGTGTCTTGTACATTAAGTATATAAATTAAAATGAATAAGTGTCCAATTGGCCTATCGTTGTTCTGCTACGTATGTGGAAAATTTACAAGCCCTCGGAGTAGACGCAAAATATCTTCTGGAACTGCCATCATCTACGAGGAATATTTCGATTTGCCCGTTATAAGAGACGTAGATTGGGTGCCACATACCATTTGCACGCAATGCAACAACAACCTGCATAACTGGTCAAAAAGACTGTGTCTAAAAATGGGGTTCGGCATCCCAATGATTTGGATCAATCCACAAGGGCATCATACTGGTAACTGCTACGCGTGCAAGAACAAATTTGCAAGACTCAACAAAAAAAACACAGTTTACAAAAGTGTTCAATCTGCACAGCTACCAGTATCTCATTCAGAATATGTTCCGGTACCAAAATGTCAAAGTCCAACTGAGAGATATATTCCGCCGACATTTGCCACCGAACCTTCAGATCTACTCTCAATGTATAACCCAACCGAAGTTGAAATCCCATGTCGTCACTTGGAGATTTCTCAAGCCCGTTTGAATACGATGGTACGACAGCTGAAATTATCGCAAAGACAAGCGATTTGCCTAGCTCATCATCTTCGATCGGTAAATATATTGGCTAAAGATGTGAAGGTGTATGGATACCGTAAAAGACAGGAGGAGCTTTTAGATTTCTTTGATGTTAATGGTGACAATACTTTTGCGTATTGTAAAAATATTTCGGGTCTTATGCAATACATGAACTGTGAGTACAAACCAGAGCAATGGCGCTTGTTTATTGACTCGTCAAAAAAGAGTTTGAAAGCAGTATTGCTGTATGTGGACAACACAAAAAATCCGGTTCCAATCGCTATAAGCTCTAACACAAAGGAAACATACGAAGCAATGGCATTAATTTTGGACAGAGTTCAGTATCAGCAGCACCAATGGATAATATGTGCGGATTTAAAAGTTATCTCCTTGCTTACTGGTTTGCAGACAGGATACACAAAAAATATGTGTTTCATTTGTCATTGGGACACAAGATACCGCGGAAATCAATATAGAATGCGTGATTGGAAGCTTCGCACAGATTTTAATCTAAATGTGGCAAATGTTATCCATATTCCGCTGATACCAGCTAATAACATTTTGCTACCACCACTGCACATAAAATTGGGAATTGTCAAAAATTTCATAAAAGCAATAAATCGAGATGGCGAAGCTTTTAAATGTTTGACAGAAATATTTCCACGACTAAGTGTTGCGAAAATAAAAGAAGGTATTTTAAGTCTTTTTTCAGCGCAAAAATAGAACTAAATCAACATATCATTATTTTCAGGTGTTCTTAATGGCCCCGATATAAGAAAACTTATGAAGAACACAAAATTCGGAGAACTTTTAAGGCCAAACGAAAAAATTGCCTGGAACTCTGTTATGAGCGTTATAAACCATTGCTTAGGAGTGCACCGGTCTGAAGATTGGAAAAAATATGTGGATGACATGTTAGAAAATTTTGAAAAAATAGGTGTGAATATGTCCTTAAAAATTCATTTCCTTCACCATCACAAGGACCACTTTGAGCAGCAAGTTCCAACTGAATCCGATGAGCACGGTGAAAGATTTCACCAAGTCGCCGCTCCCCTTGAGCACTGGTACAGCGGCAAAAAGCTTGACTCTTTGCTTGCTGATTTGTGTTGGACATTGGTTGATGAGTCCTATTAAATTAAATTTTAAATATTCTGTACAAATTTATAATACTTATTAATAACACTTAGAAGATAAAAAAAAATAAAACAGCACCCAAACATAGTTAGAGTCGCTTTTTTAAAAAATTAAAATTTTGTTATGTTTTTTTTTCTAATGCTTAGTTTGCTCATAACGTTGTCTTTGCTAAAGTTTCTTACTATTACAAGATGTCACTTAATGTATACGTATCAAAGGGTAAATTAAAATATTGACGAAACGTGAGGGAAAAAACATTTAAAAAATGGGTTATATTTCAGTTTTTTCAACATATGGGCTATAAGGACACCCAAAACATTGATTTTGGGGCTTACAGTCTTCTAAGAACTTAAAGACGGACTTATTCTGAGCAGCTTTGCCGAAGAAAGCTTACCAAAAAAGTCAACATTACAAAAGTTAGAGACCGAAGAAAAATGTGCCTTTCTCTAACAATGGGCCACTTTGATGAAAAACTTCAACAAAAAATTTTGTATGAAACCATGATTGTAACTCAAAAAAGTAATGATGCAGTTCGATTCGTAGGACCCGAAATAGGGGGAAACCGTCGAGTTTGGTCTTGTCTTTTTTTTTTTTTTTAAAAAACTATCACAGTGTTATTAATGTATTATTGTGGTTTGTGATTGCACTGATATTAATTATTGCATAAATCACGTCGGGGTTGATTAAAAATAAAAGTTCAAGCGGTTATATTAATAGTAGCTATAGTTTATTGGTAGGTATATAAAGAAGTATGTAGACCGACGAATGCGTATGTACATATGGATGTGTAGGCGAGGTGCGTAAAAGACCGATTAAAGAACGATGCAATGAATATGGTATGCTGCGATACGATCAGCCCCAGACTATATGTAGACTGACGTATTGTACATGGTTAGGTTAGGTTAGGTTGCACCGGACGGGCCCTCTCCGGGGCCTATCATAGGCCAGAATGGCCCTTAGTCATCCGGATCTTCTATGAACCTTACGAGGGTGTTTCTGAGGTTCCGAAGTCCCCCAGAATCGAGGTGTTTCTGGCAAAGGCAAGCGCCCAAGAATATTCTCCTTGCCCTTGAGAGAGCCGGACACCGGCAGAGTAGATGTTTCAGGGTTTCGACAGCCCCGGGTTCATTGCATTTCCTGCAGATGTCGCTGTTGGTTTTTTTTATTATTTTTTTTTTTTTTATATCTATTAAGTGGAACTTACATACTACATATATTTATGACTAATCTATGGCCAAAACCTAATTTATTTATAATTAATTATGCTAGGGGGGATCGTGGAGAGTAGTGGCTGTGGGCTCCGCGTCCCTGCGGTACGGCCGCAAAGCATTGCTTCGCAGGGACGATGGTTCCTCATGATTGCTCTCCCTCCTAGACCTCTCGCATCTGCGCAGTTCCGCCATCGAGGTTGCGGCAAAGTTGTCCCACGCCGTCCATGTTGCAGGGTCTCCCATTATTGAATCTATCAGATTCGTGGGCGTAAGTTGGCCGCCCGCTGCCTGCCATAGATACTTCCTTATGCCATCGAAGCTCCTCTCTGGCCTGCATGCGCGCTGACCTCTTTTCAGCTCCCGCACGGGTAGCTTCTGCCACCGTCTTCTCCTCCAAGATCAGCAGGTCGATCGGGACCACTCCTGCTATAACCAGTGCTGCATCTCCTGACATGGTCCGAAAGCCGCAGCAGATTCGCAGCGCGCATAGTCGGTGTATGGCTTTAACACCCCTAGCGTAGCTGGCGACCCGGATGCTATCCGCCCAGATTGCCGCAGCGTATGTTATGGTTGAGCGGATTACGCTGGTCAGCAGAACTCTTCTCTCCTGCCTAGGTCCCCGACTGTTCAGCAGCATTCGGAACAGGGCGCGACTCGTGTGTGCCGCTTTCTCCTGCACGAAGCTCAGATGCTCCCGGAAACAGAGCCTAGTGTCGATCATGACGCCTAGGTAGCGGATGGCTCGTTTCGATGCTATGTGCTGGTCTCCCACTCTAATGTGAGCGGTCTCCACGATCGATCGGGTACTGACCAGTACTGCCTCCGTTTTGTGAGCCGCTAATTCCAGCCCCGCCGAGAGAAGCCAGTCCGCGATCCGCTGTATTGCCTCGTTGGCTGCCGCCTCTGCCTCTTGCCACGTCGTCGGCGTAGCATGTCAGCTGACATCCGGCTGGGAGTGGAATTCGCAGGACTCCATCGTAAACGATGTTCCACAGAAGTGGGCCCATGACCGATCCTTGTGGAACTCCCGCCGAGGTGGGGTGGGTAAGGGTTCCAGTCTCCGTGTCGAAATTGAGTGACCTTCCCTGGAAATAGCTTGTGACAACTGCCCGGAGGTAAGCAGGGATGCCCCACTGAATAAGACAGTTGGTGATACAGTCCCATTTTATGGAGTTGAAGGCGTTCTTAATGTCCAGAGTGACAACCAGGCAATACTCCTTGCTGCCACCCTTCCAACGCGTTCCCTCTGCCGCTTCAGCTGCGATCCGCACAACTCTGCCAATGGCGTCCACCGTTGACCTGCCTTTTCGGAAGCCGTACTGGTTGTCGGATATCCCCCCAGCTTCTTCCACTGCCTTCTCTAGCCTTGAGCAAATGATCCGTTCCATCGTCTTACCCAGTGCGTCGATCAGACAGATCGGTCGATACGAGGAGGGGTCTCCTGGCGGCTTTCCCGGCTTGGGTATGAGTACCACTTGCTGCATTTTCCACTGGGCAGGGAAGAGTCCTTCTCGAAGGCATTGCGTAAATGTCGCGGCAAACGCTTCCGGTCTGTATGAAGCTGCCAATTTTACCGCACGGTTAGGGATTCCGTCCGGTCCTGGGGCTTTGCTTGACTTCATCCTGCGCGCCGCGGTGATGACCTCCTCTGTATCTACCGGCTCCACCTCGTATGGGGGCTGGTACGTGTCGCATTCTTGTTCCATGTTACGAACGTTTTCTGGGAACAGTGTCTCCACGATGTTCCGCAGTTGGTCTGGGTCCGACGGCGCTCCTGCATTGCTGGTGTGCAGTTTCTTCATGACCGTCTTGTATGCCCTTCCCCAAGGGTCATGCTCTGCCGAGTCGCATAGTTGCAGAAAGCACTC
Source organism: Drosophila azteca (assembly GCA_005876895.1). Lineage (NCBI taxonomy): Eukaryota > Metazoa > Arthropoda > Insecta > Diptera > Drosophilidae > Drosophila > Drosophila azteca. The sequence continues at coordinate 19,758,475 of VCKU01000095.1, forward strand.
TCGCTTGCTCTCCTTGATCGCCGTCTTCATCGCCTTTCTGGCATCGCAGTTGGCAATGTGTAGCTCCGGCCAGTCGCTGTCACTCCTTTTGCGAGCCCTCTGATATTGCCTTCTGGCTGTTAGGCAGGTGCGCCTAGCTTCCGCGATCCCATCGTTCCACCAGTAGGTCGGCGGCCGCGTGCCCCGAAAAGGTTTTCTCCGGCTCATGCTGGCATCGCATGCGCTTTTTAACTGGTCCGTGAGCTGTGTGGACATTTGCTGCTCCCATCCTTCGACCTTCAGTTCCGCCAGCGCCTCCAGGAACCTTGCGACCTGCATGGTTTCGGGCTTGTAGCCCGGTCCCCGTGCGGTCTGAGTCGGTACTCCGTTTCCTCCGCCGATTGAGAACACCAACGACTCGTGGTCGCTGGCCGTGTAGTGGTTCCCTAATCGCCCTAATGTTAGGTCAATGACTGACCCGGCACCTCCTCGGTTGAACGTGTTCGTTGAGCCCTGGTTTAGCAAGGCAACGTCGAGCGTCGCGAGCGCTTCCAGCAGGGCTTGCCCTTTTGCAATTGCGTCTGAGCTGCTGCTTTTGCTGGTGTCACTGCCCCACTCTTGGACCCACGCGTTGAAATCACCAGCTATTATGAATGGCTTGTGATCTCTGGCGTCCTCAGCTAAGTCGTGCACGGCTGCAGCAAAACTCTGTCGAATTAGACTGGGTGGGATATAGCAGCTGTAGATCCATATGCTACCCACTTTTGCCCTGACGAAGTGGCTATATGCGACACAGCCAGAAGGCCGTATCGGCACCCTGCCGCAGGTCCAAATTCCTGCTTTACCTACCGAGCTTTGGACCCAGTATCCATCTTCCGGAGAGATGTAAGGCTCGCTGATGATGGCAACATCTATTTTTAGCTCACGCACCGATTGTGTGAGCAAGTCCGTGATTGATCTGGTAAAATCTAATCATGCTTGGAGTTCATTGGCTTCGCGGGCCCTTTGGATGCCATAGGGCAGCTGTGGCTCCCTGCTATGTGCTTGTGCGGCTTCCCATTATCGGCACAGAAAAAGCATTTTGCCTCGTTATGGCAGTCTCAATCCGGTGATCAGCCGCCCCGCAACGGAAGCACCAACCGCTTCTGTCAACCGAGCTTTTGCAGTTTGCTGCAATGTGCCCAAGCTCTTGACATTTGAAGCACTTGGTTGGGAGAGGGCGCTCCCGAATGCGGCAGACCGACCAGGCAACCTTGACCTTTCCAACGGAGACTAGCTTGGACGCTAGGGTAGCCAGGAGGCTGATAATAGCCCGCTGAGTGCCTCCGAAGAATGGGCGCAAACTCTTGATGGCATCCGCAACGAGTGAGATCCCAGTCTGCTCGTTTATCGCCTTCCTCAGGTCCTCCGCGGTAGCCATCTCGTCCAGGTCGACTACCTCTAGCCTCGTCTGCTGGGTAAGTGCCCGCGCCTGCACCTTGTCGCCTAGGGCAGTTCCAATGCTGTCACGAAGCTGCTGCGTTTTTTCAATCGTCGTATTGGTGAGTTCTAGTAGGAGAGCACCTTTCGCTGTGCACTTCACCCTGCGGACGCACTCACCAACACTCTTCCTTCTGGCTGCGAGTCACCATGTTCAGCATCTCATCATATGTCATCTTCTCCTTTGCCTCGATTATGATGACATCGGGGCGTGGCCTCGTCTGTCGGGACTGCGGCCTGCCCTTGACCTTTGTCCACTCGTCTGCGGGAGTAGCCGACTCGGTCCGCGGAGTCGTCTGCTGGTGGGGCTTCCTCTGGGTGGGTCCTTCCGACGGCTTCCTACGCTTAGGTGCGTTCTTTGGTGGCCTCTCCAGTTGCCTTTTTTCCCCGTTCGATGTGGGTACTGAAGGGTACCGCTTTTTGGAGCCTCACCACTTTCTGCGCCAGATTCTTCATCTCCATATTGATATATCTCGCATCCTTCAGCATTTTTGAAAGCTCCGTCGACGTTTCCACCAGCGTCTTCAGGATCGAGCGAAGATCTTCACCTCCCTCCAATCCAGATGAGCTCTCCTTCCTGGTGGCACCACTGAAGTCAAATGGATTGACTGGGACATCTGCTGGTGCTGATACGGCTCCTGTTGGTGCTGATACCCTCAATATTGGCTTCATCATTCCGTGTGGGGGCTCCGTCAGGGTGGGACCAGTTCCAAGGCCCTGTTTCGTCCGCTTCGCTATAGCCAGCTCCTTGGGCCAGGTTCCCCTGGGCGTATGCCACTGCGGTGGGGAGCGCTGTAGGCCTGATCGCCGCTCAAAGGCCAGCTTTTCCTCCTCCATTTATCCAGATCCAAAAGAAAGCTTTCAAGTTTTATTTTGAAAGTTGGCGCCCAACCTGGATTAACCGGTTGGCCGATCTGGCAGCCCCGTTCCTTACCGCAGCTCTCCGGCAACTCTGTAGCGTAGCGACTCTGCACGATCAGCTGTTAGTTAAATAAACACGCCAGTCGAAGCGCAAACAATTTTTGAGTGAAAATGTTTGCTTTTGGTTTTCCACCAACAACTATGGACAGTGGAAAGCGCCAAAACCGAGGTCCACCACCCCCCCTCCTGCGCGCATCAACACTGCTTGTGCCCCTGCAACCAGACGGGATGTCGGCGAAGTCCACCACCATACGCAGTATGTACCGCCGCGACAGTGCACTGATCTGACTTGCTTCTTCTTCAGTTTTTCAGGTGTTTACACGGGTTTCTTGCGTGGCCAAACGGAGCACTCTGCGAAACACGACCGCACTTGAAAATAAGAAAACTCTGTGTGTCGCTGTTGGTGATGTTCAGCCTGGTTGAATGTGACGCAGCCAGGTTAGTATGCCCACTAGCAGTCTGCAATCCTTCCCTGGAAGGTGCAGCAGGTAGTGGCTGAGTTTATCATTGCGTTCCTTGCACATGATTTTCGAGGTTCCGCAGGTGGTGGAGTTCTTCCACCTGCTGTCTGTCTTTATTTTGGCCTGCTTCTCCAGTTCACTTTGTAGCGTTCTTAGGGAGACCGGCACGCTTTCGGGCCTCTCGTTAACTAGCCCGACGCCTTCCTTAGCCAGAACGTCCGCCGCTTCGTTTCCTTCAATGCCCTGGTGACTGGGAACCCAATAGATCTGCACTGACTTAGTCGTGCTTAGTGAGTCTAGTGCCTCCCTGCTTGCCAGGACACTTCTGGAACTGACCGCGGACGACTGCATGGATTTTATCGCCGCTTGGCTGTCTACGAATATGTTAACTGTATTGTGTGGTCGCTCTGAGCTGAGCGACCTCTGCTGCCTTCTTGATGGCGAAAACTTCTGCCTGGAATATGCTGCATCCGTCGGGTAGCTTATACGACGCCTTTATTTCTGAATTCGTACAGTATAGGCCAGCTCCTACTCCTTCATTCATCTTGGAGCCGTCAGTGTATATGTTGAGGTGTTGCGTCTGGTCCCATCCCACTTTCCAGTCTTCAGGTCCCATGAAGAGGTTTGTTTTTACTTCAGGGCACGTTTGGGGGATCATGTAGTCGGTTGAACTGATCATGTCCATTCCAATTTAACTATGCCCGAATCTTTGGGGAGACATGTTCCCCAACGCAATCAAGCGCTGTGCTGCCTTTCCTGCAGTCAGCCTAGCGTAGATGTCGAGAGGGTCGATCCCGACTATAGTTTCGAGCGCTTTGGTTGGTGTTGACCTCAGCGCGCCTGTTATGCAGAGCAGAGCCTGCCGCTGGGTTCGTTCCATTAGCTTGTGATACGTCTTCTTTTCAGTGGCTTGCCACCACACTAGGATTCCATACAGCAGAGTTGGCCGCACCACCGAGATGTAGATCCAATGCATCAGAGCGGGTGACAGGCCCCATGTCCTACTAAGCATCTTCTTGGATGCATAAAGTGCAGTGGTGGCCTTTTTCACCCGCTCTACTACATTGGGTCTCCATGCCAGCTTGCTGTCCAGTACTATGCCGAGGTATTTGACCTGTGCTTTAGGGGTTAGCCTTGTTTGGTTGACTTTCGGGGGGTTCCATGCTGGAACCTTGTATCTCTTAGTGAAGAGGATGAGGTCCGTCTTATCCGCGTTGATACTGAGTCCTACTCCATCTGCCCACTCACATATCTCCCTGAGTGTTCGTTCCATTATGGAGCTGAGAGTCGATGGACATACACCCGTGATAAGTATGCTTATGTCGTCCGCATAGGCTGTTATTTTTGGGGCCTTTCTTTCGAATCTCTTGATGAGGTTGTCGACCACCAGGTACCACAGGAGAGGTGACAGGACTCCACCCTGGGGTGTGCCCATGTGTGCACTTCTGACCATGGAAGCGGTGCCCCACTCTTATTGCACTCGTCTACAACTTAGAAGGTTTTTTATCCAGAGGTTGATTGACGGGTGGGTGTTGGTTGCTTCTAGGCAATCCATTATGGCTTCTGTAACGACATTATTAAATTCTCCGGATATATCTACGAATACTCCAAGTGCATATTTCTTAGTGTTGAGGGCTTTCTCGACGGTAGCTACTAGCGAGTGTAGTGCTGTTTCCACCGATTTCCCCTTGGTGTAGGCATGCTGGTTGGTTGACATCAGTCCCCTTACTTCGGTTCTGATGTGTAGATCCAGCAGCTTTTCTAATGTTTTCAGAAAGAAAGAGGTTAGGCTTATCGGTCTGTAGTCCTTGGAACTCACATGGCTGCACTTTCCTGCTTTTGGGAGGAAGACAACTCTAGATGTTCTCCATTGGATCGGGATATAGCCTGTTCTTTGGGGTTATTAGGTCTGTTGGGGGTATTTGTTCCTCAGTTGCTAGGTCCTGATGCGTTTCAGCATAGGTGACCTCGGTGCATCCTGGGAAGTGAGCCTCCATCAGTGCCGTTAGGGCTTCTTTACTGCCCTCCGACCACTGTCCGTTGTCCAATTTGAGTTGACTTTGTACTGTGGGTTGCTTTGACAGCAGCTTCCTCAGTCTAGCCGTTTCAGGCACTTTCTCAATACTGGAGCAGAAGTTTCTCCATGAGCTGCGCTGTGCCCTACGTATTTCCTTCTTGTACTCCCTTAATAACGTCTTGTATTCCTCGTTGATATTCTCATTGTTCGCTAGTTTAGCGAGCTTGAAGAATTCCATGAGGTTTTTTGGACTAGAGCTATGTCGACGGGCCCTTGCTCCATGGCTATGAGGAGCTCCGCTGATGCTGTATTGCTCTTATGCAAGTTGAGCTGCAGCACACTCAGTTTCATGAGCAGCTGGCTCCCCTGCATACGACGGGTTGACTACGATGGTCAGGTCACCGTCCTCTTCTTCCAGCGTGTCGTTTAGCGCCAGACCCTGGGCGGCCTCTACCATGGTATCCAGACCGAGGTCCTTCTCCACTTCGCCTGCCTGCAGGGTGTGGGCGTCTTTATCGCCGGGCTGACGCTTTTTGAGGCGCAGATAGACACTACCCATGCCCCACGCCATTTTCCCGTATTTCGGGTATAGTTGATCCTCCGCTGCTTTGTTTATCTGGAGGATCACATGCTGGCCCCCCTCGTTGGGTAGTGGGCTACCAGCATGCAATACCTTCCAGTCAGCAGTAGGTACCTCGGGCTTCTGTCGCTGAAGGAGCTTCAGCGCACGGTCTCCTTGGATTGCGATGGGGAAGAGTACCTTTGCCTTCGGTATGGAAGGGACTAGCTCCCTGTCCATCACCTCCAGCTTGGCCCGCTCCCACATCGCTTCCAGTTGGCAGACCGTTTGCGTCAGCCACTTCAGCGTCCGGTCGTTCTTACACTTCAGGATTTTTACCCCATTCAGCCACCCAGCACCATCGAAGGTGGGCATGGGAGCTGTTGGGTTCTCATCCATCCGTGTAAACAGGGTGTCTACCAGCCGCGCGTGGACCATTTTCCACTGCGCCGCTGTCATCCTCACATTCTCCTCACACTTCGCCGGCCTGCAGGGTGTGAGCGTCCTTGTCGCCGGGCAGATGCTTTTTGAGGCGCACGTAGACACTCCCCAAGCCCCATGCCATTTCCCGTATTTGGGGTATAGCTGGTCTTCCGCTGCTTTGTTTATCTAGAGGATCACATGCTGGCCCCCCTCGTTGGGTAGTGGGCTACCAGCATGCAATACCTTCCAGTCAGCAGTAGGTACCTCGGGCTTCTGTCGCTGAAGGAGCTTCAGCGCACGGTCCCCTAGGATTGCGATGGGGAAGAGTACCTTCACCTTTGGTAAGGACAGGATAAGCTCCCTGTCCACCACCTCCAGCTTTGCCCCCACCCACATCACTTCCAATTGGCAGACCGTTTGCGTCAGCCACTTCAGCGTCGGGTCGTCCTTACTCCCATGCTTTGCCGGTTTGGGTGGAGGTTCTGCTCTCTTGGGCCCGCGTTGCCGCTTGCTCGATGGAGTGACAGCACTGTCGGTCGAGCGCTGCCTTTTGGTAGCAAGCAACTCTTCCACCTTGTTGGCATGCTGACTCGTCGATGCCTTCATCTGTGGCACCTGCGCGTAGTATTTACGGCCCTCCTCTACCTTCAGCTCGGCCCAAGCTAGCTTAGATTTCTCTTCCTGGGAGATGTCCGCCTTGCCTTGGAGCCTGCCTTCTATCTTGAGGGCCGCCTTGTATTGGAATTTGGCCTTCATTCCCTCCCTCGAACGCTTCGGCCCTTCCCTGCGAAGGGAGCTGGTGCCTGGTTCAGGCGAGCAAAGAAGGCTATCCTCTTCCGTTTTGCTGATGGATAGCACGCTCTCCAGGTCCGAGTCTGCCTCGATTACGGCACCTGCGCAGCTCATCTTACAGCGGGGGGTTGTGGCAGTAGTATTAAAACTGACATGACCTGCTCCCGTCACGTCCGAGGTGTGGCCACTGGCGACACGCAGAGAGGATTGCTCCTCCCCGTGCCCGCCGGTGGTAGCAGCCACGCTTCCCACCGACGTTTGGGTTGACATCCCAACCCTTGTTTCATCTTCTTTCCGCTCCATAGTTATCGGGGGGGCCACCCCCTAGCGTTTTAGGCCTACCCGCCAGGCACCTCTAGCCATGGCCCTGACCCCGCTCCCCCGACTCGAGGTCGAGAAGACGCTGGGCCATTGCCTTAGCTAGACACTGCATTGCCTCGGACGTCGCACATTTATATTGATGAAATGTCGACTTAAAGCGTGCCGTATGGTTTCAGCCCTCACGTTGGAGTTTCCTACCCAATGTTCGTGCATAGGCTGCTCCTGCTCCTTGCTGGTCTCAGCTTCACGCTGCCAGTTTTCGGGAATCGAGCAGTTCTCCATAATACAAAAATTGTGCAGGATACAGCAACATGCAATTATTTCAGAAGTATTTCGGATGTTATTATCCAGCCCCTTGCCGATCCTCCGATATCGAGCTTTAAGGCGGCCAAATGCGTTCTCCACCACACGTCTGACTTTCGACAAGTTATAATTAAATGCCTTATGTTCTGGAGTGGCCTCTACGGAAATTGAATAAGGTTTCATAACATTTGTGCCAAATCGAAAAGCAGAATCTCCTAAGATTAGTACGGGTATTTTGACATCATTTATAATTTTGGAATTCTCGTCGAGTAGATCCGAGTCATCCAACATTCTTTTCAGGTTGGATGTTTCGAAAATCTTCGAGTCGTGACATCTGCCCGGAATTCCAACACTAATGTTGGTGAACCTGTAACTGTGAATGTACAAAGCTTATACAATTCCATTGTGTTCATACGAAAATTGATTTCTTACCGATGGTCAACCAATGCGAATAGTATGGTCGAATACCAACCCTTGTAGTTTCGGTAATCCACTGCATTCTGACGTCTCGGTTGTATCTCTATATGACATCCATCTGTTAAGGAAATTTCTCACTCAATTTGTATAATGATACATAATGATGTCGTTTAAATATGGACCACTTGCCCATTGCTCCGAAACATTGTGGAAATCCCATGTCTTCAAATCCTTTTACCGTCTCCGTGATTTTGTCTTGGGTGAGGAAGTCTGCCGGCAGATACTTGTCAGCGAGTTGAGCAACTACCTCGCGACAAAATTTCAATAGAATGCGGCAGACAATGGCTTGGGATACACCAAAGAGACTCCCTACCGTACGATATTCTACCGAGGACCCTAGGCAATAAAGGGCTATGGCTATTCTCTTCTCCAGAGGGATTGCTAGTCGAAAAGGAGTGCCTTTTTTTCAGGTTGGGCAACAGTCCAACGAGAACATTGAACGCACTCCTTTTCATGCGGAAATTCTCCTTAAAAAAGGCATCCTCCCAAAAAGATCCATATCGCGGCTATTATAATTTGGGATACATTATTTAATATAAAATATAAGCACTAGAAATTGAAATGCCAATTCCTTACCAGGGTCCAAATGCGTTTCTTGGAAATTTTATCCAAATACTCCACACTTTCTGCAGACATCGTCGCCAACTCCATACACTGCAGCATCGCTGCTGCCTCTTGCTCTGCCACATAGAGAATCATTAATTTTTCGGCATTCATATTATTAAAATTAAAAAAAAAAAAACAAATTTTCGTGGACCTGCACGTGCCAGCAGCCCGAAACTCAATAACTCAATAACTCAACTTTGGCATAGTGTAAATCCAAATTCTGAGTTATTGAGTTACCTATTGATAAATGTGGTAACTCACTGTAGTGTAAATAGGCAATTAGTAAGAAATGTTAAATAAATGATATTCGAGCGATACTAGCTATCGATATTTTGTTTGGTGTGACCAAAGGTTGCTGAGAGCATAGTTTAAGAGTGAGAGAGTCTCAGATGAGCATGGTCCAAGTGTTGTTGTGTCAAGAAGGGCGAGAAGAAAAGAAAAGAAGAAAAAAGACGAACGAGAAAAGCGCCGGGTAAAGAGGACGAAAAGAAAAGAGTCAGTCCAGTCAGTCGGTGCGTAGAGACAAAAAAAGAGACACGGGACTTGCTGTGCTTTGGCAACGGATAGACAAAAATGGATAACGAAAACGAAGGGCACGATGTGCCTTTAAATAAGAAATAGGGTTGTAGAATAGGGTTTGACCTAATGTTTTGAAAATTTTCATTTGGGCCGAAATTTTATTCGTCCCTTTTGCGAACATATAATAAATTACATAAATCATAAGATTACATAGATTCTGACTGAGTACCGGGTATAAAGTAGAGCTCTCGTTGTTTTTTGTAAAAACTGTTATTTTTTAATGTTTTTTTTATAGGTAGTGTGAGGAACCGTGTGCCTCACAAGAATGATAAGGCTGACGGACCGTATAAGGCTGGCGGACTGGATAAGGATGACGGTTCGGCAGCTCCGGATATCCGGAGGCCGCCAATTCGCCGTGGGCTCTCCCCTGAGAGGGGCGGATAAGCCACCGAAGGGGGAAAGAGCACTAATGGCGAGAGGAGGCGGCTCTCACTGGAAGCAGAATATCGCGGGATCGGACCAGCAGCGACCCGACGCAGGTCCAAATATGGGCATACAGACGGGTCACCGACCAGATCCCGTTACGAAGAGCGTGGGATCCATCAGAAAGCCCGATGGAAAATCACTGGCGGGGGAGGTGCAGTTAGGTTCGGCCTATAAAAGGAGGCCGGCGCCTACAGCGGCTCTCTTTTACGTACGCGCGAGTTACGAAAGTGGTTGAACATTAAGACAAATCCGAAGTGGTATTAAGGGAAGAGACCGCGAGTGACAAAGTGAACAAGGAGATCCCCGCAGCATTCAAGATAAATCCGATACCGGAGCACCGAGTGAGTCAGGCAGGGAAAAAGGGAGTCAAAGGCAGTCAGTGGTGTGCTAACAAAGGCGAACCGTTGAGTGCGAGTTTAGAGTGGCGGATTAAAGCGTTGTCCCAGATCATTGGCCCCTATACACCAGTATCGACGCCGCTACGCTTGAAGTGGCCCCGCAGCTGTCGGAAACCCCGAAATTCTGTCGGGGATTAAAATACATAAGCCCTAGCCATAAGCCCTAGCCATTAACTTAGCCTAAGACTCAAATAAACCAAATATTATATTAAGCAAGGAAAAGCTGTCTTATTACTTGTCGTGGGGGCAACACATATAAATTCGTTGCATTGAGCCCATTGGCCGCTGAGCGAGCCCAACTGCCGCAAGCGACCAAAAAAACGATAGATCAGATAACTTAAATATTTTTGGCAAACTATGAGTCAAAATATCATCATATAAATTCTTCTTAAATATCTAAACTTGTGCTCGGAGCAGCGGCCGTCAGTAGCTCTTAAGAATGCCAATTAGCTCAGTTATGTATCTCTTAAGGTATCTATGATTATCCGTACTCATGCTCTCGGTGCATACGCAAACACCCACACACTCATGTTCGCCCTGCGTACTGTTTATATGGCATTGCGTCGGTTAACTTGTGTATATTCGGTCAAATTCGTCGTCTAACGCAGCATCGCGTAGCATCATTACATACCGGCCGTCAAAATTGCCTATTCGCGCTACAACGGTTTCTTTGATTTACTACATACACATTTGTGCACTGAAAAACACAACGTTTACGGCCACGTCCTTCAATAGTAAAAATACACACAAACCCTAAAACCCAACAACGGAGTATAGTTTTGTAAATGTGGAGTCAGAGTTGCCGAAAAAGCTCACAGCTTCAAAAACTTTGGTGACCCCGACATGATCTCCGTGAGCTTATCGTGTGAAAAAAGTGGTCAAGCATATACAGTGGGGAACAAAAGTGAGTGCATGTTCACAAAACTGACTTTCGTCGCCCATAAAAACATAACCATGCAAGATAATCAAACAAATCAAATTAGATTATCTTTATTATTTAATTCTTAATAAGTAAGATTAACAAAAAATAATATAAAAGATAAATTCAAAAAGTTTGAGAGGAAAAACAAAAATAACCCGCATAAACTCACTTTTGCACGTTTCAAGTCTTCCACCTATATTCGCTCTGGCACTTCTCTTATCAGCAAAATCAGGCAGATTCAAGTTTATGTTTCTTCTTATGCTATTCTTACTGTTCTTAGTGCAATTTGAAATATGTCTCGTGGTAGTCAAAGCTACATTTTTAAGTGCTATCAAATTAAAAAGAAATCGCTGAGTTTTTGAATAGAAATGAGAAAAATATCTACAGATATTGAAAATAGTGTTGTGTGCCTGACCGAAAAGGGCTGTTCACGTTCACGTTCTATTGCCGAGAGGCTTGGTATTAGCCAATCGGCGGTAATCACAGCTCAGAAGAGACGAAATGTGAAACCGAAGCCGCTAGTCACAGGTCGCAAAAAATTATTAACAGACTCAGATGCTCGACTAATGATGTCCGAAATGAGAAAAAACAAGCTGCTAACACCGAAGGGAGCTTCCTTGGCCATTAACAAAAATGTTAGCAAATGGACAGCTAGAAGAGCGCTGCAGAATATAGGATATGTGGCAACAGTTAAAAAAAGAAAGCCGGCATTGTCCGAGAAGAACATTAAAGCGCGTTTGAAATTTGCACGGGACCACAAAAATTGGACAGCTGATGATTGGAAACGCGTTATCTGGTCTGATGAATCTAAATTTAACCGATTCCAGTCAGATGGAAAACAATACTGCTGGCGCAAACCCGGGGAACGTCTTCAAAGGCACCATGTAAAGCAAACTGTTAAACATGGCGGAGGAAACATAATGGTTTGGGGATGCTTCACATGGTGGAATGTTGGCCCTTTTCATTTAGTGGATGGTATCATGCGAAAAGAGGACTTCCCAATTTTTTGGAGAAATGTGCTTATCCCGAACAAGAAATTGTTTTTCAACAAGATGGTGATCCGAAGCACGCTGCGAAAATTGTGAAAGCATGGATTGGAAAACAGCATTTTCAGCTGATGGAGTGGCCAGCACAATGTCCCGACCTGAATCCTATTGAAAATCTACGGTCAATAGTGAAAAGACAGCTCGGACAGTAGGATTCAGCCCCAACAAATATGGATAACCTTTGGGAACGCGTAAAAGCGGAGTGGAATAGAATCCCAAAAGCTACTATTGAACATTTGGTAGAGAGCATGCCAAACCGTGTAAATCAGGTTATAGCTAATAAGGGTCTGTGGACAAAATATTAAAATTGATTTAATTATTTAATTTTCTTAAAAAGTGCAAAAGTGAGTTTATGCGGTTTATTTTTGTTTTTCCTCTCAAAATTTTTGAATTTATCTTTTATATTATTTTTTGTTAATCCTACTTATTAAGAATTAAATAATAAAGATAATCTAATTTGATTTGTTTGATTATCTTGCATGGTTATGTTTTTATGGGCGATGAAAATCAGTTTTGTGAACATGTACTCACTTTTGCTCCCCACTGTATGTAGTTAAATCTGTGTCTAAGGTTTAACTAAACATTTGTCGAAAAAGTAGCGAACCAAAAGTCGTTGTGGCCAATCATGACAGTTCTAACGGCCCGCTATTCGTTTTCGCATTCTCTTTCACCGTCTGCTTCAGCCTGCCCAACGCACTGTCGAGACCGGCTGCATAGAGTTTAAGCCGTTATCTTTTTCGTCTCTTCTTTCGTCGGTTGCTTCAGCCAACGCTCGCGAGCAGCTGCATTGACCTCTCTCTGGAATTTCGAAATCGAAATCAGAATAAATTCTCGATCGTTCGCTTGTGCGTAATTGTTGGTTTCGGTCGTCGCCTCGTCGCATTATCGGTCTTCGCTTTAACCCCTCTGTGTCGGTGCAGTGCATACATATAGTGACATATCTATAGTCCATGCTCCGCATACCCTTAGCTATATCTGTTACCCTACAACCACATACTATAAACAATCCAACACCCTCAACTTCCATCCCATAAACAATCCCACACTCGAAGTGGACCACTTGTAGCCGATAGCCGGCAATGTAAACAAACACCCTAAGCTAGGAGCCTAACATAAAACAATAGATGCCGCGTATTCAGCCGCACTAGAATCACGCCACCCTCCAGAGATCAATTACTAATAGATTCCCAAGAATCACGCCATCATAGCTCACCAACCAGAATCGGTCATAAAACCGAGGAGGCCCACATTCTCAGCCACCCTCAAGTAATGCAACACCGATCATACGCAGCGGAAGCCTTTCATCAAAAGCCGCCTTTCCCACATATCGATCCAGCCGCCTTTCCACATATCGATCGAGGCACTTACGCCATCGCCGAAGCTGAAGCCAACGCCCCGAATCCCAATCCGAGCATCATAATATAAATAGCCCAAATCTAAGAAGGGACTTCAGTTCTGTTCAAGACAAACGTCAATCGCGACACCGTCGGAGAATTCACCCACATTAATTCCGTTTAAGACATCTGACCTTAGTCATCGTCGGCGAACAAATTAACTTTTGTACACTAAGTTTTAGCAAAGAAATACAACTTTTTAAAAACCTAATCATAAGTGTCGCATATTTAACTGGCGCAGTCGTAGGATCTCAGTTTAAAAAGGTGAAATTTTTTTAAGACGAACAATTTTCGTAATGACAATTACAGTGCGTAATAATCTACAGTGATCCGAAAAAAAGTAACGCTATTACCAAAAGATCCGCCAAAGAATCTACACATCAAACTACTCAAAAAAAAAAATATATAAATCAACATGCCGCTATCAGAGGTACATCTAAACCAAGCCCAGAAGTCAATCAGGCAAATCCAACCATACGATGGATGCCCAGAACGTCTAAGCTCGTTCACAACGAGGATCGAGTACATCTCCGGATTGTACCCAACGGAAGACAGACGACAACAGAGCATCATGTACGGTGCCACTGAGGGTCAACTGTGCGGACGAGCACAATTATTATCACACAGCCTTCAACCCAACACCTGGCCTTAATCAGCAAATTCAACAATCACACTCCATACGAGACTCTACTAGATCAACTACACGACACCAGATTCAATGGGAGTATTCGTAAGTTTATAGAAGAACTAGAAATTAAGACAAATGTTATCATCAGTAAATTAAATCTGGAGACTAGCCCAGAAAATATATTAATCTATTAAAACGCTCTGGCAAATAAAACCAGACATACAATAGAAGATGCTTTACCCCATAAACTGTTCATTATTTTAGCAAAGAAAGACATTTCTACAATAGCTGAGCTAGAAAAATCAACTCAAGAGTTAGGAATCTATGAAACTTTCGTAACAGATAATAAGAATTATGAACACTCAAAAAATGTAAAAAACATTCGTAGGAATGTTGGAACGTACTACCCTCGTTATAATTCAAATGATTCTAACAATCAAAATCCAAGTACTGCTAGAAATCCCTTTGGATCGAATAATAATAATTCAGGAAATAATGCCGCAAATAATACAGGATTATTTAATGAATTTAGAAATTCCCTAAACCAAGGCAAGACTCAGGCAGGTGGTAGTGCACCGAATCAGCCGGTCAAGCGATCTAGGGGAAGTCAAAGTGGACCAATTAAAAAGGGACGTAAATTTTCAGCAGAGTGCCTCGGAAGACGCCGAGGACGACCATATATAGAAATAATAGTAAATAATAAAAAATTAAGAGGTATCGCAGACTCGGGATCGTCCATTAACATAATAAAGGAAAATTATACAGATTCTAAAGTCGATAGCGACAACCTCACTGTCCACACCATTTATGGACCCGTCCGCCTGACTAAGAGCAATACACGTAATGCAACCAAAAATTGTCCGACGAAACAAAAGTTTTATATTCATAATTTTTCTGAAAATTATGATATACTACTAGGCAGAGAATATTTGATGGCCAGCAAAGCCGTCATCGATTACCGAAACGAAACGGTAACGATAGGAGAAAGGTCATACCCAATCATCCAAAGTGGAGAAGCAATTGCAGACGGCAAGACCGCACACAAAGGTGATAAGCCATCTACAAAAGAAGATATAACTACACCTAAGTGCCTTAACCCATCTCCTGAAGGAGAGCAATACTTCGCTTCCGCGTCAGAGAATGAATTAAGGGAGCTAAGGTTGGAACATTTAATTGACGAAGAAAAAAAGAAATTAAAGAAAGTTCTCTACGAGTTTAAGGACGTGCAGTACAAAGAAGGTGACAATTTGACTTTCACTAGTACAATAAAGCACGAAATTAAAACACATCACGAAGATCCTGTTTATCGTCGACCATACAAATATGCTCAAATACACGATCAGGAAGTGAATCAGCAAATCAAAGACATTATTAGACAGGGAATCATTCCTAAATCGAATTCTCCCTATTGTGCACCCATTTCTATGATACCCAAAAAGATAGACGCTTCAGGAAAGCAAAAATATAAAATGGTAGTAGACTATAGAAGTCTAAATGAGGTGACAGTTAAGGATAAATTTCCTACACCCAGATTGGATGAAATACTAGACAAACTAGGAAGGTGTCAGTATTTCACGACAATCGATTTAGCTAAAGGATTCCATCAAATTCCTATGGAACCTAGCTCGATCCCAAAAACAGATTTCTCAGCTAAGCAAGGTCATTACGAGTTCACTCGTATGTCTTTTGGGCTAACCACTGCCCCCGCTACATTTCAAAGATGTATGAACAATCTGTTAGAAGATTTAATTTTCAAAGATTGCCTCGTATACTTAGACGACATCATTATTTACTCCACTTCATTGGAAGAACATTTGTTGTCGCTTAGAAATGTTTTTGGAAAGTTGAGAGACGCAAATCTTAGACTTCAAATGGATAAGTGTGAATTCCTGAAGAAAGAAACAGAATTCCTAGGCCATGTAGTAACCACTAATGGCATAATACCTAATCCACGGAAAATATCCGCCATAATAAACTTCCCTATACCCAATACAACCACAAAAATAAAATCATTCATAGGTTTATGTGGATTTTATAGGAAGTTTATTCCTAATTTCGCTAACATAGCAAAACCAATGACACTCAAATTAAAGAAACGAGCTGTCATAGACCCAACCGAGGAAAAATACGTTGAGGCCTTCGAAAAGCTGAAAGTGCTTATCACCTCAGACCCCATCCTCGCATTCCCTGATTTCGATAAAATGTTCATGGTAACAACCGATGCAAGTAACATTGCATTAGAAGCGGTGTTGTCACAAGACCACAAACCAATTTGCTACGCAAGTAGAACCCTAAATGAACACGAAATCAATTATTCAGCAATAGAAAAGGAATTACTAGATATAGTCTGGGCAACTAAATATTTCAGATCGTATCTGTTCGGTAGAACATTTGAAATATTAAGTGATCATAAATCCTTGGTTTGGTTGAATAACCTCAAGGAACCAAATATGAAGCTACAGCGTTGGAAGATCAAATTAAATGAATTTGAATTCAAAATAAAATATTTACCAGGAAAGGAGAACCATGTAGCCGATGCGTTATCCAGAGTAAATATTATCGAAAACCTACTGGGGGAAACCATTAATAGTGGTTGCGCAACGGTGCATAGTGCTCAAGAAGATAATAAAAATTATATTCCACTTACCGAGCGACCAATCAATTACTACAATAGGCAGATAGAACTGATCAAAGCTAATGAGGATAAGGTAGAAACATCCCATTATTTCCACAAGATACAGATAAAAATCACGTATACAGAAATGACAGAGTCATTAGCCAAAGATATTGTGAGGAACCGTGGGCCTCACAGCAGCGATGTGACTGACGGGCCGGATATGACTGACGGGCCGGATATGACTGACGGGCCGGATAAGTATGACGGCCCGGCAGGTCCGGATATCCGGGGGGCCGCCAAATTCGCCGCGGCCTCTCCCCTGAGAGGGGCGGATAGGTCGCCGTTAGGGGAAAGAGAGCGCGAGTGGCGAGAAGAGGCGGCTCTCACTGGAAGGAGGAACCCACGGGAGCGGACCGGCAGCGGACCAACGCATGTCCAAATATGGGCATTTGGACGGGTCGCCGACCGGGTCCCGTTACGAAGGCCGTGGGGACCCTCGAAGGCCCGATGGAAATTTACTGGCGGCGGAGGTCCCGTTAGGCTCGGCCTATAAAAGGAGGCCGACGCCTACAACGCGTCTCTTATTACGCGCGCGCAAGTCAAGTGGAGTGATCGACATCGGGCGAGAGAAACAAGTGGAAAGTGAAAGTGAAGTCCAATAGCGAGCCAGCGAACGTTGATCAAGGAGAGGATCAACCGAGGAAAACAAGGAGAAACAGGACCAGGACGAATCCGAGTGAGTCGAATACCGAGACAGGGATTGTAGAGCAGTCAGTGGTGGATCAAGTGAAGGGCGAACCGTCGAGTGCGAATTCAGAGTGGCGGATCGAAGCAGGTGCTGAAATCGTTGGCCCCTGAATACTGGCATCGACGCCGCTACGCCTGGAGTCAGCCACGCGACTGACCGATTCCCCGGTATAACAGAGGAGCAGTAATAAGCATTAGCCATAAGCCCTAGCCCTAGACTAGTCCTAAGAACGCTCAGAGATAATAAACGATATCAAAATAGAAAACCCCGTCTTATTATTTGTCGTTGAGGCAACACCTATAAATTTGTTGCATTGAGCCCAGTGACCGCTGAGCGAGCCCAGCTACCGCAAGCGGACACAAAAACGGTTCGTTACAATATAATAAAGGAGTATGTGTGTACAAAGAAGAGTGCATTATATTTCCATAATGAAATAGATTTTCCATTGTTCCAAGGGCATTCCTGGAAATAATCAGTCCTAATCACTTGACTAAACTAATTAAATCCAGCATCAAACTCATCGATATTCCAAATGATTCCGATTTCAAGGAACGAATATTGAAGAATCATAAATAACTACTTCACCCAGGTATCGAAAAGACCACTAATTGGTTTAAAGGAAAATTCTATTACCCTGATTACCAGAAATTAATCCAAAATATCATCAATGAATGTCCCACGTTCAATGTTGCCAAAACAGAGAATCGTAACACTAAACTAACATTCGAGATCACTCCTGAAGTACAAAATATCAGAGAGAAATATGTCATGGATTTCTATTTAGTAGGCTATCAACAATTCCTATCATGCATTGACGTACATATATTCTAAATTCGCTACCCTTGTAGAAGTTCAGAGTCGTGACTGGCTAGAAACAAAAAGAGCCATCATAAAAGTCTTCAACGAAATGGGCAAGCCACAGGGAATTAAAGCCGACAAAGATTCAGTCTTTATGTGCGCAGCATTGCAAGCATGGTTGAATACGGAGAATGTGAAAATCGAAATCACTACCAGTAAAAACGGAGTTTCTGATGTAGAACGGTTACATAAAACAATCAACGAAAAACTAAGAATTATTTCAAACGAGGATAATATATAGAAGAGGCTCACAAAATTTAGCAATTATTTAACACTTATAACCATAAAAGGGTTCATAATACTACAAAAAGATATCCAGCTGATATCTTCCTGTACGCCGGACTCCCAGATTAACACACTTAACTGAATAAGGTTAGAAAGATCAATCATTTGAATAACGATAGAATCGATTTTGAAGTGGACACACGGTACAAGAGTGCACCCCTAGTTAAAACAAAGACAACTAACCCGTTCAAAAGAACAGGAGAAATTAGGCAGGTAGACGAAAAACACTTCTAAGAGAAAAATATAAAACAAAATTCAAACGGAAGAAAAAATCTAATAAGAGTAAATACGATAATTGCAGAGTACCCGAAGAGAGTACCGGGAATCTGAAGCCACAACATGATTAAGACTATAATCTTACTTATGTTCACCGTCCTACAGTCTACAGGACAGAATATAGAGATAGATCCCATCAACTCAAGGAATGGATATCTCATATTCAAAACAGATACGATTAATATACCCATAAATTATGAATATCATTATTTAAAAATTAATATAACAAAAACGGATGAAACATATCAGAGTTTACTAGACCAGGCAACCCAATTCAATGACGAAATCCAAGTTCAATATTTAGTCGAGAAATTGCAACGTGAATTCAACGGCATAAAAATAGCCAAGAGAAACAAAAGAGGCCCTATAAATGCAGTAGGCACAATCTATAAATATCTATTTGGAACTTTAGATCAAGACGACAAAGTCGAACTAGAAGGGAAAATAGACAATCTGGCTAGCCACAGCGTTCAAGCTAACGAACTAAACTTAATAATCAAAGCAGTAAATTCTGGCATAGAAGTTGTCACTAAATTAAACAAAGATAATTACAGAAATAAGCAATTAGAAATACTAATATTTAACCTTCAACATTTTACTGAATATATAGAGGATTTCGAATTAGGCATGCAGCTAACAAGATTAGTGATCTTTAATCCGAAGCTATTAAGGCAAGATTACCTGAAACACATCGATTCAGAGAAGTTATTAAATATGAAAACATCGACTTGGTTTAAATCAGACACTAACGAAATACTAATAATTTCCAACATCCCACGAGAGATCAGAAATATTCCTATACTTAAAATTGTCCCATATCCAGATGAAGAAAGTAACATTCTTACCGACCTAACACAAAAGAATTATTACATTCTAGAAAACGAGGTATACGAAAAAGAATCAAAACGAAAAATAAACGACGAATGTATATCAGGAATAGTCAAACAAATAGAAACAAAATGTCCATACACAAAAACACACAAAAATGTTCAAATAAGTTTATTAGAACCAAATATATTGTTAACTTGGAAATTACCAAAAACTATATTAAACCAAGATTGCCTAAACCAAGAAATAAAAGTAGAAGGCAACGCTTTAATAAAAATACATAATTGCACTGTACAATTAAACGAATTCTTGATATCTAACTCAATACCAGAAAAACACTATTAATGGTTTCCCCCAGTAGGTTTTCGATAATCTTTACTCTGGATAACGCATCGGCTACATGGTTCTCCTTTCCTGGTAAATATTTTATTTTGAATTCAAATTCATTTAATTTGATCTTCCAACGCTGTAGCTTCATATTTGGTTCCTTGAGGTTATTCAACCAAACCAAGGATTTATGATCACTTAATATTTCAAATGTTCTACCGAACAGATACGATCTGAAATATTTAGTTGCCCAGACTATATCTAGTAATTCCTTTTCTATTGCTGAATAATTGATTTCGTGTTCATTTAGGGTTCTACTTGCGTAGCAAATTGGTTTGTGGTCTTGTGACAACACCGCTTCTAATGCAATGTTACTTGCATCGGTTGTTACCATGAACATTTTATCGAAATCAGGGAATGCGAGGATGGGGTCTGAGGTGATAAGCACTTTCAGCTTTTCGAAGGCCTCAACGTATTTTTCCTCGGTTGGGTCTATGACAGCTCGTTTCTTTAATTTGAGTGTCATTGGTTTTGCTATGTTAGCGAAATTAGGAATGAACTTCCTATAAAATCCACATAAACCTATGAATGATTTTATTTTTGTGGTTGTATTGGGTATAGGGAAGTTTATTATGGCGGATATTTTCCGTGGATTAGGTATTATGCCATTAGTGGTTACTACATGGCCTAGGAATTCTGTTTCTTTCTTCAGGAATTCACACTTATCCATTTGAAGTCTAAGATTTGCGTCTCTCAACTTTCCAAAAACATTTCTAAGCGACAACAAATGTTCTTCCAATGAAGTGGAGTAAATAATGATGTCGTCTAAGTATACGAGGCAATCTTTGAAAATTAAATCTTCTAACAGATTGTTCATACATCTTTGAAATGTAGCGGGGGCAGTGGTTAGCCCAAAAGACATACGAGTGAACTCGTAATGACCTTGCTTAGCTGAGAAAGCTGTTTTTGGGATCGAGCTAGGTTCCATAGGAATTTGATGGAATCCTTTAGCTAAATCGATTGTCGTGAAATACTGACACCTTCCTAGTTTGTCTAGTATTTCATCCAATCTGGGTGTAGGAAATTTATCCTTAACTGTCACCTCATTTAGACTTCTATAGTCTACTACCATTTTATATTTTTGCTTTCCTGAAGCGTCTATCTTTTTGGGTATCATAGAAATGGGTGCACAATAGGCAGAATTCGATTTAGGAATGATTCCCTGTCTAATAATGTCTTTGATTTGCTGATTCACTTCCTGATCGTGTATTTGAGCATATTTGTATGGTCGACGATAAACAGGATCTTCGTGATGTGTTTTAATTTCGTGCTTTATTGTACTAGTGAAAGTCAAATTGTCACCTTCTTTGTACTGCACGTCCTTAAACTCGTAGAGAACTTTCTTTAATTTCTTTTTTTCTTCGTCATTTAAATGTTCCAACCTTAGCTCCCTTAATTCATTCTCTGACGCGGAAGCGAAGTATTGCTCTCCTTCAGGAGATGGGTTAAGGCACTTAGGTGTAGTTATATCTTCTTTTGTAGATGGCTTATCACCTTTGTGTGCGGTCTTGCCGTCTGCAATTGCTTCTCCACTTTGGATGATTGGGTATGACCTTTCTCCTATCGTTACCGTTTCGTTTCGGTAATCGATGACGGCTTTGCTGGCCATCAAATATTCTCTGCCTAGTAGTATATCATAATTTTCAGAAAAATTATGAATATAAAACTTTTGTTTCGTCGGACAATTTTTGGTTGCATTACGTGTATTGCTCTTAGTCAGGCGGACGGGTCCATAGATGGTGTGGACAGTGAGGTTGTCGCTATCGACTTTAGAATCTGTATAATTTTCCTTTATTATGTTAATGGACGATCCCGAGTCTGCGATACCTCTTAATTTTTTATTATTTACTATTATTTCTATATATGGTCGTCCTCGGCGTCTTCCGAGGCACTCTGCTGAAAATTTACGTCCCTTTTTAATTGGTCCACTTTGACTTCCCCTAGATCGCTTGACCGGCTGATTCGGTGCACTACCACCTGCCTGAGTCTTGCCTTGGTTTAGGGAATTTCTAAATTCATTAAATAATCCTGTATTATTTGCGGCATTATTTCCTGAATTATTATTATTCGATCCAAAGGGATTTCTAGCAGTACTTGGATTTTGATTGTTAGAATCATTTGAATTATAACGAGGGTAGTACGTTCCAACATTCCTACGAATGTTTTTTACATTTTTTGAGTGTTCATAATTCTTATTATCTGTTACGAAAGTTTCATAGATTCCTAACTCTTGAGTTGATTTTTCTAGCTCAGCTATTGTAGAAATGTCTTTCTTTGCTAAAATAATGAACAGTTTATGGGGTAAAGCATCTTCTATTGTATGTCTGGTTTTATTTGCCAGAGCGTTTTAATAGATTAATATATTTTCTGGGCTAGTCTCCAGATTTAATTTACTGATGATAACATTTGTCTTAATTTCTAGTTCTTCTATAAACTTACGAATACTCCCATTGAATCTGGTGTCGTGTAGTTGATCTAGTAGAGTCTCGTATGGAGTGTGATTGTTGAATTTGCTGATTAAGGCCAGGTGTTGGGTTGAAGGCTGTATGATAGTAATTGTGCTCGTCCGCACAGTTGACCCTCAGTGGCACCGTACATGATGCTCTGTTGTCGTCTGTCTTCCGTTGGGTACAATCCGGAGATGTACTCGATCCTCGTTGTGAACGAGCTTAGACGTTCTGGGCATCCATCGTATGGTTGGATTTGCCTGATTGACTTCAGGGCTTGGTTTAGATGTACCTCTGATAGCGGCATGAAGATTTTTGTATTTTTTTTTTGAATAGTTTGATATTTTTGCACTAATATCGATTGAATTTGATATTGGTTTCACTAATATTAAGTAGATTGATATTTTTCACTAATATCAATTGTTTATTGTTTTTTATTTTTATAGTTTCTTTTGTGTAAAGTTTAACAATGTACAGTAAAACTGTAAGGGTGAAAATTACATATCAATAATTAAAAGAAAAGGGCTAATGCAAATAATCAGATCCGGTGGGGCTGATTATCGGCTCAGTAGCCGATAAGGTCCCACCAACAGCCAAATTTAGGTTAGAGAAAAGCCGGTAACCGAACAATTCCCAATTACAGCTATTAAAATTAAATTCAGTTATTGATTAAGATAATTTTGACCATATTAGAACTGGTATCAAAGGAAAACAGATAGAACGAGAGGGAACGTTGTGAGCCGCGGCAATGGCCTACTTTATACGCGGTACTCAGTCAGTATATACGTATTTATGTATACATATGAGCTTACGATTTATTTAATTAATTATATGTTTGCAAAAGAGACGAATTAAATTTTGGCCAAAATGGAAAATTTCAAAAAATTAAGTCGAACCCTATGCTGTATTTTTATATTTTAGAAGTTATCTGTTTCCATTTTTATTTACATATGATTTTTAAGTCGGCTGCTACATTTTTACATACACATGTAAAACTACATACAAGAGACATGGATGTGTGTGCGAGAGAGAGAGGGAATCGCTTGACTCTCGTTGGGTAGCCACTGAAATTTAATTTGTTCCTTCTGGCTATAATAATAATCCGATATAATCCAGATTCGGCAATCTGATAGATACGGATATTTTCCATAATACAAAGTTTTTTGTTTTCACTTATCTTAAAAATTATGGATTCCACAGATTTTTGTCCTTTGTGGGGCGGAAGGGGGTGTGAAAATTTTGAAATACATTCGGAGTAGTGTGATAACACAGAAGCCTGGATACAAAATTTGGTTGCTCTAGCTTTAATAGTCTTTGAGATATAGGCGCAAATGAAGACGGACGGACAGACGGACAGACGGACGGACAGACCGACATGGCTATATCGACTCGGCTATTGATGCTGGGGTCGGAAACGCTTCTTTCTGTGCGTTACACACATCCGTTATCCCCACAAATCTAATATACCCCTATACTCTTCGAGTACCGGGTATAAAAATTGGTTATAGTTACGGCAAAGGCTACGGAAAGACTCATAATCCGAGTAGTTAGAAAGACAGAGTTGGAGATGAAGAGAAGAGTAATGCCTAGTCGGGCGGAAAGGAGCAGCAATACTAATAAGGCTGATTAGGGCAGTCGATTCAACCTCACCAGAGAGAAGCTTATGGAGGAAGATAACTCCTTGGCAGATTTTACGGAATTTAAGAGAGTGGAGATTAATTAAGCGCAACCTACTTTTATAAGAAGGGAGATGGATCGAAGGGTCCCCGATTGAGTCCGCGGAGAGCAAAGATGAGGAACTGTTTTTGTACTGATTCGAGCATATCCAGAAATTTTTGGTAGTGAGGAGACCAAACACAAGAACCATATTCCAAAATAGGACGAACCAGGGAAACATACAGGAGTTTTGTAGTATCTGTAAATTCCTTAGACCATCTTTTGACAAATCCAAGGACTTCTTTGGCTTTGTTAGAGATAGTAGAGATATGAGAGTTGATTAGATTATAGATTAGGAACAAATGTAGTGCCCAAGTCGTTAACTTTGAAGAGGCGTTGTAGGATAATGTTATTGATAGAGTAATCGAAAAGGTATGGCTTATTACGGTGAAAAGTCATAATATTGCATTTAGAAATGTTAAGAGGAAGAATGTTGATTAAGCACCAGTTGTTAAGAGCATCAAGATCTGATTGCAAAGATAGTGGGGACAAGGGGTCACTGTAGGAAAAACATAGCTTAGCGTAATCAGCATACATTAGGACACGGGAATGAGATAACATTTGAGGAAGATCGTTAATAAATAGGTTAAATAGCAAGAGACCCAGATGACTACCTTGAGGAACCCCCGACGAGACAATAACAGGTTTAGAGAGAGAGGAGTTAAAGCTGACACGTTTAGAACGGCTACTAAGGTAAGAATTAGTCCAGTATAGAAGCTTAGTCGGAAACCCTAGAAGAGATAGTTTATGAATAAGTAGATTATGATTGACGGAGTCGAAGGCTTTACTAGAGTCAGTATAAACGACATCAGTTTGACACTGTTTAGCAAATCCCGAAGTAACAAAGATGGAAAATTCAAGTAGATTAGTAGAGACTGAGCGACGTTTAATGAATCCATGCTGTGAATCAGAGAATACAGACCTACAAAAATGTTGCAGCTGAGAAGTGATGATTTTTTCAAAGAGTTTAGGAATGGCAGATAAATTGAAAATACAGCGGTAGTTAGAGACATCAGATTTAGATCCCTTTTTATAAAAGGGAACTATTGTAACGAACCGTTTTTGTGTCCGCTTGCGGTAGCTGGGCTCGCTCAGCGGTCACTGGGCTCGGAGCAACGAATTTGTATGTGTTGCCTCAACGACAAATAATAAGACGGGGTTTTCTGTTTTGATATCGTTTATTATCTCTGAGCGTTCTTAGGACTAGTTTAGGGCTAGGGCTTATGGCTACTGCTTATATTACTGCTCCTCTGATATACCGGGGAATCGGTCAGTCGCGTGGCTGACTCCAGGCGTAGCGGCGTCGATGCTAGTATTCAGGGGCCAATGATTTCAGCAATTGCTTCGATCCGCCTCTCTGAATTCGCACTCGACGGTTCGCCCTTCACTTGATCCACCACTGACTGCTCCACAATCCCTGTCTCGGTATTCGACTCACTCGGATTTGTCCTGGTCCTGTTGCTCCTTGTTTTCCTCGGCTGATCCTCTCTCCTTGATCAGCGTTCACTGGCTAGCTGTTTGACTTCACTTTCACTTTTCACCTTTTTTCTCGCCCGATGTCGATCACTCTACTTGACTCGCGTGCGCGTAATAATAATCCGTTGTAGGCGTCGGCCTCCTTTTATAGGCCGAGCCTAACGGGACCTCCGCCGCCAGTGAATTTCCATCGGGCCTTCGAGGGTTCCCACGGCCTTCGTAACGGGACCCGGTCGGTGACCCGTCCGAATGTCCATATTTGGACATGCGTCGGTCCGCTGCTGATCCGCTCCCGTTGTTCCCTCCTTCCAGTGAGAGCCGCCTCCTCTCGCCACTCGTGCTCTCTCCCCTAACGGTGGCCTATCCGCCCCTCTCAGAGAGAGACCGCGGCGAATTTGGCGGCCTCCGGATATCCGGACCTGCCGTCATATTTATCCGGCCCGTCAGTCATATCCGGCCCGTCAGCCTCATCGCTACTGTGAGGCCCACGGTTCCTCACACTATATAGGATTCTTTCCAGACGGTGGGAAAGACACCAGTCTTGAGAGACAAGTTGAAGAGTTTTAGGAGAGGCACACAAAGAGATTCTGCACAAAGTTTAAAAACCGCGCTCGGAACTGAATCTGGCCCAGTGCTGAACAAAAACTTGCACGATTTTAAATTTGGCTGGGATAGAGGGAAGGTTAATAGAGGGGACAGAGTAGCAACGTTCAAAAAAGAAAGCGAACCGATGAGCAATGACACAATCCCTATCAGCATAACTACCATTTAATTGTAGAGAAGAAGGAAATTGGGAAGATTTACGCTTAGAATTAACAAACCTGAAGAATTGTTTAGGGTCGCGTTTAAAGTTAAGCTTGCATTTGGTCAAGTATCTATTGTAGCACAATGTATTAAATAAGGAAAATTTCGATTTTGCAATTGAGTACTTCGAAAAGTCTGATTGCAAACCGGATTTTTTGAAATTCTTGTACACACGGGATTTTAAATTCTTCAGATTTATTAATCTCGGAGTGAACCAGATAGGCCCAGAAAGATTTCTGGAGGGGGTGACTAAAGGAACATGCATGGGAAAGATGGAAAAAATAGAGCTATAGAATGCATTCGTAGCTGATTCAATTTCTTGAAAATCTTCAAGGAATGACCAATCCATCTGAGATAGGGAAGTATTCAGGAAGAGAAAATCAGCCTTCTTAAAGCAATAGATATTCGAAGGCGAATAAACGACTTTATAGGGCATGAAGAGGGCAAGAGGAAATCAATTGAAAGTGTGGGATGGTATGGGTCTTCAGGGAATGTAGAGGTGATCCTCGACATACCAAAGTGCTCGAAGCATCGGTAGTGAAGACGAGATCAAGGGTCCTACTCATGCTATTACGTATGCCATTTACCTGGCCTAACGATGTATCGGACAGAGAATCAACGAAGTCATGCTGGCATAGATGGGAACATTAAGTTTGAGTCATTGGATGGAGACCAAGTGACGTTTGGGAGATTAAAGTCGCCGAGGACAATAAGACGATCAGAATCACAAAGCTGAGACAGAACGGACTGAAGATGGACAGCGTGAAGCATATAAGTTGTAAATTCAGAGGACGGTGGGATATAAGAGCATGTAATGAATAAATTAAAAGAACACAGACGAATTTTAACCACGATAATTTCAATAGTGTTGAGCTCATCGATGGGAGTTGGGAAGTTAAGTCGGAACGAACAGCAATTAGGACGCCACCACTTCGAGATGGTCGATCAGATCTATATATGGTAAAATTGTCTACAAAAATCACGGAATCCGAGATGGAAGGATTGAGCCATGTTTCAGAGAAGGCAAGATGGTGTAGGAAGAATTCCTACCCGAGGAGCAGATGGTGAAGGTCGAGATCGGCTGCTGAAGATGTGACAGATAGTGTGTTCGGGCCAGAAAGAGGGTGTTGAGGCAATTACGTTGCCTGTAATGTTACTATCAAAGAAAATGTTAAAATGCTGAAATGTCAGTTGAAGTTATGCATGTATTAGCTCTTATACTATGAAGCTTATGCTGACAGCGGCCGCTCGTGAAGAGGACGACGCTGATAGAATAAAACACTGCTAATTTGAAGTCGAAAGCGCGAACAAGTATTTCTTTGTCGGTCTGTCCGGTTCCCGTATCCCAAAGTATTGTAATTAATTGTGCTTAACGGCACAGACAGTGTTTGAGTGCATAGTCTGGAATTGCACCATACATTTTGGCGCCCCCGGGTGGACTCTGGTGTTCGTAGTGGATAGAAGTTGGACTGGATCATACTTGACGCTTTGTTGGATATCACCATTGGATATCATCCCTCTCTCGTTGTTGTTGCTGTTCCTGCTCGTCATTGGACCGCTGGACCGTCGCATCTCCAACTCTTGGTGCTGATCTTGGGCATTCCTGGTTGGTATGGACATGCATCGTTGTTCGAATTACACTCAACAAATGCCACAGGTAAAGTAAAAAGCCCAATAGATTTACCAACAATATAACGGCCTGTTAATAAAGTATTTAACAACGTGAAAGGCCAGTTATATGTATGTATACCTTCATATAAATTTACACATATTGTTTAACTTGAGTGATCACTGTACTTGTGGTCAACGACACCTCAAAGAGGAGCCGACAAGCACAGAAGAAACGGCAATAGTTTCGCGCGCAAGCCCTGACCGCTGCGCATCATTCCTTCCCCCCGCCCTTCGTCGTCACAGATTTCCGTTTATGCTTTGCACGAACGGTTTATGCTAGCACTTTCGTTTATGCATAGTTCTGTGCTCTCTCTTTCTCTCGCTCTCGTAACGGACAGTATAGCCGATCATAGAAACGTATTGCATCGCATAGCAGAGCATAGCCAGCAGAGCCGAGCCCCTAAGTTTTATGCTTGTTGCGGCTATTTCGTTTCGCTCTCTCTATCTCTCGGAAATAAAACACAGCATAGCAGCTAGAGAGCTAAGTCTCCAATTTGAGATCGGTAAATCTTGTTCGTGGAGCCTTTCTCACTCAGTTTAGAACTGTTCCCTTCACAGCGTCTGTTCTCATCTTTGGAGTGCACATTCGCATTCGCTGCTCTCACTCAACCAGAAACTGTTCCCATCACAGCATCCGTTCTCATCTGTGGAGGCTTGAGTGATTTTTCGTATTCGCTCGTCTCACTCAATTCAGCAGCTTGTTGCATCAGCTGTTCTCGTTGAGGTCATTAGAGCCTAATAAAGGTTGGCTGATTCGTGAGTGCATTCTAGTGTTTAATAAAAACAATTATAAAGTAGATTCACAATGACTGGAAAACGTCGTGGTGGTTCCGGTAGCAATACATCTATCGTCGAAGAAGACGATTCAGGTGTGCTTCTGAGGAAGTTAAACGCAGTCAAACGGGATATTGACAGAACTGCAAAGGCAGTACAGAACAACAATATTTCATCCAATCAATTCGAGCTGGAATGTCGCTTAAGCATATTATATGGCTACATAGATCGCGCATTCTCTTTGCAGTTGCAAATCGATGATATCGATCCAGACTTAGCATCGCGTTCCGAGCTCGAAGAATTGTGCGTGTCAACTAAGGCGTTGTTAATGGCTATTAAAAGACCAAATCCGCCTACTTGTTTGAACGAATCTAAATACCACCATGTCACACACAAGGAACCTGCCAAAGATGAAATTGCCCAAGTTTGGTGGGAATTATTCGGAATTCAAGATTGTTTAATTGGCATGTTTTCAAGCATCATTGATAGTGACACGTCGTTAAGCCACGTCGAAAAGTTCAACCATCTCTTAAATTGTTTAGAGAACCAAGCATTAGGCACGGTTAAGGCTTTCCCGGTAACAGAGCAAAACTATTGCAAGGCCCTTGAAGCTCTAAAGCAGGTGTATGACAACAAGTGTCTCATGTTCCTTGATGGCGTAGCTAACCTGTTTGAGTTACAGCCTGTAACTTACAGGCGATGCAGGCACCGTCGGCAAGTGCATTACGGTCACTTATTGATACGGCATCTGCCATATACGAGTCATTGCTGTCAGTTGGGGATGACAAGGTTATTGCTCACGCCCTGCTTATACACCTCGTTCTGTTGAAAGTCGACACAATAACCCATTCAAGATGGAAAGAGAATTTAGATTACCAAAAGGTTCCGTCGTGGTCCGAATTTGTAGCCGCATTAAACAAGCGCTATCAGCATTTGTCAGCTGAAGAATCCACTTCCGGGCGGTTAAAGGGTCGTAAAGGCTCGCAAGAGTCAACAAATAGGCATTCTGGAAAAACAGCGTTGGCTGTAGCCCAAGCAAACAGAGGCCAGGACACAAATTGTGTGTTCTGTAAATCAGCTGATCAGCAGCGTCTGTCAGTACTCGATTCAGATTTGCCAAGGGATGTCCCCTTTGCATTAATTGCTTGCGAAGAGGCCATAGTGTCTCAGCCTGCAAGTCTATACACTGCAGAGTATGCTCAAAGCCCCACCACACATTGTTGCATCGCTACAATGTTGACTCGGCGACAACGCCAACCGCCCGTGAAGCGCTTGGGTCTCAGGGAGCCGTGGCAGCTGAAAGGTCGAATCAGTTGTCGTCAAATCATGCCATGGCATCTTATTGTGATCAGGTAGTTCTGGCCACAGCAATTGTGGACATAAAAGGTGGTTCTAGTCAGCGACAGCCAGCCAGGTGGTGCAAACAACAGTGTGCTCTCGAGTCCAACAATTCGAAATAGCCACTGACTTCGTCGTTTTAAAGTCGATTTCGTCGTACCATCCTGAGAAAGCCGTTCCGTCAGACTCGCTGACAATCCCTAAAGGTTTCCCACTGGCCGATCCAGGTTTCCATAAACCCCAAAGAGTGGATCTGCTGCTAGGAGCTGACGCATTTTTTGATATATTGAAAGATGGCCAATTAAAACAACAAAACGCGCTGACGTTGCAAAATACGGTTTTTGGGTGGGTGGTGTCTGGTCGCTGCAGATCCAACGGACCCCGAAGCAACGAAGTATGCTCTATGGTGAGCACGTTGCAGGAGTTTTGCCTCCTACAAAACCTCGTGAAACGTTTCTGGGAGTTGGAAAATGTTCTATAGAAAGATTGTATACCCCCGAAGAAACTATGTGTGAAAAATCGTTCGTTGACTCTGTTAGAGGTAGATATCGACTATATCACCTTTGATCCAATATTTAAATTAATAAAGCAGTAAATTTGTTTTTAGTAAATGTGATACTTTATTGCTTGTTGGTGATCGGAGCTGCACTGACTGTCTTCATCATAGCGGCCCCGCTGCAGCGGCCGAAAGCTCTGACCTCAAGAAAGAGTGCAAGCAGATAAATCAGCGCGCGAGCTTTAGCGGGTAGAGAGCTTATGGAGGCAGATAACACACAAATCAAAACAAACAAACAATGGTGCTCGATGGCATTTACTTTAATTTAATTTACGCCGTTCTGCTCCGAACAGACTCCATTACACGATTATCCTCCGGTCGATTGCAAGTTTCTTTGCCATTCAAGTCAAGCCCGACATCTCTCGGTTCGTCATTCGAGACAGCCAGAAGACGATTTTTGTCATTAGAAAAGCGATTGTGCCAAAAACCTGCCATGAAATCCATGTTTTTGGAATTAATGGAGGAATACGTGTCGTTAGGCCATATGACTGCAGTAGAAAACTTAATTCCGGTAGAGCCGCATTGTTTCATACCATATCAGTGCGTGGAACGACCTCCGAGTATAACCACTAAGCTCAGAGTGGTCTTTGATGCGTCTTGCAAAACTACGAGCCAAGTGGCGCTCAATGATTTGCTGATGGTCGGAGCGTGCCTATATGCCACGTTGCTGAGATTTTTCTGTCGCAAATACGCTCTTACAGCAGACATTACAAAAATGTACCGTCAAGTCCAAGTTGACGAGGCGCAGCGCCGATTCCAATTAATTATTTGGAGACGAACAAGTTCTGACCCATTGCAAGTGTTCCGACTCAATACAGTGACGTATGGTACCACCAGCGCACCATTTCTGGCTGTGCGGTGTTTAAAGTATCTGAGCGACACTCATTTAAATTCGCATCCAATTGGCGCGAAGTCTCTAGCGTCAGTTTTTATGTGGATGATCTCCTTACAGGAGCAGACACAAAGTCCGAGCTAAGCATATTGCGTCAACAGTTGATTGAAATCCTAGAGCCATCAGGATTTGTGCTGACTAAATGGGCTGCTAACTGTCAACTAGTCGATAGTCAGCAAGAAAATATGTTAATTTCGAATGGAGATCAGCAAGATTGTAAAACTCTTGGTCTGATATGGAACCCTCAGACAGACATTTTCAAATATAGTCTCGTCCGAAACCACAACCAAGAGAGCAATATTATCTGTCAAAGCCAGTCTTTTTGACCCCTTAGGCCTGCTATGTCCAGTAGTTACAAATGAAAAGATATTCTTGCAGGAAATTTGGCTATTAAGCCTTGGTTGGGACGATCCCATTCCCTCGAACGTACATAAAAAGTGGGAATCGATGGCTTTAGATATGCAAAAATTGCATGACGTCACCGTTCCACGATTTATAGGAGCCAGCGCAAACACTCGATGTCAAATACATGGGTTTGCAGATGCGTCCACGCATGTGTACGTTCGGGTTTCCCATGCTAATGGAGTGTCCGTTAAACTACTAACGGCAAAATCTAGGGTGGCACCCTTAAAGACCAAAACAATTCCAAGATTAGAGCTATGTGCAGCTCATCTTTTAGCAAAGTTGTGGGAAGAGGTTCGGTCCATAATAGACTGTCCCATTGAGAAGGTCGTGTTGTGGTCAGATTCGGAAGTAGTTCTGCATTGGCTACAAACTCATCCCTCCCAACTAACAACATTTGTGTCGAATCGAGTTGCAGAGATACAGGACATTACTTCGACAGCCCTATGGAGACATGTGCCCACCAAAGAAAATCCTGCAGATCTCGTATCTCGAGGATCATCGGTGGCCGATGTCGGAAGAACAAGTGGGCTCATGCTCATTTTCGTTGATGCGAGTAGGCGGTCGACTACTAAATGCACCCCTAGCTCATAACGCTAAATTCCCAATATTAATGCCAAAAAATTGTAGATTTGTTACTCTCTACCTTAGCTATCTACATCGAGCCAATTGTCACGCTGGACCCCGTGCACTAGTGGGACTCCTAAGGCAATCAATTTGGCTAATAAATGCACGGAGAGAGTGCAGTGCCATTGTCCGGAAATGCGTACACTGTTTCCATTACAAGCCAAAGCTTCTCTCACAAATCATGGGGAACCTTCCTGCTGATCGATTGCGTGGGAATCAACCTTTCGAGATCAGCGGAGTTGATTTGTTCGGACCGGTTCGTGTATCGCTTGGCATTCGAGGCAAGCAGCCTCTCAAAATGTACATAGCAGTGTTCGTCTGCTTCGCATCTAAGGCTGTACACCTAGAAATTGTGAAAGACTTGTCAGCTAATACTTTTATTCTATGTTTATCCAGGTTTATTGGACGTCGTGGCCCTCTTGTCCGGCTATATTGCGACAACGCGACCAATTTTGTTGGTGCAGCTCGCATGCTCAAGGAGCGTATGGAGGACTGGGATGCCAAGGACGAGGACCTCAAGGCGTATGCTGCGGCTCACCGTTTTTCGGTGGAATTTATCCCGCCCCGAGCCCCGCGCATTGGAGGCCTGTGGGAGTCGGCGGTGAAGTCCGCCAAGCATTTGTTGATCAGGGCCATGGGCAGCGCAGTGCTCAAGGAGGACGGGTGCTCGTGGACGTGCTCGTGGACGTCGAGGCCGTGCTGAACTCCAGGCCACTGGTGGTCGACAGCGGCAGTCCCAACGAAGGGGAGGTGCTGACTACCGCGCACTTACTCGTCGGCAGAACGCTTGTTTCGCTGCCGCCCGAATCAGAGCTGCCCAGACCAGACAGCAGCCTATCATATCTGCAACGATGGCAGCTCGTGTCTGCCATCAAGCAAAAGTTTTGGAAAGACTGGTCCAGAGAATATCTTCTCAGCCTTCAACAGCGAGGGAAGTGGTTGCAAGAGGTCGCCAATCTGGAGGCAGGCAAAGTGGTGGCAATCCACGAGGACAACGTGCCACCACAAAAGTGGCTAATAGGAGTAGTGGAGGAGGCAATCCCAGGAGCGGACAGGAAGGTTCGCGTGGCCGTAGTAAGGACTAAGGCCGGCTTATATAAGCGATCTATCCATCGGTTGGCGCCCATTCCAATGGATTGAAGCCTTTGTATAGGCTGTCAACGCGGCCGATGTTGAGGAAATTACGTTGCCTGTAATGTTACTATTAAAGAAAATGTTAAAATGCTGAAATGTCAGTTGAAGTTATGCATGTATTAGCTCTTATACTACGAAGCTTATGCTGACAGCGGCCGCCCGTGAAGAGGGCGACGCTGATAGAATAAAACACTGCTAATTTGAAGTCGAAAGCGCGAACAAGTATTTTTTTGTCGGTCTGTCCGGTTCCCGTGTCCCAAAGTATTGTAATTAATTGTGCTTAACGGCACAGACAGTGTTTGAGTGCATAGTCTGGAATTGCACCATACAGAGGGTTCTAACACATTCTTTACAAACTTCTCCGGGACAAGAATTTTAAAGAAGAAATATTACGTTTTTCCTTGAAAGTAAATTTAGTAACAATAATGCCAGAGGAGCTTTTGATGTTTAGTTTAGAGAAGATATACTCTCGAACCATTACATCCGTAGCCCATTCCATAAGACGTGAGACAAATATAGATTTAAGAGGAGCGACAGCGAATAGGGTAGATCGGTCTAGAGGGGTCACATGATTTATGGGTGAAGCAGAGGCGGGTTCTACCCGAGGGGCAGGTCCGTGTGGGATAGAGCTGGCTGAGGTGCCAATGCGAGCTGGTGTGGAAGGGACTACTTCAACTTCCATGCTGACAGCAGTATCGACGACTTCCGACAACTGGATGATCAGTAATGTCCGGTTGGACAACCTGGGCAAACACAGGCACGGGATGATCATTACTGTCCAGTTGGATATCCTTGGCAGTCACGGGCACAGGTGAACAGCCGGCAGGTGAAGGGCCAGCCGTCTTTTTCGATGTAGATGCATGTACATCGATGTAACCTTTCTTCTCTTTGGAGACTCATTTATAATTTAATGGTTTTTAAAATGAGTTTCCATTGAGGAAAACTTATCCTGCAATTTCCGGAATTCTGAGTGGACAGCAGCGAATTCGTTATGAGTCTGTCTCATAAATGTTCGCATATCGGCTTCAACTGCCCTGCAATCCCAACAAGTCCAGTTGAGACCACAGCGGGTCTTAATCAGATCGACAACGCGACCACCGATATGACCAAAACCCGCTCAGCTAGAGTGAGCCGTGTTGTCACACAACCAACAGAAAATGAATGTTTGATGTGTGGCAACCGAACGGTGGCTGTCAAAAATAAATAAATATGAAAATAAAAGAAAAAGAAGGGTAAAATATAAGTCGGTGTGGCACAGAGATAGTGATGTTAGCTTGTGTTACACAATTGCGCGCGCAAGAACGAACAAAACAATCACAATAACGGCAAGTGAACGGAGAGACACAGAGACACGATAGAAAATCAGAGAGATAAGCGCAGAGCGGCGGCCAACGCAGTGCGTGTGTGTTTGAAATAAAAGCTGATAAGCTGTGGGTAGATAGAACCAGAGAGCGGTTCAGAGAGAGCAAGCGCACCGCACTAGAAAGGCAACAACAAAAACGGCTGCGATTAAGAAAGTGCAGAGAAGTTAAGAATGCACACTAGGAATTGAAAATTGAAAATAAATACACAAAAGTAAACGTAATGCGTATGCACTAAAATCGAACACGTTGCACGATCGGTTAGGAACAGCAGAACAAGGTACAAGCACAAATTACTTTCCTTTAACAGAAGATTGATAATTTTTAACAATTATTTAAGCACAAGCGAGATAGAACAGGACCGTCCGTAACGATGTATCGATATCGATATTGAGTTTGATATTGTTTTCACTAATATCTAGTAGTTTGAATCGTGTGTAGATTCTTTGGCGGATCTCTTGGTAATAGCGTAAATTTCTCGAATCACTTTAGATTATTACGCACGGTTAGATATGCGACACGTGAGTTTAGGTTTTTAAAAAGATTTATTGCTTTACTTAAACTGAGTGTGCAATAGTTAGTTATATCCCTGACGATGACTATAGTCTTATGTCTTAAACGGAATTAACATTGGGTGAATTCTCCGACAGTGTCTCGGTTGACGTTTGTCTTGAACAGAACTGGAGTCCATTCTTAGATGTGGACTATTTATATTACGATGCTCGGATTGGGATATTACGATGCTCGGATTGAGATTCGGGGCGTTGGTTTCGGCTTCGGCGATGGCGTACGTGCCTCGATCGATATGTGGAAGGGCGGCTGGATCGATATGTGGGAAAGGCGGCTTTTGATGAATGATCGGTGTTGCATTACTTGAGGGTGGCTGAGAATGTGGGCCTCTTCGGCTTTGTTTACAGTATGTGGGTGTAGGGTAACAAATATAGCTAAGGGTATGTGGAGCATGGACTATAGATATGTCACTATATATGTACATTTTTTCGCCTTCGCTTTCGTATATCGTTGCATCTCTCTACGTGTATTCACCGCCTTTGACAACAATAAAGTTCGCAATGTTAGATCTGCGCAGCCGGCGTGAAAAAGTTAGCAGGAAATAAAAAACATTAAAACTACATATGTAGTTAAAAATGAGTGACGACAGTATAAGTATCGGGTCCGCCTCGGGTGGCACAACTTCGACTGGCGGCCAGGCGGACTGGTGAATTGTTGGCCAGTGCGGATCCAGCTACTAGCCGGACTACTTTTTTTGAAGCTAAAAACAACGGCTATTTTCAACAGACTGTCTGGTCTGACGAGCATGTGAGATGGCTCAGAGGGGGCCTAGCTGAGGCCACCGGACGGGTCGCAGGTTGCGGATTGCGAATGACCTACCCTTGAGGGTAGGCCAGCTGCGAATAAACGGTAATCCTTAGGGAAAGCACCGAAATAAGCAGTCCCGGACAGCCAGCGGGTGTTCGCGAAGCAGCAACGCTGACGATGCGCTTGTGGTGCCGCCTCGTATAAGTAGCTCACACACTCCTACTCCCCACACAATACCTACCCACATCCCATCCTCCACACTCATCTCACACCGGGCTGGGCTAAGGTGTCATTCGACCCGTGCCGAGAGTCAGCCTGGCTGGGGGCCCGGTTCAAAAACTAGCCCAGTCTCGAACGGAGAGCTCAGGGACTTGGCAGCCCCCTGTTCTAATGATGCCTTATCCGGGCAACGTGAATCTCTGCCCGGACGGACCGCCCCTTCTTTGCAAATCGTGGGATCAAATATGAATAAACAACAAAACAAAAACAAAAACGAGTCTGGCGCTCCCAAACTGCTAACAGGGAGTAATCCCACACAGGGAAAGGCATCGGCCCATAGGCCTGGCCCGACCCGCGATTTAGCAGGTAAAACCTGTGCGGTGGAAGACGCTAGGGCGAACCTCAAGGGGTCCCATCCCAATTCTGGGGTGGGTGGCAAATCGCCTCCCAAAACCGATGCCTTGGTGGAGCGGCTCTGCAACCCTGCGGCTGCCCTACCTGCTGGTAAGGCTACGGAAGGCGAGTTGCCATCGACTAACGCCCAAGCCAAAATATACACGTATGCCGATAGGAGGAGTGCTGGCAACATACTCCGTCGGCAAAACGCGAGCACGATGTCCAGCCCGACCGACCAATGGCGGAAGAAGGTCGAATGGGCATCCAAGGTGCTGCCCAACTTCGACAAAGAGGCACCAAAAAGGGTTGCCCCGTCGAAGATCGCAGCTCCTCAAACAAAAAGGCAGCGCTCGCAGGAGACTCCTGGACCGGCTCCGAAGCGCTCCAGAGTGCTGCCGAACGTGTCGTTCGCGCAGATTGCCAAGGAGAGGACGCTGATCGGCGTCCTGGATAAAGGCAGCGTGGACTCCAAGATCCCCAGGAACCAGTGGAAGTGGGTGGAAGCGGCACTGGCCGACCGCTGCTTCGAGCTACTGGATAAGCAACCCGGCCCCCCTCCGGTCTGTAAAGACATGGGGTGGTACCAGGGGTGCATAAAAATAATAGCCTGCGAAGACGAGCGCTCCGTCCAGCTGTACAAAGCAGCGGTGGCGCAAGTCGGTGAGGTCTACCCAGGGGCGAAGCTCGTTGCAGTCGACTGGAGCGAGGTACCATGTAGGCCTAGGGCGAGAGTTTGGGTGCCCGCCACCATAAAGGAGCCGGAGCGCATCCTCAAGATGCTGCAGCGATGCAACCCGGAACTACCCACATCCGACTGGAGGGTAGTCAAGGTCGAAGCGGCGCAAGGTCCGATGCACCAGGCGGTGCTAATCCTTAATAAGGAATCCTTGGCCCCAATCGGGGCTAAGAACGGTGAGCTTAACTTTGGGTTCAGCGCGGTAAGCATCAGGATCTACAAGTCGGATGCAGCGGCCGAGACACGTCCTGTCGACAACCCAGTCGAGCAGGACGTTGCCTCGGACATCGAAGCACCCGATGACGATCCTGAGCCAGCCCATGACGGCTACTCCTCCGACACGGCTCTAATGCGTGAGTTCGAGGCGATGTGTCGCGACGACACAGTCGAGGACGACTCGGACGCCGACAACACAGTGGTGGAGAACTCTGTCGATGTCTCTAAGTCTCCTACAGATAAATCTCCACCACTGTAAAGCAGCATCTGCTGCCCTCATACTCCGCTTGGAAGCAAGCGGAGCGGATGTAGTCCTGATCCAAGAGCCTTGGGTAGTAGCAGACAAGGTCTGTGGATTAGCGACGAAGAAGCACAAGCTTATTGTAGCTCAGAAAGAAGGTAAAATCCGTACCTGCATTCTAGCAAGAAAGCACCTAAATATCTTTCTGCTCCATAACTATAGCAATGGTGACAACACAGCAGCAAGCCTTGAGCTACAAGGTTCTTACATAAGGCTGATGTCGTCCTACATGGCTCATGAGGAAAGGTGACCTAGTTCGCAAGCTCACCATAGGTAGCGAAAGGTCGGATATAGGCCTTGTAATAGGCTGCGACGCCAACTCCCATCACACCCAATGGGGGAGTTCGGATACGAATGTAAGGGGTGAGTCATTATTCAGCTTCATCCTAAACTCTAATCTTCTTATCTGTAATCGGGGCAATGATCCTACGTTTATAATTAAGAATAGACAAGAGGTAATTGACCTGACATTAGTGTCTCACAAACTGACAGACACAGTAAAGAACTGGAAAGTTCTGGGGGACCATTCCTTTTCGGACCACAGGTACATCGAGACCACACTATCTCTCGAGACCCCAAAACCCACTGTCTTTGCTAACCCAAGGAAAGCGAACTGGGAAAAATATGCCACAGTAATGGAGGAACTACTTCCCTCCAAGGCACCAATCTGCCTGAACACAGAGCACGATCTAAACCATCTAGTGAACAGGTTTACCAAAGCATGCAACACCGCCTTCACGGCTGCGTGCCCACTCAACCAAAACCCCCATGGTGGTCAAAACAGATAGATATCCTTCGGAAAAGCTGTAGGTCCCTCTTCAACAGGGCCAAAAGCGCAAACGAGGAAGATCACTGGGCAGACTACAAAAATAGTCTGGCCCTATACAAGAAAAAAATCAGACAGGCAAAAAGGGCCTCGTGGCAAAGTTTTTGTTCTGAAATCGAGGAAACGTCAGAAGCAGCAAAACTGCGCAAGATCCTCTCCAAAATGACCCCATCGGTGGGATACCTAATGAGTAGCGACGGTACGTGGACTAACTCGAGTGAGGAGTCCCTAAACATTCTACTCGACACTTATTTTCCAGGATGCTCCACCAATGAGCCGACTCGCATCCCTTGTGAGGGTCCGATCACCTCAATGGAGCATATCTTCTCAAAACGGAACATAAGCTGGGCAATTAACAGTTTCAATTCGTTCAAATCCCCTGGTCCGGACCAGATCATGCCGGCCCCTTTACCGAAAGCCGGTGACACGGCCATCAGCTGGCTACAAAGTATCTTCAAGAAGATACTGGCAGTGGGGAGAATACCACACGCTTGGCTTAAGGCAAAAATAGTCTTTATCCCTAAAGCAGGTAAAGCTTCGCACTCGACACCAAAGGACTTTAGACCAATCAGTCTATCATCCTTCCTTCTCAAAACCTTCGAGAGACTAGTCGGGCTACAATTGAGGACAACTATAGATCCTCAACTGTTGTCAGGAGCACAGCACGCCTACCGGAAAGGAAAATCCACGGAAACGGCACTTCACAAAGTAGGTTCGGGGATAGAGAAATCTCTACACCTCAAAGAATACTCTCTAATAGCTTTTCTAGATATCGAGGGAGCTTTCAACAACGTCATACCAGGTGCCATCACGGAAGCGCTGACTGACCTTGGGGTGGACCGTCACTTGGTGATGCTCATTGATCAATTGCTCACATGCAGGACGGTGACATCATCGATGGGATCGTCCACCCAGACAAGGTATGTCAGTAGAGGCACACCGCAAGGTGGCGTCCTATCCCCCCTTTTATGGAACATAGCAGTCAACAAGATTCTGTGCGACCTGGAAGGGGGGGGCTGCAGAGTTGTGGCATACGCGGATGACGTGGCACTTATCTTCTCGGGCAAATACCCTCAAACACTCTGCGACCTAATGACCGCAAAGCTCGCGAGACTGTCAAGATGGGCAGAATTGCGAGGTCTTGGAGTAAATCCCTCAAAGACAGAACTTGTGCTATTTACTAGGAAATACAGGATTCCGTCTCTAAACCCCCCCATATTAAATGGATGCAGGCTCTCCTTTAGCGACAGTGCCAGCTACCTAGTAAATCCCTCAAAGACAGAACTTGTGCTATTTACTAGGAAATACAGGATTCCGTCTCTAAACCCCCCCATATTAAATGGATGCAGGCTCTCCTTTAGCGACAGTGCCAGCTACCTAGGGGTGGTAATTGACAAAAAGCTAAACTGGAACCTAAACATCAAAGACAGAGTGAAGAAGGCCACGATAGCCCTCTACACTTGCAAAAAAGCTGTTGGCTTGAAATGGGGCATGAACCCAAGTATAGTCAATTGGTTATATCTAGCTGTATTTAGGCCAATAATACTTTATGGAGTTACAGTATGGTGGCCGGCCTTATCTAAAAGGACGATCACCAGACAGCTCGATAAAGTACAACGAACAGCCGCCCTCTGCATCAGTGGAGCTCTTCGTACCACCCCAAATGATGCGCTGGATGCTATTCTATGCCTCCCAAGCCTTGCCCTTGCAGGGAAGGAAAGGGCACAGATGGCAGCAATTCGTCTTAGAGACTCCAACCAATGGGCATCACAGCACACAGGTCACTCTTCAATACTAAACAACAGTTCCGTCCCCACAAGGACGGATTACTGTGTCCCAAGGGAATATACAGATACCCCTTTCGATGCAATTATCCCCCACAGAGACGAGTGGAGTGAGGGACATCCAGGCCCAGAAGGGGCCCTAGACATCTTCACAGATGGTTCAAAGCTGAACGACAGGGTCGGAGGAGGCGTATACTCTGAACAGCTAAACATCAGGCATTCCTTTAGACTCCCTGATCACTGCAGCGTCTTCCAAGCGGAGGTCATTGCAATCAAGGAAGCCCTAAACTGCCTTCAGGTGACTACCGACATGGTAAATCGCGTAAACATCTACAGTGATAGCCAAGCAGCAATCAAATCGCTTAATGCGATCTCTGCTAACTCGGCCACGGTTGCAGATTGCCGCAAATCTCTCCACGAGATGGCTCAGCAATTTGTTATCAGCCTTATATGGGTCCCGGGTCACCGGGACATCGAAGGCAACTGTATAGCAGACGAGCTGGCCAGAATTGGCACTACAATCCCCCTTCTCCAAGACAAGGAGGACACTCGTATGCCGATGGCCACTTGTAGGCTCATAATAAAGGATATATATAAGAAATTAATAGACAACAAATGGCAATCAGTACCACGTTGTCGAATTACTCGGCTGACATGGCCAACCATAGATAGGAAGCGCACCTCGGAGCTATGCAAGCTCGGCAGACGAAGGTGCAGCGTAGTCACGCGCTCCCTAACGGGGCACTGGCTAATAGGTACCCACGCTAATAGACTGGGAGCCCCATACAACGACTTTTGTCGTAGCTGCAGAGATGAGGAAGAGGAGGAAACGGTGGAACACTTGTTCTGCTCGTGCCCTGCTCTCAGCAGAAGAAGGCTGCAGCACCTGGGTACGCCCTTCATATTAGACATCTCTGAAATGTCCACCATATGTCCCAGGAAGATAGCTAACTTTGTAAGAGCCGCAGGCTGGGACAATTGTTGAGTTCTAGGTCTCACAATGCGAGAAGGGAAAGATTCCCCGCGGTACCACAACGGGCCGGTAACGGCCTAAGTGTGCCAGGCTCCCGGTGAGTCTGGCAGCCGCTGTAACCTAACCTAACCTAACCTTCAACAGACTGCAGGGGCTCGTCACCCAATTGGACTTCGAAAAGCTGCGCCAAATGGATGAGTACGACCTGAAAGGAAT
This sequence comes from Drosophila azteca, assembly GCA_005876895.1. NCBI lineage: Eukaryota > Metazoa > Arthropoda > Insecta > Diptera > Drosophilidae > Drosophila > Drosophila azteca. The sequence continues at coordinate 19,800,387 of VCKU01000095.1, forward strand.
GTTGGAATCACTGACGGAGCTGAAATCTAGCTTTATTGTGGTACACACCAGTTTGGAGGAAGTGGATTTTGAAGCAATGTCCAGTGAAAAACCTGTGGAATTCGATTCGTCTCTATTAGCTTTGAGGACGGCTCTTCAGCGGGAGTTGGGCAAGCGGTCTCAGCCCACGCATTGTTCGACGTTTCGTATGAATCCAAACGAATCCCAATCCCTGATATACATGGCAAATCGATCGCGCCTGGCACAGCTGCAGCTGCCTAAGTTCAGTGGAGAATATACGGAGTGGACCAGTTTCTACTCTATGTTCACAGCGGTCGTCGATAGTGAAGCGGAGCTTACTTCTTTCGAGAAGCTACAGCACTTGCGGTCCTGTTTGAGCGGAGTGGCCCTGGACGCCATCAGTTCATTGGAGATGACCGAGAATAATTATCGCACAGCTTTAGACATTTTAGGGGCCAGATTCTCTAACAAGCGTCTCATCTTACAGGCACACATCCGAGCGGTATTTGGGCTGACTCGTGGCGACTCATCAGTGGGCAAGTTGGCGTTTGTGTATGAAGCCACCCCACATCTACGCTCGTTGCAAGCGCTGGGATCAAAGGATGAAATTGCAGACGCTATAATCGGTATTGCAATTTGGCGGAATTTGAACAGAGCAACTCAAACCAAATTGGAAGAAGTCTCGTTGAATTTAGGTTTTCCATCGTATGAGAAATTATCCACTTTTCTGCACAACAGATGTCGCACCCTTGAGGACATTCAACACGCCATGCAAGGGCAAGATAGTCAGGTTTGCAAGGCTAAAAAAACCGTGAGTACGAAACACAGAAAAGCTTTCGTAGCATCGAGCGCTCCTGATCCGGTTGCTTGTGCGTTGTGTGATGGCTCGAGCCATACAATAGCAAATTGTGAGCGTTTTAAGGGTCTATCGCTGGATGAGCGCCAGTAAAAATCAAGGAGGCTAGGCTTATGCATAAATTGCCTACGAAGGGGCCATCACGTGAAGATTGTAGATTATAGATCAGGTCCCTGCCATACATACCGATTGAAGCACCACTCGCTTTTGCATTTCGTTCGCTAATCAGATACCGTTCAATCTGGTTCTCCGAATGAAGCCTCGCAACCACAGCCAAGTCATACTTCCATGGTTGCGTTGTCAACCCCATTGCCGCAAGCTCTCATATCCCAAAGTCCGTTTGATGCTGTGCTATTAGCCACTGTCGTCGTTCTCGTCAAAAACAGCTCTGGAACTTTCGTCCCTTGTCGTGCACTTTTGGACTCGGGATCTCAATTACATTTCGTAACCAGTCGTCTAGCCAATCAACTTCAACTTCGAAAAACTAGATCGCACACCGTAGGGTCTGGCATAGGCGATGCTAGCTTCTCAACAGAAGGATTTCAGAGTTCACCACTAGCATCACAGCCACCGTTGCCCAGAAGATTACGGAACATCAACTAATCGACAGCTAATTGGCGTATTTTTTTTATTTGTGAACAGTTGTGTCCCGTCGATATATATATATATAGTATATAGAGAGGACAATGAGGAGGGGTTCCCGAAACCAACGCAAACACTTTTTGGATATTCAGTTTTATATTAGTTTTAATAGTAATGATTTTGGCACAATGGTAGGTAGCGCCGTGTATGTCGGTGTGATGCTCGGTGACGTTCGCAAGCAGACTGACTCTCTCTCCCACGCACGTCGCTCGCCAGACCTCTGCTGTGGGTACGCACGAACGCCAACGTTCCGAGAGAGCCTAGATTGGAGAGTTTGGCATCTTGGGAACAGTGATGCAAAACCGAACATGCCGCCCGCCAATGCTAGATCTAGCATTAAGATTCCTGGTTCCCGCGGCGACAATCCGCTAAAACTTCTTGGTTGAGGGTTCTAGAGAAGGGAGATAAAAGCAAGATGTGTGCGCCAGTGTATATTTATCAGATTAGAGGGTGGGTATTTGAGTGTGCGTATATGGTTATGTCTCAACCGGCAGTCTACATAGCTTCGATACCGATCGCTTCAACGGCCCTTGCGCTGTTTTAAGTGTAACCACACGAACCAATGAGTCCTGTCCTGGGTGAAGCTCGAGTACACGCCCTAGCAGCCATTGTGACGGCGGAAGCCTATCATCCTTAACGATCACGAGGTCGTTGAGCTTGAAGCTTTCTGATTCCTGGCACCACTTGGGCCGTTGTTGCAAATGAGCTAGCCAGTCGCGACTCCAGCCCTTCCAAAAGTGGCGAATCATTGTTTGCTGGATGAGGAACTGCTCCCGGAACGACGTGGTTTTAGGCCGATACTCCGGCGGAGCAAACATTGTGTCTCCAATCAGAAAATGCGCTGGAGTCAGAACCTCCAAGTCGTCTGCGTCAGCCGTGAGAGGGCACAGAGGGCGTGAATTGAGACATGACTCGATAGTGATGAGCACCGTTGATAGCTCTTCGTAGGTGAGCCGCCGATCCGCCATGACTCGATTTAAATGGTGTTTCAGAGCCTTTACATTGGCCTCCCACAATCCACCAAAGTTGGGCGATTGGGGAGGAATAAAATGCCAAATTGTTCGCTGAGATGCCAACTTAGGTGCGATCATCTCATCAAAATCCTTTCGGAGCTGAGCATGCACCGTCTTCAAAGCATTGTCTGCACCGACAAAGTTGGTGCCGTTGTCGCTATATAGGTGTTTGACCAACCCTCGCCGACCTGTAAACCTGTCCAGAGCCTGTAAGAAATGCTCGGTGGTGAGGCCTGTCACCGCTTCCAAGTGCACAGCTTTTGTCGCCAGACAAATGAAAATGACAATGTAGCCCTTGTACACACTAACGCCTCGTAGCCGTGCTGCCTTGAGCTCTATGGAGCCGGTATAATCTACTCCGGTCGCGATGAATGGGCGACTCGGCGGATTGACTCGATGAAGAGGCAGATCTCCCATAAGCTGTGTGGACGTTGTCGGTCGCACCCGGAAACATCGCATACATTTCCTGATCACTCGACGAACTGCCTGCCTCCCAGTGATGATCCAGAACCGTTGGCGTGCGTGCGCCAAAGTCAACTGCGCACCTCCGTGTAGCGTGGAACGATGCGAGTTCTTGATGACCAATGTTGTGAAGTGATGGGAGCCGGGCAGAATGATTGGATGACGTCGATCGTATGGCAAAGCTGAGTGTCGCAAACGTCCCCTTATCCTTGCGATGCCGTGGGCCATGAACGGTGATAAACTTACGAGCTTGCTCCGGGATGGTAATGGCGCGGACCTTCTTACGGCTGCTAGATCGGCCGGGAAGGATTCAAGTTGGACGGTGCGGACAATAATAAACAGAGCTTGGTCTAGCTCCTCAACGCTCAAGGGACCTGTGCGCCGGTTTCCCTTGTTACATGTGTTGTGCTTGAACCGCATAATGTAGGCAATGACTCTTACAGCTTGAGTATACGTGGAAAACCTCTCTATGACTGAGAGTCCCTGGACAGCATGGTGTACGTGAATTTTATCCGATTTGGCTTCCAACGCGGGGTCAGCCAAGGAGATCTCCGACACCTGTTTGGACGGCCACGAGGACTGATCGTGCAGGAGCCAACCTGGTCCCTTCCACCACAATTCGAAATCCTTCAGCTCCTCTGGGGCGAGTCCTCTCGTCGCACAGTCTGCTGGGTTCTCTGTCGTGCTCACGTGACCCCATTCACTTGGTGTAGAATGGTCCAATATGAAGGCAACTCTGTTAGCGACGAATGTTTTCCACCTATTAACGTCACCCTGCAACCAGTTTAGGACAATCGTAGCATCGGTCCAATAAAATGTTCTAATCGGAAGCGACGATAGCCGCTGAGAAGCTACTATCCACTTCACGAGCTTGATGGCCAATACCGCACCGCTTAGTTCTGTACGCGGGATGGTCAAAGGCTTAGAGGGAGTGACCTTTGTTTTGGACATAAGCAGGGATGCGAAACATGACCCGTCGACATGTTCCACTCGAAGATAAACGGCCGCTGCATATGCTGTTGAGGACCCATCACAAAACGCATGTAGTTGCATCGACGCAACAGATTCCGGTGAGTAATGAATCCATCGACCAATGCTGATATCGCCGATCCTCTGCAAGCTGTCTCGAAACGCTTTCCATCGCTCTGCCAGAGGTTCGGGTACTGCTTCGTCCCACTCCAGAGACGCCCTTGTACCGTCTGCACGCTCAGTCTTGGCCATGGTTACCTCCTTCAGGATCAGCTTCCCCGAGATGATGACAGGCGCGATTAACCCTAGCGGGTCAAAGAGCCTGGCGATGCTGGACAAGATCGTCCTTTTGGTAGAATTTTCTGTGAATTCAAAATGGATTTTAAACTTAAAACAGTCCTTGTTGGGGAGCCAGTACATTCCTAACGCCTTTATGGGATCACTGTTATCCCAGCTCAATAACGTTTGACTGCAGCGATGCTCTGCCGGGATCGAGCGCAATAGCCTCGAATCGTTGCTGGACCATTTGCGCAATTCCATGCAGGCGGATTTTATAGACGCCTCAACTTGAGCCCTTTTTTCCTCTGCCCCTTCTATGGTGTGATCGCCCGATAAGATATCGTCAACGTATATTTCGTTCATGAGGACTTCTTCAGCCTTCGGGAACGAACCTCGTTCATCGTGAGCCAATTGATGAATGACTCTGATAGCCGTGTATGGCGCCGAGGCTGTTCCAAATGTCAGCGTCGACAATGCGTACGTGTTGATGACTCCATCCTCCGCCCGCCATAAAATCCGCTGAAATTGCGCGTCGTCAGGATGAACGTCAATGCAACGATACATTTTTTGTATATCCGCTGTGAATACATAGCGATATTTCCGCCAATTTAGAATTACCGAAGACATGTCGTTTTGAAGCGTAGGTCCTGTGCACAGTATATCGTTCAAGGAGCGTCCATTGCTAGTTCTGGCAGAAGCATCGAAAACTATACGTTGCTTTGTGGACGTATTCTCCTCCTTAAAGACGGCGTGGTGTGGCAGCACGCACGACGTGATGTGTGCATCGCTGGACTTTCGACTGGTCAAACTGCGTTCAGTGCCCACCGCCGGGCTGATCTGACCCAATGCGAAGTACTCCTCTATTTCGTCGCTATATCGCTTCCAACGTTCGGGGGCCTTAGACAGCTTCCTTTCCGTCTGCAAAAAACGATTGAGTGCCATTTGATGAGATCTTCCTAGAACCATGCTTGGATCCAGATATGTTTTGAACGGAAGCCTTGCTACGTAGCGTCCATCTGGCCTGCGCACATATGTCTTCTGGAAAAACGATTCACACCACCGATCCTCTTCGGTGACTGTGGATCGTTCCGGTACGGCTTCGACTTCACAAAATCTCCTCAGTAGCGATTCCGTCTCTACAGATATTTGATGGCAGCGCAGATGAGTAGTTCCTCCCATCCCGTGCGTTTGTCCTGACAATATCCAGCCAAACTGCGTGTTCTGCGCCATAGGTTCGTTAGGCCCTCCAATCCTGGTTTCAGGCAACATGATTTGTGCCATCAAATCAGCTCCCAATATTAGATCAACTCGTTTTGATCGGTAGTACTGAGGGTCTGCCAGCTGAAGCCCCTGGATGTGATCCCAGCGCTTTGGAGGGAAACTTTCACTAGGTAGATACGACGTTAATGTACTGAGCACGTATGCCGAGCAGATATCTAGAGAAAACTGTTGATTAATATTGCTGAACGCTTGAAAATTCACCATATACTTGCTGCGGCGACCACCCCCTTGACCGACGCCAATAATGGAGGCGCGGGTACCCGTTCTTTTTAAATGTAGAGCTTGTGCCACATGCTCGGATACGATAGTTGCCTCGGATCCCTGGTCGATGAGAGCATTGATGACAGCCTGGAGACCATTGATCGGATTCCGTATGACGATACGCGCGGTGGCGAGGAGGATCTGCCCCTTAGGAGTATCCGACGAAGTGGCTGAAAAGCAACGATAGGACACACTGTGTGATTGACCAGGTGGGCCAACTGGATTGCTAGTCGAAGGCATGAGTGACTGCGGTGTCGTAGGCCGGGCAGTACTCGGTAGCGACAGGTTCGAGGGTTGACCTGGTGAAGTGACGGGAAAATGTAGCAACGTATGGTGCCGTTGCCCGCACACTTGACAACCCTTATTGCTGGTGCAGCGAGAAAGTGTGTGGGATCGGCTTAAGCAATTAAGACACAACTTTGCCTTGTTCGCAATGTCTTTGCGCTTGTAGCAGTCTAGGGCCAGAAAGGCTGGACAACGACGTAGGATGTGGTCGCCGTTGCAGTGAAGGCATTGGACAGTTGAGCGATTTGGTCGGTCCTGCACGTTATGCACTCGAACACGCTTGGTGGAGTCTGACGAGCCCGGCGAAGCATTGGAGTCGTACGATGAGCTGTGGTTCTCGATCGCATCCATTATGAACAGCCGGTCGTTCAGAAACGATTCTAATTCCGTGAACGAGGGCACGGTGGAGCTGCTGCCTTGATGATGCTCCCACGCCCTATGAGTCTCCTTTGGTAGCTTCGATGCCAAGTAGTGAGCCAGCCAGTGGTTGCGCTCCCCATCCAAGGCTTGAATGCGGCGGAACGCAGCCAGGCAGACATTGACCGTGCTGAGCATAGTCCGTATGGACTCAGCAGTCTCCTTTTGTAATCTGGGAAGAGCATAGATGGCGTTCATGTGATGCGAAAATACTAGGCGAGAGTTGTTGTATCTCTTGACCATCATATTCCACGCCACCGTATAGTTACCGTCCGTGAGCTGCATTTGGCGTATATCGTTGTCCCGACCTGGCGGGAGAGCCTCCTTGAGAAAGTGCAACCTTTGCACACCGCTTAAAGCAGAGTTTTCATGTATCAAGCTTAAGAACGCGTCATGGAACCCTGGCCAATCAATACAGGCACCAGAAAATCTGGGGACTGGCATGTGTGGCATTTTCAAGTGGACTTCTGGCGTGACAGTATGTCTTTCGGATGAGAGGGTGGGCAGGTTTTCCGCTGCCGGAAACCGCTTCTCGGACTCCTCAGCTAGGACACAGACCACTTCCATATGACGCTCCTCAAACTCGGAAGAAAACATTCTGGTATAGTACTCGGATTCGTCATACCCATTCAAATTGAGAAGCTCTTCGTGAGTTTCACGAAATGCCTTCCGCAAGCCTTCCACTTGTTCCATACGCTTCTGAAAGTAAATACGCGTCTTCCTCGACTCTGAATCTTTTCGAAAGTTCTGCAATGTGGATTTTAAAGACTGGTGACGATCTTTCTGCACCCTCACCAGCCTTTGTAATGGCAGATGCTTCGAATCTGAATCCGTCATATTTATAGTTAAACTTTAACGCTTGCACAACTCAACCCAAATCAATATAGAATTCGTTTAGAAACTCGAGGTACTGATCTCGCACACAAACTTACTTAAATTCTCTTCACTTACCCGCACCAAACGCAAGCAATGAGATTAGCGAAGAGATGAAGGTGAAGAAAGCCAGAGCGATGAGCCGTGGGCGAAGAGAGCGGAGCGTACAGCCGTGGGCGAAGAGAGCGGGGCGTACAGCCGTGGGCGAAGAGAGCGGGGCGTACAGCCGTGGGCGAAGAGAGCGGGGCGTACAGCAATACGCAAGCACTAAAACGTTAGCGAAGAGAGCGGCGCATCAAGCAATAAGCAAGCACTAAAACGTTACTTGGTCGCACCGTTATTGCGGTTGTTGCATTCCTCCAGTTCTACCTTTCGCCCGCGATTTAACTGCGTCGAAATATGTCCATGAAACTGTTAGTGTTTTGCGGCTGGGTTCCCCCCATGGGCCACCATGAACAGTTGTGTCCCGTCGATATATATATATATAGTATATAGAGAGGACAATGAGGAGGGGTTCCCGAAACCAACGCAAACACTTTTTGGATATTCAGTTTTATATTAGTTTTAATAGTAATGATTTTGGCACAATGGTAGGTAGCGGCGTGTATGTCGGTGTGATGCTCGGTGACGTTCGCAAGCAGACTGACTCTCTCTCCCACGCACGTCGCTCGCCAGACCTCTGCTGTGGGTACGCACGAACGCCAACGTTCCGAGAGAGCCTAGATTGGAGAGTTTGGCATCTTGGGAACAGTGATGCAAAACCGAACAATTTGTTTTTGTTTATTTTGTTTATTTTGTTTAAAGTTTAACAATGTACAGTTAAACTGTCAGGGTAAGGAAATTACAAATCAATAATTAAAGGTAAAGGGCAAAAGCAAATACTCAGACCTGGTGGGGCTGATTAACGGCTCAAGGGCCTAAAGGGTCCCACCAACAGCCAAATTTAGGTTAGAGATAAGCCGGTAGCCGAACAATTTACAATTACAGCTATTTAAATTACATTAAGTTATTTGTTAATATTATTTTGACCATATTAGAGCTAGTATCAAAGGAAAACAGATAGAAAAATTTGTTATAGTTGCGGCAAAGGCTACGGAAAGATTCATAATCCAAGTAGTTAGAAAGACAGAGTTGGAGATGGAGAGGAAAGTAATGCCTAGTCGGGCGGAAAGGAACATTAATACTGATAAGGCTGATGAGGGCAGTCGATTCAACCTCACCAGAGAGAAGCTTATGGAGGAAGAGAACTCCTTGGCAGGTTCTACGGGATTTAAGAGAGTGGAGGTTAATTAAGCGCAATCTACTTTCATACGAAGGGAGATGTGTAGAGGGGTCCCAATTGAGTCCGCGGAGAGCAAAGATCAAAAACTGCTTTTGAACTGATTCGAGCATATCCTGAAATTTTTGGTAGTGAGGAGACCAAACACAAGAACCATATTCCATTACATACCTTCGCATATCTAGCTTGCCGACCCTTTGTTCTGCCTGCCGCAGCGGATTAATTTGCTCATCGGAGCCGGACTATTCTGAGAGCTGCTGTGTGTGGGACAAATTCAGCTGGCGCCTGGATTACCCTTGCTACAGAAGACCCATTTTGGATGGATTATATCTGGTGGCGGGCACTCGGCCCCCATTCTTTCGTCGTTCATCGCAACCCAATCTTCGGATGACAATCACAGCACTCGGCTCGATGACGTGGTTCGTCAATTTTGGGAAGTAGAGCACATCTTTGAGCCGATCGCTAGGGCAACAAAGGAGGAGCTCCAGTGCGAGGAGCATTTGATCAACATCGGCGGCCTGAAGACTGTGGCTCGTACCTTGAGAAAATGCGTCATCTACTGCAGATCCCGACCTTGTCTTGCTGAGCGCATCATGGCTGACCTACCGAAGGATCGAATACAGGATTTGCCTGCATTCAGTGTCACTGGAATTGACTATTGCGGTCCCATCTCAACGAGATGGGCGCAATCGAACGCCCATGAAATGCTTTATTAGCGTCTTCATCTGTTTTGCCATACAGGCAGTCTGGTTGGAATTGGTGAAGGATCTATCAACTGCAGCTTTCTTAAGTGCTTCAAGCGCTTCGTTGTCCGACCAAATGCATCGGGGGTTTCTGCGAGTAGCATCCCCCGATGCATTTGGTCGGACAATGCCACCGATTTCGTGGGCGCAAGGAACGAGTTGGATGACCTTCGTCGGCTATTCATGAGCGGGAAGCATCGCGCTGAAGTCCATAATCCATGCCTCAACAACGGCCTCGATTGGTAGTTCATACCGCACCGCTCGCCTCACTTCGGGGGCTTGTGGGAGGCAGCATTGAAGATGGCCAAACAGCACTTCTTTCGCTCCGTGGGGTCGTCACTCTTTGGCTATAACGAGCTGCGGACATTGGTCTGCCAAATCCAGGCGATAATCAATTCTCGTCCTCTTATTTCAATTTCAGAAAACCCTGAATATCTCAATCAACTCGATCGTTGGCAACGAGTCAACTGTGCCCAGCAGATCTTTTGGAAGCGTTGGAGTGAGGAGTACTTTACTCTGCTCCAACAACGTGCCAAATGGCGCACGCCACAACCCTTGATAAAGATCAAGCTGTCAACAAGCTGTGCGTCCTTCCCGTTAAGGATTCTGTTAAAAGCCCGGGCGGGAGTGTGTTCGGAGCAGAAGCCGTCAGTAGAACTTAAGAATGCCAATTAGCTCAGTTATGTATCTCTTAAGTTATCTATGATTATCCGTTCTCATGCTCTCGGTGCATAGGCACACACCCCCACACTCATGTTCGTCGCGCGTACTGCTTATATGGAAGTTTAACTTGTGTACATAAATTCGGTCAAATTCGTCGTCGAACGCAGCATCGCGCATTATCATTACATACCGGCCGTCAAATTTGCCTAATCGCGCTACAACGGTTTCTTTGATTTATTACATATGTACACATTTGTGCACTGAAAACACACAAAGTTTACGGCCACGGCCTTTAATAGTGAAAATACACACAAACCCTAAAAAGAAACAACGGAGTATAATTTTGTAAATGTGGAGTCAGAGTTGCTGAAAAGCTTCCCACGACTTGTTTAATGCAATGCATTTTTGGAAATGGGAAAAAGAGTTTTAGATCCATTTTAATTGTATAAAATTTGAAATTTAATAAAAAATTAAATAATTTGTGATACTTTTTCTATTTTGTACTTTGATCACCGTCTTTAAATTTATGTTCTTGATTTGCCTGTGTCAATTGGACATTTTGAGACTTATTGACATCTGGATTCTAACTTTCTTCTTCACGTTCGAAAGGGTAAAATGGGTGTTCTTTTACTTCATCATAATTTACAATTCGTTTCTTAGGTTTTATTCCAAATAATGCGCGTGTATCTGCATCGTCCAACTTAAAGTCGAATATATTTAAGTTTTGACTTATATGCAAGGGATTAGCCGCTTTGGGGATAGGTACGACTCCATAGTCAACCTAAAAAAATAATTTATATAATTTTTTTCTATACACCAAACCCAACAGTATGTTATCACCAAAAAGCGCAGCACTATTTGACCAGATGTCCTCTTATATTTCTTAACTAATCTCTTCATGCCCTCCGAAAAGAAATATATTGGGCTATGATCTTCTCTATTCGGCTGGCCAAGAGGTGAATACGCTATTACAACAATGCCGTTGTAGCGACAGTAGTCAACCAAATCTTTTTGCATAAAACCTGGCCAGATTTCAACCTGATTTACCACTGGTTTTGAGGAACTACATTGAATGATTCGCTGCACCTGCTCCATATTAAAGTTTGATAGGCCAATGCTGCGAACCATGCCGAGTTTTACAAGTTCCTCCATAGCGTTCCAGGTGTCTATATAATCAACGTCGCTAAAAATGTGGAAATACTTCAGATTAACTGTTAATTCTCTACAGTAGTACTTACGTTGTCTGCAATTTACCGTCCTGCATCGGCTCCAGAATCTCATCACACATATGCTTGTAGCCAACGGGAAAATGCAGCAAGTATAGGTCGATATAGTTAAAACCTAGCAGCTTCAGTTGCTGCTCACATATACGACGCACATCACGAGGATCATGGTGAGTGTTCCACAACTTTCAAAAAAATAAATGTATTTGAGAGTATATCATAAAATATAGCATTTTACCTTTGTAGTCAAAAATATATTCTCTCTGGATACGTTTCCCATTTTAATTTGGGTACGAAGGGCTTCGCCTATATCTTTTTCATTCTCATAGAAATATGCAGTGTCAAAGTGACGAAATCCAGTCTGTACTGCACAATGCACCGCTGAAGTGCATTGGAATCCGCGCAACTGAAAATATACATTTTTCAATAATTGACATATGTATGTATATTAATATATAGTATATTTGCCCCATATGTCCCAAAACCTAAAACGGGCATTTCATAGCCGCTGCTGAGCTTTATTTTTGGAGCCATCAGTATCGTAGAGTCCCCACGTAGAGGACGGTGTTCACCACCAAGTATCATGGCCACTCGTGAATTATTATCATCGCAAGTAGTCAAGCAGCGTGCAGGTATCATTACGAAATGTTTAAGGAATATATTTAAAAATTTTGAATTTAAGAATTGAGACCGGTTTATTTAAATGTTGATTGAAATGATATTAATCTAAAACAATAGTAAAGTTATTTAACTCAGTGTTTAAATCCTGTACTAGTAGTACACTTTCCACAAACTAGTACTGATCTGTTTACTGATAGTTACTTTTGTCATGAGGTGGCATACCTGACAACCAACAAATGTGTGGCTTAATTGAATCTTCCCTTTCAGGACTGCTTGGCGGCATATGCGAACTGGAGCTCATTGTACTCGCGAAAGCTACGCACTCACGATGAGTCCAAAGAGCAGCAGGAGAAATCGACCAAGCTGCTGCAGGAATGGCAATACCAACTCTGTCCTAAGCATTTCCGCTTGAAAAGGTCCCTGGACAAACACTACGTGGACCCCCACGAGTGTCCGCAGTGCTCCCTGACATTAAAGAACCGCAAGATCTGCACGCAACACGGGAAGGTGGTGGTTCCTATCGACCAAACTATCGTAACTCAAAAAGGTTAGTGCTGCTACTCAAAGAGTTTTGGGGCTATGTTATATTATGTTTGTGACGAAATCGGATATGTGTAACACCCAGGCTACTCACGCACTCTTCATCGTGCAATGAGTACTCTTTGGAAGAAACGGGTCGTACTGACTGAGTATCGGGCGTTTGCATTCGTTTTCATTTAAATGTTTCATCGAACTGTATTCCTGAACGCAAATGATTTTCGTTTAAGTCATCGATTGGGTGGGTGTTAAGGGGATGGCCCTTCAACAGAAAGAAATTCGCAGATAATTAATATTCCAATACATCCGTATACAGTGATCTATCGATATCTATGTATGATATCTATCGATAAATGAGTTAATTCAATAACTCAGAACTGGCGTCTACACTATGCAAAAGTTGAGTTATTGAGTTTCGGCTGCTGACAAGTGTGTTTATAAATTTGTTTAATTTTATTTTATTAATATGAACGAGCAAGAATTAATCCTACCTCATGCGGCAGAGCAAGATACCATAACGATGCTGCAATGCATAGAGTTGGCGACGCTGTCTGCTGCAACTGTGGAGCATTTGGATAAAATTACAAATAAAAGCATCTACAGACATGAGGTAACTCAATAACTCAGAAAAAGCCTATATTGCGTGTGTCCGACCGAACTTTAGAAATCAAAAAAATTTTTAATATGGTTGATTTAATGATAAAATTAGTTTAGAGTATTGGTTTTAACGATTGTATTATTGTATATTTGCACCATTTTCCTCAGCCATAATTGTTTACATAAATGTACATTTTAAGCTTCTAATTTTGTTGTTTTTTTCAGGGTTGATTTTTTTCGAAAATCGGGCAGACTCAACTAAACGTAACCAAAATTTATTAATCGATATGATATTAATCGGCTGTGCTGTGGCAATTTTTTTTACTATTTTCAGGTATAAAAAACCGATGGGAGGAGCTCAAAAACAAACACCGTGACACGAGATTTATATATGTATGTACATATGTCGGAGAGCTTTTGTATATAATAGCCTATTTACACTACAGTGAGTTACCACATTTATCGATAGGTAACTCAATAACTCAGAATTTGGATTTACACTATGCCAAAGTTGAGTTATTGAGTTATTGAGTTTCGGCTGCTGGCACGTGCTTGTCTACGAAAAATTTGTTTTATTTCATTTTATTAATATGAATACCCAAGAATTAATGATGCTCTATGTGGCAGAGCAAGAGACAATAACGACGCTGCAATGTATGGAGTTGGCGACGATGTCTGCAGCAACTGTGGAGTATTTGGATAAAATTTCGCATTGACATTTCCATTTCTAGTGCTTCCATTTTATATTAAATATGTATCCCAAATTATAATAGCCGCTATATGGATCTATTTGGAGGACGCTGCAAATAACCTTGGAATCCATTTTTTAAGGAAAATTTCCGCAGGGCATTGAAATTGCATGGCTGCCATTGCAAATATGTTGAATTTTGGCTATATGTACATATATGTACATACATTACATATGTACAGAAATTAAAAAGTTTTATATTTGGCAATTGTTTATAATTATTTAATTTATAATAATTCATTTTAGCGTTTGGCTAAGTTTTTCCGACTGAATTTTAGAAATCGACAACATTGTTTATATGGTTTTTAATAATAAATTATTTTTTACGCGCCAACATTTAAATATTGAGCTGTACATTTTTGTTGTTATTAGTGGTGATAAGTCCACGACAGGCAGATCAGGGTTGAAATATTCGAAAAATCGGACAAACTCAACAAAACGCAACCAAAACTCAACTTTTTTGCTACCTCTAGGTCCCCTATGCTTCCCCATGTAAACGAAACTCGAGTTTTGCCCGAAACTCAATAACTCAATAACTCAACCGTAGTGTAAATAGGCTATAAATTGAGTAAGCCAGGAAATCAACATTAGTGGGATCTCTAAAAACGATTTCAATCTGTATGGAATTTTAAATTTGGAAAGCTTGGAATATTATAGCAGAATGTCTGAAAGCATTTCCGGAGATAGCTTTTTAACAAGCGCAAACCACTATAATGATGTTGGTAAGATATAATTTTTTGCATACGGTTCAATGCGTCTTAGTATTTTCTACTGAACAATATCTAGGTAACAACTTAAAGGACAACATAACAATTTTTGAAAAACCACAGACTATTTCACAACTGGAAAATACTCAAGATATGGAACTTGAACAACTTGTTAAATTTGTTCAGAGGATGACTGTTCTGTTTTCATTAGATAACCGCGACTGGAATAAAAAGGTGCTGGATACGATTGAAAGATGGTTACTACAGCCATCAGAACTTGTTCTTACCATTTTTTACGACTGCAACATTCTAACAGGATGTATTGGATTTCCCGTTGCCCCAGTCCTAGATTTATGCTATTTTATTCGGTCGTCAAATCAAATCTTCTCAAAAGATACCTTTCATGATTTGGTTATCTGTGGCACAATTCATGATGATGTAGATGGCTGCCTCCTTAGGGTCTTAGAATTTGTTTATGCTCCCGTCTTTCGTAATTTTAAAGAATGGGGAGATAATGTAAAGCAGCGTTTCTGCACAGCCGTTGATACATTTTTGTCCTTTTTAACAGCTGCACATTTTAAAATGTGTGGTATGACGGTTTTATATGTACCATACGTTATTAAACAAATCCATGGGGAAAACATATCCTATGGAAGAGAGTTTGTTAAGAACTTGGAAGCTATTGTAGTCTCCTGGGCTACTCAAATTCGAACACTCTTAAATGACAAAACACTGCCAGCTTCTAATGAATTTATTAGTGCTGAGGATGAGTACGAGTTCTGGCTATACCGTTGTAAGTTGATTGTTGGTGCAACATATTTATTAATTTTATTTATTGTTTGTTTATATTTTATGTTGACCTGATATACACAACAGTCGAAGTTTTACAAGGCCTTAACGCACAACTAGAACAGGCTGATGTTGGACAAATTATAAGTGTTCTGCGTGACACACATTCTGTATATATAAAACAGATTGATGAACTAATATATGAAACGAAGCATGAAATAGAAGAAGGAATGTCAAATATAAAATTTTTACACCTGCTTATAAATCCTTGCGCTGAATTGGAGTTAGTTGATAGCCCTGCATTTCTTTCACAGCTTATACCTGGAATAATTCATTTAATTCGATTCATTTGGATAAATTCAAAAAGTTATAATCGGCGTGACTTAATAACTGGGCTGTTCCGAGACTTAAGCAATCAAATTATACGCTTCTGTACGAAAATAACTAATGTTGATAAAATCCTTTCCGGTAATCCAAGATTCGGAATAAAAATGTGCAACATGTGCATTGATTGCTGTTTAACTTATAAAGGAATGTACGATCTTATGTCAAAAGAACATGAACAAATGAATACAGAGTATGGTTGGAATCTGGACAATGCTATGATTTTTAATCATGTCGATGCATTTATGGAGCGGCTTAATGACGTAATTGACATATGCGAATCAATGATCGTGTTTGGGCGATTAGATGAAACTGAGAGTATACCTAAGCCGCAATTTGGAGGAACCAGTGGAGGAGAATTCGAGACAACATCTGTGAATGTTGAGGCTAAATTTCTTGCTACTCTTACTGCATTAAAAACCGATTCGAAAGAATTAATATTAAATGTGCATAAAAATGAATGGTACGAAGAAGTAATTAAATACCGAAGGACAGTTCAAAGTTTGGAAGAAACCGTTCAGCGTTTAATGTCCAATGTCTTTCAGCATAATTGCAATATTGAAGAGGCCTTAGAATCGCTGAACATTTTGTTGTTTTATTCATATCGTAGCACAATTCGGAAGACATATTTACGTCAAGTCTCAAATGTTTGGGTTATGTTTGCAAATGAAATAGAAAGTACTTCCCAAATGCTTATGGATCGCAGTAAGTTACACGAGTCTTGGATCCCATATTATGCGTCACGAGCTATTGGGTACTATATTAATCTAGAACGATTAAAGTGGCTGCGAAATCGATTAAATTCATCAGAATGGTTGCCTAATGTATCCGAGGCTGCCATTGTGCTAATCAAATATGAAATTCTTCGCAAAGAATTCGACAAAGAGATTAAAAAGATATATGAAGAATGGCAGAAAAATTGTTGTACGGTGAATCAAAAACTGGATCGTAATCTTATTATTCGGAGTAAAAAAAAAAAAGGTTTAATAGAATGTAATATTGACCGCACAATATTAACTCTTTGTGAACAAGCAGAACATTTTGAGCGCCTTGGATTTGGAGTACCTGGACCAGTTCGAAAAATTTATGAAAAGCATGAAAGTCTACGTTTCGTTTATAATAGTGTAGTACAGGTGTGCCTTAACTACAATCATATACTAGCAGCTCTCTCCGAGCAAGAAAGAAAACTTTTTCGTGCCCTAATTCAGGCGTGTGATCGCAAGATTGCACCTGGAGTTTTTAAGCTAACATATGGTGGTGAACTTAGCGATGCTTATATTGCAGATTGCGCAAAACACACTACTAAGCTTCAAGAAACCTTGGATATATACAAACGAGCAAATCTACATGTTGCTCGGACATGCGAAAAAATATGCGATACACCTATGCTTAAATTTCATTTTACAGGCGCGGTTATAATATCACTTTTTGATTATCAATTGACAAGCAACGTCCGCCGTGCTACCACTGTACTTAGGGGCTACTACAACACTATTATCGACTTATTGTTTGCTGTATTTAAGGAGTTCCAATCGGTCATCGATGATGTAAGTGTATAAGTACCACTGCCATAGAATGTACATATGTATGTATGCTCAAAATACCAATGTATCCCATTTCTGTCAGTATTGATTTATCATACTGTTATACTAACAACTAATATAAATACTAACTTATTATACTAACTAGGCAACCAAATTTGAACTTTTTATTTACGCTTCGAACGTTATTCGTTTAAAACGGTCGTATTTCGGGTAAAAAAACATTAAAAAACATAAAAAAACATAAAAAAAAATAAAAAAAGTTTTTATAAACGAGGTGGAACGTTGTGAGACGCGGCAAAGACCGCGGCTCTACTTTATAACCGGTACTCAGTCAGTATATACATACATACATACATATGTATGTAGACATATGTACATATGTATGTAGACCATATGTCTACAATTTATGTAATTTATTACATGTTCGCAAAAGGGACGAATTAAATTTTGGCCAAAATGGAAAATTTCAAAAAATTAAGTCGAACCCACTGAAATTTAATTTGTTTCTTCTTGCTATAATAATGATCAGACCTGATCCAGACTCGGCAATCTGGTAGATACGGTAATTTTTCATGATTCTGCGATTTTGTTTTCTTTTATCTTAAAAATTGTCGATTGCACAGATTATCGTTCTTCGTGGGGCGGAAAGAATTTTGAAATGCACTTGTATTGAAGTGATATCACAGGAGCTTGGATAGAAAGTTTGGTTGCTCTAGCTCTCATAGTCTCTGAGATCTAGGCGCTCATTTCGACGAATAGACAAAACAGACAGGGTCGCGTGTGAGAGAGAGCGAGAGGGAACGATGGTTTTCTTCATAGTGGCTATATTAGTAATCAGATCTGAACCAGATTCAACACTCTGATAGATATGATCATTCTCTATAATTCTGCATTTTTCATTTTGAAAATTTGAAAAATTTGCAAAATTTTGAAGTACACTTGTATTAAAGTGATAACACAGGAGACTGGATACAAAATTTGGTTGCTCTAGCTTTAATAGTTTCTGAGATATACATAGGCGCTAATTAAGACGGACGGACGGACGGACAGACAGACATGGCTATATCGACTCGGCTATTGATGCTGATCAAGAATATATATATGTTGCAGCGTCATTAATTGTGTTAATAGTTGCCATCGTTTTAGGCGCAGCGAGTTTCGGTCGCACCGGGAACCTAAACACAACTGACTTTGTGTCTTCCCTTTTTCTCGTGCCTCTCTACCGAACCACACTCGGCGACAACTACAAACGCTGTCGCCCGCCAAAACGGGACTTTCCTAAACTACATAGTAAAACAGACAACAAAACAGATACACAAATAGGCTCATGCAATATCGCAATGTAACACAAACTCAATACAATTCTCACATACATTTCTAGCACACACCGCCACGGCGCCAACATATTCAAATTTATTATGCTTCCACATATACTTTATGGGGTCGGAAACGCTTCCACACAACCGTTATCACCACAAATCTAATATACCCATATACTCTTCGAGTACCGGGGTATAATTAGGAAAAAAAAACTATATATCCTTAAAAATTAGTAAAGTCCCAAATCGATCAGAAAAGGTCGGTTTGGCTCGCAGTAGAAAAATGATTAAAATTTTTTTGCCTAGTGCTATCATCACAATTTTTAATTTTGCTACCACTGTAGTAGAGAGAAATATAAATATATAAGTAGAGAGTTATATAAAATTCGTGTAGATATTAGTTCGCTTCCTTCGGGACATTAAAAGCATTTGCATGATGGCAACTAGATAGGTTAGGTTAGGTTAGGTTACAGCGGCTGCCAGACTCACCGGGAGCCTAGCACATTTAGGCCGTTTCCGGCCCGTTGTGGTACCGCGGGGGAATGTTCCCCTTCTCGCGTTGTGAGACCTAGGGATCAACAGTTGTCTCAGCCTGCAGCTCCTATGTAGTTAGCTATCTTTCTGGGACATATGGTGGACATTACAGAGATGTCTGATATGAAGGGCGAGCCCAAGTGTTGCAGCCTTCTTCTGCTGAGAGCTGGGCAAGAGCAGAACAGGTGTTCCACCGTTTCCTCCTCTTCCTCGTCTCTGCAGCTACGGCAAAAATCATTGTATGGGGCGCCCAGTCTATTAGCGTGGGTACCTATTAGCCAGTGTCCCGTTAGGGAGCGTGTGACTGCGCTGCACCTTCGTCTGCCGAGCTTGCATAGCTCAGAGGTGCGCTTCCTGTCCATGGTTGGCCATGTTTGCCGAGTTATTCGACAACGTGGTACTGATTGCCATTTGTTGTCTATTAATTGCTTATATTGCTTGGCAACTAGATACATTTCCTACATTTTTTTCTAGATGGCAATTGAATGGTACAGTTTTGTTAATGTATTTGATGACATGCTTGCAACAGCTTTTCTCAAAAGTGCAAGAAATTCTTTGGCAATGGTGTCATCTGCCCTGCATCGTGAAGTCGATATGGCGGCTTCGCCTATACTCGTAATGGAATCTGATATTAAGAATAAGAAGGTTACACTAACTCCTGACATGGATACAATTGCAAATTTACTGACTGCGAATATTGACCGAGTTCACAATGTACTTGAACAATTTCCTCGTATCGCTAATAAAATGAAACTACCTAAAGAGCAACAATCTGACCCATTTCCTAAAGTTTTTCGAGAAGATTCGGAATGCAGGGATATTATTCGAAATATTGAAGCAGAAATAAATCACGAGCGTGACGAGTTAGCTGGCTATGTATCCTTTTGGAATACTCATAAGGTGTTATGGGAGACATCGGAATCTGATTTTACTAGACGTGTTAAGTCCACTCCAATGACAGCCGATATTTTTGAGGCAAACATTGAATATTACAGCGCAATGGCAGACGAAATTTCTTTTGTTGATTCTATATCGCATGTTTACTTTATACTCATGAATCAAAATTACATAAAGAATTCGATACTTGATTGGATTGAAAAATGGCAAGCGTTGAATATTAAAGTTCTGCTAAGCCATTCGTATTCATTGATACGATGTAAGTTCGTTCCCCCCGCCGTAACCAAACCTAACCAACGTACAAGTGTACATACATGCACACATATGTACAGATATATAATTTATTTTTTTAACAGCTATCTATCGGTATATGCGGAGAAATGAGCGAAAACTCATATTGGTGCCACGCACGCTTAAAGAGTCCTTGACTGCCAAGGAATTTTTCGAGAAACTAATTGAAGATGTGCCGATTAAGGAAGCCACATTTCCCCCCATGCTTGAACTTTTTGCTGTATTGGACAAATATCAAGTCGACATCCTTGATGACATAAGTCAAAAAGTACTCGGTCTGAGCACTGCATGGAAGCACTATCTTAAAAAGTTAGCAGAGGCTGATGAGATGCTAGACAACAATCGCGAAGAATTTAAAAGAGTTTTACTACAACAAGCCGGAAAGTTCAAAATGATTTTGAAAGAATTTCTTAACGATTTTTATTTGAAGTTACCAACTGCAGCTAATATGTATGTAAATCAAATGTTGAAATGTATTTTTTCCATTATTATATTAACCATTTTTTTTACAGAATTCCAAAAGTTGCACTAAAATTTCTTAAAATTATAGCGCTTAAGGTTGAAGATTGTTTTAGATTTGAGGAAAGTTTAATGCGGGATCTGTCAGTATTCAATGTTAATCAACCTGAGAGTGTCGACCTCCGAAAACTGGATTCTGAGGTTAAAATTGTACAGAACATTTGGGAGCTAATTCTTGGCTGGCAAACAAGCTGGGAGGGTTGGAAAAAAGGAAATTTTTGGAAAATCAATATTAATGAAATGGAAGATTTTGCCCTGAGTTTGTATAAGGAATTTAGCAATTTAAGCAAGAAATTCTATGATCGTCATTGGGAAATGCTTGAAGTGACCACAAAAAATTTAGACAGCTTTCGACGCACTTTACCATTGATAACAGCATTAAAAAATCCATGCATGCGGGAGCGTCATTGGAATAGGGTTCGGGATGTACTTCAGGTGTAAGTAAATAAGAAATATTTTCTACTTCCGCAAAATATCGCAATTGAAGGATGAACTAAACTCTTTCTTTAAAAATACATTCATATGTTCATATGTACATATACAGCGGAATACAATGGCATATGTACATATGTAAGTGCAATAATGTGTTAATTTTCAGACAGATTGTCAATCTCTGATTGGGAACGTCTTGCCTACTCCGCGATATTTAAAAAAAAAGATTATATGATCCGAACAAATGTAGCTTTCTTCATAAAAAGTTATTAAACAACTTTTTCGTTTCAGTGACTTTGATGAGAACTCGAAGGACTTTACATTAGAACTGATAATAAATTTAGATTTTCAAGCGTTTTCGGAAGATATTCAAGATATATCAAATGCTGCTACCATGGAATTGCAAATTGAAAATGGAATACAAAACATTGCTTCAATTTGGAAAAAACAAGGCTTTGAAATGGCATTTTATCATGATGGCATATATCGAATAAAGAACGTAGACGACTGTTTTCAGTTACTTGAAGATCACATGGTACAGATATCAGCTATGAAGTCTACTCGTTTCGTGGAACCATTCATTGAAATTGTTGATTATTGGGAGAAAACTTTATCATATATCAGCGAAACTGTTGAAAAAGGATTAGTAGTGCAGCGACAGTGGCTTTACTTGGAAAATATATTTCAAGGAGATGATATACGTAAGCAACTTCCAGATGAGGCTAAGCGATTTGCAACTATTACCGAAGAGTTTAAAACTATATCTAGCAAGATGTTTCAAGCTAAGACGGCAGTTAAAGCAACTCACATACGTGCCCCACCTTTTTTGTTGAATCGATTTAACCGCATGGATGAACGACTGGAGCTTATTCAGCGTGCCTTAGAGATTTATCTTGAAACTAAACGCCAACTATTTCCCCGATTTTACTTTATTTCAAATGATGATATGTTAGAAATATTGGGTAATGCCAAAAGACCAGATTTAGTTCAAACACACTTAAAAAAGTTATTTGATAATTTGTACAAGCTCGAGCTTAAGCGAGTAGGCAAAACGCTAAATCGCTGGCAAGGTTCTGGCATGTACTCTGATGATGGGGAATTTGTAGAGTTTCAGCAAGTTCTCTATGTCGACGGACCCTCGGAACGATGGCTAAAGCAGGTAGAAGACTATATGTTTACGGTAATGAAAGAACTTTTAAAAATAACAAGAAGATCTTTAAAAAAACTAATTGGGAATCGTGAGAAATGGATTTTTACTTGGCCCGGACAAATGGTACTTACCACTGCCCAGATACAATGGACCACAGAGTGTACTCGAAGTCTTATTCACTGCAATATGGTCAACCAAAAGAAGCCTCTACGTAAACTAAAAAAAAAACAGATAAAAGTACTTTCGAAACTGTCGGAGATGAGCCGAAAAGAGCTTTCCAAAATAATGCGACTCAAGGTGAACACTCTTATCACCTTAGAGATACATGGCCGAGATGTTATCGATCGGATGTACAAAGCGAATTGCAAAGATATCGGCCATTTTGAGTGGTTTTCACAGCTACGCTTTTATTGGCACCGGGAATCAGAACTATGTATTATAAGGCAGACTAATACAGAGCACTGGTATGGCTATGAATATACTGGTAATTCCGGACGGCTTGTAATAACTCCACTAACTGATCGATGCTATATAACGTTGACTACAGCCTTACATCTGCATCGTGGCGGGAGTCCGAAAGGTCCTGCAGGTACCGGTAAAACTGAGACAGTTAAAGATTTGGGAAAAGCTTTGGGAATGTGGGTTATAGTCACAAACTGCTCTGAAGGTCTAGACTATAAGAGCATAGGTAAAAATTTCTCGGGCCTGGCACAAAGTGGTTGCTGGGGGTGTTTCGATGAGTTTAATCGTATCAATATTGAAGTATTATCTGTTGTAGCACAACAAATAATGTCTATTATGGCAGCACTATCTGCTAAATCGATTGAATTTATGTTCGAAGGTCAAATGATTAAGCTAAAACATACAGTGGGACTCTTTATTACTATGAATCCAGGATATGCCGGTAGAACGGAACTGCCAGATAACTTAAAGTCTATGTTTCGTCCTATTTCAATGATGGTTCCAGATAATATTATTATTGCGGAGAATTTGCTGTTTTCTGACGGTTTTACCAATACGCGGAGTTTATCGCGAAAGGTTTTTACTCTATACGAATTAGCCAAGCAGCAATTATCTAAACAATATCACTATGACTTTGGTCTTCGGTCAATGGTAGCTCTCTTACGGTACGCAGGTCGCAAACGCCGTCAGCTGCCAAACACAAATGAAGAGGAAATTGTTTACTTAGCTATGAAAGATATGAATGTAGCTCGATTAACCGCAAATGACTTGCCACTATTTAATGGAATTATGTCTGATATTTTTCCTGGCGTTGATCTACCTGTAATAGACTACAGCGAATTTAATGTTGCAATACACGAAGAATTTAAGGATGCTAACTTGCAGCCAATGCCTATAGCAGTTAAGAAAGTCATAGAACTTTATGAAACAAAGAATTCCCGACATTCAGTTATGATTATAGGTGATACAGGTACAGCAAAATCAGTAACCTGGCGTATTTTGCAAGGAACATATTGTCGTATGAATGCACAACGATTCCAAGGTTGGGAGGCTGTATCTGTGCATCCCGTAAATCCTAAAGCATTGAATATGGCAGAGTTATATGGGGAGTATAATTTGGCAACCGGTGAATGGCTCGACGGTGTGCTCAGTTCTATAATGCGTATAATCTGCGCTGATGAAGACCCAATGCAAAAATGGCTGTTGTTCGATGGACCCGTTGATGCTGTCTGGATCGAAAATATGAACTCAGTGATGGATGATAATAAGCTACTTACCCTTGTTAATAGTGAACGTATAACTATGCCTGCGCAGGTATCTCTATTGTTTGAAGTCGGTGATTTAGCTGTAGCCTCGCCTGCTACCGTATCTCGGTGTGGTATGGTATATAATGACTATAACGACTGGGGATGGAAACCTTATGTTAACTCGTGGCTGCAGCGCCAAAAAGTAAAGGAGTTTGCGGATTTTCTGAAGATTCATTTTGAATTTATGATCCCGAAATTGCTCGAGCACAAGCGCACACGCTGCAAAGAGCCTGTTAAAACAAATGAGTTAAACGGCGTGATGTCGTTGTGTAAGCTGCTAGAGGGCTTTGCAACAAAACAGAATGGAATTAATGCACAAAATTTAGAATTATTAGAGGAGATGACCAAATTGTGGTTTATGTTTTGTTTAGTTTGGTCGATATGTGCAAGCGTAGATGAAGATGGCCGCCTAAGACTTGATGGGTTTATACGAGAAATTGAAAGCTGCTTTCCAATAAAGGACACCATATATGATTACTTTGTAGATCCACAGATGCGAACATTTTTGCCCTGGGATAGCAAACTTTCTGATAACTGGCGATATGATGAAGAGTGAGTATTTTATTATTATTATTTTTGTACACTATAATTCCCTAAAGGTCCTGCCATGATAAGAAATGAAACGCCTATTTTATGGTTCTTAGTCTAACTGGTTTTAATTATATTGTTATTATACTTTTAGATGTCCATTTTATAAAATCCTTGTTCCAACTGGTGATACCATGCGTTATGAGTATGTAGTATCAAAACTTTTATCTGAAGATTATCCTGTAATGCTTGTTGGAAATGTTGGAACGGGGAAAACATCAACTGCAGTCAGTGTAATGGAAGCCTGTGACAAACACAAGTTCTGCGTTCTATCCGTAAACATGTCTGCGCAGACTACTGCAGCTGGGCTACAGGAATCAATAGAAAACCGAACCGAAAAACGTACCAAAACACATTTTTTACCCATAGGTGGTAAAAGAATGATATGCTTTATGGATGACTTCAATATGCCTGCCAAAGATACTTATGGGTCTCAGCCACCATTAGAGCTTATACGGCAATGGATTGATTATAAGTATTGGTTCAATCGCAAAACACAGCAAAAAATATATGTCCAAAACACCCTGTTGATGGCAGCTATGGGTCCACCTGGTGGCGGTAGACAAATGATTTCAAGTCGCACTCAAAGCCGCTTTGTCTTAATAAATCTAACTTTTCCTACTCAGGAAACAATCGTCCGAATATTCGGTTCCATGCTTAGGCAAAAGCTGGAGACCTTTTCAAACGAAGTTCGTGAGATGTGGCTTCCGATTACGCAATGTACCATTCATTTGTATGTAGCTGTTATTGGTAAAATGTTGCCAACACCAAATAAGTCGCATTACCTATTTAATCTTCGAGATATTTCAAAAGTATTTCAAGGCCTTTTAAGAAGTGCA
The DNA here is from genome assembly GCA_005876895.1 of Drosophila azteca. Taxonomy (NCBI): domain Eukaryota; kingdom Metazoa; phylum Arthropoda; class Insecta; order Diptera; family Drosophilidae; genus Drosophila; species Drosophila azteca. The sequence continues at coordinate 19,825,898 of VCKU01000095.1, forward strand.
CAGGAACTACAAACAAAGAAATCGTTTTTCTTGCGTCTATGGATACACGAGTGCTTTCGAGTATTTTGCGATCGTCTTGTTGACGATACAGATTATCTTTGGTTTCTGAATACAATTAATGATACTTTAGGAAAACATTTTGAAGTTACTTTCCATAGCCTCTGCCCTTCGAAGCTCGCACCACTTTTTGGCGACTTTGTTCACCCACAAGGCTTCTATGAAGATCTTGAAATTGATTCCTTGCGAACGTATATGAAAACTCAATTAAATGAGTACAACAATTTTCCGGCGATGACACGTATGAACCTAGTTTTTTTTAAAGAAGCTATTGAACATATTGTACGGATACTGAGAGTGATATCCCAGCCGCGTGGCCATATTCTTAACATGGGTATAGGGGGCTCAGGCCGACAAGTACTTGCCAAACTAGCCGCATTCATTTTAGAAATGGGAATCTTTCAAATTGAGGTCACAAAAAAATATAAAACAAGTGACTTACGTGAAGATTTAAAAAATCTTTATAAGTTAACAGGAATAAAGCAGCGTCTAACGATCTTTATTTTTAGTAGTGAGCAAATAGCTGAGGTCTCATTTTTGGAAATAATAAACAATATGTTAAGTACTGCTGAAATAAACCTTTTCAAGTCTGATGAGTTCGAAGAACTAAAAAATGAGCTCGAACGACCAGCAAAGAAAGCCGGAATTGTTATGACAACGGAATCAATGTACTCATTTTTTATGTTAAATGTGCGCGACTTTATGCATATAGCACTTTGCTTTAGTCCTATTGGAGAAAATTTCAGAAGCTACATAAGGCAATATCCAGCATTGCTAAGCTCGACAACTCCAAATTGGTTTAGACTATGGCCACAAGAAGCTCTTTTGGAAGTAGCTTCGCATTTTATGCACGGATTTAAGCTAAACGTTCTTGTTCCAGGAAAAGAGGATGAAAAACATCGCGATAGCCTAGTCGTCACCACGGAGAGTGTACTTCATCGAGACATTGCACTTGCATTTTCGATTATTCATTCAAGTGTAGTAAATATGTCAGACCTAATGTTATTGCAAGTTAAGAGATATAATTACGTTACATCACCGAATTATTTACAACTTGTAAGCGGTTTCAAGGATCTTCTTGAAAAAAAACGATTGGAAGTATCTACTGCAGCCAATAGATTACGCAATGGCCTATCGAAAATTGCCGAAACGCAGGAAAAAGTTTCTATAATGTCAGAGGAGTTAAAAATTAGTTCAGAACAAGTTAAGATACTTGCCAAAGAATGTGAAGAGTTTATAGCTATGATTGAAGTGCAAAAGGCCGAGGCAACTGAGCAAAAGGAAAAAGTGGATGCAGAAGCTGTAATAATTAGACGCGAAGAAGTAATTTGTCTCGATTTGGCTGCCACGGCACGTGCCGACTTAGAAGTGGTAATGCCCATGATTGACGCTGCCGTAAAGGCATTGGATGCACTTAATAAAAAAGATATTGCTGAAGTTAAATCATACGGGCGCCCCCCCATGAAAATTGAAAAGGTAATGGAAGCAGTTTTAATACTACTTGGAAAAGAGCCCACTTGGGAAAACGCTAAAAAAGTGTTAAGTGAATCGACATTTCTAAATGACTTAAAAAACTTCGACCGTGACCACATATCAGATAAAACCCTTAAGCGAATTGCAATGTATACAAAAAATCCAGAACTAGAACCAGATAAGGTAGCTGTTGTGTCAGTTGCTTGTAAATCTTTGATGCTATGGATAATGGCTATAGAAAACTATGGGAAAGTGTATCGAATTGTGGCTCCTAAGCAGGAAAAACTAGATAATGCTATGAGATCGCTTGAAGAAAAGCAAGCTGCGTTAGCAGCAGCTAAAAAAAAACTTGAAGAACTACAAGCAGTTATTGAAGAACTGTATCGGCAATTGAATGAAAAAACTGAACTTCTCAATGAATTGCGAGAGAAAGAAGAGCGTCTGCGAAAACAATTAGAACGAGCTATTATCTTAGTAGAATCTTTGTCTGGAGAACGAGAGCGTTGGATTGAAACGGTTGCTCAATTGGATCTTGCATTTGAAAAACTTCCCGGAGACTGCTTGTTATCTATAGCGTTTATGTCATATTTAGGCGCATTTGATACGAAGTACCGCGAAGATTTGTTAGCCAAGTGGTCACAGTTAATCAAAGATCTTTCTATACCTGCCACATCAGAATTAAAAATAACAACTTTTCTTAGTGACGCTGTTTCCATACGGGAGTGGAATATACAAGGTCTGCCGGCTGATGACTTAAGTACAGAAAATGGTGTAATAGTATCACAAGGAAGTCGCTGGCCTCTTGTTATTGATCCGCAGATGCAAGCAAATAACTGGATTAAGAATATGGAGGAACGTAATCAGCTTATAATTATAGACTTTGGTATGACTGATTATATTCGGCAATTGGAACGAGCTGTTAAAGAAGGGTTACCAGTTTTATTGCAAAATGTCGGAGAAAATTTGGACCAAGCCATTAATCCCATACTTCGTCGAAGTTTCACCATTCAGGGTGGTGAAAAATTAATCAAATTTAACGACAAGTACATTTCCTATAACGATCAATTCCGGTTTTATATAACAACGAAGATAGCAAATCCTCACTACCCCCCTGAAACTTCGTCTAAAACCACTATAGTCAACTTTGCTCTGAAACAAGATGGCTTAGAAGCACAACTCTTAGGAATAATAGTGCGCAAGGAAAAACCAGCACTGGAAGAACAAAAAGATGAACTGGTTTTAACTATAGCACGTAATAAACGAACTTTAATTGATCTTGACAACGAAATACTTCGTTTACTTAATGAGAGCCGAGGTTCATTATTAGATGATGATGAACTCTTCTCAACATTGCAGAAATCACGGCAAACTTCTGTACTTGTTAAGGAATCTCTTAGTATTGCTGAGGTAACTGAGGTGGAAATTGATGCAGCACGTCAAGAATATAAGCCTGCATCAGAGCGTGCAGCTATTTTATTCTTTGTGCTGATGGACATGTCAAAAATTGATCCAATGTATGTATTTTCATTAGCAGCTTACATATTACTCTTCACGCACTCTATTGAACGAAGTCCGCGTAACCAGTTAGTACATGAGCGAATACAGAATATAAACGACTACCATACTTACTCGGTGTACCGTAACACATGCCGAGGACTTTTCGAAAGACATAAGCTTTTATTTTCCATACATATGACAGCAAAAATACTTTCAAATGCCGGAAAACTTATGGAAGACGAGTACGATTTTATATTAAAAGGTGGGATAGTTTTAGACAAACAAGGGCAGGCTCCTAATCCGGCACCATGTGAGTATTACGTAAGTTAATACAATGTTTCTTAAAGTTCTCTTAAATTATATAAATATAGGGTGGATTAACGAACAAAACTGGGACAATATAACAGAATTGGATAAAGTATCTGGGTTCCATGGCATAATAGATTCTTTCGAGCAGAATGCTAAATCTTGGAATGGTAGTTTATAACATTTTTTATTTAAGCCATGCTCCGAGTATTGCAAATCAAAATATGTTGCGTATTGATTGTCAGTTCGAACATTGAGTGCTCCGGTTTTCGTGAGACCGGATTTTAAACGGATTTTAACGGTTTTAAATGATCCAGCGATTAAAAAAATTTAATTTCATATTTAATACACTTATTTCTAATGACAGCTTAAATTACAGATACAGTTTCGAAAGCCGGGGCACATATGTACATACATTTTAAATCGTTCAAAAATTTGGCAAAATCGTAATGTTTTTTGCAAAAAAAGGAGCATAGCTGACTGGAAAGTTTTTCATGATATTGCTTATTCAACAGCTTGGTACGCGACGACCATTCCAGAACAGGAGGATCTTGTTGGCGAGTGGAATGATAAACTCAGCGATTTTCAAAAGATATGTGTTGTGCGCTCATTACGACCAGATCGTATTTCGTTCTGTATGACTCAATTTATTATTACGAAGCTTGGACCACGTTATGTAGATCCGCCCGTTCTCGATCTCAAAGCTACTTTTGAAGAATCTATTTCTCAAACACCACTCATATTTGTACTATCGGCAGGGGTTGATCCTGCACAATCACTTATAACATTATCAGAAACTGTTAAAATGGCACAGCGCATGTATTCACTCAGCTTGGGTCAAGGTCAAGCCCCCGTTGCAACAAAGCTTATTATGGATGGCATAAGAGATGGAAATTGGGTATTCTTAGCAAACTGTCATTTAGCTTTAAGTTGGATGCCTACTCTTGACAAAATGATATCTACAATGCAATCTATGAAGTTACACAAAAAATTTCGTCTTTGGCTTAGCTCAAGTCCTCATCCCGACTTCCCTATATCAATTCTTCAAACAAGTATTAAAATGACGACTGAGCCGCCTCGTGGAATAAAAGCAAATATGAAACGTTTATATAATAATGTTAATGAAGTTAATATGGATACATGCAATGACCCCCGTAAATATAAGAAACTGCTTTTCGCATTATGCTTTTTCCATACTATATTGCTTGAGCGTAAAAAATTTTTACAGCTTGGTTGGAATGTTATATATAGTTTTAATGACTCCGACTTTGAAGTCTCTGAAATATTACTGCTCTTATACTTAAATGAATATGAAGAGACGCCTTGGGGTGCATTAAAGTATCTAATAGCTGGAGTTAACTACGGAGGACACGTTACCGACGATTGGGACCGGCGACTACTTACTACATATATTAATCAATACTACTGCGATCAAGCATTAAAGATTCGGAAGTTTCGGTAAGAAAACTCAAACATCACAATAATACATATAGTAAGCATTAATATTTAATTGTGAATAGACTTTCCGAGTTAACAAATTATTTTATACCTGATGACGGTGATGTACAGATGTACTTAGACCAAATACAAATGTTTCCAAATTTTGATAAGCCTGAAGCTTTTGGTCAGCATTCGAATGCAGATATAGCATCCCTTATAGGTGAAACGCGAATGCTTTTTGAGACACTCCTCTCAATGCAAGTACAAACCGCAAGCTCTGGAGGTAGTGACAATGCAGAGGACAAAGTCTCTGATTTAGCTAAGGAAATATTGATGAGTACACCTGATGAGATCAATTATGAGCAAACTGCCAAGATAATTGGAATAAATCGAACTCCCCTAGAGGTGGTATTACTTCAGGAAATTGAACGCTACAATAAACTTCTACGAGAAATGTGCACACATTTGCGTGATTTACGGAGGGGAATACAGGGATTGGTAGTAATGAGCTCTGACTTGGAGGACATATATATGGCGGTTGCTGACGGCCGCGTTCCATTGCAATGGTTAAAAGGTAAAACGTACAATGAAGTAGCTTTAATCTATAAATTAAAAATATAAGAAACCATTTTTGCACAGCTTACAGTTCTCTAAAGCCATTAGCTGCTTGGGCACGAGATTTAACCCTTCGTGTAGCCCACTTCAACACATGGGCAAAAACCCTCCGATCACCAACTCTTTTTTGGCTGGCAGCCTATACTTTTCCTACCGGATTTGTTACGGCAGTTTTGCAAACTTCAGCTCGTTCCACAAAGACGCCTATTGATGAATTGTCTTGGGAGTTTTATGTATTTGTTGAAGAAGATGCAGCAGCCGCTCGTATAATTCGTGAAGGAGGTGGCGTGTATATACGAAGTTTGTTTCTGGAGGGAGCTGGATGGCTCAGGAAGAATCAATGCCTGCAGGATCCACTTCCCATGGAATTGATCAGCCCGTTACCCGTGATACACTTTAAACCAGTTGAAAACCTTAAAAAGCGTTCAAGGGGAATTTACCAGTGTCCAGCCTATTATTATCCAATACGATCTGGATCCTTTGTTATAGCCGTAGATTTGAAGTCGGGTAGCGAGAAAGCTGATCATTGGATAAAAAGAAGTACAGCTATATTATTAAGCTTAGTCAACTAAATATATAAGTGATTTTCAGTGTTTTTTAATAAATAAATATCAAAAAGTACAAAAATATATGTCAAACAGAAAAAAACAGCTCGATATTAAATGTAAATTCGCAGTTAGAATCGATATATACTTTTATAATATCGTTTGCTGCTGACTAACATCGTGCAATAGTGCCAAGACTCTCTGGGGAGCGGAGGGAGGGGAGCGGGCCTGGGATGGGTCTTGGGGAGGATAGAGGACCCCGAGAGAGGAAGCAGCTGAATAATGGAATCGAGCCAGTTTCGATCCAGCATGGATCGCCCCGCCAGCCAGATCCCGTTACGGGGTTCTGCGCAGACCGACTGTGCACAGTCTATACTTTTTTGCGGTCCCTAGAATTCCCTTGGTTGATCATTTTTATCATCGTTAACTTGATTTAACTGTTTATGTATCCGGCTTGGGTTCCATTCTATTCAATTTTCCAGAATAATTACATTGTCAGGAATTTCATATCATATCTAGTGACCGCTCAGAAGAAAACGTTTTAAGTTTCTTTGTCATTTGGCGATTTAATCGCTAAAGTAATATAAATATTTATAAGTTCATTTTTTAAAAACAAATAATCAAAAAAAATCGAACTACAGTAATAACACTGTGTAGAAGGTAAAAAACGGATAGAAAACTCACACTCCGCCAATAAATAAATCAGCATATTTAAGTATTAAGTATCTAGATATTGCAATGACAATATATTGAAATTAAACGAGAGGGAACGTTGTGAGCCGCGGCAAAGGCTTTTTAGAAGTTATCTGTTTCCATTTTTATTTACATATAATTTTTACATCGGCTACTACATTTGTACATACACATGTATAACTACATACAAGAGACATGGAAGTGTGTGCGAGAGAGAGAGAGGGAATGAGTAATCGCTTGGCAGCCGTTGGGTAGCCACTGAAATTGAATTTTGGGGGGGGCCTTCTTTTGGGGTTCGACTTATTTTTTTGAAATTTTCCATTTTGGCCAAAATTTAATTCGTCTCTTTTGCGAACATATAATTAATTAAATAAATCGTAAGCTCATATGTATACATAAATACGTACATATATGCTGACCGGGTATAAAGTAGAGCCGCGGCCATTGCCGCGGCTCACAACGTTCCCTCTCGTTTTTGAACTAATAATATCGAATAATTCTAATAACCCATTTCTTTTATCTTTGAAATCCTTTTGTAACAAGGCTAACACCATTAATCCAGAAAATTCTTTTAATCTTATTAATCCACTCTCTAATTTTAGAATTTTCTTAAACCATCGTACGACTACTATTCATCATGGTTAGGTTAGGTTAGGTTGCACCGGACGGCCCTCTACGGGGCCTATCATAGGCCAGAATGGCCCTTAGTCATCCGGATCTTTGTATGAACCTTACGAGGGTGTTTCTGAGGTTCTGAAGTCCCCCAGAATCGAGGTGTTTCTGGCAAAGGCAAGCAGTTTCCCTGGCGACTGCTTGGAGGCATCCTCCAGTGATACCAGCATCGGCGCGCCCAGGTATATTCTCCTTGCCCTTGAGAGAGCCGGACACCGGCAGAGTAGATGTTCTAGGGTTTCGACAGACCCGGGTTCATTGCATTTCCTGCAGATGTCGCTGTTGGTGATGTTGAGCCTGGTTGAATGTGACGCAGCCAGGTTAGTATGCCCACTAGCAGTCTGCAATCCTTCCGTGGAAGGTGCAACAGGTAGTGGCTGAGTTTATCATTGCGTTCCTTGCACATGATTTTCGAGGTTCTGCAGGTGGTGGTGTTCTTCCACCTGCTGTCTGTCTTCATTTTGGCCTGCTTCTCCAGGTCACTTTGTAGCATCCTTAGGGAGACCGGCACGCTTTCGGTCCTCTCGTTAACTAGCCCGACGCCTTCCTTAGCCAGAACGTCCGCCGCTTCGTTTCCTTCAATGCCCTGGTGACTGGGAACCCAATAGATCTGCACTGACTTGGTCGTGCTTAGGGAGTCTAGTGCCTCCCTGCTTGCCAGGACACTTCTGGAACTGACTGCGGACGACTGCATGGATTTTATCGCCGCTAGGCTGTCAACGAATATGTTAACTGTGTTGTATGGTCGCTCTATGAGATGAGCGACCTCTGCTGCCTTCTTGATGGCGAAAACTTCTGCCTGGAATATGCTGCATCGGTCGGGTAGCTTATACGACGCCCTTATTTCTGAATTCGTACAGTATAGGCCAGCTCCTACTCCTTCATTCATCTTGGAGCCGTCAGTGTATATGTTGAGGTGTTGCTTCTGGTCCCGTCCCACTTTCCAGTCTTCAGGTCCCATGAAGAGGTTTGTTTTTACTTCAGGGCACGTTTGGGGGATCATGTAGTCGGTTGAACTGATCATGTCCATTCCAATTTAACTATGCCCGAATCTTTGGGGAGACATGTTCCCCGACGCAATCAAGCGCTGTGCTGCCTTTCCTGCAGTCAGCCTAGTGTAGATGTCGAGAGGGTCGATTCCGAGTGCTTTTCGAGTGCTTTGGTTGGCGTTGACCTCAGCGCGCTTGTTACACAGAGCAGAGCCTGCCGCTGGGTTCGTTCCATCAACTTGTGATACGTTTTCTTTTCAGTGGCTTGCCACCACACTAGGACTCCATACAGCAGAGTTGGTCGCACCACCGAGATGTAGATCCAATGCATCAGAGCGGGTGACAGGCCCCATGTGCTACTAAGCATCTTCTTGGATGCATAAAGTGCAGTGGTGGCCTTTTTCACCCGCTCTACTGCATTGGGTCTCCATGCCAGCTTGCTGTCCAGTACTATGCCGAGGTATTTGACCTGTGCTTTAGGGGTTAGCCTTGTTTGGTTGACTTTCGGGGGGATCCATGCTGGAACCTTGTATCTCTTAGTGAAGAGGATCCATTATGGCTTCAGTAGCGACATTATTAAATGCTCCGGATATATCTACAAATACTCCTAGTGCATATTTCTTAGTGTTGAGGGCTTTCTCGACGGTAGCTACTAGCGAGTGTAGTGCTGTTTCCACCGATTTCCCCTTGGTGGCATGCCTACTGGTTGATTGACATCAGTCCCCTTATTTCGGTTCTGATGTGTAGATCCAGCAGCTTTTCTAATGTTTTCAGTAAGAAAGAGGTTAGGCTTATCGGTCTGTAGTCCTTGGAACTCACATGGCTGCACTTTCCTGCTTTTGGGAGGAAGACAACTCTAGAGGTTCTCCATTGGACCTTGATATAGCCTGTCCTTAGGCATGCTGTGTATATTGCGAGAAGCCATGGGATGATCACCTCTTTGGTCACTTGCAGCATGGCTGGGAATATACCGTCCAGTCCAAGTGCCTTTATGCCCGTGAAGGAATCTATGGCCCATTGGATTTTCTTTGGGGTTATTAGGTCTGTTGGGGGTATTTGTTCCTCAGTTGCTAGGTCCTGATGCGTTTCAGCATCGGTGACCTCGGTGCATCCTGGGATGTGAGCCTCCATCAGTGCCGTTAGGGCTGCTTTGCTGCCCTCCAACCACTGTCCGTTGTCCAATTTGAGTTGACTTTGTACTGTGGGTTGCTTTGACAGCAGCTTCCTCAGTCTAGCCGTTTCAGGCACTTTCTCAATACTGGAGCAGAAGTTTCTCCATGAGCTTCGCTATGCCCTACGTATGCCTCTATTAGTTCCATAGATAGGGTCTCTAGGGACTTTTCTATATCTTCCGCGGATTTCACTGAGCCCGGGCTCGCGAGTTTCGAAGTGATTGTCTTTTAAACTTCTCCCAGTTTGTGTTCCGGGGGTTTCTATAGACTTTCACCTTCGGAGTGTATTCAAATTCGCACTTGAATTGAATGTACCTGTGGTCTGAGAAGGAAGGTCGTTCGAGGACCCTCCATCCAGAAATGTAGGTATTCTTTCCCGTTACGAGAGTTAGATCTAGTACGTTTGACGAGGTGGGACCCACGTAAGTAAATTCCTCTCCCACGTTTGCTACATCTATGTTGTTTGTTAATATAATATAAAGTGTTAATATAAAGTCCAAGAGTGACTCACCTCGGTCGTTGATGTCAGGGCTTCCCCACACACTATGATGGGCATTAGCGTCCTTGCCAACGATCAGTTGGTAGTCTTTGGAGTCGGCTTCTTCCACCAGTCTCCTTAGTTCTTCTGGCGGTGCGGACCTGTCGTGTGCCATGTAGCAGGAAGCTACGAAGAGGCGCTTCTCCTCGCTTTCTAGCATCACCGCTGTTAGGTAATCTGAGCTGTAATAAGACATAAGGTAAGCGTGGATTCCCTTTCGTACAAGTACGATGGTTCTGTTCCTGCTTACCGGTGTTTTGTAGAAAGAGTTGTAATTTGAGAGCTTTAGTCCGGCCACCGAATTGCCTGATGCAATCCAGGGCTCCAGGACCAAAGCTATGTCAGCGGGCCCTTGCTCCATGGCTATGTGAAGCTCCCCTGATGCTGTCTTGCTCTTATGCAAGTTGAGCTGCAGCACACTCAGTTTCATGAGAAGCTGGCTCCCCTGCATACGACGGGTTGACTACGATGGTCAGGTCACCGTCCTCTTCTTCCAGCGTGTCGTTTAGCGCCAGACCCTGGGCGGCCTCTACCATGGTATCCAGACCGAGGTCCTTCTCCACTTCGCCTGCCTGCAGGGTGTGGGCGTCTTTATCGCCGGGCTGACGCTTTTTGAGGCGCAGATAGACACTACCCATGCCCCACGCCATTTTCCCGTATTTCGGGTATAGTTGATCCTCCGCTGCTTTGTTTATCTGGAGGATCACATGCTGGCCCCCCTTGTTGGGTAGTGGGCTACCAGCATGCAATACCTTCCAGTCAGCGGTCGGTATCTCTGGGTTTTGTCGCTGAAGGAGCGCGGTCTCATTGGATTGCGATGGGGAATAGCACCTTCGCCTTTGGTATGGACGGGATTAGATCCCTGTCCACCACCTCCAGCTTGGCCCTTACATCATCCTTACATTTCAGGATTTTGACCCCATTCAGCCACCCAGCACCATCGAAGGTGGGCATGGGAGCTGTTGGGTTCTCTTCCATTCGTGTAAACAGAGAGTCTACCAGCCGCGCGTGGACCATTTTTCACTGCACCGCTGTCATCCTCCCATTCTCATCACGTCTGTCGATAAGCGCTACGATCAGGTGTCTCTTGGACACATCGGAGTGACGGCACTGTCGGTCGAGCGCTGCCTTTTGGTAGCCAGCAACTCCTCCACCTTGTTGGCTCGTCGATGCCTTCATCTGTGGCACCTGCGCGTAGTATTTACGGCCCTTACGGCTTAGATTTCTCCTCCTGGGAGATATCCGCCTTGCCTTGAAGGCTGCCTACTATCGTGAGGGCCGCCTTGCATTGGGATTTGGCCTTCACTCCTTCCCTCGAACGCTTCGGCCCTTCCCTGCGCAGGGAGCTGGTGCCTGGTTCAGGCGAGCGAAGAAGGCTATCCTCTTCCGTTTTGCTGATGGATAGCACGCTCTCCAGGTCCGAGTCTGCCTCGACAACGGCACCTGCGCGGCTCATCTTACAGCGGGGGGTTGTGGCAGTAGTATTAAAACTGACATGACCTGCTCCCGTCACGTCCGAGGTGTGGCCACTGGCGACACGCAGAGAGGATTGCTCCTCCCCGTGCTCGCCGGTGGTAGCAGCCACGCTTCCCACCGACGTTTGGGTTGACATCCCAACCCGTGCTTCATCCTTTTTCGCCTCCATAACTGGCCCGAAGGTCCATACGTGGTTGATGTTTTTCGGGGGGACCACCCCCTAGCGTTTTAGGCCTACCCGCCAGGCACCTCTAGCCATGGCCCTGACCCCGCTCCCCCGACTCGAGGTCGAGAAGACGCTGGGCCATTGCTTTAGCTAGACACTACATTGCCTCGGACGGAGCAAGCGACAATGCATTACCCTTGTCCGGGATAATGCAGTGCCCATTGCCCAGCCGGCACCCTCGTGGAGGGTTCAGCTAGAGGATTTTCGCCAGCCCTATCCATCATAATTCTAGCAATTCTTGACACTTCACTTTTTTCTGTTGTATTCTTTAAACCATAGTGAACTAATGATCGTAGTAATCCTAGTATTTCTTTAACTCTTCGGAATCATTCTTAATCATAGAATTTCTAATCGTGGCCGGCACGGGGCTTTTAGGTTTTAGTTTGTGAGGGTGCATTCCCTCACAAGGGAACGACCACCTTCGCCCAAGAGGCGTTAGGGTGATGGCCCAGAAAAGGGGCGAGAGCCTGCCGATCTCAGAAATCTTAAGTTCTTTGTTATTACCAGGCCGGAGCCAAATCCTCATTTTTATTGTTTTTTAGTACGTAAGTTCGTTTTCATTTGACTCTTTTCGTTTTATAATAATAAGTTAGAAAAATAAAGTAGCGATTACGGGAAGCAAGACGTAGGTTTCATTAGGGCAAAGAGGGGGTTAACTTGGCCCAACGCCCTTAATCCCCTTTCGAAATTATATGACGACGCCACAAAACAACCGCAGCAAAGAGAATATGACGACGCCACAGAACAACCGCAGCAAAGAGAAAACAACGACGCCACAGAACAACCGCAGCGAAGAGAAAACAACGACGCCACAGAACAACCGCAGCGAAGAGAAAACGACGACGCCACCGAACAAAGCAGCAAAGAGAAAAACAACGACGCCCCAGAACAACCGCAGCGAAGAGAATATGACGACGCCACAAAACAACCGCAGCAAAGAGAAAACAACGACGCCACAGAACAACCGCAGCGAAGAGAAAACAACGACGCCACAGAACAACCGCAGCGAAGAGAAAACGACGACGCCACCGAACAAAGCAGCAAAGAGAAAAACAGCAACGCCACAGAACAACCGCAGCGACGACGCCACACAACAAAATAGTATAAAGAAAAACGACGACGCCACAGAACGACAGTACCCAAAGAGAACCAACAGCCAAATCAAGAGAGAGCGAGGCATCATGATCGCCGTTCTCGCCAGCATCCTCATAACGGTAATACTCGAGGAGACAAAACGGCAAAACCATGGTGAAATAAGTAATAAGGTGATGTACTCAGCTGTGGTGAGGACGTTAAATTTTTCATCTCGCTCTCTCGGCTGTCAAAGAGCAAATCGCTAAAAAGAGATAGCAAGCGTTTTGACAAACGACTGACAAAAATAACGTCCTCGAAAGAGAGCACGTGTGGTGAGTACATCACCTTATTACTCATTTCACCATTGGCAAAACAACCACCGAATACCGAAAAGAGGGACGCTAAGGAGAGTGATCGATCGCGGTATCTCTCACGCACTTGTAGCGGCGTAGGCGAGCCGATGCGACAGAGCCGAAGCGCCGGCAGAGGCTGGGAGCAGAGGTCAGGCAGAGGATTTTATTTGACGCGTGCCGGTCAAGAAAGGGCTGAGAGAGTGCGAAATCGGAATCGAAAGCGGATGGTTGTGTTAGCGGAAAAGTTGCGAGTTGCGAGTCGCGAGTGCAGAGTAACCAGGAACCAAGGAACACGTGGCGGAGTCACCGGAGTTGCACCAAGGATACCTAAGGGACACCATCAGGTGAAGGAGAGGGGTAAGCTGTTCCCTACATTCTGGAGATCCCGCAAACGGTGTTGTACGCGGGAAAGCTGGCACGACATCCGTGAGCGTTGACCCCCTTTTCCTCTAGGCCCCTCCTTTCCCCGTCTACCCCGACTCACTCTCAACATTTTCCAACGGCGAAAGATCGATCTCCCGACGGTGAATGCTGAAATTAAAGATTATTTGGAGAAGCCTGCTTGTCTTGAACCATCTCTGACTACTTATCGCTTTGGGTCCATGACCCGCATAGATCTCTTACTTGTCGTTCACACTAAAGGTATTCCTCAAGCTTAATAATCAGTATCTTATTTTATTCTCTTAATTGTCGATGAGAGCGATCGTCGTCGCTTGGGGACTCCTACCAGAGAACTGCAAGGGTGTCAATTTTTGCCACCCTACTCACACCCAATGAAATGTATGTTGCGGTGCCACTCATCACCGCAAAAGCAAAGCAAAGACACACACTTAACAAAAGTTTTGTGTGTACAGCGAGCACCGGCAATATCACGCACTCGCTCATACATGCAGCCACTGGAACTTTTCGGCAGCGGGTGCCGGTGGCACTCACACTCAAAAAGAATAACCGAAGAAGCGCAAGTGAAAAAAGGCAATGCGAAATAAATAGATGTAGGCAAGAATCATTTGTTGGTGCTGCTTCGACATTCGTTGCTGACCGAAAGAAGGAACAAAGCAAAAACAAATACATATTCTTAAACGGCGATTGCTGCTGCTCCTTCGCAACAAAAAATATACTTTTTTCAGTTTTTTTTTAACACTGATTTTTAGAACTCGAGTTCGTTCAGTGCTTCTTAGATTTGACTAGCGGAAGCATCGCAAAAATGACTCCAGACCAAATTAAAAATAAAATTGATTGTGGTATATATACCACAGCTCCTGTACACAAAGGAAAAAGTTTAATATGGTCAATATTATGCAACATATTTCAAGAGGACCAAACTGTCCTAGAAGGATGGGTTTATTGCCATGAATGCGGAAAGGTGCTAAAATATGTTAGCAACCAAACCTCGAATTTGTCACGTCACAAATGCTGTGTGTCTTTACGACAGCCAACAGAAGCAAAAGTTTCTAGCTTGGACAAAAAAAACTTTTTTAGAGAAGTGCAGTGAGTGGGTTGTTCAAGATTGTCGCCCTTTTTCCGCGGTAAACGGCACTGGATTTCGCAGCCTGGTGAAATTTTTTGTAAAAATTGGTGCTATATATGGAGCGAACGTCGATATTGACGACCTACTGCCTAACGCAACGACATTGAGCCGAAATGCGGATAAAGATGCAGAAGAGAAGCGGACGATAATCTCCAAAGAAATTAAAAATGCTGTAAATAATGGTGGAGTATCGGCAACCATTGATATGTGGACGGATCAGTACGTCAACAGAAATTTTTTAGGTGTCACTCTCCATTATTAAAAAGACTTCAAAATGAAAGATATCATTTTGGGCTTGAAATCAATGGATTTCGAAAAATCTACGGGTGAAAACATTCTAAACAAAATGAAAACCATTTTTGAACAATTTGATGTGGACAACATAAATGATATTAAATTCGTGACCGATAGGGGAGCCAATATAAAAAAGGCATTCAACAAAAATATTCGATTAAATTGTAGCAGCCATTTATTTTCAAACGTTTTAGAAAAATCTTTTGAGGAATCATATGAGCTTCAAGAAATATTAAACGCATGCAAAAAAATCGTTAAATATTTTAAAAAAGCATGTTTGCAGCATAGACTAACTACAACATTAAAAAACTCATGCCCTACTCGATGGAATTCGAATTATACAATGCTTAATTCTATAGTGGATAACTGGACATCAGTTAATCAAATATTAAGTGAGACTGAGGGGGGTCAAAAGCTCATAATAATAAATATATCGACTTTAAAAGTAATATTAATACTTCTACAAGATTTCGAGAGAATTTTTAAAGAATTGCAAACGTGTAGCTCTCCTTTATTATGCTTTGTATTGCCCTCGATTGCCAAAATAAAGAAACTTTGCGAACCGAATTCTGAATCCCGTATCGACCCCCCTTCGGTTACTAGGAGCCTAGTTCCTCAGGACCTAGTTCGGACCTAGTTACCAGTAGAAAGCCAGCAACTAGTTCCCGTATCGACCCCCCTTCGGTTACTAGGAGCCTAGTTCCGAAATAAAAATACAAATTCGTTCAATATAAATCTTTGCATATATAATTTTTAAGTTAATTTTGAATTTGTTGCTCCTCCTCGGTCCTTTTCACGCACTTCTTTTTAAAAACACGTTTTTTTATGCGCTGCATCGCTTTTCGAAGCAGTGACTCCCCGGCCTCGTCTCCAGGCGGAATACATTCTGTAATTAATTTTTGGTAAATTGAATTATTATTATTAATTAAGAGTGTAAATGGTATTTTACCTAGCAAAGCTTCATAAAACTCCTTATGGGACCTCAGGGACTTCTTCCCTTGGACTCCGTCAACATTGTGGGATAAAACGATTTCCTCGGTTAAAATAAATCCCAAATTGTTGACTATCCCTTCCGGCTGAATTATTGATTTAATTGCAGATATCTGTAAATAAAAATCATATATAAGGATAAGACAAAAAAAAAGGTCATTATTTACAGTTTAGATTTAATTACATAAATGCTTCTATTCCCTTTAATTTTTTCGTTGAATTCCATTAGATCGAGTTCGGTTTTAATTGGGAATAGTTCCCGAATTGGATCCAAATCTTCCTTCTCTTTTATTAATTTTTTTATTAAAACCGTTTGGTTTGAAAGAATTTCCGTTATTAATTTTAATTGATCTAAAAAACATTGTTAATTGATTTAAAAATGAAAATTATGTTCTATTAATCTTAAAAGCCTTACCACGTATTACGATATTTTCTTGTTTCAAAGATTCTGAAAATGTTTATATATTAATTTTTATCTATTGATTCCAATATTTATAGCAAAATTATTATTTACCATTCGTTTTCTTCACCTCCTCCAATACATCCAATATATCCCGATTGGTCATGCTCATTGGCTCACTGTCTGGAAAATCGTATATGTATATTATTTTATATTACCAATATATATTATAAAATAAAAACACTTACCATTCATTGGCATGGCTAGTCGAGCAATTTTTCTAGGAGGCGACATTCTGAAATATATATTTACATATATGTATATATATATATATATATTTTTTTTTTTTGGTTTGCGGACCAAGGTAGGTGAATCTTCTAAAGATACCCTTTAACACCGTCGCCAAAGGGCATGCCCGATTCGTGTTGAAAAACACGCCTACGGACTAAACACCTCCCAGTGAAATATGTGCAAATTTTAGGTAATGAAAACATATTCGATTTTAAATACAATGATGAAGCAATGGAATGACTAAAATATTTCCATCATATGGTAAACCTACAGCTTTACTTTGCAAATCTATAAATTCAAATCTCTCCTTTACTGCTACGGTTTCACAATTTACTAAAACAATTCCTAATGCGATTGAGACTATAGGTTCCCCATAAAAGCTTCTGATATTTAACAACCTTTTCCCTATAATTGCCCCTCCGTCCTCTTCCGTAAACCCAGTCACAATAATTGGAATATTTCCATTAATAAAAAAAAAATTATCAGGTTCCTTAACTGACAAAATAAAATTATTAAAAAAGCACTTACTTCCTACTATCTTAGGATTTTTCTGAATTTTTTTTTCTATCCTGTCTTCACTAATTTTTCTAAATATTTGTTCAAGAATTTTAGAAGGCTTTCGGACACATTTTTTTAGAGTTTGTAAATAATTCTCAAATGAATACGATGAGCCGGAAATCGGATCTCCGATTTGTTCTACGGTCTCTTTTACGTGCAATAAACTGTGTACATTGTAAGAAACGCTGTTTTCTCCGAATACAATTTGAAAATTGTGAACGAAGAGATCTAAAATTCGTTGACAATTTTCTTTATTGTATTGTTTAGAGCTGTTTAGAGCTGCATTGCATTCTATATGAGCAATGAAGTAAAAGAAATTCATAATAAAGGTCGTCACTGACTTCGGCTTTGAAGGCAATAATTCCCGTATACAGCAAAAATTGTCTAAACTCCGTCGCCTTCCAATTACACAATTCATCCAAAGATCTAGGAATATATTTCTTTAGGAACACTAGCTTATCTGAAATGCGTTTCCTGACTTCTGCTGAACTTTTTACTACTAACTTATTACTTACAAGACTTAACAAAATCTTGCGCATTACTCCTAACTCTACCAAATGCATACAATCTAAGGGAATCTGTGTCACCATGGAAATGTTCATTTCTTCTAATATTGACCTACAATTTAAATATTGACTGCTATGATGACATGGATATTTTCTAAGTGTAAAATCTTCATTAGTAATTAAAACTCCTGAGGTAGTACTATATGTCAAAATTCTGTCTACCTTTCTGGCTACCTGTGTACATTTTGCACAACCATGACAAGATGTGTGTCCAGGTGTGCCTAAATGCTGTTGCTGGAGCATCGCAAACCACTGCCCTAATAACTATATTTACATGTCTGCCACAAATGGTGAAACCGCCATTCTCTAACTCTTTAAATTCTAAGCAAAATTTTGCTAAAAATTCTTCACAGCTATGGGGCTTACTTTTTCCTAAAAATATGCCTACTGGAAATACTGGAACATTCGGATAATTGTTTGCTCTCACTAATATTGGCCATAGCTGTGCCCTTGAAGTCCGTCAACATTTATATCAATGTTTAGTTCTTCCATTATATCAATGTTTTGAACATGTCGTTCTAGCTGCCAGACAAGACCTATGTGAAGATAAGATCCTCCACCAATTACCTGAATATCACCTCTGTGCTGGCGTTTTGATTTATAAAACGGACAAACATCTATATTTTCTTCTTTTAAAATACCCACTAAATCGAGTGCACATTCACGCGTTGGCCTATGTTTAATAAACCACTGCCTAAGTTTGTCATTCAATGACGATTTATTTGGCAGAATTTCCGCATTTTTAAAACATAATGCTTCCTCTTCTATAAGTATTTCTTTCACTTCTTCCACTTTTTCTTCTACCTTTTCTTCCACTTTTTCTGCACTGCACAACGCAAACTTTGCAAGGTTCGATTCCCTTTCACTCTTTTGCAGTCTACGCAAACGCCTTTTGCTTATCATTTTATTTAAAATATGGAATATGCCTGCACGTACCTGTTTGTAAGTTTTTTTATTTTTTTTATTATTGTTTCTCACTTTTTAATCGGGTTTAACGAAAATTTTTTAGAATCAATGCTTCCAGCAACTAGATCAAGCATAGAAGTGAAAAAAATCAACGCAGAAAGAAAAACACACGAAGAACAAATGCATTTTGTTTGTGTACTTTTTTAACTCTTGCATTCCACGGGCGCAAGTACAGTAGAATATCACGATTAACTTACCATATTGGTCCATATTGGCGTGCCACCGGCCAAAAATCACAGAGTCCGCACTGTATTGTAACTCTTTTTCGGGGTTTCATCATATTTCCACGAGTTTACGGTTATTTGTCGACTTCGAAAACAAAACGAAGCCAGCTTCGTATTTCGGATCTGTTTAGACTGGTCGACGTTCGCTTCCCCCGTTACTAGTCGCTGAACTAGTACATTGTAGTCGACGCAGACCTGGTCGATGTTCGCTTCCCCTGTTACTAGTTGCGTAGCTAGTTGCGCGGTAACCGAAGCGGAAGTTCGAGTTCGAGTAGGGTCAATTGACCCCTTTGGTTCTACAGGGTATACCTACTCACTTTTTTGCTTGTATGCGTAAACATTCATACATTATTGTATGGTAAGCGAACACACTCACTTTTGCGGTGGTTGAAAACACCAGGGTGTCAATAACACCTTACATTTACCCGGTGCACCACAAGTGGCGGTGGCTTGTCGCAGTTCTCTGACTCCTACTTCGGACTTCTATGACTTCGTTACTTCAGTTATGCCGTATTGCTTTGTGGTATTTCTCTCTGGATAGCGAGTGGCGAGGCGCCCTGGCCGAGCGGTAGATTTGAAGCTGATCGCAGTGGCGAGGCGCTCTGGCCGAGCGATGGACTTTTCGTGGATCGCAGTTGCGAGGAACTCTGGCCGAGCGGTAGATTTGAAGCGGATCGCAGTGGCGAGGCGCTCTGGCCAAGCGGTGCACTTGAAGCGGATCGCAGTGGCGAGGCGCTGTGGCCGAGCGTTAGATTTGAAACGGATCGCAGTGGCGAGGCGCTCTGGCCAAGCGGTGCACTTGAAACGGATCGCAGTGGCGAGGCGCTGGTTGAGCGTTAGCTTTGGCGCGGATCGCAGTGGCGAGGTCCTGTCTGGGTAACTCTCTGGTCTCGGAGGAATCCTTATCTCTTTGTTCCGAACGCCGATGTCGATTTTACACTTTCCTGATTTGCGAGTCGAGGTCAGCCAACCGTCCTGGTCCAGATCTCAGCGGAAAAGGAAGTTCTGGTCTCTCCTGTCACCTGTCACGATCTCTTCACCCATTTTATTTGTGTACCTTGAACTGTCAACTTCGCCTGTTAAAATTTGAAAGACTACTGCCGTTACGCAACACTTTAATTTCGCTTCAGGCCCCCGTTACAAGGCCCCCCACAAAATCAGGCTAGGGTATCAACCATTCCCTAGACTGATCCCGCATGAAGCGACTCTTATTGACGTATGTATTTCGCGTGATAGTTTCCTAAGAAACGGCCCTATAGGTCCTCCAGGTCGTTATATGAATTTCCTATATTCTTCCGAACTCTTGACTTTATGAATGCCGGCCCAAATTTGGAATTGTACCGCGTCTGAAAGCAACTCTGCTTGAAGTTACGCCGGAAAACTTCCTGTCCCTCCGAAAACATTACCTCTTTCGCCCTCAAATTGTATCGTCGTTCATTTCCTGCGTGCATTTTCTGGTCCCAAAGGCATGCATCCGTACGCACTATGTCGAACGAATCAGCCCAATCGATTACTACGGAACGATCCTCCAATATACCCAGCTTTCTGAGAAGTCCATACGTCGAGCCGGTCGTGATCATATTTTGACCGAAAGCCATATAATACGGGGTCGTCCCTATACTAGAGTGTATCGAAGATCTTAGCGCGCACGCTATTTTACTGAGGCATTCGTCCCGATCCTTCTGGTCAGGGCGCAGATAAGCCCGGATACCAGCAATCACCGAACGATTCACCCGCTCTGATGCGTTTGCCTGTGGAGAATGGACCGCTGTTAGAGTGTGGGTCACTTCGAACTTGTTTAGCAGATTTCGAAAAGTCTCGGAACGGAATTGTGACCCGTTGTCGGACACAATTGTTTCAGGCACCCCATAGGACATAAACAACTCCTCTTCTAGGTACTTGACTACTACTTCGGTATTTATCTTCCTCACCGCCTTTAAATAAACGTATTTCGAAAAGCGATCTTAAACGATGAAGATGTTACCTCCGCGTGACCGGGGGTAAGGACCAAGAAAATCCATAAAGAGCCTTTGAAAGAAGCGAAGAGTTTCGGGATCCTTTCCCATGGCTGGTCTCAACACACAATTTGGAGCCTTGGTGGCTTTACATACTTCACAAGCGTTAATATAAGCTTGTACATCAGCTGCTAGTCCTGGCCAGTAACAATGACTTCTTATCCGCTCGATTGTCTTGTGCATTCCTCCGTGGAAAGAAAGCAGATTATCGTGCGCACGCAACAACACGTCGGGAACCATGGTTTTAGGAATTCATATCTTCCAAGAGTATTCGTCATTCAGTCGTTCTTTAGACAAATGCTCAGCTCGACGGTACACGAAACCTTCTCCAGCCCGTAAACCCGGAAACTTTTCCTGATTTGCTTTTACGCGCTCGAATAACTCTATGTAATCCTTGGATTGGAATTGCTCGGATTTAAGATCCACCAATGGACTTTCTGGCAGCTCCAAAGATTCTATAGTTTCCTCGTTCACTCTTGATAAGGACTCAGGCACCACGTTTCGTGATCCTTTGCGGTGTTCGATTTTAAACCGGTATCGCTGCAACGATAGAGCCCATCGAGCTAGTCAAGAACTAAGATCGTTGTTAGACCTTAACCATTTCAGCGAAGCGTGGGTCGGTTATGATCGTAAAATCATGTCCTTCGACATAGGCTCTTAAATTCTTTAAACAAACAATAGCCGCTAAACACTCCTGTTCTGTCACAGTGTAATTACGTTGAGCCTTATTTAATTTTTTTGACACGAACGCAATTGGGCACTCGTCTTTCTCGTCAGACAGTTGCACTAAAACTCCACCCACCCACCTTCCGTTTTTTGGACATGACATCCGTCAACGGCGACGAGAGCGAGGCAAAATTCGTCACGAATTTCCTGTACCAATTACAGAGACCCATAAAAAGTCTCAATCCTCTTAAATTTTTTGGTTCAGGGAACTCTTTGATCGCTTTGATCTTTTCGGGGTCCGTTCGGATTCCTCCATCCCCCACTATATGACCCAGATAACGCACCCGTCGTATGCAGAAGTGACTTTTGCCAATATTGATCGTCAAACCTGCCTGTTTCAGTTGCTCAGCAATCTCTTGTAAAACCTTAAGATGAGTCTCGAAACTCGACGAAACCACCAGTAAGTCATCCAAGTATATAAATACCTCGTTCCTAAGGTGCGCTGGCACTACTTTATCCATTAAGCGCGACATCGTACTGGTGGCATTACACAAACCGAATGGCATCACCTTATACTGATAAAGCGGCCGACCCGGGTGAACGCCGTTTTCTCACGCGACTTCTCTTCTAAAGGCACTTGCCAGTAGGCGTCCTTCAAATCCAAGCTACTTATGAATTCTGCTTTGGGCAGCCGACTCAGGATGCCTCCTATCTGGGGAAGAGGGTAAGCGTCTTTCTCCGTAAATCCGTTTACCTTACGGCAATCCAGACAGATACGGACTTTTCCCCGTTTAGTAACCAATACGATTGGAGACGACCACGGACTTTCGGACTCCTCGATGACGCCTAATCGCAACATGAGATTGATCTCAGAGTACATGGCTTTTTCCACAGCTGGGGAAACCGGAAAATGCCTCTGCTTGGCTGGCTTGGCGTTACCAGTGTCGATGACGTGGGTAACAAGATTGGTTCTCCCCAGGCCATTAAGTGCGAACGACGGGAAGCAATCGATGACTTTGTACAACCTATCCCATTGCATCTGAGTCAGCACATGCTGCTCTACTCCTTTGGCTAACGCCGTTTCTATCTCAGAAACCCGCAACCGACTTGGCAGCAGATCATATGCATTCCAAAAATCGATTCCGAGATACAGATCATTTTTGAGTGAAGGAATTATATATATTTCTAAGACTCTTTTCTCATTTCCGTAATCGACTTCTGTTTTCATTTGGCCCACTATAGTCTGTGCTTTTCCATCAGCGGTGTTGGCGTTTTCTTTGATTCGCTTAAATGCAACGTCTCCGCGCACTATCTCACTCGCCAAGTTCCCTCCTGCACAACTAATGGACGCTCCCGAGTCTAACAATCCGTAGATCGTACGACCGAGTAGTCGAACCTGCAAAAACGGACGAGGGTCTTTAGTCACTGCTGAGAGTGAACTCAAATACTTCAGGCCTGATCTACAACTCTTCACTCTTTTCCAAAACTCAAGCATCCGTTTTTTCCCGCCTAGTTGGGAAACTTCTGCGGTCATGTTATCGTCCAGTCTGGTAATTTGTTCGGCAGAGAATGGAGGAAAATCCACTTTTAAATAGGGGTTGTCTATTTGATAGTCCGTGTTGAAATGGCTCGTTAACATCGGCGAATCCGAACTTATTCGGTGTTGGTGCCCTGATGGCGAAGCACACACGAAATCTTCTGTCTGAATGGCGACTTCGGTGTGCTGGCTTTCGAGTTTTTTGAACACGCTTCACAACTGGGCTTGCACGTGTTTGAGGCTCCACAGCCATAACAAAAGACTCGACGCTCTGACACACAATCTTGATATCGGTGCCCTGCCTTCCGGCAATTCCAGCAAATCAAGGACACGGCGTCTACTTCTAGCTCTATCTCGGATTCAGGTTCTTCCTGTGTCTCCGTGATGAGCTTTAATTCCGATACCTTTCGGCGATATGGAACAGACTTGGCATATCCCGACGTACCTTGGACATCTTCTAAAAACGCTTCGCGTCTTCTGCACACCTCTCTGAGCTCCTGCACTGTTCCCTTCCACGTTAAGCAGTTCATGTCGTATTTCTGGCAGTAAGTTGTTCTTCAATACCCTAACGAGCTTACGCGTAGGCCACTGTACCTCCAATTGATCCGTAAGATTCGTTATTGAATCATAAAACGTGTCGAAAGTCTCATGGGCCTTTTGCTTACGATTCCTGATCAACTCCTCGATGTCTACATCATCTTTTTCTGTGCGGAATTGTAACCGCAAGGCCTCACATAACCTATCCCAGCGTACTATTCTGACGGACTTATGATGCCGCCAATAAAACTCATTCGCCTTTCCCTCAAACAGCACTATCGCGTTCCTACACAGCACTGAGAAGTCCCCTCCTAATGTTTGGTGAGTCAGAGCCTCCACTCGATAAATGAAATTGTCGACTGACACACCTACTCCCGAGAACTTGATCTTCCATCCGTTGAGAATATGCACTATCTTGTACGGCCTCAACGATAGGTCCAGCGAACAACTTTGTAGTGGCGACGGATTACCCCTTTCAGGGCCTGCCTGTCCGGGACTTGGACGAGATCTTGCTTCTGTCCTTCCAGTCCGTATGGGTCCTCCCGTGTGGGTAGGAGATAGGCTTGCTTCTGTCACAGCGATGGAAGGACTGGGCGTCACCACCAGTCGTTGAACCGAGTCGCCCACCGACCCTTGGATCAGGTCGGAGATTTTTTTAGTCAAAGTGTTAAGCAATCTGCGCTCCATTGCCGCCAGGTCTATGTTTTTAGACGAACTGGAGAGCGGGTATTTTTCGCTACTCCCTTAGGGATTGCGCCACTAATCGGCCTTCATTTGCTGTTACATTCAGGACAGGAATCGCTAGTCTTGAAATGGTTGGTCATACAAACAATGTGAAACTCATGTCCACAAGCAGTTCGGTAGACCTCATTGTAAAACTGAATTGCCTCATGGCACAGCAAGCACTCCACGCTAACACCACTTCCTGCCTGAGCAGCATCTCTTTCGGGAGAATGATCAACCCCCATTTCTGAGAAATTTGCTGCCAGCTTTTTCCCTTGAAATAATCACAACACAATTTGCTACTCGCTTTTTATTCAAAACCAGCAACTAACGATAAAACTAAACCCAAAGCATTCTTGATCAGCATCAATAGCCGAGTCGATATAGACGAAAATCTGTGGCATGCAGAATTTTAAAGATTCGAGAAAACTAAAAGCGCAGGATCATAGAGAATGATTATATCTATCAGAGTGTTGAATCTGGATTAGATCTTATTATTAATATAGCCACTATCAGTGCTGCCAATTATTTTCCAGAAAAAAAGCTGTTTCTGGATGGAAGCACCGGCAAAAAAAGCTGAATATTTTCTAAATAAAGCGTAAAAAAAGCGGTTTTCATGGTTTAATTAATTATACCCGGTACTCGAAGAGTATAAGGGTATATTAGATTTGTGGTGATAACGGATGTGTGTAACGTCCAGAAGGAAGCGTTTCCGACCCCATAAAGTATATATATTCTTGATCAGCATCAATAGCCGAGTCGATGTAGCCATGTCTGGACAGACTGTCCGTCCGTCTTCATTAGCGCCTATATTTCAGAGACTATTAAAGCTAGAGCAACCAAATTTTGTATCCAGTTTCCTGTGTGATCACACTACTCCAAGTGTATTCAAAATTTCGCCCCGCCCACTTCCGCCCACACAAAGAACGAAAATCTGTGGCATACACAATTTTAAAGATACGAGAAAACTAAAAACGCAGAATCATAGAGAATGATCATATCTATCAGAGTGTTGAATCTGGATCAGATCGGATAATTAATATAGCCACAATGAAGAAAACCATTTCGAAAGTCATCGTTCCCTCTCGCTCTCTCTCACACGCGACCCTGTCTTCTTTGCCTATTCGTCGAAATGAGCGCCTAGATCTCAGAGACTATGAGAGCTAGAGCAACCAAACTCTCTATCCAAACTCCTGTGATATCACTTCAATACAAGTGTATTTCAAAATTTTGCCACCCCCCCTTCCGCCCCCACAAAGGACGAAAATCGGTGGAATCCATCATTTTTAAGATACGAGAAAGAAAAAAACGCAGAATTATGGAAAATATCCGTATCTATCAGATTGCCGAATCTGGATCATATCGGATCATTATTATAGCCAGAAGGAACAAATTAAATTTCAGTGGCTTCCCAACGGCAGCCAAGCGATTCCCTCTCTCTCTCGCACACACTTCCATGTCTCTTGTATGTAGGTTTACATATGTATGTAAAAAGGTAGCAGCCGAAGTAAAAATTATATGTAAATAAAAATGGAAATAGATAACTTCTAAAATATAAAAATATAGCATAATATTTTGAAAATTTCGATTTTGGCCAAAATTTAATTCGTCTCTTTTGCGAACATATAATTAATTAAATAAATCGTAAGCTCATATGTATACATAAATACGTATATACTGACTGAGTACCGGGTATAAAGTAGAGCCGCGGCCTTTGCCGCGGCTCACAACGTTCCCTCTCGTTATTTCATTCATTTGTCCTACAGACTTGATATTTAAGTCTGGCAAGTTAGAGGAGACGAAGGAAAACTTAAACTTTTGGAAAGAAAAAGAAAAATTCAAACAGAATTCCGTATAAAAATGGGATTGATTGTTGATAAGCCGAAGGTTGGTGGATTTGGAACATCGAATGATGGAAACACTGCCAGAAAATTCTTTAGAAATCCTGGGTTATCCGCCGAAATAACAGGACTAAATGAAGATCTTATTGAACGGTGTGCAACAATATTGCAAGCACTCTGTTCAGGATACAAAATTAATGTGGACAAATTTAAGACATTAGCACTCCAAATAGCGACTGATCTTACAGGGACTTACTCATGGTATTATCTTCCGCCTACTGTTCATAAAACTTTAATTCATGGACCATCCATAATTGAAAACGCTCTGGTGTCGATTGGGGAGTTGTCAGAGGAAGCTGCTGAGTCGAGAAATAAGGACAAATTTCGTCTAAATCATACAAGAAAAATTTCTCGAGTAGCAACAAATGAAGATCTACTCAATCGCTTACTTCTTTCTTCGGATCCTTTTATTACGGGACAACGAAAGTTACCCCCTAAAAATAAGTCTGTTTTTAATAAAAATGTTTTTCATCTTTAAGAATAATATATTAAATAATCATTTGCGCCTATATCTCAGATACTATTAAAGCTAGAGCAACCAAATTTTGTATCCAGGCTTCTGTGTTATCACACTACTCCGAATGTATTTCAAAATTTCGCTCATAGCTTGAGATTATCTCCCCTCCGAATACAAATGCTTGAAAGAAATCGGATTGGGAATGGGAAATGGCAACTGAGCTCAGGCATATATAACTTGAAAATCAATTTCTGACTTTTAAGCTCTTTGGGGGATTTGTGTTTCACTCAATTTGCCATAAAGATGTGGATGTGGTTGCGTGTTTTTGTGTTCAAACTACAAAAACTTTCTCCAGGCGAACATATGTTCGCAGGAAACCTATGTGGCTGTTTATCAATTGGAATCGTTGATGATTACCACGATGATGATGATGAATTTTCCGAATTTCAGCCAGCAACTGCTTACAACTGTCTCAATATTTCTCTAGCTTCCTACTAACCCTACTCCTACTCGTATATATAGACCAAGTGCACTCTTGTTTGTTTTTCAGTTTGCGGTTTATTGAACATTGGTGTCGCTGCCATATTCGGACCACAATCCTCGCATACCGCCAGCCATGTGCAGAGCATTTGTGACAACATGGAAGTAAGTATGAAGCTGAATGTGTGTGTGGATGTTTGTGTGGGTGGGGGATATGTATGAATGTTGCATGAGAGTGAGGCTGGCAGCAGATGGAATGCAATTGCATTACAAAAGTAGGATGATGGCAAAAGAACCCTTTTAACGGAGAGCCACTTATTGTAGATACCACATTTGGAGAATAGCTGGGACTACCGACTGAGGCGGGAACGTTGCCTGGTGAACCTTTATCCGCATCCTAATACACTCTCAAAGGTATGAATATGCACCATTGCTACCTTCCCACTGCACAATGTTGACGGCTTGTGTTTGAATTAAGGCTTATGTGGACATTGTACGGCATTGGGGCTGGAAGACGTTCACCATAATCTACGAGAACAATGACGGCATCGTGCGACTGCAGGTGCTGCTCAAAGCACACGGCATGACACCGTTTCCCATCACGGTGCATCAGCTAAGCGACAGCGGGGATTATCGGTAAGAGACAACATAAGTGAAGAATAGTCTTATAATATTTACATGCCCCACATTTCACCCCCCAGTCCCCTTCTGAAGCAAATCAAGAACTCAGCCGAGGCGCACATTGTCCTGGATTGTTCCACGGAACGCATTCACGAGGTCCTCAAGCAGGCCCAGCAGATTGGGATGATGAGCGACTACCACAGCTGGGCAAATACCTCGGCATAGTACTGGACAGCAAACTGGCATGGAGACCCAATGTAGTGGAACGGGTGAAAAAGGCCACCACTGCACTTTATGCATCCAAGAAGATGTTTAGTAGCACATGGGGCCTGTCACTCGCTCTGATGCATTGGATCTACATCTCGGTGGTGCGACTAACTCTGCTGTATGGAGTCCTAGTGTGGTGGCAAGCTACTGAAAAGAAGACGTATCACAAGCTAATGGAACGAACCCAGCGGCAGGCTCTGCTCTGTATTACAGGAGCGCTGAGGTCAACGCCAACCAAAGCACTCGAAACCATACTCGGAATCGACTCCTCGACATCTACGCTAGGCTGACTGCAGGAAAGGCAGCACAGCGCTTGATTGCGTCGGGGAACATGTCTCCCCAAAGATTCGGGCACAGTTCAATTGGAATGGACATGATCAGTATCACTGACTACATGATCCCCCAAATGTGCCCTGAAGAAAAAACAAACCTCTTTATGGGACCCGAAGACTGGAAAGCGGCATGGGACCAGACTTAACACCTTAACATATACACTGACGGCTTCAAGATGAATGAAGGAGTAGGAGCAGGTCTATACTGTACGAACCCTGAAATAAGTTCGTCCTATAAGCTACCCGACCGATGCAGCATATTCCAGGCGGAAGTCTTCGCCATCAAGAAGGCAGCAGAGGTCGCTCAGCTCACTGAGCGACCACACAACGCGGTTAACATATTCGTAGACAGTCAAGCGGCGATAAAATCCATGCAGTCGTCCGCGGTCAGTTCCAGAAGTGTCCTGGCAAGCAGGCAGGCACTAGACTCACTAAGCACGACTAAGTCAGTGCAGATCTATTATGTTCCCAGCATCGAAGGAAACGTTCTGGCTAAGGAAGGCGTCAGGCTGGTAAACGTGAGGCCGGTATCCCTAAGGACGCTACAAAGCGACCTGGAGAAGCAAGCCAAAATTAAGACAGACAGCAGGTGGAAGAACACCACTACCTGCAGAATCTCGAAAATCATGTGCAAGGAACGCAATGATAATCTCAGCCACTTCCACGGAAGGATTGCAGACTGCTAGTGGGTATACTCACAGGCCACTGCCTGGCTGCGTTGCATGCAACCAGGCTAAACATCACCAACAGCGACATCTGCAGGAAATGCAATGAACCCGGGGCTGTCGAAACCATGGAACATCTCATCTGCCGCTGTCCGGCTCTCTCAAGGGCAAGGGGAAGATACCTGGGCGCACCGATGCTGGTATCACTGGAGGATGCCTCCAAGCAGTCGCCAGGGAAACTGCTTGCCTTTGCCAGAAACACCTCGATTCTGGGGGACTTCAGAACCTCAGAAACACCCTCGTAAGGTTCATACAAAGATCCGGATGACTAAGGGCCATTCTGGCCTATGATAGGCCCCGTAGAGCAGCCGTCCGGTGCAACCTAACCTAACCTAACCTAACCATGATGGATAGTAGTCGTACGATGGTTTAAAAAAATTCTACAATTAGAGAGTGGATTAATAAGATTGTTAAGCTAGTGAGCTTTTTCACTAGCTGTTGAGATTTAAAGAACGGTTATATATATACAGTATGTCAAGAAACTCTTTACACATTGAAAATAAATTTTATTTTTTGACTTTGGATACGAATATTAAGGCTTTTTATTTGAAATTATAAAGTTTTTTTAATGGATAACAATTCAGTGATATGTCTTAAGTAGTACGAAAAAAAAAAGAAGGAAAATTATAAATAGGCAACTTATAAATCAACAAAAACAATCATGACTCATGTTTGACACTGTCAAGAAACTCTTTACACATTTCGTTTTCGACTTCTGTTTTGATCTCATTCTACGAAAAAACGGTACTTTACCGTGTAACGAACCGTTTTTGTGTCCGCTTGCGGTAGCTGGGCTCGCTCAGCGGTCACTGGGCTCAATGCAACAAATTTATAGGTGTTGCCTGAACGATAAATAATAAGACGGGGTTTTCTATTTTGATATCGTTTATTATCTCTGAGCGTTCTTAGGACTAGTTTAGGGCTAGGGCTTATGGCTACTGCTTATATTACTGCTCCTCTGTTATACCGGGGAATCGGTCAGTCGCGTGGCTGATTCCAGGCGTAGCGGCGTCGATGCCAGTATTCAGGGGCCAACGATTTCAGCAACTGCTTCGATCCGCCACTCTGAATTCGCACTCGACGGTTCGCCCTTCTCTTGATTCACCACTGACTGCTCTACAATCCCTGTCTCGGTATTCGACTCACTCGGATTCGTCCTGGTCCTGTGTCTCCTTGTTTTTCTACGTTGATCCTCTCCTTAATCAGCGTTCGCTGGCTCGCTATTGGACTTCACTTTCACTTTCCACTTGTTTCTCTCGGCCGATGTCGATCACTCCACTTGACTTGCGCGCGCGTAATAAGAGACCCGTTGTAGGCGTCGGCCTCCTTTTATAGGCCGCGCTTAACGGGACCTCCGCCGCCAGTAGATTTCCATCGGGCCTTCGAGGGTCCCCACGGTCTTCGTAACGGGACCCGGTCGGCGACCCGTCCAAATGCCCATATTTGGACATGCGTTGGTCCGCTGCCGGTCCACTCCCGTGGGTTCCCTCCTTCCAGTGAGAGCCTCTCGCCACTCGTGCTCTCTCCCCTAACGGTGGGCTATCCGCCCCTCTCAGGAGAGAGACCGCGGCGAATTTGGCGGCCTCCGGATATCCGGACCTGCCGGGCCATCATATTTATCCGGCCCACGGGCCATCATATTTATCCGGCCCGTCAGTCATATCCGGCCCGTCAATCATATCCGGCCCGTCAGCCTCACCACTGTTGTGAGGCCCACGGTTCCTCACACTCCCCTCCTTCTTACTAAAGCGAAAACTCCCTTTTTCGCTGAACCCCCATAGGCCCCCCTCCGCCCTTCTTTTAAATTTAGGACTGTTGGCGCGCGCGCCCTTTGTGATCGCTGGCTCTGAGGCGCCCTCTGCCGTCGCCCGCTCCCTGGCGCCCTCTAGCGCCATCGCGGGTCCAAGGGTACCAGCTGGTGGTGGTCTGCGACCCAGAGGTGCTCTTTCGCCTCCTCGGCCTATCGGGTCGTACCGTGGGTAGGCCCCCCCTGCCAGCTGATCAGGGTCGTTGCCCCCCCCCCCCCCCCCGGTAAGTCATTGTATTTTCTATTTTATTTAATTTTTTTATTTTATTTTATTTTCTTCCCTTTTTTTTCCTCGCCTTAGCGACCCTCCCGGAACACCTCCGTCCGGTCGGCCGTCTTCGATATGCGGTATCGTCTCCCGCCTTCACTCACCAACTTTTTGACGCGCCGGCCGTGCACGCGGATCCGCGCCTGGGCGCGCGCCACAGCTGCGGGCCACTCATCCTCGGGCACGGGTACCCAGTCCACCCGGGCGGGTGCGGAGCCCTGCCGCTGCAGTTTCGGCCGTTTGACCTCCGCCCGCGGTTCGGGGCACGATGCCTGCCGCTTGAGGCGTGGTGTGTCGCCTGCCGATGCCAAAGGAGCCGGC
Source organism: Drosophila azteca (assembly GCA_005876895.1). Classification (NCBI taxonomy): domain Eukaryota; kingdom Metazoa; phylum Arthropoda; class Insecta; order Diptera; family Drosophilidae; genus Drosophila; species Drosophila azteca. Next base: position 19,857,498 of record VCKU01000095.1, read on the forward strand.
CACTGCCACGGCCCGCGCTCCCAGGGCTCCGTTGCTGCCGCCGTGTCTGCCGCTGCCGCCGCCGTGTCTGCCGCTGCCGCCGCCGTGTCTGCCGCTGCCGCCGCCGTCCCTGCCGCTGCCGTCGCCATCGCTGTCGCCGCCGCCGCTGCCGCCGCCGTCACTGCCGCTGCCGTCGCTGCCGTCGCCGTCGCCGTCGCTGTCGCTGCCGCCGTGTCTGCCGCCGTGTCTGCCGTTGTCGCTGCCGCCGTGTCTGCCGCCGTCTCAGCCGCCGTCTCTGCCGCCGTGTCCGCCGCTGTCGCTGCCGCCGTGTCGGTATGGTTGGCAGCCGCCGACCGCCCCCTCGGATCTCGAGGGTGGCACGTCCGCGGCTCCTCCCACACCCGGGCCTCCTCCGCCGGTGGGTCCTCCGCCGGTGGGTCCTCCGCCGTCGCCACGCCCGATGCCCACGATATGTGGAGCACCTGGTGGTGCCACAGCAGCCCGTTGCGGACTGCTGACCGCACCTCCTGGCTCACAAACGGCCCCACCACCGCCCGCTCTGGCCCGGCCCACCGGTGCTGTTGCTGCTGCTGCTGTTGCTGTTGCTGCTGCTGCTGCCACTGCTGCTGCTGCTGCTGCTGCCATTGCTGCTGCTGCTGCCACTGCTGTTGCTGCTGCCGCCATTGCTGATGCTGCTGGGGTTGGGGCTGCGGGGAATCCGCCTGTTGCTGGTGGGTGGCTGGACGCTCCTCCCGCCGTGTGTACAAAGGAGCGGGCTCCTCGGGAATGGGGACCTCCGCCGCCTCCTCTGACACCAGCTCCCACAGGCCCTCCTCCTCGGCCTCAGCCTCCTCGAGCCGCCTCCGCCACTGCTCCTCCACCGTTTCGGGCCGCGCCTCGTCCTCCACTCGGGGCCGCGCCGGCTCGCCGTCGTCGCTCGCGACCTCGCCGTCGCCATCCTCCGCGACTTCGTCGTCACTCCCGCCGCTGTCGTTGCTGTTCCTGGCCGCCATCCTTTCGCGGATCTCGGCGATCCGCCGCCGCAGCTGGACCGTGTCCTCCTGCACGCGCTGCTTCTCGGCCTGCAACATTTCGGCCGCCCGGCACGCCCAGTCCATCTCCTCCGCGGTTAGCCACTCCACGATGACGACCTCGTCGTCGTCGTCGTCGTCCGTCGCGGCCCGGCTTCCGCCTGGTGACACCACTGGCGTCACTGTCCCGCCCTCCGACGGCTCGGGCGACACCAGTGGTGACGCCATCACCTGCAGCTCGGGGGATCCGTCCGACCGCCTCGCCACGTCTCTACGCGAGAGCAGGTTCGCCCGTCGCTGACGTGTGAGGCGGACCTCGTACCCCCCTCCCTGCAGAATGGCGTTCTGCTCCTCCACAAACCTCTCTACGAACTCGAGTGTTGTCCCCATTTTTTTTTTTTTTGTGCTTTTCCTTTTTTTTTGTGTTCACTTACTCCAATTGTGTCGCAAAGTGCCGCCTTCCCGACACGTGCCGCCTGTTATAGCCTCGTCCCACCGTTCCGGGCAACGGTGAATCTCATCCCACCGCTCTCATCTCCCGGAATAACTGATTTTTTCCCATAGATGAGCGCGGTGAGAGCATACAAGGAATCACTGCTCTCTTCCTTGTACGCTCTCTCCTCATCCACTTTCGCCGCACCGTTGCCCCCGCTGTGTCTGTTATTGTTTACAGTGCTATGTTAATAACCAAACTTTTTTTTTTTGTGTTGGATATCCGTTTGATGGATTGTTTTGTGTGTTGTTTTGATGTCCATCGAACGGACTGTGCCGCGCTATCCATCTCCTGATGGACCCACCTCCCGTTCGTGGAACAGAGGATGGCCAGTTCTGGCCTCGCCGTGTTGTGAATTGTTTGTGTATTGTCCCACTGACGGACTGTGCCACGTCCTCCGTCCCCTGATGTTGGCTCTCCGTTCGTTGGATTATCTTGTGAACAATTTGTGTGTTGTCCAACTGACGGACTGTGCCGCGTCCTCCATCTCCCGATGTTGGCCATCCGTTTGTTGGATCTCCTTCTTCTTTTTGTTTGTTTTTGTGCTGTTTGTATTTGTTTGTGTTTGTCCATCTGATGTATCCACCTCCCGTTCTCGGAACAGAGGATGGACACCTCTGATTCCTGGGCGACTCCCCATCTGGCTTGGCGAAACCTGTCTGCCCCGTGCGCTGTTCAGTTCGCCCCATCCTCCCGGTGAGTATGCCCAATCGGTGTGACATTTTACTCATTCATCTCCTTCCAGCTCGCCCTCTGCCTTCGATATGAGGCGTCCGCTTCGAAGCCCCCCGCGATCAACAGGTTCTTTGACCTTTCGCCCGGGCTTGACTTCTCGGCGGCCATTCCCAGGCCAGCTTCTCACGCCCTCGGCCCGAATCTGGCTAGGTGGTACGCTCAGGCAGAGGCTCGGACGCGAGGATCATCCGACTCCTCGCCCGGTAGACCACGCCTGAGCTGCACCTGCTCTGTCGGGTCCGACGCTTCTAGCTGGCCCGGACTCCCACATCGAAGCGTGAGCCTGGACCCACTCATCACCACCGACCAGCCCCCACCGGGCCTCGGAGCTTTCATCCCCGCGCACCGCGCTTTGGGTTCCCCCTCCCCTTCTGGTTTGTCTGCCCCTTACACACAATTTGTTTTCTGTGATTTTTCATCTGTCTTTTTCTCTTTTTTTTTTTTTTTTTTTTTTTTTTTTTTTTTGCTCTTCCAGGCATCTTCCACGCGTCCGTCACCATCTTCAACTGTCGCCGTTAATGTAGCTAATTTTAAGTGTGTCCTGCGTGGCACTCCGAAATGTGTCCTGCGTGGCACTCCGCAATGTGTCCTGCGTGGCACTCCGAAGTGTGCCCTGCGTGGCAATTCACACCCTCGCCCTGCGTGGCAAATTACACCCTCGCCCTGCGTGGCAAATTACACCCTCGCCCTGCATGGCCAATCAAACATTTCTGTGTCGTTATTCTTCTGCTTCCTGGGTGACGCCATTCTCCTCCCTCGGTTGCGGCTTTAGGTCCCCTATATGCGCCATCCTCTCTTTCTTGTCTCCTTCCTTTTTCAATCTGACGATCACCGGCGACACAAAGCTTACTATTTGATAGGGTCCTTCGTATTTGGATGCCAGCTTGGCTGCAAATCCCTCCGCTGCGTTCGAGAGATGATGCTGTTTGGCCCACACCACCTCTCCCACCTTAGGCTTCCATGGCCTCCTCCGTAGGTTATAGTGGCGGGCTTAGTCTTGGGCAGCCCTCTCTAAGTTGCGCCGCACTAGCTGGAACAGCTCTCTTAGCTTTTGGGCATTTTCCGTGGGCGTTTGCACTTCTTGCCCTGTACCGACGGTTTCCTCGTCATACAGGGCCCCTGGCAGGCGGGGCTCCCTTCCCTGCACTATAAACGCCGGGGAATATCCAGTTGATTCAGACACCCCTGTGTTTACTGCCAGCATCAGCTCAGGCCAACTTTCGTCCCAGCATCTTTGGTCCCGCTCGCAGAATTGTGCCATCATTGTCTTGACTGTCCTGTTTGTGCGCTCTGTCGGGTTCTCCTGCGGCGTGTATGGTGCCGTGAATTGATGGCGCACTCCCATCTGCTCCAGAAATCTTTTGAAGATTCTGCTGGCAAACTGCACCCCGTTGTCCGTGATGACCACCTTGGGCACTCCGAACCGGGCCACTATCCGCTCCCGAAATGCCTTTGTTAGGGCCTCTGCCGTCGCTTTACGCATCGGCACCAGCTCCGTCCATTTTGAGAAACGATCCACTATAACCAGCAGCATAGAGTTCCCATGTTTCGACCTCGGCAGAGGTCCCACAAAATCTGCGCATACGGTCGCCCACGGCTCCTCCGGTATCCGTGTCAGCATCTTCCCCGCGGCTTGCAGCTGACTCGGCCTGTATCGTAGGCACTGTATGCACTTCCGGACATACCGTCTTACGTCCCTGTGCATCCCCGGCCAGTAGTACCGCGCCGCGACCCGTGCTGCTGTCCTCCTCCCTCCGGCATGACCCGCTCCTGGGTCATCATGGTTCTCCCGTAGCACCCTCTCCCGGGATTCCTTGGGAACACAGAGTTTCCAGGAGACGACCTCTTCGCTTCCAGCTTGATGCGGGATATGGCGATAGAGGTTCCCTCCCTTCTCCACAAAGTCCGGGTACTTTTGAGGCTCCTTCCGAACCCTTTCCTCCAGGCTCTTGAGCCATTTGCACGGCCGCTCCGTCCTTCCCTCGTCGTCCTCTCCCCCTTTGGCTCTTCGGCATTTCTCCGCCAGTGGTTGTCGAGAGAGTGCGTCCGCTACGACGTTCAGCTGGCCCTTCCTGTATGACACCTCGAAGTCATACTGCTGCAGCTCTAATGCCCACCGGGCCACTCTGCCCGACGGGCTTTCGATGCTGTTCAGCCACTTTAGTGCCATGTGGTCCGTGATCACCTTGAAGCGGTATCCCTCCAGGTACGGCTTCAACTTCCTGACGGCCCACACTATGGCCAGGCACTTCTTTTCAGTAGCCGAGTAGTTCTTCTCGGCGGCATTTAGCGATCTGCTGGCATACGAGATCACCCTCTCTCCCTTGTCCGTCTCCTGTGTGAGGATCGCTCCCAGCCCATAATCGCTGGCATCCGTTTGAAGCACGAACTTCTTGGAGAAGTCGGGACATGTCAGCACTAGATCGGCCACTAAGCTATCCCTTACAGCTTCGAACGCTTTTTGCCGTTCTTCGGTCCACACCCAATCCGCTTTCTTTTTCATTAGCGCCGTCAAGGGTTGTACCAAGGTCGCGAATCCAGGCACGAATCGCCGGTACCACGATGCCACTCCCAGATACTGCCGCAATTCCTTCACGTTTGACGGCGGTTTTAACTCTGCGATGGCAGCGACCTTCTCGGGATCCGTGCAGATCCCTTCGCTCGTCACCTTATGACCCAGGTACCGCAGCTCCTTCCGGAAGAACTGGCACTTTTCGGCGTTTAGCCTTAAATTTGCTCCCCTCAGGCGGTGGAACACCTCCTTCAGGTTCTCTCGGTGTTCCTTTTCCGTCCTTCCAATGACTATGATGTCATCCTGGTAGGCGAAGGCGTGAGGCATCATCTCCGGCCCAATCACTTGGTCCAGCACCCGCTGGAAGGTGGCCGAGGCCGAGTGTAGTCCAAACGGCATCACCTTCCACTGGTATAGCCCCTTGCCCGGCACCGTGAATGCCGTGACCGCCCTGCTGTTCTCCTCCAGCGGAATCTGCCAGTATCCGTCCTTCAAATCGAGGCTGCTGATGAACCGCGCCTCCCGTAACTGGTCGAGGATATAATCAATCCTCGGCATCGGATACGCGTCCTTTATGGATTTCGCATTTATTTGACGAATATCCACGCACAGCCTCCACTTGCCACACTTCTTCTTCACCATCACTATTGGTGAGCTGTACGGGCTCTTTGACGGCTCGATGCATCCTATTTCCAGCAGCTCGTCCACCTTCTGGTTTATCTCCGCTTGCATTTTGGGGTTCTTAGGGTAGTATCTTTGCTTGATCGGCCGCGGATCACTCATGGTGATGGTGTGCATGGCCACATTTGACACTCCCTTCATCCTGGCAAATTCGGCAAGTTCCCGGGCCAGGAACTCTGCCACAGGCTCCTCATCCCTGGGGCTCTCGACCTCGGCTTCCGCTGAGGCAACCTCTGCCGCCGCTTCAGGTTCTGGGGCCTCGGCCGGGCTTTCGGCTTTCGCCACAGACAGCCTCTCGCCGCTGCCCTCCTTCTTCCGATCTTCGGCGTGGATCACGACTCTGTGCCCCGCACAGATCACCTCCGCCCCGACCGCTCGTAGGAAGTCCCACCCCAGAACCAACTCGTCGATCACCCCTGGTAGGACGAGCAGTGGCATGAGGACCTCCTTGTCCCCGAACTCCACCTCCACCTCCATCTGGCTTGCCACCATTTGTGCGTGGCCGTCTGCCATCCGCACTTGCCTTCGCACCGCCACTTCTCTTCCGGCGCCTCCCAGCCGGTCCGCCAAGGTACGGCTGACGAAACTGCTCGTGGCCCCCGTATCCACCGTGGCCCGAAACGCCTCCTCCCCGACTCGCACCACCGCGGACAACTGCGTCTCCTCACTTCTCAGTTGTCCGACTAGGCTTGAGGGCCGGCTTCTTGCGACCCTGGCACGGCCCTTCGTGGCTGGGGTCGCGGGGCGTTTCCCGACCTACGGCAACATTGCCACGACGCAACGCCCACTTTACCACACATCCAACAATATGTGATTGGACGCGCGCTGCACTCTCTACTCCAGTGCTCACCACTGCCGCACCGGCGGCAGGCCTGCGCCGGATTCCGGACGTAACCGTTCTCGATAGGAGACACCTCCATCCTCGCGGCGTCTGTGCCCACGGGTGCCCTCGCTCGACTTGGAACCTCTGGCTGACCGTCCAGGCATCGGCGGCACGCCTCTGCCGCCGCCGGCTTGTTGAAGGGATTCGCGGCTCGCGCCCTTGACGCTGGGTTCTCTCTCTGGAACTCCGCCCGATCCCTTTCCAACGCCTCGAACTCGTCAGCCATCACCATCATCTCGTCGAGACTCCGACACCCGTACGGCCGCATGTACGCCCTCAGATCCGGCATGCTGTTCTCCTTGATGCGCTCGGTCTGCTCGGCCTGGGAACATTTCAGGGGTCGCATCAGCGTCTGCATCTCCACCATATATTCCTTGAAAGGCTCGCTCCACCCTGTTTGCGCATCTGCACGTCCTGACGGAGCTTATCGAAGTAGCCCCGCGGCAGGAAATATGCCTGGAAGCTGGCCGAGAAGTCCTCCCAGGTTCTCCACTGGCGATTGCTGGCGACAAACCACATCAACGCCCTCCCTTTCAGGAGCTCGGGCATCGCCCTTGGAATAAGGTCCGGATTCAGCCCGTATGTTTCGGCAGACCACTCGACCTGTTCCAAGAACTCGAGAGGTTTCGTCGTACCGTCGAATCGGAACGACCACTCCCTCACCTGCTTCGCCACCTTGGCGTAGTCTTGGTGTGCCGGCCTTGTGGTTTGTGGCTCCTGCCTGCGCCCTTCCTCCCAAGCACGGCCCCTATCTTCCTCCATCTTCACCAAGCGCCTGGACCAGGGATCGAGCCTCTCTCTTTCAGGCTCCGGACTGAAGTCCCGCACGCTCCTCGGGCGTGTCTGCCGTGGTATCGGCGTTTCTCTTCCCTCTCGAGAGGCCGAGGCCTCTCGCGACCTCCCTGTCACGGCGGCGGCCGAATACTCTCGAGAGGGCACCGATAGGCTTGCGATCAGCTCGCTCTGGATCACTGCCGGCGACTTCCACAATGCAGCCGCCTTTGCGTCGGGTGGCAGCGTCAGCCGATCCCCAGTAGCCTGTCTGTCCTCCTGCCTGGGCGTCGCTACTGCCCCCCTCGTCCTATCCTCCCACTCCTCTAGGAGGTCAGCCCACTCGGGCTCCTCGCCGTGGACTTTCACCCACTCCTTGAAGGCTCTCCTCATCTCGTCTAAAGTGCCTTCCAGCTGCACGCCGAAGGCCCGGCCGCACTGGACCAGCTCCTCCTTCTTTAGGCGGTGGACCCATTGTCCCTTTCCCATTCTCGCTCAAATCTCGATATCCTCTTCCCTCCGTATAAATTATTTGTCGTGAGGCCCCACGTTGGGCGCCAGTTGTAACGAACCGTTTTTGTGTCCGCTTGCGGTAGCTGGGCTCGCTCAGCGGTCACTGGGCTCAATGCAACAAATTTATAGGTGTTGCCTGAACGATAAATAATAAGACGGGGTTTTCTATTTTGATATCGTTTATTATCTCTGAGCGTTCTTAGGACTAGTTTAGGGCTAGGGCTTATGGCTACTGCTTATATTACTGCTCCTCTGTTATACCGGGGAATCGGTCAGTCGCGTGGCTGATTCCAGGCGTAGCGGCGTCGATGCCAGTATTCAGGGGCCAACGATTTCAGCAACTGCTTCGATCCGCCACTCTGAATTCGCACTCGACGGTTCGCCCTTCTCTTGATTCACCACTGACTGCTCTACAATCCCTGTCTCGGTATTCGACTTACTCGGATTCGTCCTGGTCCTGTGTCTCCTTGTTTTTCTACGTTGATCCTCTCCTTAATCAGCGTTCGCTGGCTCGCTATTGGACTTCACTTTCACTTTCCACTTGTTTCTCTCGGCCGATGTCGATCACTCCACTTGACTTGCGCGCGCGTAATAAGAGACCCGTTGTAGGCGTCGGCCTCCTTTTATAGGCCGCGCTTAACGGGACCTCCGCCGCCAGTAGATTTCCATCGGGCCTTCGAGGGTCCCCACGGTCTTCGTAACGGGACCCGGTCGGCGACCCGTCCAAATGCCCATATTTGGACATGCGTTGGTCCGCTGCCGGTCCACTCCCGTGGGTTCCCTCCTTCCAGTGAGAGCCTCTCGCCACTCGTGCTCTCTCCCCTAACGGTGGGCTATCCGCCCCTCTCAGGAGAGAGACCGCGGCGAATTTGGCGGCCTCCGGATATCCGGACCTGCCGGGCCATCATATTTATCCGGCCCACGGGCCATCATATTTATCCGGCCCGTCAGTCATATCCGGCCCGTCAATCATATCCGGCCCGTCAGCCTCACCACTGTTGTGAGGCCCACGGTTCCTCACAACCGTTAGGTTTGCTTATTGCGTTGTTTAATGCTGCTCTGTTCTTGGTTTGCTTTTGATTTGGTTGTGAAATTTGGACCTAAAGACGATTTTATTTAATTTTTAAAATGCCTGGCAAACGATTGAGTTTTGACCTCATCCAACTGATATACTACCATCATCAGTTGGGCAAATCTGTTGCGGACTTGGTGAAAATGTTTGCAGTTTCAAGAAAAACTATTTACAACGTTATAAATCGCGCACAAAATGAAGGGAGACTCGAATTAAAACATGGAAGTGGCCGTAAACGGAAGATTGGCAAACGAGCAGACCGCCTAATCATGCGGAAAATAGACCAAAATCCGCAAATTTCCGTAAGGACGCTTGCCAAGGAGCTTGAGGAAGAAGGAGACTTGGTTGTGTCGCACGAAACTATTCGTCAGGCCATTCTACGGCATAAGTACTCTTCAAGAGTGGCAAGAAAAAAACCGCTGCTTTCGTCGATCAACGTGGAGAAGCGCTTTACTTTTGCTGTAAGCATGGTAGAAAAGAAAAATGAACTCTGGAATGACGTCATATTTTGTGACGAAACTAAAATGATGTTATATTACAACGATGGTCCACCCAGAGTATGGCGAAAGCCATTAACTGCATTGGAAAACAAAAATATTATTCCGACAGTAAAATTTGGAAAACTTTCTGTCATGGTTTGGGGGTGCATTTCTAGCCGAGGAGTTGGAAAACTGGCTTTTATAGAAAATACAATGAATGCAGAACAGTACATCCAAATTTTAAAAACAAACTTGGGGCCCAGTGCTGAGAAATTTGAGCTAATAAAGGACAATAAGCCAATATTCAAATTTTATCAAGACAATGATCCCAAGCATAAAGAGCACAATGTGCGGATGTGGTTGCTTTTTAACACTGGTGGCGTCATCGATACACCACCCCAGAGTCCCGATCTTAACCCCATTGAAAATCTGTGGGCCCATTTGAAGAAAAAAGTGGGAAAAAGGCAGCCCAAAAATAAAAATCAATTAAAGGAATTTATAGTGGATGAATGGCAAAAGATCCCCCTAGAATATGACCTACAGAAGTTGATCCATTCGATGAAAAAAAGGCTCCAGCATGTAGTCAATGCTAAGGGAGGGCATACTAAATTTTAAAATTAGTTTAATTCGATGTACAGTCGCCGAAAATGTTGAATTTATAGCTGTGTAAATATTTTGTGTAAAGAGTTTCTTGACAGTGTCAAACATGAGTCATGATTGTTTTTGTTGATTTATAAGTTGCCTATTTATAATTTTCCTTCTTTTTTTTTTCGTACTACTTAAGACATATCACTGAATTGTTATCCATTAAAAAAACTTTATAATTTCAAATAAAAAGCCTTAATATTCGTATCCAAAGTCAAAAAATAAAATTTATTTTCAATGTGTAAAGAGTTTCTTGACATACTGTACTTGGCTTAATGCCAGATTTATTTGTGGTAAATGTATATAGTTATGGATGCGACGAATGACGATTGATGATCTTGAGGCTTCGAATATTCGCTCAAGACTGAATGCAAGGGCTGGCGGCGTAATTGCCGTGCCCTAGGAGGCAATGCTTAACGAGCGGGAGAGAGTACGATTATGAGAGAGCTAGCGCAGTTCGGGCTGCTGCTAAGCCGAGTAGACGAATTCTTATATGTGGATAAGCGAAAGAAAAGCGCTGCCGTGAGTAGGCATATGCGGTAACAATATTTAATACAGATTTAATACAGTGGGCATGGAAATAGCAAACATCGAGATGTGAATTTACTTTAGACCGCACTACTTGCTATGCTTTAGGATGGCTTATACTGCTTGACCCGACAAAGATTAAAAGAATTTTCTTGATTAGCCTTGTTACAAAAGGATTTCAAAGAAAAAAGAAATGGGTTATTAGAATTATTCGATATTATTAGTTCAAAAATGAGAGGGAACGGCTCTACTTTATACCCGGTACTCAGTCACTGTATACGTATTTATGTATATATATGAGCTTACGATTTATTTAATTAATTATATGTTCGCAAAAGAGACGAATTAAATTTTGGCCAAAATGGAAAATTTCAAAAAAATAAGTCGAACCCCATGCTGTATTTTTATATTTTAAAAGTTATCTGTTTCCATTTTTATTTACATATAATTTTTACGTCGGCTGCTACATTTTTATACCCGGTACTCGAAGAGTATAGGGGTATATTAGATTTGTGCGGATAACGGTTGTGTGTAACGCACAGAAGGAAGCGTTTCCGACCCCATAAAGTATATATATTCTTGATCAGCATCAATAGCCGAGTCGATATAGCCATGTCTGTCTGTCCGTCCGTCTGTCCGTCTGTCCGTCTTCATTTGTGCCGATATCTCAGAGACTATAAAAGCTAGGGCAACGAAATTTTGTATTCAGGCTTCTGTGTTATCACACTACTCAAAGTATGTTTCAAAATTTTGCCCCGCCTCCTTCCGCCCCCACAAAGGACGAAAGTCTGTGGCATACACAATTTTGAAGATACGAGAAAACTAAAAACGCAGAATCATAGAGAATGACCATATCTATCAGAGTGTTGAATCTGGATCAGATGGGATTATTAATATAGCCACAATGAAGGAAACCATTTCAAAAGTCATCGTTCCCTCTCACTCTCTCTCACAAGCGACCCCAACTGCTTTGCCCATTCGTATTTTTTGACGCCCAGATCTCAGAGACTACAAGAGCTAGAGCAACCAAACTTTCTATCCAAGCAACTGTGAAATCTCTTCAATACAAGTGTATTTCAAAATTTTGACACGCCCTTTTCCGCCCCCACAAAGGACGAAAATCTGTGGAATCCACAATTTTTAAGATAAGAGAAACCCAAAAACGCAGAATTATGGAAAATATCCGTATCTAATAATTTACTTAAATCACAAGCTCATATGTATATACATTTGTACATATATACTGACTGAGTACCGGATATAAACGTTCCCTCTCGTTACATATGTACACATGTAGAGCTAAATACAAGAGACATGGAAGTGTGTGCGAGAGAGAGAGGGAATCGCTTGGCCCTCGTTGGGTAGCCACTGAAATTTAATTTGTTCCTTCTGGCTATAATAATAATCCGATATGATCCAGATTCGGCAATCTGATAGATGCGGCTATTTTCCATAATTCAGCGTTTTTCGTTTTCGCGTACCTTAAAAATTGTGTATGCCACAGGTTTTCGTCGTTTGTGGGGGCGGAAAGGGGCGTGGCAAAATTTTGAAATAAATGCTGGTTTGATATCACAGGAGTTAGGATAGAGAGTTTGGTTGCTCTAGCTCTTATAGTCTCTGAGAACTAGGCGTCAAAAAATACGAATGGGCAAAGCAGATGGCTTCGCGTGTGAGAGAGAGCGAGAGGGAACAATGACTTTCGAAATGGTTTTCGTCTTTGTGGCTATATTAATAATCAGATCTGAACCAGATTCAATACTCTGATAGAAATGGCCATTCTCTATGATTCTGCGTTTTCTCGTATCTTTAAAATTGTGCATGCCACAGATTTTCGTTCTTTGTGTGGGCGGAAGTGGGCGGGGCGAAATTTTGAAATACATTCGGAGTAGTGTGATAACACAGAAGCCTGGATACAAAATTTGGTTGCTCTAGCTTTAATAGTCTCTGAGATATAGGCGCAAATGAAGACGGACGGACGGACAGACGGACGGACGGACGGACAGACGGACTGACAGACAGACATGGCTATATCGACTCGGCTATTGATGCTGATCAAGAATATATATACTTTATGGGGTCGGAAACGCTTCCTTCTGTGCGTTACACACAACCGTTATCCGCACAAATCTAATATACCCCTATACTCTTCGAGTACCGGGTATAATAACAGAGGTGGTTCTATCCGGAGATGGACAACACGGCACAACGACGAGCAACCCTCGAGATCCGAGGGGGCGGCCCGCAGCTGCCGACCAAACGGGCATCGACGGCAAAAACGGCGGCAGCATCGACAACGACGGCGGCAGCAGCGGTGGCAGCATCGACGGCAGCAGCGGTGGCAGTATCGACGGCAGCAGCGGTTGCAGTATCGACGGCGGCAACATCGACGGCGGCAGCATCGACGGCGGCAGCATCGACGGCGGCAACGACGGTGCCAACGACGGCGACGGCGGCAGCGGCTACACCAGCGGCAGCGGCGGCGACGGCCATGGGAGCGCAGGCCGTGGCAATGGCCGGCTCCCATTGCTGCGTCAGGCGGCCCACCGACTCTGAAGCGGCAGGCCTCGTGACCGTTCGGCCGCCACGGATATCCGGCGGCCACCAATTCGCCGTGGGCTCTCACTGGAAGCAGGGAACCGCGCGTTCGGACCAGCAGCGGCCCGACGCAGATCCCGTTGCGAAGAAGGTGGGAATCATCAGAGAGCTCGAGAGCTATATATATAAAGGTTCTGCCTATATAATGAGGCCGGTGCCTACATTGGGTCTCTTTTACGTACGTGCGAGTGAACGGAAGTGGTTGAACACGAAGACGAAGTCGAACAAGTATTACGGGAAGAGACCGCGAGTGACAAGTGAAAAAAGAAAGCCCCGCAGTATTCAAGATAAATCCGATACCTTAGCACCGTGTGTTTGTGTTTGAGGGAGCTCGACTTTGACTCTTAAAATAAACAAACAAAAACAGCGGCCCGGCGCAGCTGAAATAAACCTAAGACAAAAAAAAAGAAAGAAGCGGTAGGGGGAAAACTGAAAGGAATTTTTATATGCCCAGGCCTACGAGCCGATTACCCTAAATCGAAACATACCTTGTGATGAGGCTCTGGATGCGGTTAAAACGGTGCCAGAGTTCCATGGGGCCCAGGAACAGTACGTCTCCTGGCGCCAGGCAGCAAAGGCTGCCTATAACCTATACGAGGGATTTGTAGGTAGTTCAAAACATTACCAAGCGGTCCCCATAATCAGGAATAAGATTAGAGGCTCCGCTGACTCACTCTTATCATCATTCAACACAGTGTTGAACTTTGAGGCAATCATCAATCGCCTCAATTTCACGTATGCGGACAAGCGTCCACTGCACCTGCTAGAACAAGAGCTTGCCACGCTCCGACAAGGTGGCATGCCCTTGAGAAGAAACTCACCCTCCTCACAAACAAAACAATCATGTCACAAGACGCCGCTCAGGCGCAATACATTAATGAAAAGTATAGGGCCGACGCTCTCCGTGTCTTCATTTCAGGCCTAAGAAGAGGCGTTACGGACACACTGTTTGCGGCGCAGCCTAAAGATTTGCCATCAGCTCTAGCCATGGCGCAAGAAATCGAAGCCAATCACGATAGGCTTGATTTTGCGGCAAATTACTCAAGAGTGCTAGAAGACAAGGGCCAGAACAGAAATAGATACAAACAGGGTGGGCAAAATGATCACTATAAAAGACAATCAAAAAACCCTTTCTACACGAATATTCAGGGCACTCAACAAACAAATATTGACCGTGGCCAAGATAATGAAATGATGGAAATGATGGATGTCGACCCATCTTCCTCTAAACTCCGTCAACCGACTAACTTTCAAAATCAACTGGGAACCAATTAAGGCTCACTGGCGGGGACAAACCGTAATATAGGGCACCAACAGGGTGCGTTCAAGACTCCGGCTAGATCCCAGAGACTATCCGACCAGCGCAGACAGTGGGTTAATCACATCACTCAGGAGGAGCCAGATCAATACGAACAAAAGTACGATCAGTTGGCGTGTGAGGAGGTGGCGGAGATCGATGAAGAGAACAATGCGGGATACGAAAGTGATACTGTCAATTTTGTAGGGGAGATTCACTGCTCCCGTTCATCAAGCGAACAGTGAACATCTTAATAGATACTGGGGCCGCGAAAAATTACATAAAGCCACTAAATGAACTTCAGGGAATTGTCCCTGTAGAGGCTCCATTCATTGTACACGGCTTCAACAAAGTAAATCAAAAATGTTTCCTAACCATGTTCGGCATTAGAAGCCGGTTTTTCATCTTGCCAGAGCTATCAACTTTTGATGGCATCATAGGGCTTGACACGCTGACTAAGGCTGGCTTCAATATAAACTTGGAAACAAAGAAACTCCACTTCGGGCATGAATCTGAAAAAATCTTATTCCACAAGTGCACCAGCGTCAACTTCACGAAAGTAGACGATATCGAAGTTCCACCAGCAATAAGGGAGGAATTTCTCAAAATGATGTCCAACCGTATTAAGGCATTTGCAGATCCAATTGAAATGCTGCCCTTTAATACGGCAATAGTAGCCACAATTAGGACCGAGGATGAGGAACCGATCTACTCAAAGATTTACCCTTTTCCTGTAGGGGCCACTGACTTCGTCAATGACGAAGTGAAAGACCTTTTGAGGAACAGCCATCCAGGTCTCCGTACAACAACCCCATATGGGTTGTCGAAAAAAAAAGGCACTGACAGTTCGGGTTCAAGCAAGAGACGGCTAGTCATAGACTTCCGCAAGCTTAATTCAAAGACCATACCAGACAATTACCCGATGCCTTGACCATCGGTGTCAAAGGAGAAGTCCCAATTCTTCGAGGGACAAGTGGAATTCCTTGGTTTGGTGGTGTTAACTGAGGGCACAAGAACAAGCCCCGATAAAGTCAAGGCCATTCAGGAGTTTAAACAACCCTCCACCCTGTTTGCGGTAAGATCATTCTTGGGTCTTGCCAGCTACTACAGGTGCTTCATAAAGGACTTCGCTCAGATAGCAAGGCCAATTTCCAGCATTTTGAAAGGAGAAATCAGCAAGCAACGCTCGAAGTCTATTCCAATACAGTTTGCTGAGGTACAAAAGCAAGCCTTTGATAAACTTAGGAATATTTTGGCGTCGGAAGACGTTATTCTCCACTACCCAGAGTTTAACCAGCCTAACCACTGATGCCTCAGCCTGTGGCATTGGGGCAGTGCTGTCGCAAGGCAATAGAGCCATAACCATGATTTCTAGGACTCTGAAGGACAGGAAGCTAAACTACGCGACCAATGAAAGGGAACTGTTGGCTATAGTTTGGGCCCTAGATTCGCTTCGTCACTACCTATATGGAAAGAGTGACATTAACATCTACACAGACCATCAGCCATTGATATTCGCAGTCTCGGATAGATATCCCAATTCTAAAATAAATCGTTGGAAGCCTCGCTTACTTATGTAATTGAGGCCACAGACAAACCAGTGAACTGCTTCAGGAATCAAATAATCCTGGAAGAGGCAGACACCCCCTCGAATCAGCTCCACATTCTCTTCACAAAAAAGTCACAAAATTGACTTCGTCAGTCGGGACACACTTCTTGCATCCATCAAAGAGGTGGTTAAGCCTGGGCTCGTTAACGCCACCTATTGCACTCTACCAATTTTGGCGTTCGTGCAGAATGACCTTGTCAAGGCGGGCGCACAGGGCAGCCCAGGAGAATGTAAAGCAGGTGCTGCGCGATTACTACTTTCCAAAAATGGAAAGAATCGCATCAGAAGTGGTATCTAAATGCAGGATATGCCAAAAAGCTAATTATGACAGACACCCTAGAAGGCAAGAATTAGGGGTGACGCCGATACCGGCAAGAGTAGGCGAGTTGATTCAACGTCGATGTAGCAAATGCCCCACCGTTGCACAGCACATCAAACGGACAAGAAGAGCGCTTCCACAGCACCTTGTTGGAAATTGCCAGGTCTTTGAAGTTGCAGCGCCAGGTTGACGATAGGGTCGAGCTAGTCATTCTAGCGACCATCGAATACAACCGTACCATCTACTCCGTCACAAACAAGACGCCCATGGATGTGGTCCACGCAAATTGCGAACTTGGTGAGAAATAATGTTCAAACTGGTAAAAGCCCAGGGCCTTCGATGTGGGAGAAAAAATCCTAATAAAAGCTAACAGCAGGTTAGGAAACAAGCTAACTCCCCTCTGCACGGAGCCAAGGGTATAAGCAGATCTAGGGACCACCGTTCTTATTAAAGGGAGGGTGGTCCACAAAGACAATTTGAGGTAGATAAGCACAATTCCTTACCGACCTTACCGGGGCCGTGGCATCGATGATGGTCCCGAGCGTAGCATTGCGGGAACATACCTAGTGACTTTTGACCGAGTCGCCCTCATCAACGGTACAGAGTACACCAATGGGCTGTGCCGCATTCGATATCCACCAGTGGTGGGTGCCAGGACCACGTGCCCCGCGTACCCCGGCACCCAACAGCCACGCCATCCGCCACACGCGCCTACGCCCAGGCCCGGGGTACCCTGCGCCGCATTCGCTGGCCACGAGTGGAGGGTACTAGCTCCCGCAGGCTGCGTGCGTTCCAGATCCACATCGACTACGATATTCCATAGCACGCCCCTAGTCTGGGCCCCGGCCAAGGCATACGTCGGCCAAGGCTCCGTGCGGAGTGCACACATCACCCGCTCCTCTCCTACACTTCGTCCGTCCGATCCCTCTCTGTGGTCCCCAAATACAAATAATTCTGTATAGGGACCGGGCCTTGGACAGACTGAGAGGCTGTACCCCGGCCTGCGACAGGAACTTCCTTACAGTAGGTGTGGCCGTGTGCGCCGTTCTAATCGGCGTTTTCTAGTGGTTGCGACGCAGGGAGCAGAAGGGAAGCACCATCGCAATTCAACAGATGCTGAAGAACCTGAGCTTGACCGAGGACGGTCAAGTCTTGAGGGGGGGAGTAGTTAACGAGAGTTAACTGAATCTGCCACTGGATGGAGCGGACTCTGCATTATTGTCGAATAAGCAGTTTTCGTCATCTGTGGGATCGCGAACGGCGCGACCGATCTACCGGATACCGGCCGTCAATAAAGACCACTCAAGAGGCGATGGGTCAGCACTTTGGCTGGATAGCAACCGGAGTCTTTGGCGGCAGCGAAGGGCTTGCCTCTGGGAGTTTAGGATACTTAAGTTTAGTCTTTAGCGGTCCGCCGAGTGGCAGCAACACATTCGTTCTCGCCTTGCGGGCCTTAACTACTTATAATCATTTCTTTGTACTTACTTCAACCTAATACAGTTTAGTATCATTAAAGATTGTAAAAGAAATCTATACTTGTGTCCAATTAAAAAATTACTTATATACTTATTTATGTCCACACGGAATTGAAAAAAGGGGCCCCATAGCTAATTTTGGTAAAATGTGTAACTTACCGTTAGCCAAGTTTGTGTTTATTGTCTCTTGTTTCATTGTTGTCCTAAAAGCATTGAAAAATCTAATAATTTTTAGATTATACAACAAACTAAATAAGTTGAGACGCGGTTTTTCTTTTCAATTCAATTTCGTTTTATTGGTAGCAAACGAGTGCAGTGGCTTTGGGCGAACTTCGACCAGTGAAGTCAGGTCCCACTCCACTCTTCCCATCAACCATCGTCGGCCGCACGCAACCCAATTCGCCGTCGGCGATCGCGAATGTCGGCTTGCGGGCCACCTGAAGATGGATAGGCGTTTTGCCTCTCTTCTCTCTTAAACTAGGTTTTTTCTGCTCCAACATTCCGGCCCCGCTGAAGACCTCCGGTCTTCAGCACGTTGGCAGTGGTGCCAGTTTGCGGATGGGCCGTTTAATGACGCCGGCTGGCGTTCTTACTTCGGCCACCCGCACCTTGCCGTCCTCTCCAGTTGTCACGCGCGTCACGCGCCCTATTATCCATCGTTGTGGGGGGGTGTTGTCGTCGTGCACCAGCACGACGGCTCCTTCGGCCAGATTGGCCTCGCCCTTGCTCCACTGGGCTCGCTGCTGCAGACTGAACAGGTAGTCCCGCGACCACTTGCGCCAAAAGCTCAGTTTGAGCGCCAACAACTGCTGCCACCGCTTCAAGAATCCGAGTGCGGGCTTGTTGTTGGGCTCTTCGGGCGTGGATTCGTGCGGCAGGCCCAGCAGCGGTTGGCCGATGAGCAAGTGCCCAGGGGTGATGGCCTCCCCGTCGTTCGGATCGGTGGTGTCCGCCACGAGGGGCCTGGAATTGAGCAACGCTTCGACCTCCACCAGATGCGTGCTCAATTCGTCCGGCGTGAGGTTGGCGTCGCCTGCCCCTCGCACCAGCCTGTGTTTGGCTGCCTTGACTGCGGCTTCCCACAGCCCGCCGAAGTGTGGTGCTCTCGGAGGGATGAAGCACCAGTTCACCGCTCTCTCCGCTGCGTAGTCCTGCAGTTCCTCCTTGCTCCGGAGAAACGCCGCTTGGAGCTCCCTCAGCACGTTGCTCGCTCCCACGAAATTCGTCGCGTTGTCGCTGATTATTTTCTCCGGTAGCCCTCGTCTCCCAACGAACCTTTTAAATACATTTAGAAAAGCGTCAGTTGAAAGGTCTGAGACAAGTTCTAGATGGACTGCCTTTGAGGCGAAACAAACAAAAAAGGCAACATACATTTTAACGGGTGGTCTACCTCTGATTCTATAGCTTACGTAGGACGGCCCAAAGAAATCTACGCCAGATACTCTGAACGGCCGACCCTCACGAAGGCGGTCAGCTGGCAAATTTCCCATTATTTGCCCCAACAACTTTGGCTTGTAGCGAAAGCAGTGTACGCATCTTCTAACATGCGCTTTACACACGCTTCGGGCATTGATCACCCAAACTTGCTGCCTCAGCAATCCCACAAGAACCTTTGCACCAGCATGGTAGTGCATAAGGTGCAAATGCCTGACCAAAAGGCTGACCAATTCAGATCCCTTTGGTAGCAACAGAGGGAACTTGGCGTCGTATGCGATAGGGCCGTGTAGCAAGCGCCCTCCTACTCGAATTAACTTAAATTTGATGCCATTTTCATCAAACTCGTGGACGAATGGATTTAACGATTGCAGCATCGGAGCTAGTGCTGCCGATTTTTCCAATAATATATACTCCGTGATGTATGTTGTGCTTTGTACGACTGCGATCAACTTTAAAAACGCAATGTTTCTTTCTGTCGCAGATACAAGATGTGAATCACCTCTAAGCTGCCTGAAACAGAATCGAAGCACGTAGGCCATTATACGGACCAACTTAGCAAACTTCGATTGTCGGTTGATCAATTGCACAATGCAATTAGATTCAGCATCACCTACCCCAAGCGCACATACCACTGCACTCTTCTTATCTTCAGAAGTTTTCACTTCTGACGCTATCTCGAACTGATGAAGTTGAGGCCATCGATCTTTTTCTGCCATTAAAAAGCTTGGCCCATTGAACCACAAGGAGCTCACAATGTCGTCAACATCTGTTCCCCTTGAAACCAAGTCTGCTGGATTAGCATCCGTTGGAACGTGACGCCATATGAGTCCAGTTGACAGTTCTTGACATTCTGCTACTCGATTCGCGACGAATGTACCCAACGTACCCGAATCACGCTCCAACCAATATAGCGTGACCTGCGAATCTGACCAGAAATTTACGCTTTCTATCGTGAATTTGGTCATTGTGGTCGACACTTGTTGCCAGACTTTGGCCAGCAATAGTGCTGCACAAAGCTCTAACCGGGGTATTGTCTTTACGCTCAGCGGAGCTAGCCTCGACTTTGCCGTGAGCAATGATACGCGAACGTCTTCGTCGTTGCATGTTCGCACGTATATGCAGCAACCGTAGGCGTGACTGGATGCGTCAGCAAAGCCGTGAATTTGAACCCCTTGGTACAGCGTCAAACATACGTAACGAGGGATTGAAATTTTGTGCAAATCCCGCAAGGTATTGGTGAACTTATTCCACTCAGTGTGTAGACTCATAGGAATCGCCTCATCCCAATCTACCTTTAGCCTCCATAAGTCATGCAACAGCATTTTTGCCTTAGTGACAATTGGACACAACAAACCAAGAGGGTCAAACAAACGAGAGGCTATCGACAATATATTGCGTTTTGTTGGTTTCAGAGAGGCAAAACTGTCCACGTCCAGATGGTATTTAAATACATCATCTTGAGGTGCCCAGCGCATTCCAAGCGTTTTGACTAAGCTTTGCTCATCAACCTTAATGTTGATTTCCTCATTCTTTCTAGATTGAGTCGGGCAATTGGAAGCCCACTTGGCCAACGGAAATCCTCCTGACTTCAAAATATCCCGAACCTGGCTGCAAATTGTGTCCAGTTCTTTTAAACTGTCTGCACCTGCCAGCATATCGTCGACATAAAAAAAATTGCGAATCACTTCCGCGCCAATGGGATGTGATTGTGCGAAACTATTTGCCAATTCGAATAAACAACGTACAGCCAAAAAGGGTGCTGACGCTGTACCGTATGTAACAGTGTTCAACCTGTATGCCTGTATGTTTTGTGAAGTGTTTTCTCTCCACAAGACAAGCTGGAAGTCTCTGTCTTCCTCAGAAACATTTATCTGCCTGTACATTTTCGAAATATCGGCAGTTACGGCATATTTGTTCAACCGAAAGTTGACCAATGTTGAATACAACTCCCTCTGAATAGTTGGCCCCACCATTAGAGTTTCGTTCAGCGATACTGCTGTTGATGTTTTGCTGGAAGCATCGAACACAACACGAAGTTTGGTTGAGGTACTCTCAGGTCTGAGAACGCATTGGTGAGGAATATAGTAATGCTGTTCTAGAGGAGCAGACTTCAAAATGGACATATGTCCCAAATCCAAATACTCTTTCATGAAGTCAGGGTACATACTTTTGAGAGTGTCATCCTTTGACAGTTTGCGCTCAAGTTGCAAGAAACGCCTTTCCGCAGTTTGAAAGGACAGGCCAAGAACTTTAGGGTCGGTCTTAAATGGAAGTTTGACTTGAAAGCGACCGGAAGACAATCGTTGTACCGTTTTTGCGAAGTACAACTTACAGGCCTGTTGTTCAGCCGTTTGGCGGACAGCCTTCGACTCAATTGGACATTGATCCAATTCCCGGCTTACTAATGAGTCGAGAGAACAACTATACACTTGAGCTACCGAACTCTCATTACACTGTTGCCGAGGCGCCTGTCCAGTACATTTGCCTGCAACAATCCAACCGAGCAATGTTTTTTGCATAATGGGCAACTCGGAATGTAACTTAATTTGCCCAACGCACAATAGCCCATAAAACACTTCAGCTCCCAAGAGAACATCCACCTTAGCCGGCTTATGGAATTCGGGTTCTGCCAATTGAATGTTTTTTGGGATTTTCCAGCTCGATGTGGCAAGTGATTGCCCAGGCTGAGATGTGGAAATCGACTTTAGCACCCAACACTCAGCGGAAAACGTGTGGGAATTCAAACGAGAATGTATCCATGCACAAACCTTAGTTTTACTATCGGTGGTTACACCACCCACCATTGCGATAGCAAGGGAAGTTGGCTCACGTTTAAGCCGAAGCCTCTGTGCTAGGCTCTCAGACATCAAATTTATTTGAGAGCCACTATCGAGCAAAGCTCTTGCTGGATGCAACTGTCCGAATCTGTCTTCGATTTTTACGATCGCGGTAGCCAGAACGACTTGATCCGCATTGAGCACGTGACCTACGTATGCCTCCGACGTTGAGGCTTGAAGTGACGCTGCTTCACCTTGCCCTGATGCAGTGTACCGATGAAGGAGCGAATGGTGAGGCTTTGCGCACACCCTACACTTCGCTGCCTTGCAACTCGACACTGTATGTCCCGTGGTCAAGCAATTGAGGCACAGTTTTTGAGTTTTAGCATACTCAAAACGTTGCATGACGGAAATGGCACTAAACGACGGACAAGAATATAAATTGTGGTCTGCAGACCTGCAATAGGTACATGCAGTCGACGACCTTTGACCTGCACTAGCACACGCAAAGGACGATTTCCGTTGAGGCTTCCTCACCTCGTTACGCACCCTTGACTTGTCACGAGTTGACTCTTCTGCTGCCAGGTACTGGTACCTTCTGTTCAGCTGTTTGGCACAGTCTTCCCAAGAAGGCAGCTTATCATAGTCAAGCTGCTCCTCAAAACGGGATTTGGTCACATGGTCGACCTTTGCCATGACCATGTGAATGCCATGAATGTTTGCCACTAAACTTCGGCAAACGCGTTTTCGGCAGCTGCGATCGCTGGCTCGAATTCAGTGAGCAGTCATGCATGTGTGTGTCGAACCGTGAATTCCCTGAGCAGTCATGCTGCATCTGTGTGTCGGATCTTGGTTTAATTGCATTCATAAACAATGCTTTAGTGACGACACACAGATCCTCCAACGGCCCTCTACTTTCATTGGTTGGACTCAAAATGTCCAACTCTGCCTGCAGGTTCATAGCCTTATCGATATAACCCTCTAAAAGTTCTAGGCGACAAGCTAATTCAGTTTTTTCCGATGAAATCTGCTTCAATCTAAAGGCTGTTTGCACGCGTGCAATATCAGCACTGACCTTTTCAAACCTTTGTTGACACAATGCCAACTTGGTATTTGTTTTAGGCACTGTTGGCCGTTCAGCTGTTGGCCGCTCCACAGTTGGCCTATCGGACTCAGACATAGTTGAAATGCGAAAAAGAACTACCTTCAATACCGTACCCAAAGTTCGCCAAACTATTCACGCTACCCTCGCACACGCACTGCAGCTATGTACCAAAAAACACCAAGCTTGCTTACCCAAACACACAAACGCCCTGGCGCAATATGTGAACAAACAAACGAAAGCGGTCCAAGCGACCGAAAGTAAGCAAGCCCGATGCTCGCTGCTGCCACTTTGTGGGCAACAGGGGTAGAGTGCAAAGTGCGGGGGATCAAAGAGTAAGTGAGAGAATTTGGCGCGAGCGCACGCACAAGACGAAAGTAATACAGGCGCTCGAACCAAGCTGACCTGTATGGTATGCCAAAATGGGGGAGAAGAGAGTAAGCTTTAAATTTGGCGCGAGTGCTCGCACACACAACTAATATGTAACCGATGCAGGCACAGAGCGAGCAAGGTTAACGAACGCACGAAAAATCAGTCGCTGGTGCCCAAGAACCTTTACCAAGCGTTGTGTGTATGTGCAATTGCAAGCAGATGTCTGTACGTGTGTATGTATTTTGTATTGTACGTAGCGGTTAAGTCAAAGCGAACAACCGAAAAGACACTGCGACGCTTTGCGATTGCACAAACACACGACTAATGATATTAAATGCACTAGATAGACCAACGTTTATGATGTACATATATATATTATATTTGGATATAGCTATATACATTTTTAGTTAAATATGTACATATGTTTTGGCGCTTTGGTTATGCACATTAAGTGGTGGTCAGCATGAACATACGTATATATGGCGTAGGTATGTTCGATGAATTCGAACTTATGTACATATGTTTGTACACACGTATACTTGCGAGGAGTGAGTGTGAGTTCTTTTTTCAAGTGCGGTTGTGCTTTCGTGCGAGCTCTGAGTCTGCCGCGCAAGGAATCCACATCAAACCTGAAAAACGGACAAAAGTTGTCTAGAACAACGCTCTGGCTAAGTGGTACGTACCGCGTGCGTTGGCTGATCGTGTCGTTACCTCGACTGGCTGTAGGGGAAAGTTCAATCTTGCCACATACGGGTGGCAAGGGGGGGGTGGAGAACCTTGTTTTGGCGCCTTCCACCATCCACGGTGTTGGTGGCGGAAAAATACAAACAACTTCCACTCAATCTCCTCCGCGCTTTTTGGCTAGCATCGCCACGGAGCAGCTGATCGCGCAGGGTCGCTTCGCCACGGAGTTGCTGGACAGGGGCAGAAACAACGCAGGGCTGCCATACCGATCAACAGACTGGACCGGGCCGGGCCCTACGCCCAACAGCTTTCGAGAGTTGACCACAGGTGGCGCCTCTACCGCAAGAGGTGTTCCTTTTTCGCTGCATAAGCGCAAGGGCGCTACAAAGTACTACAAAGTACTGCATACCACCAGGTGCCCAAAGCAGTGGTCGGCTCCAGTAGGAGACTTCAAGCAGACAGCAAAAAGCCACCGTACCGGCTACTACCAACCCCCCCGCCGAGGCGGTGCTCTGTGGGGCTCTGGTGACCGAGTCGAGGCGGTATAACCTCCACCGGTCGAACACCATAGGGAAACCTTTGGTCAACGCGGGACTGATTGAAGTTCTACGAGCGAGTGGAGACCTGCGAGCAGGGTGGAGGGTTTTGTGCGTCGCTCGGCCTTGCCGAGAACGCCCCCTCAGGGGACGGCACCGCCCCCGGCGCAAAGCTTGGCACCCCCAAGTGCCGCGCCTGCACCGGTGACAGCCGCTTCACCCCAAGGGCAGGATAGAAAGGACATAGATGTCTTCGAGCAGCTGGGTGCCACCTTGACTGGCCTTAATGCCCTACTGATAGGGCAGAGACACGTCAACCAGGTGGTTAGAGACTTGGCAGTGAAGGCCGTCAGACTATACGAAGCCTCTGCTGGCAGAGGCAAGCCGGCTCCGCTGGGCAGCGTAAATACGTCCACTCAGACGTCACCAGTGACAACACTGCCTGCCAAAATGGCCGGTAAGGCCCACCAGCAGGGCAACGATGCAGCGAAGATGGCAGCGACGCCCAAGAGACGGCGAGAGCAGGATCCGGGGCAGCGAACTACGCCATCGAAGAAGAGGCACCGAACTGGGAGCGCAAAACCTGCGGCCACGGAGCCGGTCCAACCGAACACGTGGCAAACGGTGCAGCGGAATAGGTCCACCAAGCCGGTCAGCAAGCCGCCCGGCAAGCTGTCGACGAGGAGCAGACCTGATGCGCTGGTCATAAGCACCAGCGAGCTCTCCTACAGCGAGGTGTTATCCCTCGTGACGCGCAGGAGTGACGGTAGGCTCAATGGAGTCCGCGACAAGGTTTCCAAAGCCCGCCGCACAGCGAAAGGCGAGCTGCTACTGCAGTTGAACGGAGTAGGCTTGGAGTGTACCAAGCAGCTCAAGGACGAGGTGGAGCAGGTGCTGGGCAAGAGCGCAGTCGTTCGGTCGTTCACCGAGCAAACCCACTTTGCCATTCGGGACCTGGACGAGCTGGCGTCGGAAGAGGAGATACTGGCTGCGCTATCTTCACAGACGAACATCCCAGTGGACGCATGCAAGGTGAAGAGTATTAGACCCGGATATGGCAACACCCAGGTGGCGCACTTCTCGGTCCCAGCGAATCTCGCAAGCAGCATTACTGCCTTGCGCACCGTACGCATTGGCTGGACTAGCTGCCCCATTCGCCTGCAGGAAGCGCGCACGCGGTGCTACCGTTGCCTGGAGATGGGGCACACCGCAAGCAATTGCCGCAACCCCGTGGACAGGTCCCAGTGCTGCATCAGGTGCGGAGAATCGGGCCATAAGGCAGCGAGCTGCAAGAGCGAGGTGGCGAAATGCTTCCTATGCATCGCAAAGGGCTTGGCCTCAATCAGTCATCAGGCAGGTGGTAGCAGATGCCCGGAGAGCGTTCCAAACAGCCGTGCAAGATGAAGGTCGTCCAACTGAATCTCAACCACTGTGCAGCGGCTCAGGACCTGCTGTCGCAAACAGTGCGCGAGCACTCTGCGGACCTCGCGGTGCTCAGCGAGCCATACCGGCTGCGAGAGGGCCCTAGGTGCGCTACGGACACATCCGGGAGAGCAGCTCTATGGTCTTGCGGGATTGACGGAGTCCCACTGGTCAGCGTGCGCAGGGGCGTTAACTACGTGCGCGCACTTGTGGGCGACCTGTGGTTCTACGCAGTCTATCTGCCCCCCAGCCTGCAGCTACAGGAGTTCGCTACCACGCTGGACGCCTTGGTGGCGGACGCGAGAGGCCGCCATCCGATCGTCATCGCCGGAGACTTCAACGCGTGGGCGGTGGAGTCGGGCAGCGCTTCAACCACCGCAAAGGGACGGGCGTTGCTCAAGGCGTTCTCTTTCCTCGACGTGGCGCTCCTAAACCACGGAACTCAGCCCACGTTCAGAAGAGCTGGACTGGGCTCGGTTGTTGACCTCACGTTCATCAGCAGCGCACTGTTCGGCTCGTCCTGTTGGACCATTGACGACACATACAACGCAAGCGATCATGTTGCCATATGGTGCACCTTTGGAGTACGCTCTGACCGCCGACATGCCCCAGCTCAGCATGGTCTCCGATATCGCGTCGAGACGCTGGACACGCGTACTTTTAGCTCCCACCTTGAATCCGCGGAGGTCCCTGAAGCAGCAGATAGCACTGAATCTGTGGTTGACAAAACGATGCAGATCCTTAGCCGCGCCTGCGAAGCGAGCATGTCAAGGAGTAGGAGGTACCAGAGGCACCACGACCCAATCTACTGGTGGAACGAGGAGATCGCCGAGGCGAGAAGCAACTGAAACCATGCCAGACGCCGATACCAACGCGCACGCGGATCGGAGGCATTTCAGGAACTCCAGGCGGAATTCCTTGCTAGCAGGAGACGCTTCCAGAAGCTCATCAAGGAGAGCAAGCACAGATGCTTCCTGGACCTATGCGACACCGCGGAACACGACCCGTGGGGCAACGCATACAAGCTAGTGACAAAACGCTTCAACGCCTCTTCCCGCTGCCACCCCAGGGATCCGGTTTCGCTGAAAGGGATTGTTAAACACCTCTTCCCCAGCATGACTGACGAAATCGGAGTGCCCCCACCTGTGCCTTGCGGGCCCACCCCAACCGAGCCCATCACACTGGATGAGATCCGCAGCGCTGCAGCGAGGCTGAAGCCGAGCAAGACGCCTGGCCCAGACGGGATCCCCAACCGAGCGGTGAGGCTAGCAGTGGAGCTCCGCCCCGATATCTTCGCGGGCATGTTCAACAGCTGCTTACAAAGTGGTGTGTTTCCAAATCGCTGGAAAATCCAGCGCCTGGTCCTGCTACCGAAGCCTGGGAAGCAACCCGAGGATCCAGCAGCATATCGTCCGATTTGCTTGATCGACACTGTCGGCAAGCTAATGGAGCGCCTGATATGCACACGCCTTGACAGCGCCATCGCTGCTGCCGGCGGTGTGTCACCGCAGCAGTACGGGTTTAGAAAGGCGAGATCCACGATGGATGCGATCGGCAAGGTAGTCGAGCTAGCTTCGGGAGCGATCGAAGGAAGCAGATGGAAAGGCGGCGCCAAGCAGTACTGCCTGGTGACTACGCTGGACGTTAAAAATGCCTTCAATACGGCTAGATGCCCCATCCTGGAGGCCCTAGAGGTGTTCAACGTTCCGGAGTACCTGCGGAGAATTCTACGAAGCTACTTCAGAGATAGAATCCTGAGGTATGACACCAGCGAGGCGACAGAGGAGCACCAGGTAACTGGAGGCGTGCCACAAGGTTCGGTTCTGGGACCTGCCTTGTGGAACGTCATGTACGACGGTGTTTTTCGGCTGGCAATGCCCGACAACGTCCACCTTGTGGGCTTCGCCGACGATGTGGCAATAGTGGTTGTCGCCAAACAACTTAAGGAAGTCGAGGACAGCTGCAACCTGGCTATCTCGAGAACCGTGCAGTGGCTCTCTTCTGTAGGGCTGGAGATAGCACCCCACAAAACCGAGTCTGTGCTCATTAGCAGCCGGAAAATAGTTGAGACAGCCACCATCACAGTGGCAAATACCGAGGTCAGGTCGAAGAGGGCCATTAAGTACCTGGGCGTGATTCTGGACACCAGGCTGAGTTTCAAGGAGCACCTGGACTACGCCAGCACAAAGGCCGCTCTAACGAACCGGGCAATCTCACGGATCATGCCCAATACGCGAGGGCCGAAGCAATTGAAGAGGCTCCTACTAACCGGCGTAGCGAGAGCCGCGATGCTCTATGCGGCTCCAATATGGCACCGAGCCTGCAGCTTTGGCAGCTACACCCGCGGGCTGAGAGCTACCCACCGCCTGGGAGCGATCAGGGCATGTAGCGGCTTCCGAACCATCTCGGACGACGCATGCCTGGTGCTGGCTGGCACAGCACCCATAGCTGAGCTGGCTAGGGAAAGGGCTGAGATATTCGAAGGAACACACGGCAGGGAGCTGTCTGCCCCTCAAAAGCAGGCAGTGCGCACTGCGGCTAAAGCGCGCACGGTGGAGAGCTGGCAGAGGCAGTGGGATGCGTCGAGCAAAGGACGGTGGACACATCGCCTTATCCCAAGCATCTCGGCGTGGATAAGCAGGCGACATGGCCAGCTGAACTATTACACCACACAGCTCATAAGTGGTCATGGCTGCTTCAGGGGGTACCTGCACCGTTTCGGGCATGAGAGTGCCCCATTCTGCACTTCTTGTGGGGACGAAAGCGTCGAGGATGCCGAACACGTCTTGCTACACTGCGGACGATTCTCTGGGCCTCGAGCGGATCTGGAGAGGACCATAGGATGCCTCTCCGTGGACAGCCTCGTGACGTCGATGTTGGCTAGCGGTGCTAACTGGGAAGCGGTCAGCGCGTTTGCGGCGGCGGTCATGACGGACCTGCGCAAGGCTGAGCGCGAGCGCAGAGGAGTGGTAGAGTAGGCGGAACATTGGCAGTAGCGAAGCATTACCTCACGGCCGTACCGCTAATGCCATGTTCCGCCTACACACTTCCCTATAGCTAGTGTATATAAACTTAGTCTAAGATACTCAATAAACGAATTAAAAAAAAAAACGTATACTTGCGACACTTTCACTTAATGCACATTAATTTGGCCAAATAAGGTATAAAAAGGAAGGTGCCAGAAATTGAGCTGTGTTCTCTGTGTTTGACTGTTAGCACATACACACGCACATATGTATATCACTGCAGTTGATCGTTTTGGTCGGACAAGCGAACAATATATTGCGACACAACGTAAATCAACCGGTGAGACTCAATTTTTGGCACAGAATACCTGCAAACTTTCTAGCGAATCTATAGAAAGTAATCGTCCTGTTTTGGCGTCCATCAGCACTTCAAATTAGGCAGCGTCCAAGATGGCGTGGGTCCAAAAGGGCACGTCTGTGGCACAGTTCAAATTGCAACTTGGCGCTTTTTAACACGCGAGCCTAAGCCACCACTGAGCGAAGAACTGAATTCAAACACGAAAACAAAGAAACCGATGTCCCTGATTCAGGCGCCAATGAAAAATCTAATAATTTTTAGATTATACAACAAACTAAATAAGTTGAGACGCGGTTATTCTTTTCAATTCAATTTCGTTTTATTGGTAGCAAACGAGTGCAGTGGCTTTGGGCGAACTTCGACCAGTGAAGTCAGGTCCCACTCCACTCTTCCCATCAACCATCGTCGGCCGCACGCAACCCAATTCGCCGTCGGCGATCGCGAATGTCGGCTTGCAGGCCACCCGAAGATGGATAGGCGTTTTGGCTCTCTTCTCTCTTAAACTAGGTTTTTTCTGCTCCAACAAGCATATTTTCTCAAACACTAGAGTTTATTTTTATTTCAACGCACAATTTTTTTAAAAATCCCCAAGGCTCCATCGAAAATACTAAAAGTGAGCGACACCAGGTGGCTATCCATTGAGTTGGCTGTATCACGCATTTTAGACCAATGGGACGAACTTAAGTTGCATTTTGATTTGGCCGCAACCAACGAAAAATGCTAAAATCGCAAATGCTCCACGAATTGTATAGTGATCAAATTAATCACTTATATTTAATGTTTTTAAAACCAATTCTGTCGGACATGCAGAAAGGCCAAAAGTGCTTTCAAAGCAATGAAACAAATGCAACAGAGTTGCTTAATGACTTAGTGTTTGAAATCAATTCCTTAAAAAAGTTAATTGTTCCCCCTAACAACGAAATTTATATATTGGATGTGGAAAACTTGGAAGAGCATGCAGAATCCGATATGTACCAAGAGTATGATTTAAAAAAAAAATCAAGTCTTTAAATATCGATGCAGACCTTGAAAAAGAAATTCGTGCCCGCTGCTCTAATTTTGTGATTGAGCTTATCAAGCAGCTAAAGCAGAGTTAGGCAATTTTTCAGATTCTTGTACCGACCGTTAAATAATTTTGATTTCATTTTCAGGCTCCCCGACAATTTCAAAATTGTAAAAAACATCGACGTTTTTTCCGTCGACAAAATTCTGTCAACTAAAAAAAATGCAATTACAGAAATGTTAGAATACCTTCAAGTAGACAGAATAGCAGAAATTGTGCGGTAGTACAATGATATAAATTCCCAGTGGCGAAAAAACACCGCACGTAACCCATTCATGAATTGGTATGCGTACTTCCTTCGAAAATGGGTTACGACTCCCATTACATTTAATGTTGCTTGACCGCTTTAGGGAGTGAATGCCTACAATCTCATCAAGAAAGTGGGCAAAATTCCTAGTTCATTTCGGGCTTCCATTTCACCCAATTATACATATCCTAAATTGAAATGCTGGTTGTGGGCAGACCTTCCACTGAACGACACACGATTTAAAAAATGTGCGCGTTCCTGTGGATACGTGCGACTCGTTTATGCACACTAGGTGCTCAAATGTGTAATGCCTGCACTACCCAATATTTAATGTAGTGTAAGTTGTAATGCGAATACTACACTATCCTTAAAATTGTGCATGCCACCGACTTTCGTCCTTTGTGGGGGCGGAAAGGGGCGGGGCGAAATTTTGAAATACACTTGGAGTAGTGTGATAACACAGACGACTGGATACAAGATTTGGTTGCTCTAGCTTTCATAGTCTCTTTCATAGCCGAAATAGGCGCTAATGAAGACGGACGGGCGGACGGGCAGACAGACATGGCTATATCGACTCGGCTATTGATGCTGATCACGAATATATATACTTTATGGGGTCGGAAACGCTTCCTTCTGTGCGTTACAGATAACCGTTATCACCATAAATCTAATATACCCCTATACTCTTCGAGTACCGGGTATAAAAGGAACTTATTTCGTGGAACAAAAGTCTTGGCACAGTTTTCTTACTTATTTGATTTATTTTTATCTTAAGCCCAATCTGGTCATACTGTCTTATGAAATTCATAACGGGACTTCCCCTTAACCTCGTGCGCTCAAAATCGCAACAAAAAAATTTTTGTTTTCTGAAGCTATTTTGCATTTGGCCGGAATTTTACCAAAATGGAGAATAAGCGCAAAGAATCGAACGTGGGTCAGCGGAAAATTGTCCTTCATATGCACAATGAAGGCAAATCGTATAGGAAAAGAGCCAAAATTATGGAGTTGAGCCGTTTTTCCGTCAGAAGTATTGTTAAGCGCTTTGAAGGAGAAAAAAGTTTGGAAAATGCACCCAGATCTGGACGTCCAAGGTCTTTAACTGACCGTGAACGCAACCAGGTGATCCGAAAAGTCAAGGTGGACCCCAAAATTTCTTCTTCCCAGATTGCCGCTGAGGTCAAGACCGAGTTTGGGAAGGAAATCCAACCGATGATTGTCAGAAGGGCCCTGCATGAAGCTAACTATCATTGTCGTGCTGCTAGAGGTCAATAAAAAAAAACGTTTAGCCTATGCTAGAAAGTACTTGGGCAAGAAAATTATATTCTGAGATACGGTGCTCTTTTCTGATGAAAGCAAATTCAATATTTTTCGATCCGATGGCCGTCAACACGTATGGAGAAAGCCAAACACTTAATTGGAGAAAAATAACTTGCCGCCCCCAGTGAAACACGGCGGCGGGGGAGTCATGGTGTGGGGATGCATGTCATCGGCGGGTGTTGAAGCACTCGTATTCATCGAGCGAATAATGAACAAAGAGTATTACCTTGAAATTTTGAAGGAAAATTGTAAAAAAAGTGCCTTAAAGCTTAAGATGCCGGGGTCTTTTATTTTTATGCAGAACAATGATCCCAAGTATTCTGGCAGAGATGTGCAAATGTGGATCACGTGGAATACCGCACACTTGCTACCACATTCCCCCGACCTTAACCCGATTGAGCACCTGTGGGATGAATTGGAGAGATGAATGAAAAAACATAAGGTTTCGTCCCAAAATGACCTTAAAAAGGCATTATTGGAGGAATGGGCCAATATTTTGGATGAAAAAACAAAAAAGTTGGTTCATTCCATGCCTAGGCGTCTGAAAGCTGTAATCCAGCAAAAACGACTACCAACAAAATATTAATTTTACTTTTTACTATTAAAAAAAACATTATTAGGTTAGGTGTGCCAAAACTTTTGTTCCACGATATAAGCAGCTTTTTTTAAGTTTAATTAGTTTTTAGATCGCTGTATAAAATAAAAAAAAAATTCCTTTCAATAAACAAATGCTAACTCTAAATATATATATACAAATTTAATCATTAAAATGCAGCATTAGCCTGGAAATAGCACTTAAAGTTGAAATTTGCAGCGTGCCATCACTTTATGGGGTCGGAAACGCTTCCTTCTGGGCGTTACACACATCCGTTATCACCACAAATCTAATATACCCCTATACTCTTTGAGTACCGGGTATAAAAACATAGTATCCAAAAATTCATAACACAAATAGCACCCGACACACCTCCAAAAACAATTTGGAGTAACATCAGACGCTTCTGCGGGCGAAATCCCCAAAAACACATTCATTGCATCCTAAACCCAGTAACAAATCAAAATAACACCAGCAAAGCAGAAATAGCAGAACTCTTCTGCAAAAACTTCTCAGACACGTCATCTGACCACAATTTCCCCACGACCTTTATAAACACAAAACAAGCATCACTGAACAAACCACTCAACCACACATGTCCCCAGAAAGAGAGCTACAGAAATATAAAAAGAAATAACACTAGTCGAATTTACGACAGCTCTAAACACATTAAAAGGAAATACACCCGGACTCGACCGACTAAACTACGCCATGATCAAAAATTTGGACAGGAAAACAAAATGAAGAATAATCAACCCCCAAAACTCTATACTAAACAATTACATCCCCCAAGCGTAGAAGAATAGTATAATAGTCCCAATCTCAAAACCCAACACAGACAAAACCGCACTAAACTCCTACCGACCAATATCTTTGAACTCGTGTTTATCAAAGGTCCTAGACAAAATAATAGCAAAGCGACTCTGGTGGTTTGTTTCTAACGACAAATTAATCCATAACAGTCAAACAGGTTTCGAGAAGGGGAAATCTGCTATAGACAGTCTACTGTTGATAGACCATCTACTAACAAGATCCATCTTCAGAAGAAACCTTTTGACAAAACCGGACTACACTCAATACTTGACCAACTCACGGAATGGAAAACGGGACCTAAAATATTAAAATACATAAAAAACTTCATGACGAACAGAAAAATTACAGTACGAACAAACACCAACCTCTGCCCGTTCCACCCCATCCACAACGGCATCCCCCAGGGCTCGCCACTCTCAGTGATCCTATTCGTAATAGCTTACAAAAAACTCGCTGAAAAGCTCACCTTAAACCCAAATATAAGCCTAAGCGTCTACGCAGACGACTTTAACATAATACTTAAACTAAACGAGAGGGAACGTTGTAAGCCGCGGCTCTACTTTATACCCGGTACTCAGTCAGTATATACGTATTTATGTATACATATGAGCTTACGATTTATTTAATTAATTATATGTTCACAAAATTTAATTTGTTCCTTCTGGCTATAATAATGATCCGATATGATCCAGATACGGCAATCTGATAGATACGGATATTTTCCATAATTTTGCGTTTTTTGTTTTCTCTTATCTTAAAAATTGTGGATTCCACAGATTTTCGTCCTTTGTGGGGGCGGAAGGGGGCGTTGGTTCGATATCACAGGAACTTGGATAGAAAGTTTGGTTGCTCTAGCTCTTATAGTCTCTGAGAACTAGGCGACAAAAAATTCGAATGGGGAAAGCAGATAGGGTCGCGTGTGAGAGAGAGCGAGAGGGAACGATGACTTTTGAAATGGTTTCCTTCATTGTGGCTATATTAATAATCCCATCTGATCCAGATTCAACACTCTGATAGAAATGGTCATTCTCTATGATTCTGCGTTTTTAGTTTTCTCGTATCTTCAAAATTGTGTATGCCACAGACTTTCGTCCTTTGTGGGGGCGGAAGGAGGCGGGACAAAATTTGGAAACATACTTTGAGTAGTGTGATAACACAGAAGCCTGAATACAAAATTTCGTTGCCCTAGCTTTTATAGTCTCTGAGATATAGGCACAAATGAAGACGGACAGACGGACAGACGGACGGATAGACAGACATGGCTATATCGACTCGGCTATTGATGCTGATCAAGAATATATATACTTTATGGGGTCGGAAACGCTTCCTTCTGTGCGTTACACACAACCGTTATCCGCACAAATCTAATATACCCCTATACTCTTCGAGTACCGGGTATAAAAATAGGAAAAACATTAATATAAACCTAAACCCAATCCTCGCAACCATACTTAACTGGGCCGAATATTCAGGCGCCAAGCTATCCACCACCAAAGGCAAGCACATGCACGTCTGCAGAAAGCACAACTGCAAATGCACACTATCAACAGGAAGCATACAAATTAGGATTGTTATTTTCTGAAAGAATATCGCATTTCGATATATCAAATTTTCTAAATTTTAATATCGCCGTATCGAATACATCAAATTCAAAAAATCATTATATCGATATAACGGAAAAAACGGCAAGAATTTCGTAGGATGTATTCGAGATGGAAAGGATTCAGGGTGAGCTCTCAGGCAGAGGCATCAAGTGGGTATTCAATTGCCCCGTGAATCCATCTGAAGGAGGAGTCTGGGAACGAATGGTGCATTGCGTCAAGAGGGTCCTGCGCCACACATTGAAGGAGGTAGCGCCGAGGGATCACGTACTGGTGAGCTTCCTGATCGAGGCGGAGAACATCGTGAATTCGCGTCCACTTACCCACTTGCCGGTGGATGCGGACCAGGAGGCCCCCTTGACGCCAAATGATCTGCTCAGAGGAGTAGCTAACCTGCCGAACACGCCTGGCGAAGATGTAGAGCTGCCCAAGGAGTGCGCTACATGCAAGCAGTGGCGTATAGCGCGACTAATGAGGGACCGTTTCTGGAAAAGGTGGACTTTGGAGTACCTGCCTACACTTCTGCGCCGAGAGAAATGGTGCAGGAGAACGGAGCCGATTCGCCAGGGTGATGTGGTTTTCGTCTGCGATCCAACCCTGTCCGAAGAGAGTGGCGTAAGGGCATCGTGGAAGAATTCTACAAAGAAGTTGATGGAGTCGTCAGACGCGCTAGTGTACGCGTGAATGACAGCGGCCTATCCAGGACTATGATTCGACCCGTCTCCAAACTTGCGGTTTTGGATTTGAGTGAAGCGGTTCTTCACGGAGTCGGGGATGTCGCCGGTGGATAGTCGATAGAGATAGGCGGCTTAGTATATTTAGTATTTACTCTAGTATGTAGAAATGTATTGTGAGGAAACAGATGCCTCACAAGAGCGATAGGGCTGAGGGACCGGATAAGGCTGACGGAACGGAGAAGTATGACGGTTCGCCGGGGAGAGAGCACTAATGGCGAGAGGGGGCGGCTCTCACTGGAAGCAGGGACTCGCGGGATCGGACCAGCAGCGGCCCGACGCAGGTCCGAATATGGGCATACAGACGGGTCGCCGACCAGGTCCCGTTACGAAGAGCGTGGGAACCATCAGAAGCCCGATGGAAAATCACTGGCGGCGGAGGTCCCGTTAGGTTCGGCCTATAAAAGGAGACGGGCGCCTACAGCGGGTCTCTTTTACGTACGCGCGAGTAACGATAGTGGTTGAACATTAAGACAAATCCGAAGTGGTATTACGGGAAGAGACCGCGAGTGACAAAGTGAACAAGGAGATTCCCCGCAGCATTCAAGATAAATCCGATACCGGAGCACCGAGTGAGTCAGATAGGGAAAAAGGGAGTCAAAGGCAGTCAGTGGTGTGCTAACGAAGGCGAACCGTTGAGTGCGAGTGGCGGATCAAAGCATTGTCCGAGATCATTGGCCCCTGAACATCAGTACCGACGCCGCTACGCCCGATGTAGCCCCGCAGCTATCGAAAACCCCGAAAGTCCGTTGAGAATCAATTTATTGCCCTAGCCATTAGCCCTAGCCATTAACTTAGCCTAAGACTCGAATAAACCAAATATCAAACACGGAAAAGCTGTCTTATTACTTGTCGTTGGGGCAACACATATAAATTCGTTGCACCGAGCCCATTGGCCGCTGAGCGAGCCCAGCTGCCGCAAGCGACCAAGAAAACGGTTCTTTACAGTATAAAATTTGAGCTCTGCAATGTACGGGCATATTTTAGACGCCACGATTTTGCGCCATAGTTTTAAGCTTCTTTTTCATTTTCGCGTGGTTGAAGCAGGAGGACATACTGCGGTAAGAACAGTTGCATTGTATGAGAGGTTATAATTAAGCATTCTTTTGAACAGAATAAAACAGGCTTATCGAAACACGCTGCTTTTTGGGGGAAAATACGGGCCGTTAAAGGCAGCTCCACGAGACCACCGACATATAGTTTATTAAATTTCAGCACTATCGGTAAAGAACGGGAGAATGGATACGGAGGAGTTGGAATGTTCATTAGAAATGTTCATTTAAAGTCTTGAAATGCAGCTCTAGTTTGTAAGTCGTCGGTTTGATTCTCTCTCTTAACATGAATATTTTTAACATATATTATCTCCAAACATTGACTTACATACATACTGTTATCTTTAATTTCTTCGTTAATTGGGGTGTCTTTGATAGGTAGTGATTTTAATGCCAAATCGTCCATATGGGAAAATTCTCATCAGAATGCTATGTTTCCTCTATTCGGTTGGGTTCGAAGTACATCTGAATCCTAGTCACTTCGGACTTACAAATTGTAAATTCTATTATCAAATATTATTATTATATTAACAAATCAATTTGAGTAAAAAACAATCTGCAAGAGAAAAAAAAAGTTCGACTTTGTTCTCCGAACGAGAAACATCAGCATCATTCAGCGAGGCCGGTTGTGTGTGTTAAATTAAATCTTTTGGATGAACTCAAAAGAGACGTCGGAAACACTTTTTGTCAAAATAGAAACCAATTTTGGGATAATGTCCAAAAGTATAGTATAATATTCCAATTGAAAATTATCGCAAGCTAAAATCCTCCATGCTAAATGGAATGAGCCCAAAACTAGAATAAATCTACTGAATAAAGCATAAAATACCTTTTTGGTATTTAAAGACAATAAAAAATACACCAGAGCTACTGGTCTCTACGGCATTACTGCTGTGACCAACCAATTGCCATCACTAAGGTGTTAAAAGCACAAAAAAAAATTTTTTAATTCGAAACATTTTAGTTATAGATATAATGTATTCTATTTTCAACAGACTAAAACAGTTATAAAATATGTAAAATGGTACACAGTATGATTACAAGAAAACGCACTCCTTCCTCACTGGAAGGAGGAACCCACGGGAGCGGACCGGCAGCAGACCAACGCATGCCCAAGTATGGGCATTTGGACGGGTCACCGACCGAGTCCCGTTACGAAGGCCGTGGGAACCCTCGAGGGCCCAATGGAAATTCACTGGCGGCGGAGGTCCCGTTAGGCTCAGCCTATAAAAGGAGGCCGACGCCTACAACGGGCCTCTTATTACGCGCGCGCAAGTCAAGTAGAGTGATCGACATCGGGCGAAAGTGAAAGTGGAAAGTGAAAACTAACCAAGGAGAGAGGATCAACCAAGGACAACTAGGAGAAACCAGGATAAGGACAAGTCCGAGTGAGTCGAATACCGAGAACGGGATTCAAGAGCAGTCAGTGGTGGATCAAGTGACGGGCGAACCGTCGAGTGCGAATTCAGAGTGGCGGATCGAAGCAGTTGCGGAAATCATTGGCCCCTGAATACTGGCATCGACGCCGCTACGCCTGGAGTCAGCCACGCGACTGACCGATTCCCCGGTATAATAGAAGAGCAATAGTCTAAGCATTAGCCATAAGCCCTAGCCCTAACCTAGTCATAAGAACGCTCAAGAGGCCTACAATAAACGATATCAAACAGAAAAACCCCGTCTTATTACTTGTCGCCGAGGCAACACATATAAATTCGTTGCATAGAACCCAGTGACCGCTGAGCAAGCCCAGCTACCGCAAGCGGACACGAAAAACGGTTCGTTACAGCTAACACTAACAATGGATGTATGGAGCGACCAGAGGTCAATGCGGAGTTACTTGGGCATTACTGCTCATTTTCAGCTTGAGCTTGAAATGACTTCTTTGACCATCGGAGTTTTGGAGCTAAGCGAGCGTCACACATCAGTATATCTCACTGAAATGCTGGACAGTTGCTGCAAAGATTGCCACATTGAAAAGGAATTAGTGACAGCCGTCGTCACCGACAATGGGGCAAATGTCGTCAAAGCCGTTAACCTAGGTTTTGGGCGAAAAAAGCACCATGTTTTGCACACACCCTTAATTTAATTGCACGATCTGCTATGCTAAGAGATTCAATAAGTGCATGCATTGAAAAGGTAAAAGGATTTGTAACTTTTTTTAAGAAGAGTTGCGTTGCCAGCGACAACTTAAGAAAAGTAACGGACAAGGTATTGATTTAAGATGTGGCTACTAGATGGAATAGCACATATTATATGATTGAGCGTTACTTGGAGCTTAAAAATTTCGTAAACGATATTGTGTTAAGTGTCCGCAACGATCTTGAGATGCTAAATGGAAATGAATTACAGTTGCTTAATAATATCATGCCAATGCTGCGCCCCCTTGAGGAAGCTACAAAAATAGTAGGCGCAGATACGTATTGCACAGCCAGTATGGTTATCCCAATGGTGAATATCTTAAAAACAAAATTGCCTAACGTTGATGACATCACGCCCGAGGCAAAAGACTTCTTGTTGCTAGAAATTGATAAGCGTATGGGTTCAATAGAGCAGGTATGCTTCAAATGTCATGATTAATTTATTTTAAATGTATTGTTTCAGGTCTCAATTTTGGCAATGGCTACAGTACTTGATCCAAGATTTAAGAAACTGCATTTTAAAGACCCTCAGGCATGCTCAAACTCTATTATAAAAATTATATAATTATATATTATATTATAAAATTATAAAAATCAAGTCTATGGTAAAACCGATGGTCAAAGACAACAATAGTAATGATAACGTGACAAGCACAACTAAATCCAATTCTTTTTGGGACCACCATTACCAGCTGGCACAGTCTCATAAGCCTAATGGGGATATTGATGTGGAGATGATAGCGTACCTGCGAATGCCATTAGCGTCATTTGAAAGCAACCCTCTACAAGTATGGGAAGGTATGAAAAACACATATCCCAATTTACATAAAATGGCGCTGCAATTTTTACCGGTAGTAGGATCGTCGGTTCCTTCTGAACGGGTTTTTTCAGCGGCATCATATATTTTAAGCCAGAGAAGAAACAGGTTAATGCCAAACCGACTAAGCCGCATTTTATTTTTGCAAAGTACCGACAAAAAATAATTTTTTGAAAAAAAGTAAAAAAATAATTGCTTTGAAAGCATAACAAAAAGACTGCTAAGGAAGCAAATATTGTTATATTATTTTATTATTTTTGATTCTCAATGTAATGAAAAAGACTGATAAGGAAGCATTTGTTATATTATTATTTAATCACAAGACTACGAAAAATTCATAAATTTATATAGTTTTAAGTTCTGTTTATTATATTATTAAGTAAACCACTCAATGAAGAAATAAAAAAGAAAAACTAAGAAAGCATTTATTTAAAAGGCTTCTAAGAATTGAATTAACGAAAAATAACGGAATGGGTTGAAAACATCGATACATCGATGTTTCTAGCCGATGTGTCACACAACATCGATTTATCATTTTGCAAACATCGATGAACATCGACATCGAAGTTTCGACCCAAATTTACATCACTAACTCTAGACACCTGACTCGAAAAGGTTACAACTTGTGGGGCTCTCTGAACGGCCGTATTAGATACTGGCCCAGAGAGCACCCAACTGAAAGCTGTTTCTTGCCCTAGGAGAGAGCCACATATGTTCATCGATTGGTGAGCTCTCAAAAAATGTAGGATCCGCCAACGGAAGGTTAGGCAAGTCTCTCAGCAAAATTTGAGAGATCGGATGCGAGGGAATATTCGCTGCCACCTCCGGAATAACATAAGCTGTAACGTTTAATTGTAAACCCGACTTAGTCGGAGAGCGGATGGAAAAATTGCAGAGCTTCTTCGACTGAGCGGATACAGTATGATTAATGCCGGATGGGTACGGATGTTGTACGGATGTGGAAGTCGGCTCGCTGGAACTTGGGTTGCCACGGTGCAGCAGCGTGTGGTGCCGTTCCCCACAAGTGACGCAGTTGTGGGGGCTTTGGCATTCTCGGATCTGATGTCCTCGTGCGAAGCAGTTCAGGTATAGCTGTTTCTGTTTAATGTAGCTGGAACGAGCATCAACGTTCATATGGAGGAAGCGGGGACAATCACGGATTGGATGATGCTCTTTGGCGCAGAGATCACATGTCCTCCTCTGCGGATTCACTGTTGTCTCAAACGAGTGAACCTTCCTAAGAACAGGACTCCCTTCGGACCGGAACGGGTTATTTTTAGTAAGTGGCGGATTCGGATCGCCTTTCGAACTATGTGGATTGGAAAAGTGGACCTCGATCGCCTCTAGCGTCAGATACCGCTGACTGAGGAAGGAGTCCATCTCCTTCCATGACGGCATTTCCTTCTTGTCGGTTATGGACTCTTCCCACAACGCGCGGGTTAATCCCGGCAACTTTGAAGCGCAAATAGTCACGAGCAAGCTATCCCAATTTTCAGTGGAGACCTTGGAGTGGGCGAGTGCGGTTAGAACCCCCTGGATCGTACTTTGGAGCTCTTTCAGAGCACGACTCGAATCGGATCCGATGTGAGACAAAGAGAGGAGAAGGTGAATCTGGTTGGTCACCAGAAG
Organism: Drosophila azteca; assembly: GCA_005876895.1. Lineage (NCBI taxonomy): Eukaryota > Metazoa > Arthropoda > Insecta > Diptera > Drosophilidae > Drosophila > Drosophila azteca. Next base: position 19,898,775 of record VCKU01000095.1, read on the forward strand.
CCGTCGGTTCTCATATCAGTCACGAAGGGCATCCCATGCCGCCTCAAAGCCGTCGTTGGTCAGCGGGGATTTCTCAACGATGGCCTTTGGATTTTGGGATTTTGGGTGTAGATCGCGGTAAACAGATTCCGGAAAGTAGGCCAACGGACGTAATCCCCAGAGAAAACTTCTATATCGCATGGGGGAAGTCGACAGCCACCATGGGGGTCCGGCTGTGCAGGAGGACGGACTACTGGGCTGGCCGATTGGACCGTAAGGTCGTCTAGCCACCGTTCATAGTCGTCGTAACACGTGTCGTACATGGCTTGGATCTCTAGTTGGGTGTCAGGATCCTCGTCAACCGACGCTATGGAACAGGCCTCGAATTCCGCATCCACCTTTGCCCACATGCTCTGTAAGCGGTCTCTACGAACCTGAGCGATAGCGGGGGATGGCGTGCTGGTAACGGAAGCGGTAAAACGGTCTTTCAAACTGGTCAGCCTGCCGATGGCTGCTACCAATTTCGCACGTGCGGAGCTGAATGCTGTTTGGGACATTGGGGAAGCGCGTCGAGAGCTGATGGGGCTGGTAGGTGGAAGAGCAAGCACCTTTATCGTGACTGGTGAAGGGAACAGGACCGATTTGCTCGTTGCCGCGGAACTCGTACTCGGTTTAGGCGTAGCGGGTAACTTTACTGGGGCGGAAACACTGCGTGGTGTCCTACTACCAGGAGCGGGCACTGGCAAAAGTTTTTTTGAACAACGAAACGGAAGCGGAAGCGTCGGGCGGATGGACACGGAGAACGGACCCAGCAACCACTTGGTTTTGATGGCACTTGGATTTTGTTTGGATTTGGATTTATTAGATGTATCGGCAAGTCGGAGGCGCTTCGGTATATTATGTCGAATCGGGCAGTAATATTGGGAGTCGGTGGCAAGTGACACCCAAAACCAATATACCCGCCGAAAGTAGGGTAGCGCGTCACTGGACAAGCCACCACCGAAAACAATACACCCTCAAAATACAGGGTAGCGCGTCACTTGGCGCTCCGTTATGCGCAAGAGCGGCACCGATAATCTGCTCTACCAACGAAAACAACGCGCGCAACGGTGGAGAGGCGAACGCAAAAACGAGCAAAAGCGGGCACCGCTATTGCTGCTTGTATGTATGGATGTAGGTGCGGGGAGGTGTGGATATACAGACGCAAGAATATACAGCTAATAGGTATGTACATACATACATGTACATATGTATGTATGCGGGTATGGAAAAAATAAGTGTAGATTCGGATAGATGGTTTATATATAGTGGGATGCGTATGTAGATTGGTAAAATATGTATGTTCGGATATATTTTTGCAAGAATATGCAGTTTTATGTATATATATTTCGGATATATATATATATGATGCGCAAGGATATGCGGTTGGGATATATGGGTGCAAGAATATGCAGTTTTATGTATATATATTTCGGATATAGTTATATATATATATAGATATATAATCGAACGCGAATGTACATATGTAGGTATGCTCTCCACAGTGCGCTACAGAAGTTTGAGGCTGCTCTGAACACCCGGTACTCGAAGAGTATAGGGGTATATTAGATTTGTGGGGATAACGGATGTGTCTAACGCCCAGAAGGATGCGTTTCCGATCCCATAAAGTATATATATTCTTGATCAGCATCAATAGCCGAGTCGATATAGCCATGTCTGTCTGTCCGTCCGTCTGTCTGTCCGTCTTCATTAGTGCCTATATCTCAGATACTATTAAAGCTAAAGCAACCAAATTTTGTATCCCGTCTTCTGTGTTATCACACTACTCCAAGTATATTTCCAATTTTCGCCCCGCCCCTTTCCGCCCCCACAAAGGACGAAAGTCTGTGGCATAGACAATTTTGAAGATACGAGAAAACTAAAAACGCAGAATCATAGAGAATGACCATTTCTATAAGAGTGTTGAATCTGGATCAGATCGGATTATTAATATAGCCACAAAGAAAACCATTTCGAAAGTCATCGTTCCTCCTCGCTCTTTCTCACACGCGACCATTTCGGCTTTGTCTTTTCGTCGAAATGAGCGCCTAGATCTCAGAGACTACAAGAGCTAGAGCAACCAAACTTTCTATCCAAGCAACTGTGAAATCTCTTCAATACAAGTGTATTTCAAAATTTTGCCACGCCCCTTCCGCCCCCACAAAGGACGAAAATCTATGGAATCTAAAATTTGAAAGATACGAGAAAACGAAAAACGCAGAATTATGGAAAATATCCGTATCTATCAGATTGCCGAATCTGGATCATATCGGATTATTATTATAGCCAGAAGGAACAAATTACATTTCAGTGGCTACCCAACGAGAGTCAAGCGATTCCCTCTCTCTCTCGCACACACTTCCATATCTCTTGTATGTGTATGCGTATGTGTATGTATGTGCATGTGTATGTAAAAATGTAGCAGCCGAAGTAAAAATTATATGTAAATAAAAATGGAAACAGATAACTTCTAAAATATAAATATACAGCATAGGGTTCGAATTAATTTTGTGAAATTTTCCATTTTGGCCAAAATTTAATTCGTCTCTTTTGCGAACATATAATAAATTAAATAAATCGTAAGCTCATATGTATACATAAATACGTATATACTGACTGAGTACCGGGTATAAAGTAGAGCCGCGGCCATTGCCGCGGCTCACAACGTTCCCTCTCGTTTTTATGCTAGTTTCTCTGCGTTTCTTGCAACGAATTGACAAAATTGGACGAGGTCAAGATTTATCACTAGATTTGCGAAAATCCATACTAAAATTATATTTGGAAAATCGTAGTTTTCGCAAAATCGGTTGGATCATTGGCAAAGAACCTTCCACAATTCATAGTGTGTTAAAAAAATACCTAAACACAGGAGAATTAGCGGCAAATCACGGGAAAGCTGGAAGGCCTAAGATACTGACACCTCGCGAAGAACGTAAAGTTGTGTCTACAGTCTTGCAAAATCCCAGAACGACATCTACAGTAATTCGCAAGAATGTAGAGGAAGCGACACAAAAAAAAATGTCTGTCCAAGCCATTCGAAACTACCTTCACGGGGCTGGTTTACATGGAAGAGTTGCTCGTCGAAAGCCTTATATTTCTGCCATTAACAAAAAGAAGCGATTGAAGTTCGAAAAACTGTATTTAAACAAGTCGGATTTGTTTTGGAAGAACGTCATTTTTAGTGACGAATCCAAATTTAACATATTCGGACACGATGGCCCCTCTAAAGTATGGAGGAAAGCCAATGAAGCCATGAACGAAAAAAAAAACGATCCCTACCGTTAAACATGGTGGCGGGAATGTAATGGTTTGGGGGTGTGTAGCTGCCGATGGAATGGTCAAATGGTCTTTAGCGATGAAAATTTGATTCTTAGTGTAAGAAAACTTGGGCTTGATCCCAACACTTTCTGGTTTCAAAAAGACAACGACCCGAAACATACCTCATATATGGTGCAGGAGTGGCTTATACATCACTGCAGGCAGCTAAAAACACCACCCCAATCACCGGATCTGAATCCTATAGAACATCTTTGGGATATACTGGAGAAAAGGATAAGGAAGCACAGCATTTCATCAAAGGTATCCTTAAAAACGGCATTGTTAGCTGAATTGGACAAAATAGGCGCTAATGAGATAAACAATTTAGATAAAAGTATGGGTCGATGTTTACAAGCTGTCATCAATGCTAAGGGAAAAAAGTTCCTTTTTTATTTAATTTTAGAATTTATCTGCTGTTAAAGTTGAAACTTCATTATTTTATGCTTAAAATATATGTTAAGAATGTTGATCTTCAATATGAATTATTAATTTTTAGTTTACGTTATATTTTTGCTAAGTATTAAATGATTAAAGTTGAAAAACAAGAGTGTCCGAATAAATGTTGTGTTCACTGTAACATATTTGGGTCTGATGGAAGACTACGTGTATAGAGAAAGCCTGGCGAGGCCTATAATTAAAAAAACACAATAAAGACGGTCAAGCACGGAGATGTTGGAATTATGGTATGGGGTTGTATGGGAATTATTAATGGATTGATGGATCACAGATCGTATATCGAAATTCTCAGGAAAAATTTGAGTCCAAGTGCAGAAAAGTTGGGTCTTGCCAACGATTTCTATTTCAACAGGACAACGACCCGAAACATACTGCATTGTACCTGCTGCTTAAGGTACCACATCAGTTAAAAACGTCGCCGCAACGTCCGGATGTCAATCCTATTGAGCACCTGTGGGATATGCTCGATAAAAAAATAAGAAGCCACCGAAGTCAATTTTGCGAAACTTTATTTTAAAACTTGAATTATATAACTAAAAAAGATACTGCTGAATCAAAATATATGGTTAACAATAGCCAATAAATGGTTTCAACATGCTGCACTTAAATTTGTTTTCGTTTATTTGTCGGTTATACACAAACACAAACAAACAAACAATATGTACATACACGTGCGTCTGACCGCTGACGGAATAAAAAGAGACAACGATGCAAGACCGAAAACAAAAAGAATCAGAATCTCTGAATATAAACTAGATTAAAAAAAATAAATGCCAAAAGTAGCTAAAACCGAAAATAGTCTACAAGTTAAGCCAAAACAAAATATAGCCAACAAATTACAAATTCTGGACACTAATTAGTTTTAAGATCACAAGCTGAATTTATTAAAAAAAAACGAAAGGGAACGTTGTGAGCCGCGGCAATGGCCGCGGCTCTACTTTATACCCGGTACTCAGTCAGTATATACGTATTTATGTATACATATGAGCTTACGATTTATTTAATTAATTATATGTTCACAAAAGAGACGAATTAAATTTTGGCCAAAATGGAAAATTTCAAAAAATTAAGTCGAACCGTATGCTGTATTTTTATATTTTAGAAGTTATCAGTTTCCATTTTTATTTACATATAATTTTAACGTCGGCTGCTACATTTTTACATACTCATGTAAAACTACATACAAGAGACATGGATGTGTGTGCGAGAGAGAGAGGGAATCGCTTGACTCTCGTTGGGTAGCCACTGAAATTTAATTTGTTCCTTCTGGCTATAATAATGATCCGATATAATCCAGATTCGGCAATCTGATAGATACGGATATTTTCCATAATTCTGCGTTTTTAGTTTTCTCTTATCTTAAAAATTGTGGATTCCACAGATTTTTGTCCTTTGTGGGGGCGGAAGGGGGCGTGGCAAAATTTTGAAATAAATTCGTGCTGGTTTGATATCACAGGAGTAAGGATAGAGAGTTTGGTTGCTCTAGCTCTTATAGTCTCTGAGAACTAGGCATCAAAAAATACGAATGGGCAAAGCAGATAGGGTCGCGTGTGAGAGAGAGCGAGAGGGAACGATAACTTTCGAAATGGTTTTCTTTATAGTGGCTATATTAACATTCCGATCTAATCCAGATTCAACACTCTGATAGATATGATTATTCTCTATGATTCTGCGTTTTTAGCTTTCTCGTATCCTTAAAGTTGTGCATGCCACAGATTTTCGTCCTTTGTGTGGGCGGAAGTGGGCGGGGCTAAATTTTGAAATACATTCGGAGTAGTGTGATAACACAGAAGCCTGGATACAAAATTTGGTTACTCTAGCTTTAATAGTCTCTGAGATATAGGCGCAAATGAAGACGGACGGACGGACAGACGGACAGACGGACGGACAGACCGACATGGCTAGATCGACTCGGCTATTGATGCTGATCAAGAATATATATACTTTATGGGGTCGGAAACGCTTCCTTCTGTGCGTTACACACATCCGTTATCCCCACAAATCTAATATACCCCTATACTCTTCGAGTACCGGGTATAAAAAGGATAAAAAGCTTAAGGAAATATGTAAACTTTTTTTTCAAATTAAAGCTCCACTTTTGAAAATGTTAGATGAAGTCTGAAATATGCTAAAATGTCAGCACTGTGGCAGGGACTGCGCTGCCCGTAGCGAAATGGTGACGGCTATCCTGCCGAATATGCCTGTGGCACGCACGGTCTGTCGGTATTGGACCGACTCCACCATAGTCCTCACCTGGCTGAGGAAGAACGTGCCACTGGGCTACCTTCGTAGCAAGCCGGGTGACCAAGATAGCGCAAGCTACTGAGGTCAAGGATTGGTCCCACGTTCCGTCCGAACAAAACCCCGCGGACTTAGCCAGTAGAGGCGTATCGTTGGAAAATCTGACTGCTAACCAACTCTGGTGGCAAGGACCAGCGTGGCTGCGACAGCCCCGACCTCAGTGGCCAGCCCAATCTGAGGATTCTCCAGGTATGCCACTGGAGGTCCGTGCGGTAAGGGTCCATTTTGCGCCGAGCCCATCCGAAGAGTTCCTTGAACGGTTCTCCCAGCTTGACCGGGCTATGCGAGTCCGCGCATTCGTCCTTCGCTTCATAAGACGATGCCGGAAGTTAGATACCGCGCGAGAAGGCCATCTTACCAGCGGAGACCTCACCGAAGCGGAGCGATCGCTTATCCTAGAGACTCAACGTCGAGAATACCCCGGGGAGTATCACTGCCTCAGTGACAAGCGTCCGTTACCGAGGTCAAGTTCTATCCTGAACTTAAACCCGTTCATAGACCGACACGGACTCATAAGAGCGTGCGGCCGTGTCGCAGTTGCCGAGTCTCTGCAATACGACGAACGGCATCCAATTATCCTTCCGTACCGCTGTCGACTGTCTCGCCTTCTCGCTCTATTTACACACCGGATAACGCTCCACGGCGGCAACCGATTGATGGTGCGTCTTATCCGATCCAAGTATTGGATTCCCAGGCTTCAAAATTTAATGAAAGGGGTCGTGAACGCCTGCAAGGTATGCACCATCTATAAAAAGAGGTTGCAAACCCAAATGATGGGGGACCTTCCAACGGAGCGGACTTCTTTTTCCCGACCGTTCACACATACCGGTATAGACTACGCGGGCCCGTTCGAAATACGGAATTTTACCGGGAGGGCGTGTCTCATCACCAAGGGGTATGTGTGCGTGTTTGTGTGCTTTTCCACTAAAGCAATCCATTTGGAGGCCACGTCCGACCTCACAACCGAAAAGTTTCTCGCGGCCTTCGCACGGTTTGTCGCAAGACGCGGGTGTCCACAGCGCATCCATTCCGACAATGGGAAAACGTTCGTGGGTGCGGCGACCACCCTTTCCCGTGACTTCTTAAATGCGTTCAAGGACTCGGTGACAGATGTGTATAGCCATCAACGGGTTTCATGGCGTTTCATCCCTCCAGGAGCTCCACATATGGGAGGGCTGTGGGAAGCCGGAGTGAAGAGTTTCAAAACTCTCTTCTATAAGGCCACGTCCATTCGGAAGTACACGTTTGAAGAGCTGTCCACACTTCTTGCGAAGATAGAAGCATGCCTCAATTCCAGGCCGCTCTCGCCTATGTCCGAAGATCCGACTGAACTGTTGGCCCTCACTCCCGGACACTTTCTTATTGGGGGACCCTTGATGGCTCCAGCCGAGCCCGAAATCAAAGGCGACATCAAATCGATAATTAATCGATGGCAGCATTTGAAGGCCCTCAACCAGCAGTTCTGCCAGAGGTGGAGGTGGAAAGAGGAATACCTCAAAGAGCTCCATAAACGCACCAAGTGGCAGACGCCTACGCCCAATCTTCAGGTTGGCGATATGGTCGTCATTAAAGAGGACAACGTGCCGTCTAATGAATGGCGGCTCGGGAGAATCCAGTCCGTATATCCCGGCGCCGACGATAAGGTCCGTGTGGTGGACGTCCTCACTGCCCGCGGAGTCCTCAAACGACCTGTGGTTAAGGTCGTTCTTCTTCCTATAGAACCCCGTAATTCCGTCCAACAATAACTTACTGTGGTTTTTTATCCATTACCGAATCATTGCTAACACTCTTCGGTTCTTTTTCTCTCTCCATCCTCTCCTAGACATCCATCCATCCATCTAGACATGGCCCCCCGTTCCCGCGCCGATCGTATCATGGAGAGCCGGCGCGCTCGCGGTTTAAAGTCCTACCGGTGCCGAGTCTGCCCAGGAGTTCATCCTCTGCGAACTTGCCATCAGTTCCTCCGCTTGAGTCCGTAGAAGAGACTTCGGGCAGTTCTGATCAACAAGTACTGCGCGAACTGCCTGGCTCATCAGCACTCCGGGAAGGACTGTCGCAGTGGCGGGCTGTGCAGGGTGTGTGGGAAAAACCACCACACACTACTTCACATTCCCCCGTCTCGCCGTTCAGCCCGCTCGGCCTCGGCGTCTTCATCGCCCCCTGCGGCATCCCGAGTGGAACGCCGGTCTCGGCGCCCCGCCAGCCGCCCTGCTCGAAACTCTCCAGCTCCGGCGCCTTCAGAGTCTGCATCCCGAGCTAATCGCCGCCGTAGGCGCTCCGCCAATCGGCCTGCCGAGAGGACTCCAACTCCGTCGCCTTCAGGGTCAGCATCCCGAGCTGAGCGCCGCCCTCGACTTCCCGTGAGCCTACCCGTGGCAGGGGCCCCGGCGCCATCCGTAGAATCGCTTCTACAGCATCGGTGCCTCAACCGTTGGGAGACGGCGCTGGTGGTCCTGGATACGGGTTCCAAAACTTTCGAGACGGCGGCGCTCATCGACCCGTGAACCCCCGTAAGCTGCGTCGATGAGTCGTTGGCCAACGCCTTCAAGTTGCCGACTACCCAAGTCGGTGACGAGAAAGTATGCAACGCGGTCATCCGGACCAAGAAGAGTGAATTCCGATTGGAGCTGGTGCTCAAGGTCGAGCCATATTTGCGCATCCGCACACCGATCCGTGAGCAGAGCGCTGCCGTGCGGTCCCGATTTGGCGACCTCCAGCTCGCCGACGAGCAGTTTCATCAGCCTGCCACCATCTCGCTCATCCTGGGAGCAGATGAATACCCGAAGGTGATCCAACCCGGGCTCCTGGCACGAGAAGACGGCCTTCCGGTGGCCCAGAGTACCGTATTTGGATGGATAGTCTCCGGGGCGTGTACTCAGCCATAACCGACCAGATGTTTTGCAATCCTGCAAGGGGGGGGAGGATGTTGAGAGCAGCCGCGAACTTGTCGCAGCCACTGTGGAGGGCTCGCCGCGCCTGATCCGCTCTCGCGCGCTCGTTGCACACGGCACCCAAGAAAGCCGCCCGGAGCTTGGGCGGCCACTAGCGTGAGCGGGAGTTGGCAGTTATGCTCGCATCCCCAGTACGATCAATTACGCTCTCACCCCCGTTACGATCAGTCGACGATTATTTCTCGCTTTTTATATACATCTTCTCGCCCATTAAATACGACTTCTCACCCATACCTGCAATTTGTGCATTATACATAATAAACAGTAAGCAAATAAACGAAAGTGAACAGAGTGAAAAGTGCTGGTTTTTCATTTAACGGCTGTGCTACATCGCGGATCCGCCCCCTACAAACACCTTTTGTTTTCATATCCTGTTTGGCACCATTCCAAATGCAATTTTACCGTTAAAAAATGTTACAAACACAGATTTTTGGTAGTTTTGTAGGAAAAAACAACGGTTACACGTCGGCTAACGGAATTTTTCGGCGAAATTCGGCATATGAAGTTTTGGTCAAACGGTTATAACTTAGCCGCTTATTTTTATATTTTTATAACCGATACCTTAAACGACGCCTAATTAATGTGGTTATCTAAATAATTAAAGCATTCAAATATTTTTTTTTCGACTTTTCCTGAGCTTTCAAAGTGAAAATTTCGGAAAAAAATACCGAACAAAATTATGAAATTTCATTTTGGAAGCCTAATATTGCAGCTACAAAGTATCTGAGTCGAATTTATAGCTGCATTTGTCAGCTTTTTTTAAGTGAAAAGTCAATACAACCAGTTATAGGAAACTTAAGTAATGTGACAAATAGAAGCACTGCCTATGACAAAATATACCAAATTTTTAAAAAAAAAACTACTCCATGAAAAAAAAACCATAATTCTTAAAAAAATTTTAAATCTCCAAATCTATCAGAAAAAGTCATTTTTGGCGACAGCGGAAAAAAAGGTTGAATTTTGTCGAGTAGTGTTACCGTTGTTTTCAGATAGAGATGAGAATAAATGAAAACTGTACGAATAATTTTTGTGCCGCATATTAAGCACTTTTTTTGCTCATCGTTCCATATTATTGTTGGCAATAGTAAAAGTTCAATTTTTTTTGTTGCTTATATACTTAGAAAATAACTGTTTCCATATGTTTAAAAAAAGTATCTAAAATTACGAAAGTTCCGAGATATAAGCAGCTAATCTCAAAAGTACAGAGTGTCCGAATAAATGTTGTGCTGACTATATATTTAGACTCGTCAGAAAATATAACTTTTTCCAAAACTCTGGAGTAGCATTTTGGTACTGGCGAAGTCCAAACGTTCCTTTCTTCCTTACCAACGGCTTTTGCCGAGGTGTTTGTGACTTGCACCCGGCATCTACAATTGCCCTCTTCACTGTTTCTGCACTGACCTCTCTTTGGTTTGACTGTGCAAGCTCTCCTTTTATTTTTTGGGCATTTATAAAGGGATCAGTGGCCACCATTCGCTTGATTTTCAGCTTGTCTCCGTGTAAAAGAGCTGCAGGTCTTCCCTATTTGGTTCTGTTCTCAACACATCCTTCATATTTGAATCGGTTTATGACAGATTGAACTGTGGATCGGAGACTGCCTACTAATTTGGAAATTTCGGCGTAAGATTTTCCCTCCTTGCCATGTAAATTCAGGATAATCTTAATTTTTTGAAGAGATAAATGTTTTCCTCCCATATTTAGGCTTTTTTTGTTGAATCTCAAACTCAAACTGAAACAAAATCATCAGAATCCATGCAGACGCATTCAAAGAATTCGCATTACACACTTTAAGCGACATGATCGATCATGTTCTAACATGTCTAGCGTCTACAAGCAAGCTTTCCCTTGCTGTATGAAGACTTTTGTGGAGTCAATGGCCGGCAATGGCCGCGGCTCTACTTTATACCCGGTACTCAGTCAGTATATACGTATTTATGTATACATATGAGCTTATCTTTAGGACGTTGATATGCAATGACTGCACCATCAAGTGGCCAAAGCGACACCAGCCGATGGCTGTTACGCGCGGATCCCAGGCAAGAACGCAGCCCACCTCCCGCCCAACCGACCGAGGGGCACTGCCGCATGACGCGCGACTCGTTAACCGATCCGATCGCGGACATGCAGGAAAGATAGGTGTTAGACTAGTGTTCGAGGAAAAGTAGAACTAATCTAACTAAAGAAGCGAAGTATTTACTAATTACGGGAAAGATATAAGAGTATCAGTATTTTAAGACTAGGAAGGGAGTTAGTGGTAGATATAATATGGTAGAGGGAATTATAATCAGAGCATAGGACCCTAAATGGTTCATGCAAGGAGTAATTCTATCTACAAAGCGGAAGAAACAAGGGTGTATAATTCCAAGTCCTTCTAATAGGAATCGTGAAGTTTATGCGGCTCAACAGGTCAGGGCTGTCTACATCACCCTTGATCAAGTTGTGCACAAAAATCACACCAAGCATTTTCCTACGATTAGCTAAGGTTGGAAGGTTTATTAAGAGCAATCTATCAGAGTAAGACGGAAGTCTCACACCTGCATCCCAGCTGAGACCTCGAAGAGCAAAAAGTAAAAAGTTTTTCTGAACTGATTCTATACGGTCCTGGTGTACGTTGTACTGAGGGCACAATACACAAGAGCCGTATTCTAAAATCGGACGAACCAGGGAGGTGTAGAGAGTCTTTGTTACATAGGGGTCGTCAAATTCCTTTGACCACCTCTTTATAAATCCAAGCACGCCCATCGCCTTATTCACCATGGTAGAAAAGTGTTCTGAAAACTTTAACTTGGGATCTAATAGAACACCAAGATCATCAACCCGGGTAATTCTCTCAAGAGAACCACCACAAAGGGTGTAAGGAACCAGAAAGGCGCTGGAGCGATGAAAAGTCCTTACTTTACATTTTGAAGAACTAAGGTTTAATAGATTTGCACAACACCAAGACTGAAATCTATCGAGATCGGATTGCAACCTGGATTGAGAAGAAATGTCCTTATACTGGACACAGAGCTTAACATCATCTGCATACATAAGTACTCGAGAGTGTGTTAATACAGAAGGCAGGTCAGGGTACCATAAAAGGTCAAGTTTTTGTGCTAGGAGGGAATGGTTTACAGAGTCGAACGCTTTACTAAAATCAGCGTAAACAACATCCGTCTGTAAATTACTTTGAAAGCCTTTAATTATAAAGGAGGTAAACTCCAATAAGTTAGTAGTGGTTGATCTCCGCCTTATAAATCCGTGTTGAGCTGGAGATATAAGCGATCTGCATAGGTGCTGCAGGTGCGGAGTTATAATTTTCTCAAACACTTTAGGAATAGCGGATAACTTAGATATACCTCTATAGTTGTTCGCGTCAGATTTGCTTCCTTTCTAATGGAGAGGAATTATAAAGGACTCCTTCCATATCGGGGGAAAGCATGAAGAATTTATGGATAGGTTGAATAGTTTAAGCAAAGGCCCACACAGAGACTCGGCACAGTACCTGAGTACACAGCCGGTAACTCCGTCCGGACCCGGTGAGAACACCGGCTTTACTGTTCGTAGATTATGAAGCAGAGAGCTTTCATTTAGCAAAGGACTGAAAATGCCGTTCGACCTCGGTAAACCGTATGGATACGGCTGACCAGAGTAAACGTCCTGAGAATAGGTAGTTTGAAAAAAACGGGCAAAAAGATCGGCAATTGCCTGATCATTATCTGCCGAAGTATTAAGGAAGGATAGCGAGGATGGGTGGGCGGACGTTCTACACGTACTGTTTACGAAGCATTAGAACTGCTTAGGGTCCTTAGAAAAACGTATCCTGCATCGAGATAGGTAGTTCTTATAGCATTGAGCGTTAAGAATTGAAAAATTTGACCGAGCCGAGACATAATTAGAGAGAGAAGAGGGAGAGCCAACTTCTTGAAATTTTTTGTAAAGTCTTGATTTTAAGTTTTTTAGATGGGATAGCTCCTTGGTAAACCAAGGGGTTTGAGTGAGTCCAGTGCATCATAGAACATGTTTGTTCCTGTCGTAACATCACTGCACAAATATAAAGCGGACCAATCAAAATCCCTAATGAGGTTATTAAGCTTCGTAAACTCGGCTTCACGGAAGCAGCGGACACATTGGGGTAGTCTACCCGACCGATTCAATACAGTTCGTCCTAGGTCGAGCGACACTTCGAAAGTAGGATGGCAGGCATCTTCAGGTATAGTGAGAGGGGGGACTCGAGTTAACAACGCTAAGGTCGGATCCGTTGCAAAGCACATATCAAGAAATCGACCTAAGGAATTTTTAACATGGTTAACTTGAGACAGAGACAGGTCAACAAAGTCATGTCGTGCCAGGGTACCAGGTTATTAGACTCATATGCCGAGAACCAAACAATTCCTGGCAAGTTGAAGTCACCAAGAACTATCATATGATCTTTGTCAGATAGCGAGGAAGAAATAGCGGTTAAAGCGGACAAATGCTGCTCATAAATTGCGATATCCGAAGAAGGTGGAATATACGAGCAAGTTATGAAAACTGAGAAAGCGGTAAGAATCAGTCTTACACACAGAAATTCCAGGTCCTGCTGGATCTGGACTGTGAAAAGTTCCGACGTGAAGTTTGAGTCCACAGCAATGAGGACCCCTCCTGCACGTCGAGACGAACGATCCTTCCTATAAGTTGTGTACCGATCTGCCAAAACTTCGGAACTAAGAATGTCCGGCTCTAACCAGGTCTCGGTAAACACAATAACGTGGGATGCAAATGCGACACTATCCTGGAAGAGAATGCTGAGCTTACTACGCAAGCCTCGAACATTCTGATATGTCACTAAAAGAGAGTTTGTTAGTTTTTTGGACGGGTGGAAGTGGAGCGAGAAGATGACGAAGGAGCACTGGTTTGATTAGTTGGCAGGGTTATTGGGGGCCTAGTCTTCTTCTTTGCCTTAAACTCCTTCACCACCAAATGCTCCGGCCAAAATTTGGGAGAACAAATGGAGTTAAATTGAGCTTGAGAGACACTTATTTTAAAGGAAGCTATCTCCCTGGCACACGAGAAGTTAAACTTTTCCACCTTAACATCAACGGCTTTTATTTGGCTTTGAATATAAGCCGTCACATCTTTAACTGTGGAGTCAGGGGCATCCCGTGAGACAAAAACTTGTCGCTTTGGTGGGATCCCCACCATTCTTGGCATCACAGGCCTATCACTTGTGATGGTAATACCCGGTGGTCCGGGACGTATATTCACTGGTGGGGTCGGAGTTGAGGGGTCGCTAATGAGTTTTCGGACAGTACGGACACGGACGCTACAGACGATTTTGGCTGCATGCCCTCCTTACGATTTATTTATTTAATTATATGTTTGCAAAAGAGACGAATTAAATTTTGGCCAAAATGGAAAATTTCAAAAAATTAAGTCGAACCCTATGCTGTATATTTATATTTTAGAAGTTATCTGTTTCCATTTTTACTTACATATAATTTTTACGTCGGCTGCTACATTTTTACATACACATGTATAATATACACAAGAGACATGGAAGTGTGTGCGAGAGAGAGAGGGAATCGCTTGGCTCTCGTTAGGTAGCCACTGAAATTTAATTTGTTCCTTCTGGCTATAATAATGCTCAGACCTGATCCAGAATCGGCAATCTCCCAGATACGGTAATATTTCATGATTCTGCGTTTTTGGTTTTCTCTTATCTTAAAAATTGTGGATTCCAAAGATTTTCGTCCTTTGTGGGGGCGGAAGGGGGCGTGGCAAAATTTTGAAATAAACTCGTGCTGGTTTGATATCACAGGAGCTTGGATAGAAAGTTTAGTTGCTCTAGCTCTTGTAGTCTCTGAGATCTGAGATCTCTGAGGTCATTCTCTATGATTCTGCGTTTTTAGTTTTCTCGTATCTTCAAAATTGTGTATGCCACAGACTTTCGTCCTTTTTGTGGGCGGAAAGGGGCGGGGCAAAATTGAAATACACTTTGAGTAGTGTGATAACACTGGAGACTGGATACAAAATTTGGTTGCTCTAGCTTTTATAATCTCTGAGATATAAGCCCTAATGAAGACGGACGGACGGACGGACAGACGGACGGACAGACCGACATGGCTATATCGACTCGGCTATTGATGCTGATCAAGAATACATATATATACTTTATGGGGTCGGAAACGCTTCCTTCTGTGCGTTATACACAACCGTTATCCCCACAAATCTAATATACCCGTATACTCTTCGAGTACCGGGTATAAAAAGGATACAACTGAATCAAAATATATGTATGTTAAACAATAGCTAATAAATGGTTTCAACACACTGCACTTAAATTTTTTTCGTATCTTTTCCGGATTGCATTTTATCGGCCAAAGAAGTAAAAAAAGGCTGCTGTACGAAGACGTTAGTGGTACATTGTATGTACATATGTACATATATGTCGGAGTAAACGGGGTTTCTTGGTTGTTGTCTGGTTTTCCGGTATTCATTTTCTTGATTGCCCTCGAGATATCGCACTAATAGCAGAATTGCTCTGTGTATCAACTGCCTGGGCAGGCTTCCAAAAACCAAGTGTACAGCAAGAATCGAGAGCAAACTCTTTCAGCCTCGTATTATCTGTAACACAATTGCTTGTACCTCTCTCAATTTATCTCTCTCTCTCTCTGCTGCTACCCAGGCCCATGGTAAAATAATTAATAAGGTGATGTACTCAGCTGTGGTGAGGACGTTAAATTTTTCATCTCGCTCTCTCGGCTGTCAGAGAGCAAATCGCTAGAAAGAGATAGCAAGCGTTTTGACAAACGACTGACAAATATAATGTCCCCGAAAGAGAGCACGTGTGGTGAGTACATCACTTATTACTTATTTCCCCATGCCCAGGCCAGCTACAGAGTAACACACTCATGCGCCTCTCTCTCAATTCCGTCCCTCCCTCGTTCCACTAAGAACACCATCGCTCTCTCTCTAACAACAGCACAGCTATGAGACAGCCCGTGTCTGAAACGAAACGTCGAATCTAAGAGACAAGCAGTGACCAAAAACCAACGGTAAAGTGCAAAGAAGACACGAAAAGGAATCAGCGAGCAAGCTGACAGAACATAACCAAAATACACTGCAAACAATTTTAAGACCCGACATATATGTACATATGTATGTATAAGCTCCCGCACGGCAGTAGCCTATCCAGCCGTTCTCTCGTGTTCTTTCCTTCTTTCTTTCGACTTTTCTTCTCGATATTTCGTCTTCGCTATTGCTTTCTCCTCTGGATCTGTCGCACTCTCCCCTGCAGTAGGGCACGGGCAATTTGGCCCGCCTGCCCTCAAATCAGTCTAGATATCATCGCGCTAGAATTAGGGCACTGGCAATTCGGCCCGCCTTCTCTTGCAGTTTTGAACTCTTGAACCGGCACTGACCTAATTCTACATCGCTACTCTCGCTTTCGCTATCCTATCCGCTCAACTTTCGCTATTGACAATAAACTGTATCAAACGAAACTGTATCGGCAAACTACGCTGCAAATCCAGCGCCTGGTCCTGTTACTGAAGCCTGGGAAGCAACTCGAGGACCCAGCAGCTTATCGTCCGATTTGCCTGATCGACACCAAAGGCAAACTACTGGAGCACCTGGTATGCACACGCCTTGACAGCGCCATCGCTGCTGCTGGCGGTGTGTCACCGAGCCACTGAATGGTTTTCGAGATAGCCGAGTTACAGTTGTCCTCGACTGCCTTGAGCTCTTTGGCGACGACCACTATCGCCACATCGTCGGCAAAGCGCACAAGGTGGACGTTGGCAAGCATTGCCAGACGAAAAACGCCGTCGTATATGACGTACCACAATACAGATACCTTCCACTGTTCATGGAGTTCAGTTGCGTTCTGACTGCTTTCGGAAGCAGACGTGTTTTTCAAGCGATCCGCTGTGCCGTCGTCTTTCGAAAAGAAGTGCGTGATTTTCCCGAGTGGAAACTATACACAAATCGCCGCGTGAGGTCGAATTTTTTATTCGTTTAATCAGCAGTGATTTTGGTGGTATAAAAGTGTGGTAATTGGCAAATTCATGTTTGCCTAAAAACATTTTTTCGAGCAGCCACGTGTGGTTAGCTCGATAACAAGTGCGCTGTAGTTCGACAACAAGTGCGCGGTAGCTCGACAACAAGTTCGAGTTCGAAGCTTTTGTTCGAAGCTTTCGTTCGGAGCTTGAGCTCGAAGCTTTTCAAGCTTGCTGTGCGGTTGGTGTCTTGACTGGGGTCTTTGCTAGACTAAACAGGTTCGTGTCGTCGCTAAATTCCGTGCGGTTCGTGTCCCCGCTAGATATAGTGTCGAGGAACGCCGGAAGAGAGAGCCAGCTACCATGGAGGTAGATGAGGCCGATGTGAGCGACACGAGCATAGCAAGTGTCGCCAGTGTTGCCAGCGTAGGAGCTAGCTCGACGTCGAGCGTGCCTACCCGTAGGCGAGGCCGGCCTAAGTCGGATTCTGCGAGGAAGGGCGCGATGAAGATCGGGCTCGAGATGGGGCCAAGTGGGCCGATCCCAGCGGAGAGATCGCCGCCACCGTCGCTGGACTTTGTGGAGCCTGCCCCCCCCGCTCCCCCTGCCGCTGCCACCCCCGCTGCCACCCCCGCTGCCACCACCGCTGCTGCTGCTGCCGCCGCAGCTGCCACCGCTGCTGCCACCGCTGCTGCCACCACCGTTCCCGCTGCACCAACATGCCCAGCGACTAATATTGTCACGGCAGGGTACTCGGCCGTCATTGCGGAGATGTCCTCCGTAAGGATGGCCGTGAGCGAGGCAGTGCTGAGGGCACAGATGCCAACAGTGGCTTCCATGGCCATACTCGCCGCTGCCAGCAGGTACGACGAGCTGGTCATGGCACTGGCTGGCGAGAAAGTGCGCCTGGAGGAGAAGGCACGGATGCCGCCTCCACCGATACCCGTCGCCCACACTGGCACCACCGCCGTCCCCACCGCTGCGTATGCGGCAGCCTTCCCAGGCTTGCCGGCACCGAGCGCCATCGCTGCCCTACCGATCGCCAAGCCGCGCGACACATGGTCTGCTCTGATCCAGAGCAAGAACCCGGAGGAAACGGGTAAGCAAATTGTGGATCGGGTGAAGAAGACCGTGGTGCCCAAGCTCGGTGTACGAGTGCACGAGGTTCGCGAGCTGAAGAGCGGAGGAGCGATTATTCGCACCCCCTCAGTTAGCAAACTCAAAAAAGTAGTGGCCAGCAGTAGCTTTTCAGAAGCAGTCCTCGAGGTGAGGAAGAGCCCGGAGACCAAGCCGCAGGTAGTGGTCTACGACGTGGACACGTCGATCACACCTGTGGAGTTTATGGAGGAGCTCTACTCGAAGAACCTGGAGGATGTTATGACAGAAGCGGAGTTTAAAAAGACGGTTCACCTGGGCAGCAAACCCTGGTCGGTCACCGACGGCGCCACGGTAAACGTGACGCTGGAGGTCGATGCGAAGGCGCAAGAGGCACTGCGAGAATGTGTATACATTAAGTGGTTCCGATGCCGCTGCCGTTCGTTGGTGCGAACGTACGCCTGTCATAGGTGTGCGGGTTTCGACCATAAGGTGTCGCAGTGTCGCCTCAAGGAGAACGTGTGCCACCGGTGTGGACAGAACGGCCACAATGTTGCGCGTTGCCCCAACCCGGTGGACTGCCGGAACTGCCGCTTCAAGGGATACCCGTCAGCACACTCCATGCTGTCAGTGGTTTGCCCTGTCTACGCTGCGGTATTGGCGAGGGTGCAAGCTAGACATTAATGTTTAGCTTCATCCAAGCAAATTGTGGTCGTGGCCGAGCGGCCGTGATGGAACTTGGAGCCATCGTGCGCAGCTCCGGTCGCCTGTTCGCACTGGTCCAGGAGCCGTACGTCGATGGAGCAGGGCGGATTACTGGCCTTCCATATGGACCGCCGTGGGAAAGCTGCTATCATCGTCGACGAACCGGAAGCCATCTGCATGCCAATGGAACCCCTTGTCACGGATTTTGGAGTATGCGTCAGAGTTACGGGAAGATTCGGCTCAATCTTTCTATGCTCCGCATACTGCCAATTCGACACCGACTTGGTGCCGTACCTCAGGTACTTAGATGCGGTGCTGCTACTAGGCAGCCGAACTCCCGTCATCTTTGGGCTAGACGCGAATGCAGTATCCCCGGCGAGGTTTAGCGAACTTCCTGAGCATGCTCGGGGGCAAGCTAGCTATGTGCGGGGTGAGCTGCTGTCTGAGTGGGTACTGGAGAACCGAGCCGGCGTGCTCAATCTAGCCAGTCGGGCGTTTACGTTCGATAACCGCAGAGGCCAAAGTGACATCGACGTAACAATCGTCAACCAAGTCGCGACTATGTGGGCCACATACGATTGGGAAGTGAGGGAATGGGACACCAGTGACCACAACATGATACATGTTGAAGTCACGCCAGGTGTTACCGATACAGTCGAGCACATTGCTCTTGTACCGTCCTGGAAGCTTTCCAATGCGCGCTGGCGATTGTTTGAGGACGAAGTGACAAGGGAGACAGCCGAATTGCCGGAAAACATCGCTGAATCGCCGCTGGATGACCAGGTAACTGCACTGCACTCGTTAGTGCACAGAGTGTGCGACAGAGTGCTGGGACGCAGTACGCCGAGAGCCGTCAGGAAAGTAGTTTGGTGGACCGCCGAACTACAATCCAAGCGCCAGAGGTCAGGAGACTGAGGCGACAGCTCCAGAATGCTCGTCGGCACGTGACCGATGAAGCGGAGCAGCTAGTGGTTGCGTTGAGGATCTCCTCAGCGCAATACAAGAAGCTCATCTTGACGACGAAGGAGGACAACTGGCGATGCTTCGTGGGAGAAAACAGAGATGATCCATGGGGGCACGTCTACAGGATTTGCCGAGGCATGCGCTCTCCCGGCATGGACGGCATCACAGGTGCCATTTGCAAGGCAGTGGGGCGTGCCATCCCTCAGCACATGACAGCGTTGTATTCCCGCTGCCTGGAGACAGGGTACTTTCCCAGGAGATGGAAGCATCCTCGAGTGGTTCCACTCTTAAAGGGACCCGATAAGGACCGGACCGATCCTACCTCATATCGGGGTATCTGTCTGTTGCCAGTGCTGGGCAAAGTGCTAGAGGGGATCATGGTGAATCGTCTGAAGGATACCATACCGGATGGCTGCAGATGGCAATTTGGATTTCGCCAAGGACGCTGTGTCGAGGATGCCTGGAACCACGTCACGAGTACAGTCTCGGCCAGCCGGTCAAGGGAGCCTTCGACAACGTTGAGCGGAATGCTGCATTACACCGTCTCCTTGAGCTGGAATGCCGAGAAGCAAACTTGTGGCGAAGTTTCTTCTCTGGCCGGAGTGCGGACATCATTAGCAGGTACGAAGAAGCCACTGTTCCGGTGACAAGAGGTTGCCCACAGGGGTCCATAAGTGGTCCATTCATATGGAACATCTTGATGGACGTGCTGCTTCAGCGCTTGGAGCCACTTGGTGCCCTCAGTGCGTCTGCTGATGATTTGCTCCTCCTCATCGAGGGAAATTCCCGCTCAGAGCTGGAGCATAAAGGAGCGGACCTAATGTCTATCGTAGGCGCCTGGGGAGTTGAAGTCGGCGTGGCCGTTTCAACTAGCAAGACGGCGATCATGCTGCTCAAAGGCATGCTTAGACGGCCGCCAGTGGTACGGTTTGATGGAGCAAGCGTGCCATACAGGTGTAAGTATCGGTACCTGGGCATCACGGTCGGCGAGCCGTTGAGTTTTCTCCCGCGCATCGCTGGCCTGCGCGATAAGCTGACTGGAGTCGTAGGGGCATTGTCGCGCGTGCTGCGGGTTGACTGGGGACTCAGTCCCCGCGCAAAGCGGACAATATATGCCGGACTCATGGTGCCATGTGCACTATTTGGTGCCTCGGTTTGGTCAGTCGCCATGACGGCGCAAGCTATCACGAAGCTGATTGCGTGCCAAAGAGCCATCCTCGCTCGACAACAAGTTCGAGTTCGAAGCTTTTGTTCGAAGCTTTCGTTCGGAGCTTGAGCTCGAAGCTTTTCAAGCTTGCTGTGCGGTTGGTGTCTTGGCTGGGGTTGTGTCTTTGCTAGACCAGACAGGTCATAGCCAGACGAGCATAGCCAGTGTCGCCAGTGTTGCCAGCGTAGGAGCTAGCTCGACGTCGAGCGTGCCTACCCGTAGGCGAGGCCGGCCTAAGTCGGATTCTGCGAGGAAGGGCGCGATGAAGATCGGGCTCGAGATGGGGCCAAGTGGGCCGATCCCAGCGGAGAGATCGCCGCCACCGTCGCTGGACTTTGTGGAGCCTGCCCCCCCCGCTCCCCCTGCCGCTGCCACCCCCGCTGCCACCCCCGCTGCCACCACCGCTGCTGCTGCTGCCGCCGCAGCTGCCACCGCTGCTGCCACCGCTGCTGCCACCACCGTTCCCGCTGCACCAACATGCCCAGCGACTAATATTGTCACGGCAGGGTACTCGGCCGTCATTGCGGAGATGTCCTCCGTAAGGATGGCCGTGAGCGAGGCAGTGCTGAGGGCACAGATGCCAACAGTGGCTTCCATGGCCATACTCGCCGCTGCCAGCAGGTACGACGAGCTGGTCATGGCACTGGCTGGCGAGAAAGTGCGCCTGGAGGAGAAGGCACGGATGCCGCCTCCACCGATACCCGTCGCCCACACTGGCACCACCGCCGTCCCCACCGCTGCGTATGCGGCAGCCTTCCCAGGCTTGCCGGCACCGAGCGCCATCGCTGCCCTACCGATCGCCAAGCTGCGCGACACATGGTCTGCTCTGATCCAGAGCAAGAACCCGGAGGAAACGGGTAAGCAAATTGTGGATCGGGTGAAGAAGACCGTGGTGCCCAAGCTCGGTGTACGAGTGCACGAGGTTCGCGAGCTGAAGAGCGGAGGAGCGATTATTCGCACCCCCTCAGTTAGCGAACTCAAAAAAATAGTGGCCAGCAGTAGCTTTTCAGAAGCAGTCCTCGAGGTGAGGAAGAGCCCGGAGACCAAGCCGCAGGTAGTGGTCTACGACGTGGACACGTCGATCACACCTGTGGAGTTTATGGAGGAGCTCTACTCGAAGAACCTGGAGGATGTTATGACAGAAGCGGAGTTTAAAAAGACGGTTCACCTGGGCAGCAAACCCTGGTCGGTCACCGACGGCGCCACGGTAAACGTGACGCTGGAGGTCGATGCGAAGGCGCAAGAGGCACTGCGAGAATGTGTATACATTAAGTGGTTCCGATGCCGCTGCCGTTCGTTGGTGCGAACGTACGCCTGTCATAGGTGTGCGGGTTTCGACCATAAGGTGTCGCAGTGTCGCCTCAAGGAGAACGTGTGCCACCGGTGTGGACAGAACGGCCACAATGTTGCGCGTTGCCCCAACCCGGTGGACTGCCGGAACTGCCGCTTCAAGGGATACCCGTCAGCACACTCCATGCTGTCAGTGGTTTGCCCTGTCTACGCTGCGGTATTGGCGAGGGTGCAAGCTAGACATTAATGTTTAGCTTCATCCAAGCAAATTGTGGTCGTGGCCGAGCGGCCGTGATGGAACTTGGAGCCATCGTGCGCAGCTCCGGTCGCCTGTTCGCACTGGTCCAGGAGCCGTACGTCGATGGAGCAGGGCGGATTACTGGCCTTCCATATGGACCGCCGTGGGAAAGCTGCTATCATCGTCGACGAACCGGAAGCCATCTGCATGCCAATGGAACCCCTTGTCACGGATTTTGGAGTATGCGTCAGAGTTACGGGAAGATTCGGCTCAATCTTTCTATGCTCCGCATACTGCCAATTCGACACCGACTTGGTGCCGTACTTCAGGTACTTAGATGCGGTGCTGCTACTAGGCAGCCGCACTCCCGTCATCTTTGGGCTAGACGCGAATGCAGTATCCCCGGCGAGGTTTAGCGAACTTCCTGAGCATGCTCGGGGGCAAGCTAGCTATGTGCGGGGTGAGCTGCTGTCTGAGTGGGTACTGGAGAACCGAGCCGGCGTGCTCAATCTAGCCAGTCGGGCGTTTACGTTCGATAACCGCAGAGGCCAAAGTGACATCGACGTAACAATCGTCAACCAAGTCGCGACTATGTGGGCCACATACGATTGGGAAGTGAGGGAATGGGACACCAGTGACCACAACATGATACATGTTGAAGTCACGCCAGGTGTTACCGATACAGTCGAGCACATTGCTCCTGTACCGTCCTGGAAGCTTTCCAATGCGCGCTGGCGATTGTTTGAGGACGAAGTGACAAGGGAGACAGCCGAATTGCCAGAAAACATCGCTGAATCGCCGCTGGATGACCAGGTAACTGCACTGCACTCGTTAGTGCACAGAGTGTGCGACAGAGTGCTGGGACGCAGTACGCCGAGAGCCGTCAGGAAAGTAGTTTGGTGGACCGCCGAACTACAATCCAAGCGCCAGAGGTCAGGAGACTGAGGCGACAGCTCCAGAATGCTCGTCGGCACGTGACCGATGAAGCGGAGCAGCTAGTGGTTGCGTTGAGGATCTCCTCAGCGCAATACAAGAA
Organism: Drosophila azteca; assembly: GCA_005876895.1. Lineage (NCBI taxonomy): Eukaryota > Metazoa > Arthropoda > Insecta > Diptera > Drosophilidae > Drosophila > Drosophila azteca. The sequence continues at coordinate 19,922,311 of VCKU01000095.1, forward strand.
GCTCATCTTGACGACGAAGGAGGACAACTGGCGATGCTTCGTGGGAGAAAACAGAGATGATCCATGGGGGCACGTCTACAGGATTTGCCGAGGCCGCAAAAAGAGTCACGAGTACAGTCTCGGCCAGCCGGTCAAGGGAGCCTTCGACAACGTTGAGTGGAATGCTGCATTACACCGTCTCCTTGAGCTGGGATGCCGAGAAGCAAACTTGTGGCGAAGTTTCTTCTCTGGCCGGAGTGCGGACATCATTAGCAGGTACGAAGAAGCCACTGTTCCGGTGACAAGAGGTTGCCCACAGGGGTCCATAAGTGGTCCATTCATATGGAACATCTTGATGGACGTGCTGCTTCAGCGCTTGGAGCCACTTGGTGCCCTCAGTGCGTCTGCTGATGATTTGCTCCTCCTCATCGAGGGAAATTCCCGCTCAGAGCTGGAGCATAAAGGAGCGGACCTGATGTCTATCGTAGGCGCTTGGGGAGTTGAAGTCGGCGTGGCCGTTTCCACTAGCAAGACGGCGATGCTTAGACGGCCGCCAGTGGTACGGTTTGATGGAGCAAGCGTGCCATACAGGTGTAAGTATCGGTACCTGGGCATCACGGTCGGCGAGCCGTTGAGTTTTCTCCCGCACATCGCTGGCCTGCGCGATAAGCTGACTGGAGTCGTAGGGGCATTGTCGCGCGTGCTGCGGGTTGACTGGGGACTCAGTCCCCGCGCAAAGCGGACAATATATGCCGGACTCATGATGCCATGTGCACTATTTGGTGCCTCGGTTTGGTCAGTCGCCATGACGGCGCAAGCGATCACGAAGCTGATTGCGTGCCAAAGAGCCATCCTCGCTCGACAACAAGTTCGAGTTCGAAGCTTTTGTTCGAAGCTTTCGTTCGGAGCTTGAGCTCGAAGCTTTTCAAGCTTGCTGTGCGGTTGGTGTCTTGGCTGGGGTTGTGTCTTTGCTAGACCAGACAGGTCATAGCCAGACGAGCATAGCCAGTGTCGCCAGTGTTGCCAGCGTAGGAGCTAGCTCGACGTCGAGCGTGCCTACCCGTAGGCGAGGCCGGCCTAAGTCGGATTCTGCGAGGAAGGGCGCGATGAAGATCGGGCTCGAGATGGGGCCAAGTGGGCCGATCCCAGCGGAGAGATCGCCGCCACCGTCGCTGGACTTTGTGGAGCCTGCCCCCCCCGCTCCCCCTGCCGCTGCCACCCCCGCTGCCACCACCGCTGCTGCTGCTGCCGCCGCAGCTGCCACCGCTGCTGCCACCGCTGCTGCCACCACCGTTCCCGCTGCACCAACATGCCCAGCGACTAATATTGTCACGGCAGGGTACTCGGCCGTCATTGCGGAGATGTCCTCCGTAAGGATGGCCGTGAGCGAGGCAGTGCTGAGGGCACAGATGCCAACAGTGGCTTCCATGGCCATACTCGCCGCTGCCAGCAGGTACGACGAGCTGGTCATGGCACTGGCTGGCGAGAAAGTGCGCCTGGAGGAGAAGGCACGGATGCCGCCTCCACCGATACCCGTCGCCCACACTGGCACCACCGCCGTCCCCACCGCTGCGTATGCGGCAGCCTTCCCAGGCTTGCCGGCACCGAGCGCCATCGCTGCCCTACCGATCGCCAAGCCGCGCGACACATGGTCTGCTCTGATCCAGAGCAAGAACCCGGAGGAAACGGGTAAGCAAATTGTGGATCGGGTGAAGAAGACCGTGGTGCCCAAGCTCGGTGTACGAGTGCACGAGGTTCGCGAGCTGAAGAGCGGAGGAGCGATTATTCGCACCCCCTCAGTTAGCAAACTCAAAAAAGTAGTGGCCAGCAGTAGCTTTTCAGAAGCAGTCCTCGAGGTGAGGAAGAGCCCGGAGACCAAGCCGCAGGTAGTGGTCTACGACGTGGACACGTCGATCACACCTGTGGAGTTTATGGAGGAGCTCTACTCGAAGAACCTGGAGGATGTTATGACAGAAGCGGAGTTTAAAAAGACGGTTCACCTGGGCAGCAAACCCTGGTCGGTCACCGACGGCGCCACGGTAAACGTGACGCTGGAGGTCGATGCGAAGGCGCAAGAGGCACTGCGAGAATGTGTATACTTTAAGTGGTTCCGATGCCGCTGCCGTTCGTTGGTGCGAACGTACGCCTGTCATAGGTGTGCGGGTTTCGACGATAAGGTGTCGCAGTGTCGCCTCAAGGAGAACGTGTGCCACCGGTGTGGACAGAACGGCCACAATGTTGCGCGTTGCCCCAACCCGGTGGACTGCCGGAACTGCCGCTTCAAGGGATACCCGTCAGCACACTCCATGCTGTCAGTGGTTTGCCCTGTCTACGCTGCGGTATTGGCGAGGGTGCAAGCTAGACATTAATGTTTAGCTTCATCCAAGCAAATTGTGGTCGTGGCCGAGCGGCCGTGATGGAACTTGGAGCCATCGTGCGCAGCTCCGGTCGCCTGTTCGCACTGGTCCAGGAGCCGTACGTCGATGGAGCAGGGCGGATTACTGGCCTTCCATATGGACCGCCGTGGGAAAGCTGCTATCATCGTCGACGAACCGGAAGCCATCTGCATGCCAATGGAACCCCTTGTCACGGATTTTGGAGTATGCGTCAGAGTTACGGGAAGATTCGGCTCAATCTTTCTATGCTCCGCATACTGCCAATTCGACACCGACTTGGTGCCGTACTTCAGGTACTTAGATGCGGTGCTGCTACTAGGCAGCCGCACTCCCGTCATCTTTGGGCTAGACGCGAATGCAGTATCCCCGGCGAGGTTTAGCGAACTTCCTGAGCATGCTCGGGGGCAAGCTAGCTATGTGCGGGGTGAGCTGCTGTCTGAGTGGGTACTGGAGAACCGAGCCGGCGTGCTCAATCTAGCCAGTCGGGCGTTTACGTTCGATAACCGCAGAGGCCAAAGTGACATCGACGTAACAATCGTCAACCAAGTCGCGACTATGTGGGCCACATACGATTGGGAAGTGAGGGAATGGGACACCAGTGACCACAACATGATACATGTTGAAGTCACGCCAGGTGTTACCGATACAGTCGAGCACATTGCTCCTGTACCGTCCTGGAAGCTTTCCAATGCGCGCTGGCGATTGTTTGAGGACGAAGTGACAAGGGAGACAGCCGAATTGCCGGAAAACATCGCTGAATCGCCGCTGGATGACCAGGTAACTGCACTGCACTCGTTAGTGCACAGAGTGTGCGACAGAGTGCTGGGAGAGCCGTCAGGAAAGTAGTTTGGTGGACCGCCGAACTACAATCCAAGCGCCAGAGGTCAGGAGACTGAGGCGACAGCTCCAGAATGCTCGTCGGCACGTGACCGATGAAGCGGAGCAGCTAGTGGTTGCGTTGAGGATCTCCTCAGCGCAATACAAGAAGCTCATCTTGACGACGAAGGAGGACAACTGGCGATGCTTCGTGGGAGAAAACAGAGATGATCCATGGGGGCACGTCTACAGGATTTGCCGAGGCCGCAAAAAGAGCACGGAGATTGGAGGCCTCCGGATAGATGGTGAGCTGGTCACAACATGGCGTGACTGTGCGAGTGAGCTCCTCCGCAACTTTTTCCCTGTTGCGGAGTCGAATGCTCACATTGCCATTGAGTCCAAGGCTCCACCGGCCCTCGAAGCATTCGAGGTTGATGCATGCGTCGCCAGGTTGAAGAGCATGCGCTCTCCCGGCATGGACGGCATCACAGGTGCCATTTGCAAGGCAGTGGGGCGTGCCATCCCTCAGCACATGACAGCGTTGTATTCCCGCTGCCTGGAGACAGGGTACTTTCCCAGGAGATGGAAGCATCCTCGAGTGGTTCCACTCTTAAAGGGACCCGATAAGGACCGGACCGATCCTACCTCATATCGGGGTATCTGTCTGTTGCCAGTGCTGGGCAAAGTGCTAGAGGGGATCATGGTGAATCGTCTGAAGGATACCATACCGGATGGCTGCAGATGGCAATTTGGATTTCGCCAAGGACGCTGTGTCGAGGATGCCTGGAACCACGTCACGAGTACAGTCTCGGCCAGCCGGTCAAGGGAGCCTTCGACAACGTTGAGTGGAATGCTGCATTACACCGTCTCCTTGAGCTGGAATGCCGAGAAGCAAACTTGTGGCGAAGTTTCTTCTCTGGCCGGAGTGCGGACATCATTAGCAGGTACGAAGAAGCCACTGTTCCGGTGACAAGAGGTTGCCCACAGGGGTCCATAAGTGGTCCATTCATATGGAACATCTTGATGGACGTGCTGCTTCAGCGCTTGGAGCCACTTGGTGCCCTCAGCGCGTCTGCTGATGATTTGCTCCTCCTCATCGAGGGAAATTCCCGCTCAGAGCTGGAGCATAAAGGAGCGGACCTGATGTCTATCGTAGGCGCTTGGGGAGTTGAAGTCGGCGTGGCCGTTTCAACTAGCAAGACGGCGATCATGCTGCTCAAAGGCATGCTTAGACGGCCGCCAGTGGTACGGTTTGATGGAGCAAGCGTGCCATACAGGTGTAAGTATCGGTACCTGGGCATCACGGTCGGCGAACGGTTGAGTTTTCTCCCGCACAACGCTGGCCTGAGCGATAAGCTGACTGGAGTCGTAGGGGCATTGTCGCGCGTGCTGCGGGTTGACTGGGGACTCAGTCCCCGCGCAAAGCGGACAATATATGCCGGACTCATGGTGCCATGTGCACTATTTGGTGCCTCGGTTTGGTCAGTCGCCATGACGGCGCAAGCGATCACGAAGCTGATTGCGTGCCAAAGAGCCATCCTCGCTCGACAACAAGTTCTAGTTCGAAGCTTTTGTTCGAAGCTTTCGTTCGGAGCTTGAGCTCGAAGCTTTTCAAGCTTGCTGTGCGGTTGGTGTCTTGGCTGGGGTTGTGTCTTTGCTAGACTAAACAGGTTCGTGTCGTCGCTAAATTCCGTGCGGTTCGTGTCTCCGCTAGATATAGTGTCGAGGAACGCCGGAAGAGAGAGCCAGCTACCATGGAGGTAGATGAGGCCGATGTGAGCGACACGAGCATAGCAAGTGTCGCCAGTGTTGCCAGCGTAGGAGCTAGCTCGACGTCGAGCGTGCCTACCCGTAGGCGAGGCCGGCCTAAGTCGGATTCTGCGAGGAAGGGCGCGATGAAGATCGGGCTCGAGATGGGGCCAAGTGGGCCGATCCCAGCGGAGAGATCGCCGCCACCGTCGCTGGACTTTGTGGAGCCTGCCCCCCCCGCTCCCCCTGCCGCTGCCACCACCGCTGCCACTACCGCTGCTGCCACCACCGTTCCCGCTGCACCAACATGCCCAGCGACTAATATTGTCACGGCAGGGTACTCGGCCGTCATTGCGGAGATGTCCTCCGTAAGGATGGCCGTGAGCGAGGCAGTGCTGAGGGCACAGATGCCAACAGTGGCTTCCATGGCCATACTCGCCGCTGCCAGCAGGTACGACGAGCTGGTCATGGCACTGGCTGGCGAGAAAGTGCGCCTGGAGGAGAAGGCACGGATGCCGCCTCCACCGATACCCGTCGCCCACACTGGCACCACCGCCGTCCCCACCGCTGCGTATGCGGCAGCCTTCCCAGGCTTGCCGGCACCGAGCGCCATCGCTGCCCTACCGATCGCCATCGCTGCCCTACCGATCGCCAAGCTGCGCGACACATGGTCTGCTCTGATCCAGAGCAAGAACCCGGAGGAAACGGGTAAGCAAATTGTGGATCGGGTGAAGAAGACCGTGGTGCCCAAGCTCGGTGTACGAGTGCACGAGGTTCGCGAGCTGAAGAGCGGAGGAGCGATTATTCGCACCCCCTCAGTTAGCGAACTCAAAAAAATAGTGGCCAGCAGTAGCTTTTCAGAAGCAGTCCTCGAGGTGAGGAAGAGCCCGGAGACCAAGCCGCAGGTAGTGGTCTACGACGTGGACACGTCGATCACACCTGTGGAGTTTATGGAGGAGCTCTACTCGAAGAACCTGGAGGATGTTATGACAGAAGCGGAGTTTAAAAAGACGGTTCACCTGGGCAGCAAACCCTGGTCGGTCACCGACGGCGCCACGGTAAACGTGACGCTGGAGGTCGATGCGAAGGCGCAAGAGGCACTGCGAGAATATGTATACATTAAGTGGTTCCGATGCCGCTGCCGTTCCTTGGTGCGAACGTACGCCTGTCATAGGTGTGCGGGTTTCGACCATAAGGTGTCGCAGTGTCGCCTCAAGGAGAACGTGTGCCACCGGTGTGGACAGAACGGCCACAATGTTGCGCGTTGCCCCAACCCGGTGGACTGCCGGAACTGCCGCTTCAAGGGATACCCGTCAGCACACTCCATGCTGTCAGTGGTTTGCCCTGTCTACGCTGCGGTATTGGCGAAGGTGCAAGCTAGACATTAATGTTTAGCTTCATCCAAGCAAATTGTGGTCGTGGCCGAGCGGCCGTGATGGAACTTGGAGCCATCATGCGCAGCTCCGGTCGCCTGTTCGCACTGGTCCAGGAGCCGTACGTCGATGGAGCAGGGCGGATTACTGGCCTTCCATATGGAATGCGAGTGTTCCAGGACCGCCGTGGGAAAGCTGCTATCATCGTCGACGAACCGGAAGCCATCTGCATGCCAATGGAACCCCTTGTCACGGATTTTGGAGTATGCGTCAGAGTTACGGGAAGATTCGGCTCAATCTTTCTATGCTCCGCATACTGCCAATTCGACACCGACTTGGTGCCGTACTTCAGGTACTTAGATGCGGTGCTGCTACTAGGCAGCCGCACTCCCGTCATCTTTGGGCTAGACGCGAATGCAGTATCCCCGGCGAGGTTTAGCGAACTTCCTGAGCATGCTCGGGGGCAAGCTAGCTATGTGCGGGGTGAGCTGCTGTCTGAGTGGGTACTGGAGAACCGAGCCGGCGTGCTCAATCTAGCCAGTCGGGCGTTTACGTTCGATAACCGCAGAGGCCAAAGTGACATCGACGTAACAATCGTCAACCAAGTCGCGACTATGTGGGCCACATACGATTGGGAAGTGAGGGAATGGGACACCAGTGACCACAACATGATACATGTTGAAGTCACGCCAGGTGTTACCGATACAGTCGAGCACATTGCTCCTGTACCGTCCTGGAAGCTTTCCAATGCGCGCTGGCGATTGTTTGAGGACGAAGTGACAAGGGAGACAGCCGAATTGCCGGAAAACATCGCTGAATCGCCGCTGGATGACCAGGTAACTGCACTGCACTCGTTAGTGCACAGAGTGTGCGACAGAGTGCTGGGACGCAGTACGCCGAGAGCCGTCAGGAAAGTAGTTTGGTGGACCGCCGAACTACAATCCAAGCGCCAGAGGTCAGGAGACTGAGGCGACAGCTCCAGAATGCTCGTCGGCACGTGACCGATGAAGCGGAGCAGCTAGTGGTTGCGTTGAGGATCTCCTCAGCGCAATACAAGAAGCTCATCTTGACGACGAAGGAGGACAACTGGCGATGCTTCGTGGGAGAAAACAGAGATGATCCATGGGGGCACGTCTACAGGATTTGCCGAGGCCGCAAAAAGAGCACGGAGATTGGAGGCCTCCGGATAGATGGTGAGCTGGTCACAACATGGCGTGACTGTGCGAGTGAGCTCCTCCGCAACTTTTTCCCTGTTGCGGAGTCGAATGCTCACATTGCCATTGAGTCCAAGGCTCCACCGGCCCTCGAAGCATTCGAGGTTGATGCATGCGTCGCCAGGTTGAAGAGCATGCGCTCTCCCGGCATGGACGGCATCACAGGTGCCATTTGCAAGGCAGTGGGGCGTGCCATCCCTCAGCACATGACAGCGTTGTATTCCCGCTGCCTGGAGACAGGGTACTTTCCCAGGAGATGGAAGCATCCTCGAGTGGTTCCACTCTTAAAGGGACCCGATAAGGACCGGACCGATCCTACCTCATATCGGGGTATCTGTCTGTTGCCAGTGCTGGGCAAAGTGCTAGAGGGGATCATGGTGAATCGTCTGAAGGATACCATACCGGATGGCTGCAGATGGCAATTTGGATTTCGCCAAGGACGCTGTGTCGAGGATGCCTGGAACCACGTCACGAGTACAGTCTCGGCCAGCCGGTCAAGGGAGCCTTCGACAACGTTGAGTGGAATGCTGCATTACACCGTCTCCTTGAGCTGGAATGCCGAGAAGCAAACTTGTGGCGAAGTTTCTTCTCTGGCCGGAGTGCGGACATCATTAGCAGGTACGAAGAAGCCACTGTTCCGGTGACAAGAGGTTGCCCACAGGGGTCCATAAGTGGTCCATTCATATGGAACATCTTGATGGACGTGCTGCTTCAGCGCTTGGAGCCACTTGGTGCCCTCAGCGCGTCTGCTGATGATTTGCTCCTCCTCATCGAGGGAAATTCCCGCTCAGAGCTGGAGCATAAAGGAGCGGACCTGATGTCTATCGTAGGCGCTTGGGGAGTTGAAGTCGGCGTGGCCGTTTCAACTAGCAAGACGGCGATCATGCTGCTCAAAGGCATGCTTAGACGGCCGCCAGTGGTACGGTTTGATGGAGCAAGCGTGCCATACAGGTGTAAGTATCGGTACCTGGGCATCACGGTCGGCGAACGGTTGAGTTTTCTCCCGCACAACGCTGGCCTGAGCGATAAGCTGACTGGAGTCGTAGGGGCATTGTCGCGCGTGCTGCGGGTTGACTGGGGACTCAGTCCCCGCGCAAAGCGGACAATATATGCCGGACTCATGGTGCCATGTGCACTATTTGGTGCCTCGGTTTGGTCAGTCGCCATGACGGCGCAAGCGATCACGAAGCTGATTGCGTGCCAAAGAGCCATCCTCGCTCGACAACAAGTTCGAGTTCGAAGCTTTTGTTCGAAGCTTTCGTTCGGAGCTTGAGCTCGAAGCTTTTCAAGCTTGCTGTGCGGTTGGTGTCTTGGCTGGGGTTGTGTCTTTGCTAGACTAAACAGGTTCGTGTCGTCGCTAAATTCCGTGCGGTTCGTGTCTCCGCTAGATATAGTGTCGAGGAACGCCGGAAGAGAGAGCCAGCTACCATGGAGGTAGATGAGGCCGATGTGAGCGACACGAGCATAGCAAGTGTCGCCAGTGTTGCCAGCGTAGGAGCTAGCTCGACGTCGAGCGTGCCTACCCGTAGGCGAGGCCGGCCTAAGTCGGATTCTGCGAGGAAGGGCGCGATGAAGATCGGGCTCGAGATGGGGCCAAGTGGGCCGATCCCAGCGGAGAGATCGCCGCCACCGTCGCTGGACTTTGTGGAGCCTGCCCCCCCCGCTCCCCCTGCCGCTGCCACCACCGCTGCCACTACCGCTGCTGCCACCACCGTTCCCGCTGCACCAACATGCCCAGCGACTAATATTGTCACGGCAGGGTACTCGGCCGTCATTGCGGAGATGTCCTCCGTAAGGATGGCCGTGAGCGAGGCAGTGCTGAGGGCACAGATGCCAACAGTGGCTTCCATGGCCATACTCGCCGCTGCCAGCAGGTACGACGAGCTGGTCATGGCACTGGCTGGCGAGAAAGTGCGCCTGGAGGAGAAGGCACGGATGCCGCCTCCACCGATACCCGTCGCCCACACTGGCACCACCGCCGTCCCCACCGCTGCGTATGCGGCAGCCTTCCCAGGCTTGCCGGCACCGAGCGCCATCGCTGCCCTACCGATCGCCATCGCTGCCCTACCGATCGCCAAGCTGCGCGACACATGGTCTGCTCTGATCCAGAGCAAGAACCCGGAGGAAACGGGTAAGCAAATTGTGGATCGGGTGAAGAAGACCGTGGTGCCCAAGCTCGGTGTACGAGTGCACGAGGTTCGCGAGCTGAAGAGCGGAGGAGCGATTATTCGCACCCCCTCAGTTAGCGAACTCAAAAAAATAGTGGCCAGCAGTAGCTTTTCAGAAGCAGTCCTCGAGGTGAGGAAGAGCCCGGAGACCAAGCCGCAGGTAGTGGTCTACGACGTGGACACGTCGATCACACCTGTGGAGTTTATGGAGGAGCTCTACTCGAAGAACCTGGAGGATGTTATGACAGAAGCGGAGTTTAAAAAGACGGTTCACCTGGGCAGCAAACCCTGGTCGGTCACCGACGGCGCCACGGTAAACGTGACGCTGGAGGTCGATGCGAAGGCGCAAGAGGCACTGCGAGAATGTGTATACTTTAAGTGGTTCCGATGCCGCTGCCGTTCGTTGGTGCGAACGTACGCCTGTCATAGGTGTGCGGGTTTCGACGATAAGGTGTCGCAGTGTCGCCTCAAGGAGAACGTGTGCCACCGGTGTGGACAGAACGGCCACAATGTTGCGCGTTGCCCCAACCCGGTGGACTGCCGGAACTGCCGCTTCAAGGGATACCCGTCAGCACACTCCATGCTGTCAGTGGTTTGCCCTGTCTACGCTGCGGTATTGGCGAAGGTGCAAGCTAGACATTAATGTTTAGCTTCATCCAAGCAAATTGTGGTCGTGGCCGAGCGGCCGTGATGGAACTTGGAGCCATCATGCGCAGCTCCGGTCGCCTGTTCGCACTGGTCCAGGAGCCGTACGTCGATGGAGCAGGGCGGATTACTGGCCTTCCATATGGAATGCGAGTGTTCCAGGACCGCCGTGGGAAAGCTGCTATCATCGTCGACGAACCGGAAGCCATCTGCATGCCAATGGAACCCCTTGTCACGGATTTTGGAGTATGCGTCAGAGTTACGGGAAGATTCGGCTCAATCTTTCTATGCTCCGCATACTGCCAATTCGACACCGACTTGGCGCCGTACCTCAGGTACTTAGATGCGGTGCTGCTACTAGGCAGCCGCACTCCCGTCATCTTTGGGCTAGACGCGAATGCAGTATCCCCGGCGAGGTTTAGCGAACTTCCTGAGCATGCTCGGGGGCAAGCTAGCTATGTGCGGGGTGAGCTGCTGTCTGAGTGGGTACTGGAGAACCGAGCCGGCGTGCTCAATCTAGCCAGTCGGGCGTTTACGTTCGATAACCGCAGAGGCCAAAGTGACATCGACGTAACAATCGTCAACCAAGTCGCGACTATGTGGGCCACATACGATTGGGAAGTGAGGGAATGGGACACCAGTGACCACAACATGATACATGTTGAAGTCACGCCAGGTGTTACCGATACAGTCGAGCACATTGCTCCTGTACCGTCCTGGAAGCTTTCCAATGCGCGCTGGCGATTGTTTGAGGACGAAGTGACAAGGGAGACAGCCGAATTGCCGGAAAACATCGCTGAATCGCCGCTGGATGACCAGGTAACTGCACTGCACTCGTTAGTGCACAGAGTGTGCGACAGAGTGCTGGGACGCAGTACGCCGAGAGCCGTCAGGAAAGTAGTTTGGTGGACCGCCGAACTACAATCCAAGCGCCAGAGGTCAGGAGACTGAGGCGACAGCTCCAGAATGCTCGTCGGCACGTGACCGATGAAGCGGAGCAGCTAGTGGTTGCGTTGAGGATCTCCTCAGCGCAATACAAGAAGCTCATCTTGACGACGAAGGAAGACAACTGGCGATGCTTCGTGGGAGAAAACAGAGATGATCCATGGGGGCACGTCTACAGGATTTGCCGAGGCCGCAAAAAGAGCACGGAGATTGGAGGCCTCCGGATAGATGGTGAGCTGGTCACAACATGGCGTGACTGTGCGAGTGAGCTCCTCCGCAACTTTTTCCCTGTTGCGGAGTCGAATGCTCACATTGCCATTGAGTCCAAGGCTCCACCGGCCCTCGAAGCATTCGAGGTTGATGCATGCGTCGCCAGGTTGAAGAGCATGCGCTCTCCCGGCATGGACGGCATCACAGGTGCCATTTGCAAGGCAGTGGGGCGTGCCATCCCTCAGCACATGACAGCGTTGTATTCCCGCTGCCTGGAGACAGGGTACTTTCCCAGGAGATGGAAGCATCCTCGAGTGGTTCCACTCTTAAAGGGACCCGATAAGGACCGGACCGATCCTACCTCATATCGGGGTATCTGTCTGTTGCCAGTGCTGGGCAAAGTGCTAGAGGGGATCATGGTGAATCGTCTGAAGGATACCATACCGGATGGCTGCAGATGGCAATTTGGATTTCGCCAAGGACGCTGTGTCGAGGATGCCTGGAACCACGTCACGAGTACAGTCTCGGCCAGCCGGTCAAGGGAGCCTTCGACAACGTTGAGTGGAATGCTGCATTACACCGTCTCCTTGAGCTGGGATGCCGAGAAGCAAACTTGTGGCGAAGTTTCTTCTCTGGCCGGAGTGCGGACATCATTAGCAGGTACGAAGAAGCCACTGTTCCGGTGACAAGAGGTTGCCCACAGGGGTCCATAAGTGGTCCATTCATATGGAACATCTTGATGGACGTGCTGCTTCAGCGCTTGGAGCCACTTGGTGCCCTCAGCGCGTCTGCTGATGATTTGCTCCTCCTCATCGAGGGAAATTCCCGCTCAGAGCTGGAGCATAAAGGAGCGGACCTGATGTCTATCGTAGGCGCTTGGGGAGTTGAAGTCGGCGTGGCCGTTTCAACTAGCAAGACGGCGATCATGCTGCTCAAAGGCATGCTTAGACGGCCGCCAGTGGTACGGTTTGATGGAGCAAGCGTGCCATACAGGTGTAAGTATCGGTACCTGGGCATCACGGTCGGCGAACGGTTGAGTTTTCTCCCGCACATCGCTGGCCTGCGCGATAAGCTGACTGGAGTCGTAGGGGCATTGTCGCGCGTGCTGCGGGTTGACTGGGGACGCAGTCCCCGCGCAAAGCGGACAATATATGCCGGGCTCATGGTGCCATGTGCACTATTTGGTGCCTCGGTTTGGTCAGTCGCCATGACGGCGCAAGCGATCACGAAGCTGATTGCGTGCCAAAGAGCTATCCTGATTGGATGCCTACCGGTATGCCGAACAGTGTCCTTCGTGGCACTGCAAGTACTTGCTGGAGCCCCCCCGTTTGATCTGGTCGCCAGACGTCTGGCAATCAGATTCAAACTTAAGCGTGACTACCCGCTGGAGGAGAGCGATTGGCTATACGGCGAAGATTTGGCAAATCTTAGCTGGAAGCAGAAGATGACGCGACTAGACGAATGCCTGCTGTGCGAGTGGCAACGCAGATGGGATGATGGAAGCTCCCCAGGACGGGTGACGCACCGCTTCATCCCGAACGTAAGCTTCGTCTACAGCGAGCGAAGGTTTGGCTTCACGCTGCGCGCTGGATTCCTGCTGACTGGCCATGGATCGCTCAATGCATTTTTGCATCAGAGAAGGCTAAGCGACACGCCTGCATGTCTATGCGGCGCAGAGCGCGAGGATTGGCAGCACTTTTTATGTGACTGTCCCCTCTATGCAGATTCGCGAGACCTCGATGGACTTGGAGTGCAGCACACAGATGGCGAATGGAACTTTTCCGAAGTGGTGGCTACGCAGGAGAGGATGCAGTTGCTGGATCGATTCGCAGGAGAGGCGTTCTCCAGGAAGCGACAACTGCTGGACCCTATGGCGGCGCATGGGCCGTCAGTCCCGGACTAGTAGAGTCGAAACTGACACACCATGGATTCCCTCTCCGGGGCTTGTCGGGGCCAAAAGGGAGGGCGATCGATCCCTTAATTTCGTCCACGGGTTGGGCAGTGTCCAAGGCTGCCCATTGAGGTAGGCCCCCTTGTGGGAGTTCGTGGTGGCTGTGGTTTGAAACCCAAATATACGCGGGTAGAACCGTTAGGTTCGTCGTGGAGTTGCGCTCTCAACCGGGTGCCGAGACCCATAGATCGGAAGAGGTGTTAGGTACACCTTGCCCCTACCAAGGGGGATTGTATGTCCGACAAAACATACAATCAATTGGTACTAGGGTGAGTCGCTATGTACATAGCTATAGCTTCTTATCCTAGGGCGTTAATTGGCGCATCATACCAGATTCCTGTGTTTATATTTTATATAATAGACACCGTGGTTTTAATCCCTACCTGTGGAATATGCCACGTTAAATAAAACTGTGAGATCAGATACATTCTGTCGGGCGGTTAAGCTGGCAATCTCTTGCAAACCTCATGAGTTTGCCAATGCGTCCACGCAGTGCTTACGCGAAGGGGTATTCCCATCACATTGGAAGATACAGCACCTCGTGCTCATCCCGAAACCAGGGAAACCACCCGATGACCCTTCCGCGTACAGACCGATATGCCTGATCGACGCGATGGGGAAGACCTTCGAGCAGATCATCTGCTCCCGGCTAGAGAGGGCAGTGGAGGAGTCTGGAGGACTTTCCGCAAGCCAGTTTGGCTTTCAGAAGGGCAAGTCCACTGTGGATGCTATTAACAGGGTGGTTAGGATCGCGGCAGAGGCGGCTGAAGGAACTCTGTGGAAGGGTGGCAAGAAGGAATACTGCCTGATTGTCACTCTTGACATAAAAAATGCCTTTAACTCGGTAGACTGGGAAGGCATCACCAGAGCACTGAGCCATGAAGTCTCCCGCAAAGCTTGGCACCCCCAGGTGCCGCGCCTGCACCGGTGACACCCCTTGGGAAGGAGAGAGAGGTCAAAGATGTCTTCCAGCAGCTGGGTGCCACTTTGATTGGCCTCAATGCCCTACTAATAGGGCAGCGGCACGTCAACCAGGTGGTGAGACACCTGGCAGCGAAGGCTGTTAGCCTGTACGAAGCCTCTGCTAGCAGAGGAAAGCCGGCTTCACTGGGTAGCGTGGATACGGCTACCCAGACGTCGCCAGTGACAAAACTGCCCTCCAAAATGGCTGGCAAAGTCCATCAGCAGGGAAGCGATGCAGCGAGGACGACAGCGACGCCCAAGAGACGGCGAGAACAGGAACCGGGGCAGCGAACCACGCCCTCGAAGAAGAGGAATAGAACTGGCAGCGCAAATCCTGCGGCCACGGAGCCGGCACCACAGAACACGTGGCAAACAGTGCAGCGGAAGAGGCAAGCCGACTGGCAAGCCGCCTGGCAAGCCGCATGGCAAGCCTCCGATGAGGAGCAGATCAGACGCGCTGGTTATAAGTACCAGCGAGCTCTCCTACAGCGAGGTACTATCACTAGTGACGCGCAGGAGCGATGGAAGGCTCAACGGAGTCCGGGACAAAGTCTCCAAAGCCCGCCGCACAGCGAAAGGTGAGCTGTTAGTGGAGTTGAACGGAGTAGGCTTGGAGTGCACCAAGCAGCTGAAGGACGAGGTGGAGCAGGTGCTGGGCAACAGTGCAGTAGTTCGGTTGTTCACCGAGCAAACCCACTTTGCCATTCGGGACTTGGACGAGCTGGCAAGAAGAGATAGTGGCAGCGCTATCAGCGCAGACGAACGTCCCAGCGGACGCATGTAAGGTCAAGAGCGTTCGAACTGGATATGGCAATACACAGGTCGCACACTTTTTGGTCCCAGCGAATCTGGCAAGCAGCATTACCGCCTTGCGCATTGACCAGCTGCCCCATTCGCCTGCAGGAAGCACGCACGCGGTGCTACCGTTGCCTGGAGATGGGACACACCACAAGCACTTGTCGCAACCCCGTGGACAGGTCCCAGTGCTGCATCAGGTGCGGGAAATTGGGCCACAAGGCAACGAATTGCAAGTGCGAAGCGGCGAAGTGCTTCGTATGCATCGCAAAGGGCAAAGCCTCATTCAGCCACCAGGCAGGCGGAAGCAGATGGTTTGGTCAGTCGCCATGACGGCGCAAGCGATCACGAAGCTGATTGCGTGCCAAAGAGCTATCCTGATTGGATGCCTACCGGTATGCCGAACAGTGTCCTTCGTGGCACTGCAAGTACTTGCTGGAGCCCCCCCGTTTGATCTGGTCGCCAGACGTCTGGCAATCAGATTCAAACTTAAGCGTGACTACCCGCTGGAGGAGAGCGATTGGCTATACGGCGAAGATTTGGCAAATCTTAGCTGGAAGCAGAAGATGACGCGACTAGACGAATGCCTGCTGTGCGAGTGGCAACGCAGATGGGATGATGGAAGCTCCCCAGGACGGGTGACGCACCGCTTCATCCCGAACGTAAGCTTCGTCTACAGCGAGCGAAGGTTTGGCTTCACGCTGCGCGCTGGATTCCTGCTGACTGGCCATGGATCGCTCAATGCATTTTTGCATCAGAGAAGGCTAAGCGACACGCCTGCATGTCTATGCGGCGCAGAGCGCGAGGATTGGCAGCACTTTTTATGTGACTGTCCCCTCTATGCAGATTCGCGAGACCTCGATGGACTTGGAGTGCAGCACACAGATGGCGAATGGAACTTTTCCGAAGTGGTGGCTACGCAGGAGAGGATGCAGTTGCTGGATCGATTCGCAGGAGAGGCGTTCTCCAGGAAGCGACAACTGCTGGACCCTATGGCGGCGCATGGGCCGTCAGTCCCGGACTAGTAGAGTCGAAACTGACACACCATGGATTCCCTCTCCGGGGCTTGTCGGGGCCAAAAGGGAGGGCGATCGATCCCTTAATTTCGTCCACGGGTTGGGCAGTGTCCAAGGCTGCCCATTGAGGTAGGCCCCCTTGTGGGAGTTCGTGGTGGCTGTGGTTTGAAACCCAAATATACGCGGGTAGAACCGTTAGGTTCGTCGTGGAGTTGCGCTCTCAACCGGGTGCCGAGACCCATAGATCGGAAGAGGTGTTAGGTACACCTTGCCCCTACCAAGGGGGATTGTATGTCCGACAAAACATACAATCAATTGGTACTAGGGTGAGTCGCTATGTACATAGCTATAGCTTCTTATCCTAGGGCGTTAATTGGCGCATCATACCAGATTCCTGTGTTTATATTTTATATAATAGACACCGTGGTTTTAATCCCTACCTGTGGAATATGCCACGTTAAATAAAACTGTGAGATCAGATACATTCTGTCGGGCGGTTA
The DNA here is from genome assembly GCA_005876895.1 of Drosophila azteca. NCBI lineage: Eukaryota > Metazoa > Arthropoda > Insecta > Diptera > Drosophilidae > Drosophila > Drosophila azteca. The sequence goes on from VCKU01000095.1 coordinate 19,939,031, forward strand.
AGCTGGCAATCTCTTGCAAACCTCATGAGTTTGCCAATGCGTCCACGCAGTGCTTACGCGAAGGGGTATTCCCATCACATTGGAAGATACAGCACCTCGTGCTCATCCCGAAACCAGGGAAACCACCCGATGACCCTTCCGCGTACAGACCGATATGCCTGATCGACGCGATGGGGAAGACCTTCGAGCAGATCATCTGCTCCCGGCTAGAGAGGGCAGTGGAGGAGTCTGGAGGACTTTCCGCAAGCCAGTTTGGCTTTCAGAAGGGCAAGTCCACTGTGGATGCTATTAACAGGGTGGTTAGGATCGCGGCAGAGGCGGCTGAAGGAACTCTGTGGAAGGGTGGCAAGAAGGAATACTGCCTGATTGTCACTCTTGACATAAAAAATGCCTTTAACTCGGTAGACTGGGAAGGCATCACCAGAGCACTGAGCCATGAAGTCTCCCGCAAAGCTTGGCACCCCCAGGTGCCGCGCCTGCACCGGTGACACCCCTTGGGAAGGAGAGAGAGGTCAAAGATGTCTTCCAGCAGCTGGGTGCCACTTTGATTGGCCTCAATGCCCTACTAATAGGGCAGCGGCACGTCAACCAGGTGGTGAGACACCTGGCAGCGAAGGCTGTTAGCCTGTACGAAGCCTCTGCTAGCAGAGGAAAGCCGGCTTCACTGGGTAGCGTGGATACGGCTACCCAGACGTCGCCAGTGACAAAACTGCCCTCCAAAATGGCTGGCAAAGTCCATCAGCAGGGAAGCGATGCAGCGAGGACGACAGCGACGCCCAAGAGACGGCGAGAACAGGAACCGGGGCAGCGAACCACGCCCTCGAAGAAGAGGAATAGAACTGGCAGCGCAAATCCTGCGGCCACGGAGCCGGCACCACAGAACACGTGGCAAACAGTGCAGCGGAAGAGGCAAGCCGACTGGCAAGCCGCCTGGCAAGCCGCATGGCAAGCCTCCGATGAGGAGCAGATCAGACGCGCTGGTTATAAGTACCAGCGAGCTCTCCTACAGCGAGGTACTATCACTAGTGACGCGCAGGAGCGATGGAAGGCTCAACGGAGTCCGGGACAAAGTCTCCAAAGCCCGCCGCACAGCGAAAGGTGAGCTGTTAGTGGAGTTGAACGGAGTAGGCTTGGAGTGCACCAAGCAGCTGAAGGACGAGGTGGAGCAGGTGCTGGGCAACAGTGCAGTAGTTCGGTTGTTCACCGAGCAAACCCACTTTGCCATTCGGGACTTGGACGAGCTGGCAAGAAGAGATAGTGGCAGCGCTATCAGCGCAGACGAACGTCCCAGCGGACGCATGTAAGGTCAAGAGCGTTCGAACTGGATATGGCAATACACAGGTCGCACACTTTTTGGTCCCAGCGAATCTGGCAAGCAGCATTACCGCCTTGCGCATTGACCAGCTGCCCCATTCGCCTGCAGGAAGCACGCACGCGGTGCTACCGTTGCCTGGAGATGGGACACACCACAAGCACTTGTCGCAACCCCGTGGACAGGTCCCAGTGCTGCATCAGGTGCGGGAAATTGGGCCACAAGGCAACGAATTGCAAGTGCGAAGCGGCGAAGTGCTTCGTATGCATCGCAAAGGGCAAAGCCTCATTCAGCCACCAGGCAGGCGGAAGCAGATGCCCAGAAAGCGCACCAACCAGCCGTGCAAGATGAAGGTCGTCCAAATGAACCTCAACCATTGTGCAGCGGCTCAGGACCTGCTGTCGCAAACAGTGCGCGAACGCTCTGCTGACCTCGCGGTGCTCAGTGAGCCATACCGGCTGTGTGAGGGCCCAAGGTGCGCTTCGGACACTTCCGGGAGAGCAGGTCTATGGTCCTGCGGGAATGACGGAGCCCCGCTGGTCAGCGTTCGCAAGGGCGATAACTACGTGCGCGTATTTGTGGGCGACTTGAGGTTCTACGCAGTGTATTTACCACCCAGTCTGCAGCTACCAGAGTTCGCTACCACCCTGGACTCCTTGGTGGCGGACGCGAGAGTGGGTGACTTCAACGCGTGGGCGGTGGAGTGGGGCAGCGCTTCGACCAACGCAAAGGGACGGGCGTTGCTCGAGTCGTTCTCTCTCCTCGACGTGGCGCTCCTAAACCACGGAACGCAGCACAAGTTCAGCCCACACACACGCACACGGGGATAGCGGCCAGTTACCTCAGCAACAGAGTGCTCACGATGGACACGACCATGGGTTCCAGAACATACGAAGTCTCAGCCGGAGTTCCCCAGGGCTCCGTTTTGGGCTCCCCTGCTCTGGAACGCCATGTACGACGGCGTACTAAGGCTCCGGATGCCAGCGAATACCAGTTTGGCTGGTTTCGCCGACGACGTGGCAATCGTGGTGGTAGCCAAGGAGCTCGTTGCTGCGGAGCATCTGGCTAATGCGGCCATACGCGCCATTGAGGAGTGGCTAGCCGTCGCGGGACTGGAGCTGGCGGCTTAAAAAACGGAGGCGGTCCTGATAACGAGCAGGAAGGTGGTCGAGACCGCTAGAGTGCAGGTCGGTGGGACCACGATCGCATCGCAGAGGGCGATAAAGTACCTCGGGGTCTTTCTGGACACGCGCCTGTCCTTTAAGCAGCACCTGGAGTACGCAGCCAGGAAAGCCAGCGGGACAGCAAGGGCGCTGTCAAGGATGCTCGTAAACACCAGAGGTCCGAAGCAGGCAACGAGGAGGTCGCTGACGCGCGTGGTAACGTCGCAGCTGCTTTACGCCGCACCAGTGTGGGCGGAAGGAGCGAAGGTGCAAACCTACGTGCGGGGGATGGAGTCGGTGCACAGGCTGTGCGCCATGAGGACAGCGTGCTCGTTCCGGACCATCTCGGACGCTGCATTTCTTGTCATCGCCGGACTCGTCCCAATCCGGGAGCTGATCCGGGAAAGGACTGAGGTCCACACCGCCACGCAGGACAGGGCAGTTGACCCACACAACATCGCCGAGCAGAAAAAGGCTGCAAGACAAAGCAGCATGGAGATGTGGCAGTCCCAGTGGGGCAGGTCAGCCGGGCATAGTGGAGGATAGGTTTGCCATAGGTTTGACCACGAGCGGCAGGCGTTGGAGGCAACCGCAGGAGCGCATATAAGCATCGAGTCTCTGGTACCTCTGATGCTAGAGGACCCAAACCCCTGGAAAGCGACCGCGGACTTCGCCGCACGCGCTAAGAAAACGCTCAGGTCACTGAAGAGTAGGCGGAAGAGTCAGACGCAGTTGGAGTAGGAGTAGGGGTTGTAAGGAACCTATTTCAGGCTGAGGAAACTCAGCTGGTCCAGGGTTGCCTACAAGAAATTTGTAGTTGTTGTAGGGGCCTTAGGAAAGGAAAGCGACCGTACCTGGACCGAGAAGAGTGCTAGCGCGTGGCGTGATCGCGGCGCTACTCGGGAGATTACCGGGCCTCTGTGAAGGGGGGAGTTGGTCGTACGTGGTCGTGATGATCGCGGGCTATGGGAGGATATCACGGAGACGTACGTGATTGCGACGATCCGTGAGGTTACCGTGATTCTAGCCGGGGTGGACTGTGCGTGATCGCGACAGGCACTAGAGGCAGGAGGGTATACTCCGGAGACGTGCGTGGTCGCGATGACTCGGGAGACTACGGGTTTCCTATGAGGAATTGACTGTGCGTGGTCGCGACAGGTACTAGCTACAGGAATAAACCACGGAGACGTGCGTTATCGCGACGACTCGGGGGACTACGGGAGCTTTAAGAGGAATTGTCTGTGCGTGATCGCGACAGGTACTAGCTACCGGGGTATATAACCCAGAGACGTGCGTTGTCGCGACGGCTCGGGAGACTACTGGGTTCTTAGGAGGAATTGGCTGTGCGTGATCGCGACAGGTACTAACTACAGGAGGTTGTACCCCAGAGACGTGCGTTGTCGCGAAGGCTCGGGAGACTACAGGGTTAACGCTACGAGTGATAGGTAGATACAGGCGAAGGAATGAAAGTCTTTAAAATGTTGTTGTGTTTTATTAATTCTGAATCTTTATTAATGCTCCACTCCTAGCTAGTGGCCCTGACTGCACCACGTGGGAAACAACTTAACTTACCCAGGTTGATCGACACAATCGAGGGCGAGGGAGGTTGGTTGATTAGGGAATGGGGTGATAGTACCGCCATAAACGCGGAGCGATGCGAAAGTCTTTTTTTTTTGCACTCGGATGACGCGTGGATCGTGAGCAAGGGCGGGGGGGGCGCGTTGTACGATTTTAGTTGTCGAACTTCCAGACACGTAGTATGTTACTCGGATATATCTCGTGCGCGTCGTTTCGTGGTTTCTCGCAGAGTGAGCGCCTGCCCGTCCTCTCCGTGCTTTTATCCCCTCCTATCGATCTCTTCCTTTTATCGATAGTGTCCGGGGTTGCCTACTCGGTTGGACTATTGACTCATTTTTGCGTGGTTGGCGGGTTCATTGGCGGGTGTATTTCAAAAATTCGGCCTTACTGCTAACTTAAAACTACGTAACTAATTAATTAATTAATGGTGGGGAATACGTTTCGATCCTGTCTCTGCGATGTAGAGTGGGGCGTAGATGTACGGTAGCTTGTAAAGATCCATTGGGTCTTTACAGGGTACAAGCGCGAGAAGCAATGCGTGGCAGGCAATACCGCTCGCTCTGGGGCCCGACACCCGTAGCTAATGGTATCTAATAGTTATCTGTTAATATCTACGTTCTACACAGATACCCACAATGGGCGGCTGCGTGGTCTGCGTCTATATCATATTGATCGGCAGTCATCTAACCTGGCAGGAGATATAAATGCAAAAAACCTAGCAGTAGGTCTAAACTGCGAATGAATGGTAGTAATGTATTCTAGTAACATAATTACTCCAGGTGGAAACCCACGAGGAGAAATCGCGCGGCCGGGGCACGGATTCTAGAGGCCTCAGGAAACATTCCAACCGATCTTGCTACGCTGGTGGCTTACTTGGCCGACGAAGCGAGTACTACTACAAGTACAACAAACAGAAAGAACGAGGAGATGGCGGCCTTCCAAAAGGCCTCGAAGGTGGCCAGAACACCGCCACACCAGCCATCCGCCGCAGCACCGCCAGTAAAGCAGGGCCCAATAGCCGATACTGCTAGCGTGGCAGCGCAGAGCGAAAGATGAAATGCTGACAGCCCGAAGAGGCCGCGCGACCCCCCCACCCCGTCGAGCAGTGGGAGGAACACGCCGAAGAGGACGAGGACAAGCGTACTGGACATTGAGGAGCTAGGCGCGATACTCGACAACTTCATATATCAGACGACGGAGAAGGGACAGAGGTCGATCAACTCGTCTCACAGGAAGATGCTGGCGAGGATGAAGGAGCTGCAGCAGAATTTCAGGTCCCAGCTGCAGGCGCCAACGGCGTCAACGGAGAAAAAGACAGCGGCAGGTGTCTGTCAATTCCAGTGCCACCCGGTAGGCACCCGCACCCCGCGAAGCACAGCGAACAGCCAAAATCGACGCAGACGACGCTGGGAGCCCGCAGGACCGAAATGAGGCCCCGAGGCAAGGAGAAGGAAGCGCCCGATAACCCCTGGACACACCAGCGGCCTGGCAGCAGCCGACAACGGGAGCCCACAAAGCCAGACAGCAACGGCGACCCTACCCAGAAGTGGAACGAGGTCAGACGAAGGCGCGCGAAGCGAAAAAAGGCAGCACGGCCAGAGGCAGTCATAGTGAAGGGTACGGAGGAGACCTCGAACGCCGACATCCTGAAGCTGGTGAAGGCAGCGCCATCGCTGCAAGACCTTAGGAGCAAGGTGCAGGGCATCAGGAAGACTGCCTCGAGGGAGCTGCTCCTCAGGATGCATAACCCTTCAGACCCAGCCACCCAGGAGCTACAGACGGCCATACAGGAGGCGCTTGGTGACAAGGCATCCGTGAAGGCCATGCACGAGACAGTCGCGGTCGAAGTCCTCGGCTTAGACGAACTCGCGACATGTGATTTGGAGCTGCGGCCCCCACCCAGGCCAGCTCTTGGACAGAGCTTCCAAGGAGGGATACGTGCATCTAACATACGATGGGATCCACTTATTCAGCTGTTACATACCGCCGAGGTTCACATAGCCAAAATTTGAGGAGATCATCGCCAACGACGCCCGAGAGAGGTCGCCTGTTATACTAGCGGGCGACTTCAACGCATGGGCCACGACCTGGGGCAGCATCAGGAACACTCATCGCGGGACAGCGCTCCTAGACGAGTTTGAGTGCCTGAACGTCTGCCTCCTCAACACAGGAAGCACCCCCACATACAGCAAAGCAAGTCGGGAGTCAATCATCGACCTCACCTTCGCAAGCCCGCTCGACGTGGCAAGTGCCTAGCGCTTACACGCACAGTGACCACCTAGCGGTGATGACGGACATCGATGCGCACAGGAGCATGCCAAGGATACGGCGTTCTCTACGGACCGGGTACAAGGAGGAAAGCCTCGACAGAGTTGCACTGCTTGCGGCAGTCGAGGACCTACGCGCCGCCGAGGACGCAGAAGCTTCGGCAATCCCATGTGACGCTTCAATGCAGGAGAAGCGGACCGGAGGAAGCAGGCACCGCCCAGTACCATGGTGGAATGACCACATCGCCAATGCCAGGAGGGAATGCCTCGCAGCTCGACGGGTCTACCAGCGATCCAGGGGCTCCGAACAGTTTGCCAGCAATGGCGAATCATTCAGGACTAAAAGGAGGGTGCTAAGAGATGCCATCAGCAGGAGCAAAGACCAATGTTTAAAAAAGCTTTGTGATGCGGCGGATGCTGAACCCTTCGGGGGGGCATACAAGTTGGTCACGGGGAAGCTTAACAGGCAACCTATGCCCAAGTGCCCTACACAGCTGGGACAGATAGTAAACGCACTCTTTCCCTGGCAACCGCCACTACACCATGGAGCCAGAGACGACGAGGCGAGCGAGAGAGACACCACCACCGTCACCACCGCCATCTCTGCTAGAGAGCTATTGGATACCTCAGCAAACTTGAAGAGCGGAAAAGCGCCAGGGCCAGATGGAATCCCCAACGTGGCACTGAAACACATCATCAGAGCCCACCCTGACGTTTTCGTCCGTATGTACAACCAGTGCCTAGCGGAAAGAAAGGTCCCAAGAGCATGGAAGCGGCAAAGGCTGGTGCTAATACCCAAGCCAGGTAAGGATCCAAGCGACCTATCGTGTCCAGCATCGCTCACTGTGCATGCTGGACACGATGGGGAAGATATTCGAGCGGCTCGTGTGTATCCGGCTGTAGGCGGAACTGGCAGAGCGGCAGGGCCTCTCCGATATGCAATTCGGCTTCCGAAAGCAAAGGAGCACCACTGACGCCATCGAGCTGGTCACCAACCTGGCCAAGGAAGCCATGGCAGGAACGCGATGGGCTGGAGGAGCCAAAAAATACTGCCTAGTATGCACATTAGATGTGCGGAATGCCTTCAATTCGGCCAGCTGGAGGAGCATCCTGGAGGCCCTGACCAGGAGCGGCATCTCACAGCACCTCATTCAGACGCTACGAAGCTATTTCGATGACCGGATCCTGCTCTACGACACCGAAAAGGGATCCAGGCAGCACGTGATCAGTGCAAGCGTTCCGCAGGGATCGGTCTTAGGGCCGATTCTTTGGAACGTGATGTACGACGACATCCTGCGGCTCACACTGCCGGAAGGGTGCACGCTGGTGGGCTTCGCAGACGACATCGCACTGGTGACAACAGCGAAGCACACACGAGATGCAGAGACCAAGTGCAACGAGGCGGTCGAGAGGATAGTCGGATGGCTCTCCGCCAACGGACTGTCCCTGGCGGAAAAGAAAACGGAGGCAATACTGATGAGCAGCAGGAAGAAGGTGGAGCAGGCTTGCGTGAGAGTTGGCAGCACTACCATCGCGACCAAACCTGCCCTTAAGTATCTGGGGGTGGTACTGGACCACAGACTAACCTTCAAGGCCCACATGACCAATACAGGTGGACTACGACAACGAAGCAGACAACTCATCGCCGGGGTGGTCACATCCATACTACTGTACGGATCAGCAGTGTGGGCACCGGCAATGAGCATACCTACGTACAACAGGGACTGCAGTAGCGTGTACCGGCGCTGTGCCCTCAGAGTCGCATGCTGCTTCCGAACATGCCGCGCTGGTTGTGGCAGGCATGACCCCGCTGGATCTCTTGGCAGATGAGAGACAGAGTGGTTCAACGGTAGCTAGCGAGCGAAGGCAGGATAGCGTAGCCCGGTGGCAGCGACGCTGGAACCAAGCAGCGAACGGGAGGTGGACGAGGCGGCTCATTCCCCAGATTAGCGCATGGGTGCAGAGAAGAGGAGGTCAGGTAGACCACTACCTGAGCCAACTGTTGACGGGGCACGAGTATATATCGTTTTAGTCACGCCGACGACCCGTACTGCAGTCACTGCGGACCCAAAGTCTCCGAGGATGCGGAACACGTGTTCTTCCACTGCACCCGCTTTGCACAGGAGCGGGAGAGGCTGAGAGAGACGAGCTCAGGTGTCGACAGGTGTGACACACTCGTCGAGCGAATGATAGCCGACGAGGTGACATGGAAGGCCGTCGCCGATATGGCAGCGAATATCATGAAGAAGCTGAGCCGGCTGGAGCGAAGCCGGGCTGGCTGAACTCGCCAACAAAGATATCGCAAATCCAAACTCATACATCGACCGCCTCTGCGGCGCTCCCTGAGAGAGCTCGTTTGCCTCCTGTCTCCGACTCAAGATGGTTGTCGTTTTAGTAACCGTGCTTGCAGAGGTGTATCCAGCACAACGCGCGTGCGCGCACGATATGTGGGCCTAAGTCCAATAACTTTTCCTCGATTTGCAGCATTTTCGGTTAAATGCAATAAAGCTGGGTGAGCACGTTCTAAATGACAACTATTCACAGTAGACAGTGCATCAGCTGCCGACCAGGGCTCCAAAACTACTAGACAACGCTAGTCTACCCCACCGATAGCTGGAGCTGCCATGTAGCACCATGGGAGGCTAGCGCCGGCAGATGGCGCTACATCTTACATCCTAGAAGTAGGCCACACCTCCCAGTTCCCTTATAGGGCATTAGCAAGAGGGCAAAATTAACTGAGCTCAGTAGAGGCAGGGCCATCTGGTACACAACGGGTCCCGGATCTGACCTCCTGCCAACCCCACCGCTCAGCGGCGTACCCCCAAACGGGGCTCTGGCGACCGAGAAGGGGCGGTATAACCCCCAGCGGCTAACGTCTGGAAGAAATTCGCGGCCATCGCTGGATGCCCCGGTTTAGCCTACATAGTGCTCCCATGGAGCTTATGCTCTATGGAAACGATCACCTTGGTAGGTAAAATCCTACCCGTAACACGGAGACCAGTTTATTGTTACGTACGACCAACTGGACCCCCCCTTACGAGCATTGGACTTTGGGCTGACAGTGTGGGCATTCTACGACCTGAGTAGGCAGGTTGAACCCCTGCTGAAATGGCTCGTAGGTCAATGTCCCCACCCGTCTCGCTAAAACCCTGGCAGGCCTCGAGTAACGCTTCCCGATTGTACCACTTATGTGGATGCGTAGGCTTGGTTGATCCCTATGCCAACTAGCACCGATCTGGCTCTGAATCCTGGAGTCCATAAGGCCCAGGGTCAACCCTAGCATGGACCTCACTCCACGGAAAGGCACCCATGGGATCGCGATGGTGACTACGCACTGCGACCGGAAATAACGAACTCGGGTTGAGACAAAATTACATAGAAAACACATCACAATTACACACACCGACGGAGAAAATGACCGATGAAGGAGGACCGATGGTATCCCTGCAGGCGCTCGTCCTCGGCAGCCTCGACAAGCTGCAAACCAGGACAATCGGGACCGCCTCTACAGGCACCCAAACCTTCACGACGCCGCCTCAAGCCGGCGCTAAGAGGCAAAGGGAGTTCCCGCAATTGGCTGCTGAGCTGACAAAGAGGCAAAAGGGCGACCCATCTCGAGCTGCCTGCGTTGAACCTGGGGGACACAACCCCCTCTGGCACAGTGGATCATGGACCATGGTGCCTCCCCGGTCGCTAAAAAGCAACTCAGGTGGCAGCAAGTGGGTCCCAAGGCACGCAAAAAAAGAAAGGAGCCCCGGGAGCGCGAGCCTAGACCGGATGCGATCATCATCCAGCCCCAGGGAGAGCTGAGTTACAGTGATATCCTGCGCTTGTTGACCAGGCGACAGGACGGAAAGATCTAGGAAGTTGGCGAGAATGTCAACAAAATCAGGAAGACGGCAACGGGAGATCTGCTGCTGAACCTCAACGGTGCCGGCAAAAGCAACACTGGGAAGCTGAAAGAGGACATCAGTGCGGCGCTGAGACTGCAGTCGGGCATCAGAGCAGTAACAGAGGAGTTATGCGTGGAGGTCAAGGGCCTGGACAGCCTGGTCACGAAGGAGGATGTCGCAGCGGCGATAGCGACAACGCTGGATGTACCCAGCATGGACAGCAGCGCCATTAAGAGTCTGAGGCCATCCTTTGCTGGAACGCAAATGGCGGTTGTGTGCCTGCCCCCGGTGCTCGCTAGAGCCCTCCTGGGTTTTGGCAAATTGAAAGTCGGCTGGACGATCTGTAGGATCCGGGAGTGGACAGCCTAGCGACGCTGCTACAGATGCCTGGAGTTCGGGTACTTAGCAATCAGGTGCAAGAGCACGGTGGATCGCACCGGATGCTGCCTCACATGCGGGGAAAGCGGTCACAAAGCGGAAACCTGCCAAAACGATCTACGCTGCTTCATCTGCGCAGCAAACAAGTGCATGGACACGAAGCACTATGCGGGTAGCAAGAGGTGCCTAGCAACCAAGGGTGGATCCAACCAACCTTCCCAATGATGAAGACGCTACAACTCAATCTCGACCACTGTGCTGCGGCTCAAGACCTCCTGTGCCAAACTGTGAGAGAACTGGTAATAGACCTTGCCATCCTTAGCGAGCCATTCAGACCTAGCGAGTCCCCTGGCTTTATTCTGGATGCCACCAAAAAGGCTGTGCTATGGCTGTGCGGCGCCACAGCTCTGCAGCTCGCCAATAAAAAATCCGAGGTGGGTTTCGTACGCGCAAAAGTCGGCAGGGTCTGGGCTTAGAGTGGGAGTGGAGTGGGGAAGTTCAGCAACGAATGCGAGAGGAAGGGTTCTGCTTGAGGCTATTGCATCTCTGGACATTGCGCTCCTCAACTAGGGCGGGCAGCACACCTTCTCCAGAGCGGGAACAGGGTCGATAGTCGACCTTACCTTCGTCAGTTGCTCACTTTTTAACACGTCGGACTGGTGTATTTCCAACGCCTACACTGCGAGTGACCACCTGGCTATCATCTTCAGCATAGGCCAGCAACCAACAAGTGTCGATTCAACAGCCCCTAGGTGGAAATGCTATCGAGCGGATAGGTTCGACACGTGCGGTTCACGGAATTGATGACCAACCTCGATGCGGTAGGAAGTGCAGAGTGGATGGCCAACCAAGTCATGGAGAGCCTCGACTTAGCATGCACTGCCACCATGGCCCAGAGGAAGCATTTTGGACGCCACCACCAACCGCGAGTGCAATCACGCACGACGCCAATACCAGCGCTCGCGGGGAAGTACGACCTTCTCGCAATGGCAGGCTACCTTTCGAGACTGCAGACGGGCTCTCAAGGCTGCCATAAAAGACAGCAAACGCCAGAGTTTCCTTTCGCTCTGTGACTCTGCGGAGCAGGACCCATGGGGAAGGGCATACAAGCTTGTGACGAAGAAGCTTGGCGCTGAGAAACATGCCCCCCCATCGGACCCCGTCGTGGTCAGATCCATTGTGGAGGATCTTTTCCCGCGCATGGCGGATCACCTTCAGGAGATCCCCCGCCAAGTCCAGCCACCCAACCAGACCATCGAAGAGGTGACACTCGAAGAATTCTCTGCTGCAGCCAGAGGCATTAGCCCAAAAAAGGCACCTGGGCCGGACTCCATTCCAAATCGAGCCCTCAAACTCGCCCTCTCGCTTCGTCCGGAGGTGTTCGTAAAGCTCCTGAACCAGTGCCTTTGCGAGGGAGTCTTTCCGGAGAGGTGGAAGACGCAAAAACTGGTGCTTATTCCCAAGCCAGGCAGGCCGCCAGGGTCAGCGTCGTCATATAGGCCAATCTGCCTGATCGACACAGCCGGTAAACTTCTGGAGAAGGTGGTATGCTCTCGACTGGAACGTACCATCGCGGAGGCTGGAGACCTATCACCGTATCAGTATGGGCTCCGCAAGGCCAGATCCACGACTGATGCAGTCGGTAGAGTGGTGGACATTGCCTCTAGTGCGATCGCCGGCACTCGGTGGAAGGGCGGCGGAAAGGAATACTGCCTAATGGTCACACTGGACATCAGGAACGCGTTCAACACTGCGAGATGGAGCTGCATCCTGAGGGCTCTAGCGTGCTTTGGGACCCCCATGTACCTCCAGCGGCTAATACGAAGTTACTTCGAGCGACGGCTGCTCCTGTACGACACCCAAGATGGCACGGAGCAATATGAGGTATCGGGTGGAGTCCCGCAGGGGTCGGTGCTGGGCCCTCTGCTCTGGAACGCGATGTACGACGGTATACTGCGGCTCAGTCTCCCCCACGGAGTGCACGTGGTGGGTTTCGCGGACGACGTAGCCATCCTGGTAGTGGCTAAAGACCTGCCCGTGGTTGAAGCAACCTGCGACCAAACGATCGCGCGAATCCAGCAGTGGTTAGAGCTCGTAGGGCTCGAACTTGCCCCCCACAAGACCGAGGCGGTGCTGGTGTCCAGCAGGAAAAAAGTCGAGACGGCCAGAATCACAGTAGCAGGCACCTCAGTGACGTCAAAGCGGGCGATAAAATACCTCGGTGTAATGATAGACACGCGACTCTGCTTCCGAGAGCATCTGGCATACTTGAGCTCGAAAGCGGCTGCCACCAACAGAGCACTATCGCGGATAATGCTGAACACCAGAGGTCCCAAACAGTGGCGACGCCGACTTCTGACGAGTGTGACGCGGTCGGTGATGCTCTATGCGGCGCCAATCTGGACAAAGGCCCTACAAACAGCGAGCTACGCCCGGGGCCTGGCGGCCTCTCACCGCCTCTCGTCTCTGCGCGTCATAAGTGCCTTCAGAACTGTCTCGGACGAGGCAGCCCACGTGATAGCGGGTATAGCCCCGTTGGAGTACCTGGCGGAGGAGCGGACTGCGTACTATCGGGAGTCGCATGGCAGAGGCATCGATTCGACTGGTAAGAGACAGTTGCGCATGGAGTGCAAGCAGCATAGCCTAAGGAGATGGCAGCAGAGATGGGATACGCCCACCAAGGGGCGTTGGACTCACGAGCTCATCCCATCCATCGAAGCGTGGGTACAGAGGAAACACGGAGAGGTGAACTTCTACCTGACCCAGCTCCTCAGCGGCCATGGGTGCTTCCGAAGCTACCTGCATCGCTTCGGGCACGAGGACTCTTCGGAGTGCACTTGGTGCAGACACGGGGTGGTGGAGGATGCCGAGCACACACTGTTCGCGTGCGGCAGATTTGCGATTCAGCGGCAGCTGCTCGAGGAGTCCCTGGGCGGGCCCATATCCAAGGACAACCTGGTGCCGTACATGCTGTCGACCCCGGGAAACTGGGAAGCGACCAGCAACTTCGCGGCAAACATAATGGCGGAACTGCGCGCGGTCGAGCGCCGGAGAAGAGACGATGTAGATTAAGCGATGCCTCGAACGACCCGTGCGAAGCAATGCTTCACGGCCGTACCACACGGGTCGGGCTCGCAATGCCAAATTTCTAGCCCTAAGTTGGTAATTAAGTAGATGAACAAATAAACGGAATTAAAAAAAAAAAAAACATACATACATACATACATACATACATACATACGTACATACATACATACATATATGCTGGGCTAAGCTGAAAAAAAACTGCTGAAAAACGGCAGGTCAATAAATACCGAAACAGAGGGGACGCATACAAATAAATGTACTGCCAATGCATACATGTACACACACACAGACACAGAGTTCCTTATTTCCAAGTGCGATCGTGTTTTCCTGTGAGCTGCGTTTTGACAAGCAAGGAGCCCCGTTTTTTACACCTGAAAAGCAGAAAAAAGCGATTCAGAGCATCGCACGGTTGCGGCGGTACGTTCTATGTATGGTGGTGGACCATCGGCATCCCGCCTGGTTGCAGGGGCACAATCAGTGTTGCTGCACGCAGGAGGAGTGAACCTCTGTTTTGGCGCCTTTCCGTTGTCCACGGAGTTGGTGGAAAAACAAAAACACTTTCACTAAACTTCTGTTTGCGCTTCGACTTGCGTGGTCATTTAACAGCTGATCGTGCAGGGTCGCTACGCTACAGAGCTGCCGGACAGCAGCGGTAAGACACAGGGTTGCCAGATCGGACAACCGGTTAAACCAGGTTGGGCGCCAATATTTAAAAGAAAACTTGGAAGATTTTGGAGCAGGCTTCATGGAGGAGGAAAAGCTGGCCTTTGAGCGGAGATCAAGCCTACAGCGCTCCCCACCGCAGTGGCATACGCCCAGAGGAACCTGGCCTAAGGAGCTGGCTATAGCTCGAAGATACTCTCCGTTGGGAAGGATAAGGTTACTGGTCGGTCTGCCGTATTCGGGAGCGCCCTCTTCCAACCAAGTGTTTCAGGTGCCAAGAGCTTGGGCACATTGCAGCGAACTGCAAAAACTCGGTGGATAGAAGCGGCCGTGCGACTCAGACCGCACGGGGACCGGGCTACAAGCCCGAAACCATGCAGGTCGCAAGCTTCCTGGAGGCGGCAGAACTGAACGTCGAAGGATCGGTGCAACAAATGGACACACAGCTCACCGACCAGCTGAAAAGTGCATGCGATGCCAGCATGAGCCGGAGAAAACCTATTAAGGGCACGCGGCCGCCGACCTACTGGTGGAAAGATACTGCGATGCCAGAAAGGCGTTGAAGACGTCGGTCAAGGATAGCAAGCGAGACTGCTTCCTGCAACTCTGTGACTCGGCAGACCATGACCCTTGGGGAAGGGCCTACAAGACGGTCATGAATAAACTGCACACCAGTAATGCAGGAGCGCCCTCGGACCCAGATCAGCTGCGGACCATCGTGGAGACATTGTTCCCACACAAGCCGCATAACATCGAGGAAGAAGGCGACACGCACCAGCCCCCAGACGAGAGGAGGTCATCTCGGCGGTGCGCAGGATGAAGACGAACAAAGCCCCAGGACCTGACGGAATCCCCAACCGGGCGGTAAAATTGGCAGCATCGTATCGACCGGAAGCGTTCGCCACGACGTTTACACAATGCCTCCGAGAAGGACTCTTCCCTGCCCTGTGGAAACTGCAGCACTTGGTTCTTATACCCAGGGATGTAGTCAGAAGCTACTTCCAGGGAAAGACACTCAACTTTGACACGCAGACGGGAACCCTAACACACCTTACCTCGACGGGAGTTCCACAAGGATCGGTGATGGCCCATTTCTGTGGAACATCGTATACGAAGGAGTCTTGCGATTTGCACTACCAGTCGAATGTCAGCTGACATGCTACGCCGACGACGTGGCACTCTCGGTGGTGGCTAAACACCTACAAGACGCAGAGACAGCAGGCAACGAGGCAATCCAGCGGATCGCGGACTGGCTTCGCTCGGCGGGGCTGCAGTTAGCGGCTCACAAAACGGAGGCAGTACTGGTCAGCGCATATTAGAGTGGGAGATCAGACCATAGCGTCGAAACGAGCCATCCGCTATCTAGGCGTTATGATCGATACTAGGCTCTGTTTCCATTGCGGCACACACGAGTCACGCCCTGTTCCGAATGCTGCTGAACAGTCGGGGACCAAGGCAGGAGAGGAATCCTGCTGACCAGCGTAGTCCGCTCAGCCATCACATACGCGGCGGCGATCTGGGCGGATAACATCTGGGTCGCCAGCTACGCCAGGGGTGTAAAATCCATACACCGACTATGCGCGCTCCGCATCTGCTGTGGCTTTCGGAACGTTCCAGGAGATGCTGCACTGGTCATAGCAGGAGTGGTTCCGATCGACCTGCTGATCTTGGAGGAGAAGACGGTAGCAGCAGCTACCCGTGCAGGCGTGGAAAGAAGGTCAGCGCGCAAGCAGGCCAGAGAGGAGAGCCTCCGAGAATGGCAACGGCGATGGGACACTACGGAAAATGGCAGGTGGACCCATCGTCTCATCCCTAACATCGGAGCCTAGATGAACAGGAAGCATGGCTCGGTCAACTACTAAACCAAACAGCTGCTCAGTGGACACGGCTGTTTTAGCCAGTACCTGTGGAGATTCGGCCACGAGAGCTCGCCACACTGCAGGTGGTGTGGTAGCGTCTCAGAAGACGCGGAGCACATCATTTTTGTATGCGGACGTTTCGTAGGTATAAGGAGGGAGCTATGGCATGGCATGGCAAAAAAAAAACCACGCACACACACACACACACAGCAGAACTCAAGGAACAGGGAGAGGTGGAAGTGAAGAAAGCGGCTGTCATTTCCATCAGACCAGCCTATAGGAGCACCCAGACACTGACGATGAAAGTCTCACCGGCAGTTGCTGAGAAACTGGGAAACTTTCTACAGAAAGGAAGGATCCACCTAGGATGGGGGTACTGCAGGATACGAGTCAAATCGTCTCCCAGAAGGTGCTTCAAGTGCATGGACTTTGGTCACATAGCACTAAACTGTAAGAGTGACCAGGATTTCACAAAGTGCTGCTATAATTGCACAGGAATGGATCACCTGGCTAAGGACTGCAAGGCCGAGCCAACTTGCATTCTCTGCAAGCGCCACCGGGCAAAGGACCCGAAGCACCAAACAACAAGTGCGAGGTGCCCGCAGTACCAAAAGGCGATACAACAGATGAGGGATAGATGAAAATCGTCCAAATAAATCTGAATCACTGTGAGGTAGCACAGCAACTACTGGAGCAGACCATCCGAAAGCGCCGCATCGACGTAGCGGTCATTAGCGAGCAATACCGCAATCGCAACTCTGGAGATTGGATAGCGGACGTCAGCAAAAAGGCAGAGATATGGAGCTGTGGAAGCCCTAAATATCAACTAATGCAACCACGCATCGGGGAAGGAACTGCTAGAGCCCGACTGAATGGGATATATATTTATAGCTGCTACCTGCCACCGAGCCTCACGCTGCAGCAGGCGACGGAGGCATTGGAAAATATAGCTGATGATGCGCGGGATAAACACCCCACGCTCATAGCCGGCGATTTTAATGCATGGGCAACGGAATGGGGATGCCCGAGAACCAACCCAAGGGGACAGGCGCTCCTGGAATGTTTCGCGACGCTGGACGCCGTGCTGCTCAACACAGGCACGCAGCAGACATTCGAAAGAGTAGGAACCGGGTCTATAATAGACCTAACGTTTGTTAGCAGCAGCCTTAGCCCAAGGACGACATGGAGGGTTAGCGGCATGTACACCAGAAGCGATCACCAAGCCCTGATCTGCGAAATCCAGGATGCTGGAGCAAGAAACTCTTTCCTGGGCAGGCAGGCAGGGTACAAGGCCAACACGCTGGAGACGGATATGGTCCGAGCCATGTTCGAGGGGTACGAGACCAACGGAACGGCCGAGGAAAGAGCACGACAACTGGCCACACATACGGTGGAAGCATGTGACGCCTTCATACAAAGGAAAAGACCGAGCTCTGGAAAACGCACGCCAACATACTGGTGGAATGCAGCTATAGCTGGCGCCAGGCGGGAGTGCCAACGCAAAAGACGCATATACCAACGCTCGAGAGGTTCCCCGGAATTCGAGAGAGCCCAAGGAGAATTTAAGGAGAGCAGACGCCGCTTGCAGAAACAGATCAGGGAGAGCAAGCGCAAATACTTTGGAAAGCTCTGCGACGAAGCAGATGCGAACCCTTGGGGCTACGCATACAGACTGGTAATGAAGAGACTGCGAGTGTTCAGTCCCCCACCGCCAATGTGTGCAGATCTGTTAAAAAATATAGTGGAAACTCTATTTCCACAGCAAGTGGCAGCCCAGAGGGTTGTGGATGGAATTTCGCCACTGGAAATAGAAGCCACCACAGAAACAGAAGTCCTCGAAGCTCTAAAAAGGACCAAGGACGGTAAAGCACCGGGACCGGATGGGGTCCCGAATACCGTACTTCGTGCTGCCATTGAGACAAGCCCACAAACGTATGTGGGACTATTCAATGCATGCATGTCCGAAGGAATCTTCCCTAGCCCATGGAAACGACAGCGGCTAGTCCTTATACCTAAAGGAAACAAGCCTACTGAGGAGCCATCATCCTACAGACCGCTGTGCATGCTGGACACAGTAGGTAATATCCTCGAGCGTATAATCCATACGAGGCTGGAGGAAGCAGTAACGCGTAAACTCTCACCGAGACAGTATGGGTTCCGCAAAGGCAGCTCCACGGTGGACGCAATCGGCGAGGTATGTGAGATAGCGAAACGAGCTATTCATATCACCCGATGGATGTACGGGACCAAAGAGTACTGCATAGTGGCAACACTCGACGTCCAAAATGCGTTCAGCTCGGTCAGTGTTTACCACATACTTGAGGCACTGGCAAAACTCCAAGTACCGCCGTATTTGCAGAAAATCACCGCTGACTACCTCAGAGACCGAGTGCTCATATATGAGACAGATAGGGGGCCACGTGAATACCAAATCACTGGAGGAGTTCCGCAAGGATCGGTACTCGGCCCACTACTGTGGAACTTCATGTACGACGGAATCCTAAAGATGGAAATGCCAATAGGTGCCACGGTGATAGGTTTTGCCGACGACATAGCAATTGTCAAAGTGGCAAAACACAAAGCAGAAGCAGAAGGAATCTGCAATGACGCAGTAGAGCGAGCCAGAACATGGCTATCCGGGAGGGGGCTAACACTGGCCACCCACAAAACAGAGGCGGTGCTCATAAGTAGCATAAGTAGGTAGTGGAGACGGCCACGATCCAAGTAGGTGACTCCACTATCAGCCCCGGACTAAGCTTGAAGTATCGGGGGTCATGATTGACCATAGGCTCAGCTTCAAGCACCACATGACATATGCCAGTAGCAAAGCTGGCAAAACGGCAGTTGCCCTATCGCGCGTCATGCCAAACACTGGAGGACCGAAGCAGCTGAGGCGGAAGCTCCTAGTGAGCGTTGTCAACTCGACGCTACTGTATGCTGCACCAATATGGGCGGACGCCATGAAGCAACCGACATATGCCCGAGAATGCAAAGCAGTCCAAAGACTGTGTGCATTGAGAGTATGCTGCGCATACAGAACGGTATCCCTGGACGCCGCGCTATAGCAGGAATGATCCCAATCCAGCTGCTGGCAAGTGAAGCCGCTGGGATCAGGAAAAAACGAGAACTGGAGACTGCTGACCAGGAGACAAGACACGCAGCACGGCAACGCACAATGGTGCAATGGCAAAACTCGTGGGATATTAGCAACAAAGGACGGTGGACTCATAAGCTTAACCCTGACCTGCAGAGCTGGCTGAGCCGCCGCCATGGACAAGTGGAGTACCACCTGACGCAGCTATTGACGGGACATGGATGCTTTAAAGCCTATCTCCATAGGCTTAAGCATGAGGACGACCCCTTCTGTGTGCTTTGCACAGGGATTGTCGAAGACGCTGAACATTACTTCTTCGAATGTCCACGATTCCAGCAAGATCGGGTAGCTCTAAGCACCAGCTAGGAAGGACAATTACTGTGGCAAACCTGGCAGAATGCCTAATGGAGTCGGAAGAAAACTGGGCTGCAATCAGCAACATGGCTGCAGCAATGACCATCAGACTGAGTCGCGAGGAAAGAGCACGCAAAGAAAGAAGGTAAAATTCGTTAAAGATTGACGAGCTTATGGCCATGCCCTATGGAAGAGCTCCTTGGGCATTTCCCTCCGGCGGAGTAATATCTACTGGTAGACGGGCCAGCCGGGATAAGGGATTAGGTGTGTTTGGTTTTAGAGCGGTTAGAGTCACTCTGGCTTCGGCTGGGTCGGCATGATGCTTTCCTGTAATCACACGACACAAAAACAAAAAAAAAAACACGCACACAGAGTTCTTTTTTCAAGTGCGGTTGTGTTTTCGTGCGAGCTCCCAGTCTGCCGCGCAAGAAATCCATAAAAAAAACCTGGAAAACGGAAAAAAAGTGGTCCAGAACAACGCTCTGGTTCAGTGGTACGTACTGCGTGCGTTGGCTGATCGCGTCGATACCTCTCCTGGCTGCAGGGGCACGTTCAATCTTGCCGCATACAGGAGGCAAGAGGGGGGAGGTGAATCTTTGTTTTGGCGCCTTCCATCATCCACTGTGTTGGTGGGGGAAAATAAAAACAACTTTCACTCAACCTTCTCCGCGCTTTTTGGCTAGCACCGCCACGGAGCAGCTGATCGCGCAGGGTCGCTTCGCCACGGAGTTGCTGGACAGGGGCTGGAAAAAAACGCAGGGCTGCCATACTGATTAACAGGTTGGACCGGGCCGGGCCCCAAGCCCAACGGCTTCCGAGTGCTGATCACAGGTGGCGCCACTACCGCAAGAGGAGTTCCCTTTCGCTGCATAAGCGCAAGGGCCTTGCAAAGTACTGCATACCAACAGGTGCCCAAAGTAGCGGTCGGCTCCAGTAGGAGACTTCAAGCAGAGATAGTAAAAAGCCATCGTACCGGCTACTACCAACCCCCCCCGCTGCGGCGGTGCTCTGTGGGGCTCTGGTGACCGAGTTGGGGCGGTATAACCCCATCGGTCGAACACCATAGGGAAACCTTTGGTCAACGCGGGACTGCTTGAAGTTCTACGAGCGAGTGGAGACCTGCGAACACGGTGGAGGGCTTTGTGCGACGCTCGGCATTGCCGAGAACGCCCCCTCAGGGGACGGCACCGTCCCCGGCGCAAAGCTTGGCACCCCCAGGTGCCGCGCCTGCACCGGTGACACCCCTTGGGAAGGAGAGAGAGGTCAAAGATGCCTTCCAGCAGCTGGGTGCCACTTTGATTGGCCTCAATGCCCTACTAATAGGGCAGCGGTACGTCAACCAGGTGGTGAGACACCTGGCAGCGAAGGCTGTTAGCCTGTACGAAGCCTCTGCTAGCAGAGGAAAGCCGGCTTCACTGGGTAGCGTGGATACGGTTACCCAGACGTCGCCAGTGACAAAACTGCCCTCCAAAATGGCTGGAAAAGTCCACCAGCAGGGCAGCGATGCAGCGAGGACGACAGCGACGCCCAAGAGACGGCGAGAACAGGAACCGGGGCAGCGAACCACGCCCTCGAAGAAGAGGAATAGAACTGGCAGCGCAAATCCTGCGGCCACGGAGCCGGCACCACAGAACACGTGGCAAACAGTGCAGCGGAAGAGGGCTACCAAGCCAGTCAGCAAGCCGACTGGCAAGCCGCCGATGAGGAGCAGAGCAGACGCGCTGGTTATAAGTACCAGCGAGCTCTCCTACAGTGAGGTACTATCACTAGTGACGCGTAGGAGCGATGGAAGGCTCAACGGAGTCCGGGACAAATTCTCCAAAGCCCGCCGCACAGCGAAAGGTGAGCTGTGTAGGCTTGGAGTGCACCAAGCAGCTGAAGGACGAGGTGGAGCAGGTGCTGGGCAACAGTGCAGTAGTTCGGTTGCTCACCGAGCAAACCCACTTTGCCATTCGGGACTTGGACGAGCTGGCAAGAAGAGATAGTGGCAGCGCTATCAGCGCAGACGAACGTCCCAGCGGACGCATGTAAGGTCAAGAGCGTTCGAACTGGATATGGCAATACACAGGTCGCACACTTTTTGGTCCCAGCGAATCTGGCAAGCAGCATTACCGCCTTGCGCATTGGCTGGACCAGCTGCCCCATTCGCCTGCAGGAAGCACGCACGCGTTGCTACCGTTGCCTGGAGATGGGACACACCGCAAGCACTTGTCGCAACCCCGTGGACAGGTCCCAGTGCTGCATCAGGTGCGGGAAATTGGGCCACAAGGCAACGAATTGCAAGTGCGAAGCGGCGAAGTGCTTCGTATGCATCGCAAAGGGCAAAGCCTCATTCAGCCACCAGGCAGGCGGAAGCAGATGTCCAGAAAGCGCACCAACCAGCCGTGCAAGATGAAGGTCGTCCAAATGAACCTCAACCATTGTGCAGCGGCTCAGGACCTGCTGTCGCAGACAGTGCGCGAACGCTCTGCTGACCTCGCGGTGCTCAGTGAGCCATACCGGCTGTGTGAGGGCCCAAGGTACGCTTCGGACACTTCCGGGAGAGTAGGTCTATGGTCCTGCGGGAATGACGGAGCCCCGCTGGTCAGCGTTCGCAAGGGCGATAACTACGTGCGCGTATTTGTGGGCGACTTGTGGTTCTACGCAGTGTATTTACCACCTAGTCTGCAGCTACCAGAGTTCGCTACCACCCTGGACTCCTTGGTGTCGGACGCGTGAGGCCGCCATCCGATCGTCATCGCCGGAGACTTCAACGCGTGGGCGGTGGAGTCGGGCAGCGCTTCAACCACCGCAAAGGGACGGGCGTTGCTCAAGGCGTTCTCTTTCCTCGACGTGGCGCTCCTAAACCACGGAACGCAGCACACGTTCAGCAGAGCCGGACTGGGCTCGGTCGTTGACCTGACATTTGTCAGCAGCGCGCTGTTCGGTTCGTCCTGCTGGACCATCGACGACTCATACAACGCAAGCGACCATGTTGCCATATGGTGCACCCTAGGAGTACGCCCTGACCGCCGACATGCCCCAGCACAGCACGGTCCCCGGTATCGAGTCGAGACTCTAGACACGCGTACTTTTAGCTCCCACCTTGAGTCCGCGGAGGTCCCTGACGCCGCAGATAGCACTGAATCTGTGGTGTAAAGAACGATGCAGATCCTTAGCCGCGCCTGCGAAGCGAGCATGACAAGGAGTAGGAGGTACCAGAGGCACCATGACCCAGTTTACTGGTGGAACGAGGAGATCGCCGAGGCGAGAAGCGATTGCAAACATGCCAGACGCCGATACCAACGCGCACGCGGATCGGAGGCGTTTCAGGACCTCCAGGCGGAATTTCTTGCCAGCAGGAGACGCTTCCAGAAGCTCATCAATGAGAGCAAGCGCAGATGCTTCCTTGACCTATGCGACACCGCGGAACACGACCCGTGGGGCAACGCATACAAGCTAGTTGCAAAACGCTTCAACGCCTCTTCCCGCTGCCACCCCATGAATCCAGTTTCGCTGAAAGGGATTGTCAGACACCTCTTTCCCAGCATGACTGATGAAATCGGAGTGCCCCCACCTGGGCCTTGCGGGCCTACCCCAACCGAGCCCATCACACTGGAGGAGATTCGCCGCGCTGCAACGAGGTTGAAGCCGAGCAAGGCGCCTGGCCCAGACGGGATCCCCAACAGAGCGGTCAGGCTAGCAATGGAACTCCGCCCCGATGTCTTCGCGGGCATGTTCAACAGCTGCCTAGAAAGCAGAGTGTTTCCGAACCGCTGGAAAATCCAACGCCTGGTCCTGCTACCGAAGCCTGGGAAGCAACTCGAGGACCCAGCAGCTTATCGTCCGATTTGTTTGATCGACACTATCGGCAAACTAATGGAGAACCTTATATGCACACGCCTTGATAGCGCCATCGCTGCTGCTGGCGGTGTGTCACCGCAGCAGTACGTTTTTCGAAAGGCGAGATCCACGCTGGATGCGATTGGCAAGGTAGTCGAGCTAGCTTTGGGAGCGATCGAAGGAAGCAGATGGAAAGGCAGCGCCAAGCAGTACTGCCTGGTGACAACGCTGGATGTAAAAAATGCCTTCAATACGGCTAGATGGGGCCGAATCCTGGAGGCCCTAGAGGCGCTCAACGTTCCGGAGTACCTGCGGAGAATTTTAGGAAGTTACTTCAGGGATAGAATCCAGAGGTATGACACCAGCGAGGTGACAGAGGAGCACCAGGTAACTGGAGGCGTGCCACAAGGGTCGGTTCTGGGACCTACTTTGTGGAACGTCATGTACGACGGTGTTTTTCGGCTGGCAATGCCTGACAACGTCCACCTTGTGTGCTTCGCCGACGATGTGGCTATAGTGGTAGTCGCCAAACAGCTTAAGGAAGTCGAGGACAGCTGTAACTCGGCTATCTCGAAAACCATCCAGTGGCTCTCCTCTGTAGGGCTGGAGATAGCACCACATAAAACCGAGTCTGTGCTCATTAGCAGCCGGAAAATAGTAGAGACAGCCACCATCTCAGTGGCAAATACCACGGTCAGGTCGAAGAGCGCCATTAAGTACCTGGGCGTGATTCTGGACACCAGACTGAGCTTCAAGGAGCACCTGGACTACGCCAGCACAAAGGCCGCCCTAACGAACCGGGCAATCTCGCGGATCATGCCCAATACGTGAGGGCCGAAGCAACTGAAAAGGCTCCTCCTAACCAGCTTAACAAGAGCCACGATTTTATATGCGGCTCCTATATGGCGCCGAGCCTGCAGCTTTGGCAGCT
Source organism: Drosophila azteca (assembly GCA_005876895.1). NCBI lineage: Eukaryota > Metazoa > Arthropoda > Insecta > Diptera > Drosophilidae > Drosophila > Drosophila azteca. Next base: position 19,963,432 of record VCKU01000095.1, read on the forward strand.
ACACGGGGGTTGAGAGCTACCCACCGCCTTGGAGCGATCAGGGTATGTAGCGGCTTCCGAACCATCTCGGACGACGCATGCCTGGTCCTGGCTGGTATAGCACCCATAGCTGAACTGGCTAGGGAAAGGGCAGACATATTCGAGGGAACACACGGCAGGGAGCTGCCTGCCCCCCAAAAGCAGGCAGTGCGCACCGCGGCTAAAGCGCGCACGGTGGAGAGCTGGCAGAGGCAGTGGGATTTGCCTAGCAAGGGGCGGTGGATACATCGCCTTATCCCGAGCATCTCGGCGTGGATAAGCAGGTGGCATGGTCAGCTGAATTACTATACCACACAGCTCATAAGTGGTCATGGCTGCTTCAGGGGGTACTTGCACCGCTTCGGGCATGAGAGTGCCTTGTTCTGCACTTTTTGTGGTGACAAAAAAGTCGAGGAGGCCGAACACGTCCTGCTTCACTGCGGGCCCTTCTCTGGGCCTCGAGCGGATCTGGAGAGGACTATAGGATGCCTATCCGTGGACAGCCTCGTGACGTCGATGTTGGCTAGCGGTGCTGTCTGGGAAGCGGTCAGCGCGTTTGCGGCGGCAGTCATGACCGACTTGCGCAAGGCTGAGCGCGAGCGCAGAGGAGTGGTAGAGTAGGCGGAACATTGGCATTAGCTAAGCATTACCTCACGGCCGTACCTCTAATGCCATGTTCCGCCTACACTACCCTATATTATAGTGTATATAAACATAGGTTAAGATACTCAATAAACGAAAAAAAAAACGAGAGAGAACGTTGTGAGCCGCGGCTATGGCCGCGGCTCTACTTTATACCCGGTACTCAGTCAGTATATACGTATTTATGTATACATATGAGCTTACTATTTATTTAATAAATTATATGTTCTCAAAAGAGACGAATTAAATTTTGGCCAAAATGGAAAATTTCAAAAAATTAAGTCGAACCCTATGCTGTATTTTTATATTTTAGAAGTTATCTGTTTCCATTTTTATTTACGGCTGCTACATTTTTGCATACACATGCACATACAAGAGACATGGAAGTGTGTGCGAGAAAGAGAGGGAATCGCTTGGCTGCCGTTTGGTAGCCACTGAAATTTAATTTGTTCCTTCTGGCTATAATATTGATCAGACCTGATCCAGATTCGACAATCTGATAGATACGGATATTTTCCATAATTTTGCGTTTTTTGTTTTCTCGTATCTTACAAATTGTAGATTCCACAGATTTTCGTCCTTTGTGGGGGCGGAAGAGGGCGTGGCAAAATTTTGAAATACACTTGAATTGAAGTGATATCACAGGAGCTCGAATAGAAAGTTTTGTTGCTCTAGCTCTTATAGTCTCTGAGATCTAGGCGTTCATTTGGACGAATAGGCAAAACAGACAGGATCGCGTGTCTGTGTGCGCAAACAAAGTCGCGAAAAGCGTTTCTAATTATTTGGCCTGTTCTTAAATTTATATGATTGAAAGTTTCGGCGTAGTTAGGATTTTCGTTGTCAATATGAAAGTGTTGCGATTCTATATTGACATCATAAGGCCCTTCAAGGTCAATTATTGTATTATGCAAAATGCATATACTCTTTACAATAGCATCAACAAAATCGGGATCTGTCTCAATAGGCTTCCAGAGAAGACGACATTTGGATGTTATGATACCAAAGGCACATTCAATGCATCTTCTAGCTCTGGAAAGTCTACTGTTAAAATATTCGTTGTTTGCATTTATATCTCTTCTTGAATATGGCCTTAAAAGATTTTCGAGAAGTGGACAAGCCTCATCACCTACAAAAACATATGGCATCTTAGTGTTTGTTCCAGGCAAGCAAGAATCTGGCGGAAAGAATCGTCCAGTTCTTAGCTGCATATAGAGTTGTGATGCATTAAATGTTCCGCCATCACTTTGTTTTCTATAGCCTCCAACTTCTATAGCAATAAATTTACAATTGGCATCTGCTACTCCTTGAAGTACTATTGAAAAGTACTTTTTATAATTATAAAACATAGACCCAGAATGCGCTGGACATTTAATACGAATGTATTTTCCATCAATTGCTAAAGCACAATTAGGAAAGTTCCACTGCTTCCAAAATTTGTCGGCCGCCTGGCTAATTATTTCCTTCGTGGGCTGAGGCATATGTAGACGTTGTAACTCCTCCCAAAGTACTATTACAGTCTCTTTCACTACAAGTGAAACAGTAGTCCTTCCCATTTTAAATGAATATGCCAATGATGAGAAAGATGCTCCAGTAGCTAAAAATCTGTAATTACGAATCATTTTCAACATAAGTGTAATTAATAAATAAAATTTTTTTTTAGAAGACTGCTTAAAAAAAAAATGGAAGAATATCCGGGACCAATTCCGCAACGAGTGGAAAAAAATTCCAGTTCCAAAATCTGGAGACGCTGGAATTTCAGAAGAGGCTTACAGTAATTATACTTCTTGGCCTCATTTTAACAGTCTTCTCTTTTTAAAAGACCAAATGAAGCCGCGTAAGTCTTGTGGAAATTTTCCATCGGTTAATACTTCCTCAGAAGTTAGCATGGACGCATCTCATGGATTTCATTCTGAAATATCTCTAGATGAGACCATTTCTGAAGAAATTCGAGAGATAATAGATGAAGATGAACCAATTCATCTACCCAAAAATAAATCAAAAGCTTAATGCGTCAGAGGAATTAGTTGCTATTGAGAAGAAAAAATTATTGTTGCTGGAACAGAAAATAAATACAGGCAAGGAGAAAGACGACGACGAGGCATTCTTTGACAGCCTTATTCCGTATATGCGGAATATGGATCTAAAAAAGAAATTATTATGCAGGATGGAAATTCAAAAAACTATTTTTAATTTTTCATTTAATAATAATAATGATGAATCAAATATATAAAAATATAATTAAATAAATAAGTAATAAAATTCAAATATATATAAAAACGAACCTCAATGTTATTATTAATTTTTGGCAAGGCAGTATGGGATGAGTCACAAAATTTGGCCAACGCTTCTCCAGCCGACTACTACTTATTTTATTTAATATATAATCAAAAGTCGAAATAGACATCCGTGAATAGTTAAAAAACTTTTCTGGGTGGTTTCGTAGGTCATCAAATAATATATGGAATTCTCCTTTTACATTCCTATTGCAGTTAAGCGGGTGGACGCCAGTTTTTTTTGTTAATACAAAGTTAATTGTCGCACTTGAAGCAAAAAAGTTTTCGTCCGAATCCATCACGTTCACATTAATAACTAAAAGAGAGCAATGTAGCTCGCTTCTCGCAAAGCTCCCACTCTGCCATCTTCTCGCTTTGCTCATCGCATCTCGCATCGCTTCGCTTCTCGCGCGCACTCTGACATCTGCCTAACAGCTGATCGTGCACAGTCGCTACGCCACAGAGCTGCCGGAGAGCAGTGGTAAGGAACAGGGTTGCCAGATCGGCCAACCGGTTAATCCAGGTTGGGCGCCAACTTTCAAAATAAAACTTGGAAGTTTTTTGGATCTGGATATATGGAGGAGGAAAAGCTGGCCTTTGAGCGGCGATCAGGCCTACAGCGCTCCACACCGCAGTGGCATACGCCCAGGGGAACCTGGCCCAAGGAGTTGGCTATAGCGAAGCGGACGCAACAGGGCCTTGGAACTGGTCCCACCCTGACGGAGCCCCCACACGGAACGATGCAGCCAATATTGAGGGTATCAGCACCAACAGGAGCCGTATCAGCCCCAGCGGATGTCCCAGTCAATCCATTTGACTTCAGTGGTGCCACCACAAAGGAGAGATCATCATCTGGATTGGAGGGAGGTGAAGATCTTCGCTCGATACTGAAGACGCTGGTGGAAACGTCGACGGAGCTTTCGAAAATGCTGTTGGATGCGAGGTACATAAACATGGAAATGAAGAACCTGGCGCAGAAAGTGGTGAGGCTCCAAAAAGCGGCACTCTTCAGCTGCGACGCCAACGCCCGGATGAAGGAGAGAGTGGAGAAGGAGGAGCAATCGGCGCTAAGCCCCACATCGAACGGGGGAAAAAGGCAACTGGAGAGGCCACCAAAGAACGCACCTAAGCGTAGGAAGCCGTCGGAAGGGCCCACCCAGAAGAAGCCCCACCAGCAGACGGCACTGCGGACCGAGTCAGCTACTCCCGCAGACGAGTGGACACAGGTCAAGGGCAGGCCGCAGGCCCGACAGACGAGGCTACGCCCCGATGTCATCATAATCGAGGCAAAGGAGAAGATGACATATGCTGAGATGCTGAACATGGTGACTCTCAGCCAGAAAGAAAATATGAAGAGTGTTGGTGAGTTCGTCCTCAGGGTGAAGTGCACAGCGAAGGGTGCTCTCCTACTGGAACTCACCAATACGACGATGGAAGAAACGCAGCGGCTTCGGTACTGCCCTAGGCGATAAGGTGCGGGCGCGGGCACTTACCCAGCAGACGAGGCTAGAGGTAGTCGACCTGGACGAGATGCTACCGCGGAGGTCTTGAGGAAGGCGATAAACGAGCAGACTGGGATCTCACTCGTTGCGGATGCCATCAAGAGTCTGCACCCATTCTTCGGAGGCACTCTGCGGGCTATTATCAGCCTCCCGGCTACCCTAGCGTCCAAGCTACTTTCCGTTGGAAAGGTTAAGGTTGCCTGATCGGTCTGCCGCATCCGGGAGCGCCCTCTCCCAACCAAGTGCTTCAAATGTCAAGAGCTTGGGCACATTGCAGCAAACTGCAAAAGCTCGGTTGATAGGAGCGGTTGGTGCTTCCGTTGGGGGGCGGCCGTTCACCGGATTAGAGACTGCCATAACGAAGCAAAATGCTTTTACTGTGCCGATAATGGAAAGCCACATAAGCACATAGCAGGGAGCCACAGCTGCCCTATGGCATCCAAAGGGCCCGCGAAGCCAATGAACTCCAAGCAAGATTAGATTTTACCAGATCAACCTAAATCATTGCGAAGCTGCCACGGACTTGCTCACACAATCAGTGCGTGAGCTAAAAATAGATGCTGCCATCATCAGCGAGCCCTACATCTCTCCGGAAGATGGATACTGGGTCCAAAGCTCGGTAGGTAAAGCAGGAATCTGGACCTGCGGCAGGGCGCCGATACGGCCTTCTGGCTGTGCCGCATATAGCCACTTCGTCAGGGCAAAAGTGGATAGCATATGGATTTACAGCTGCTATCTCCCACCCAGTCTAATTCGACAGTTTTGCTGCAGCCGTGCACGACTTAGCTGAGGACGCCAGAGATCACAAGCCATTCATAATAGCTGGTGATTTCAACGCGTGGGCCCAAGAGTGGGGCAGTGACACCAGCAAAAGTAGCAGCTCAGACGCAATCGCAAAAGGTCAAGCCCTGCTGGAAGCGCTCGCAAAGCTCAACGTTGCTTTGCTAAACCAGGGCACAGCGAACACGTTCAACCGAGGAGGTGCCGGGTCAGTCATAGACCTAACATTTGTATCGAGTTCCCTTTGCCCCTTGGCCAGCTGGCGATTAGCTACAAGCCCGAAACCATACAGGTCGCAAGGTTCCTGGAGGCGCTGGTGGAACTGAATGTCGAAGGATCGGCGCAGCAAATGTCCACACAGCTCACGGACCAGCTAAAAAGTGCATGCGATGCCAGCATGAGCCGGAGAAAACCTTTTAGGGGCACGCGGCTGCCGACCTACTGGTGGAACGATGGGATCGCAGACGCTAGGCGCACCTGCCTAACAGCCAGAAGGCGATATCAGAGGGCTCGCAAAAGGAGTGACAGCGACTGGTCGGAGCTACACATTGCCAACTGCGATGCCAGAAAGGCGATGAAGACGGCGATCAAGGAGAGCAAGCGAGAGTGCTTTCTGCAACTATGCGACTCGGCAGAGCATGACCCTTGGGGAAGGGCATACAAGACGGTCATGAAGAAACTGCACACCAGCAATGCAGGAGCGCCGTCGGACCCAGACCAACTGCGGAACATCGTGGAGACACTGTTCCCAGAAAACGTTCGTAACATGGAACAAGAATGCGACACGTACCAGCCCCCATACGAGGTGGAGCCGGTAGATACAGAGGAGGTCATCACCGCGGCGCGCAGGATGAAGTCAAGCAAAGCCCCAGGACCGGACGGAATCCCTAACCGTGCGGTAAAATTGGCAGCCTCATACAGACCGGAAGCGTTTGCCGCGACATTTACGCAATGCCTTCGAGAAGGACTCTTCCCTGCCCAGTGGAAAATGCAGCAAGTGGTACTCATACCCAAGCCGGGAAAGCCGCCAGGAGACCCCTCCTCGTATCGACCGATCTGTCTGATCGACGCACTGGGTAAGACGATGGAACGGATCATTTGCTCAAGGCTAGAGAAGGCAGTGGAAGAAGCTGGGGGGATATCCGACAACCAGTACGGCTTCCGAAAAGGCAGGTCAACGGTGGACGCCATTGGCAGAGTTGTGCGGATCGCAGCTGAAGCGGCAGAGGGAACGCGTTGGAAGGGTGGCAGCAAGGAGTATTGCCTGGTTGTCACTCTGGACATTAAGAACGCCTTCAACTCCATAAAATTTGACTGCATCACCAACTCGTTTATTCAGTGGGGCATCCCTGCATAGCTCCGGGCAGTTATCAGAAGCTACTTCCAGGGAAGGTCACTCAACTTCGACACGGAGACTGGAAACCTAACCCACCTCACCTCGGCGGGAGCTCCACAAGGATCAGTCATGGGCCAACTTCTGTGGAACATCGTGTACGATGGAGTCCTGCGAATTGCACTTCCAGCCGGATGTCAGCTGACATGCTACGCCGACGACGTGCCACTCTCGGTGGTGGCCAAACACCTACAAGACGCAGAGACAGCAGGCAACGAGGCAATACAGCGAATCGCGGACTGGCTTCTCTCGGCGGACCTGGAGTTAGCGGCTCACAAAACGGAGGCAGTACTGGTCAGTACCCGATCCATCGTGGAGACCGCTCACATTAGAGTGGGAGACCAGACCATAGCGTCGAAACGAGCCATCCGCTACCTAGGCGTCATGATCGACACTAGGCTCTGTTTCCGGGAGCATCTGAGCTACGTCCAGGAGAAAGCGGCACACACGAGTCGCTCTCTGTTCCGAATGCTGCTGAACAGTCGGGGACCAAGGGAGGAGAGATGAGTTCTTCTGACCAGCGTAGTCCGATCAGCCATCACATACGCTGCGGCAATCTGGACGGATAGCATCCGGGTCGCCAGCTACGCCAAGGGTGTAAAATCCATACACCGACTATGCGCGCTGCGCATCTGCTGCGGCTTTCGAACCATGTCAGGAGATGCTGCGCTGATCATAGCAGGAGTGGTTCTGATCGACATGCTGATCTTGGAGGAGAAGACGGTGGCAGAAGCTACCCGTACGGGCGTTGAAAAGAGGTCGGCGCGCAAGCAGGCAGGCAGCGGGCGGCCAACTTACGCCCATGAATCTGGTAGATTCAATAATGGAAGACCCCGCAATATGAACGGCGTGGAACAATTTTGCCGCAACCGCGATGGCGGAACTGCGCAGATGCGAAAGATCTAGGAGAGAGAGCAACCATGAGGAACCATCGCCCATGCGAAGTAATGCTTCGCGGCCGTACCGCAGGGACGCGGAGCCTACAGCTACTACTCTCCACGATCCCCCCTAGCATAATAAATTATAAATAAATTAGGTTTTGGTCATAGATAAGTCATAAATATGTATATGTAGTGTAACGAACCGTTTTTGTCCGTCTGATTCAGCGTAGCTGGCTCAGCGGTCGGTGGATCGATGCAACGAATTTGTTTGTTGCCTTGGCGACAAGCAAGTAATGCACTGGGGTAGATATTGGCTGAATAGTGGTTCTTTATTGGGTATCTTAAGGCTATCTTACGGCTATGGTACTTCTAAATATTACTGATTATGAAACCTCTCACCGCCGTGCGGCCGGCTCCGTGTGCCAACGGGCGTGATTCCCGACTCGACCGTTGCTGAGACTGACCTCAGTTGTAGCTCCGTTGGGCTACGGCTGTGGGGGTTTTGACTTGGCAACCGCCTCGTCCGCCTCTCACACAGCTCCGCACACAATGGGTTCACCTGGCCACTGGTCAGGGGGTCTACATGGCCCTACATGGCCCACATGGGATCTACATGGCCTACATGGCCTACATGGGCTCTACCTTGCGCCTCCAGGTCCTCGGCTCTTGGACCCACCGCTGGCCCAATTCCGCCGTTCCCCGCTCTTGGAGCGAGGCCCGCTCCATCCTCTCACGTAGCGGGATTGCCTCGCGCTCTTCGCCGGCCATTTCGCCCCATCCCCTATTAGGGTCTTGTGAGGAATATTGATTCCTCACACTTCCCCCTTTCAAGCCCCGGATACCACCGGCCAGAGAATCCCCCCGGGAGCCTGTCGGCCCTGTCATTCCACCTTCGACGTGCCTTTCAACTTAACGGCCCCTCTCGTGGCGCCCTCTATTGGTGTTTGGGGCTGGTTCCATCGCTCGCGACTTACCGCGGATGGCGCTGATGGCCTATCGATATTCCTGCATCGATAGGGCTCTGGAACCAGTTCCGATCGTGCTGTGCACGATAGGTGCGCGCTCGATTTGGAGCTGACGGCCCGACTTACGACTCACGAGTGATTTCCGCCGGTATCTCGCGTAAATTTCTGCCGCCCGCGTGTGATTTTTTTTTTTACCTCCAGCATTTGCTCCTCTGACCCAGGCGTGGACCGCGCTTTCACCCTTACGGCGGGCCGCCTTTACCCCACCCCAATAGGCCCAACCCCTACCCAGGTATGTTGCATCGTTTTTTTATTCAACTTTTATTTTTCATTCATATTTTTCTTCTTCTTTTCTTTTTTAGCCCCATTCACGCCTCCACGAACACCTCGGCGTTGCCCTATGCCACCGACACCCGGTACCGTACCCCGCGCACTCGGACGAGCCGCTTCACCCGCCGCCCTATTGGACGGGTGTCTTCCACGGCCCGCCTCACCACCTCGGGCAAATCCGTCTCCAACGCTGTGGCTCTGCCGGCTGCCGCTCTGGCATGGAGTTCTGCCGCTGAAGCCGCGGCCGGCCGACCTCACTCGTCGGCTCCGGACAGGAGGCCTGCCTCGCCAGGAGCGGCCGTTCCTGCGCCTTACCAGGTGAGGGCCATCTATGGACCGCGTTCCAATATCTCCTCCTCCGTGGTCGGCTCCGTTGCCGTTATCGCGGCTGGCTCCTCTGGCTGACTCACCTCTGCCGGTGTCATTCCCTTTGGTTCCACCGCCGGTTCTGGAACTTCCGCCGGTGTGTCCTGACGGGGTACTGGCCCCTCCGATTCAGCTGCCGGTCCTCCTTCCTGCTGCCGGTTTCGCCTCGGATCGCGATCATTGCTGCTCCGCGTTGGCTCCTCTTCTAATAACCGGGGATCTTCGGCCTCGCGTGGCGATGGTCCGGACGCCCACGTTATGTGGATGGTCTGGTGATGCCACACCATCCCATCCCGGACCGCCGTGTGCACACTTTGCGAGACAAAGGGCCCAACCGCCGCCTTCTCAGGCCCCTGCCACTGGGGCTGCGGCTCCGGGTCTCGTGGCCGCTCCTGCTGCACTCGTGGTGGCGACTGGGCCTCAGGTTGCTGCGCCTGCGACTGCGTCGGCGGCTGGGAGCACAGAAGTTCGCCTCCGAACAGCTCTGCCGGTGCCCTCACCCGCAGTCCACTCGGTGGCGGCGACTGCGTCGACGTCTGCGTCGACGGCTGCGTCGGCGGCTGCGGCTCTGGCCGCTGGGGCTCTGGCGGTGCCTGCAGCAGCGACGGCGACTGCGGTTGCGTCGGCGGCTGGGGCTCTGGCGGTGCCTGCGGTAGCGACGGCGACTGCGGCTCTGGCTGCTGTGCCTTCGACTTGTCCTCCGATCGACGTCGTCGTTGCTCGCGAGCCTCTCGCATTGCCTTTTCGTGGCGCTCGGCTCTACGGGACCTGCTGCCCTCGCGGTCTTCCTTGCGCCGCCGTTCGTCCTCCTTCCGCCTCTGCCGTCTCCTCTCCTTTTGCCGACGAGCCTCCTTCTCTCGTCGCCGACACGCCTCCTCTTCCGCCCGTGCCTCCTCCTCTCGACGTCGCCGCGACTCCTCTTTCCACCGTGCCTCTTTCTCACGCCGTCGCCGCGTCTCCTCTTCCCGCCGTGCCTCTTCCTCACGACGACGCCGCGCTTCCTCTTCCCGACGCCGCGCTTCCTCTTCCCGACGCCGCGCTTCCTCTTCCCGACGCCGCGCTTCCTCTTCCCGACGCCGCGCTTCCTCTTCCCGGCGCCACGCTTTCCTCCGCCGCTGTTCTCTCCGCACCCGGACGAGGACCTCCAGCGTGCTTCGGATGAATCTTTTTTGCTCCTCTCGCTCCGCTTGCGTCATCTTCATTTCCGCTGGCCTCGATGACGACCTGGCCGATGTGTCCGCTAGCTTCGACGTCGCCTCCACCGGCTTCACCGCTGACTTGGCCGACCTGTCCGCTGGCTTCGACCCCGCCTCCGACGGCTTCGCCGCCGACTTGGCCGACCTGTCCGCTGGCTTCGACACCGCCTCCGCCAGCTTCGGTGACTTCGCCGGTGGCTTTGACGCCGGCTGCGCGGCCCCCGCTGCCGGCCTCGGGACCGATGGCCCTGGCCTTGATGCCGGCCGCGTAGGCTCTACCGGCGGCTGCTCCATCTTCTCGGTGCGGGTGAGCGCCGGGGCCACAGCCACGCATACGACGTCGTCGCTGTTCTCGTCCTCCGCCCATCCGTGCGATACCTCCGGTGTCGGCGTTGCCCGCGGGGACCAGGGTGACCCACCGAGCGGCGATGCCATGAGCTCGAGCTCCGGCGTCTCGCCCCGAGTCCACTGCTCTCCACGCGAGGGCTCCGCCCGTCGCTGGCGGTGGGCTCGGGTTTCCAAGCTCTCATTTTGCTCTTCCACATATTTTCTCACTAATTCCATTTTCATTTTCAGCTTTTTTTTTCTTACGTGTCGTTCCTTGCGGCTATGGCAACAAAGTGATCGATGGTCCCAACAATCTTCCCCGGACAGCCCTATATCGCTGCATTTCCCACCGTTCCATCGTACGGTACTTCCCTCTGCTCCTCTCGCGCGATCCCGTTGTTTTCCTCTCTGTTGTTCGCCGCGATACCCTTTTTCTATCTGGGACCATTGTTTTCTTGGCCGATTGTGCCTGCTCGTGTCGAACATCATATTCCCTACCTTTTTTTTACTGTTTTTTTTTTTTTTTTGTATTTATATTTTTTTTTTTTTTTTTTATTGTTTTCCTTTTTGTGATTTACTATTATTTTGTTTATTTATTTATTTATTATTTTTTTTTTTCTCTTTTTGTTTTTCTTTTTGTGATTTACTATTATTTTGTTTATTTATTTATTTAATATCTTTTTCTCTTTTTATGCTCCATTTTCTTTAATAAGGGTCTTCCATACGCGGCGCCGGTCCCGGGTGATGCACTTTCTGGCCGACAGGTAAGTCTTACCCTCGTGTTGGACCTTGTTTAATTGGTATTCCTTTTTTTTATAGGTCTCTCACTGCCATCGGCCTCTCGCGTGTTCCAATGAGGAGTTGTCCCTCCGTAGTATTACTTTTAGTCTTAATGTAGCCTTAATATTTACTTCCGCGTGCATCCCTCGTGGTGGTGTCGGCACCCTCCCGTGTCCTGCGTGACATCTCCTGGGCCGGTCCATTACCCTTATCGATTCCATCTTTTCGAGTTGTTTCCAGTTTCATCCCGAGTCCTGCGTGCCACACCGTGAAGCCGGTTCCTCTTGTTGGTATCCATCCTCAGCCTATTGCTCCTCTGGGCCCTTCCCGGCGTCTGCAAGCTCCTCTGTGACCTCCTCCTCCGCCTGTGGCTTCAAGTCGGCGACGTGGGCTGTCTGTGTATGCTTGTCGCCCTCCTTTTTCAACCTGCATATCACCGGCGAGGGATAATCCACCACTCGATACGGCCCGTCGTACCGCGAAACCCTCCACTGCGTTAGACAAATGGTGCTTTTTGGCCCACACCACTTCTCCTATGTTAGGTTTCCATGTGTGTCCTCGTCGTACAGCGCGTGCGGCAGCCTCGGCTCTCTTCCTTGCACGATGAACGCTGGCGAGTATCCAGTTGCTTCCGACACCAACCGTCCGGTTGGTTCTCTTCGTTGGGTTCTCCTGCGGGGTGTACGGTGCCGTGAACTGGTGCCACACCCCGCTGTGATCCGGGAATTTTTTAATTGCCCTGCTGGTAAACTGAACCCTATTGTCGGTGACTACCATCTTTGGCACCCCGAACCGGGCCACAATCCTCTCCCGGAAAGCCTTCGTTAATGCTTCTGCCGTGGCCTTTCTCAACGGCACCAGCTCGGTCCATTTTGAAAATCGATCGACCAGTACCAAGAGCATGGCGTTTCCATGCTTTGACCTTGGTAACGGTCCTACGAAATCTGCACAAGGCTCTTCGGGGATCTGCGTCAGCATTTTGCCGGCCGCCTGATGCTGACACGGCTTGAAGCGCATGCAAGCTTCGCACCTCGACACGAATCTCCTTACGTCGCGGTGCATCCCGGGCCAGTAATATCTGGCCGCTATCCTCGTCGCAGTCTTTCGGCATCCCGCGTGGCCAGCCTCTGGGATGCTGTGGTTTTTTTTGATGACCCGCTCCCGGAGGTCCCTTGGGACGCAAAGCTTCCACGATGCCACCTCTTCGTCTCCCGCTCGGTGGGGTATGTGTCGGTATATCCGGCCTGGCTCCTTCACGTAGTCGGGATACTTGAACGGCTCCTTTTCCATGTTCTCCTTTATCTTCTTCATCCACGAGCACTCGGTACCCCGCCTCGGGCTGACCACCGCTCAGTCACCGGCTGCCGGGATAGTGCGTCCGCAACGATGTTCAGCTGCCCCTTTCTGTAGGCAATCTCGAAATCATACTTCTGGAGTTCCAGTGCCCATCTTGCGATCCTTCCCGTGGGGCTCTCTATGCTGCTCAACCATTTTAATGCCATATAGTCGGTGACCACCTTGAAGTTATACCCTTCCAAATACGGCTTCAGTTTTCGGATAGCCCATACAATCGCCAGGCACTCTTTCGCCGTCGCTGAATAGTTCTTTTCGGCGGCATTCAGAGATCGACTGGCATATGATATGACTCTCTCTCCTTCCTCGGTCTCCTGAGTCAGGATAGCCCCCAATCGCCCCGTAATCGCTAGCGTCCGTCTGGAGTACGAATCTCCTGGAGAAATCGGGACAGGCCAAAACAGGGTCCGCCACCAGCCGGCCTTTCACGGCCTCAAATGCCCGCTGCCTTTCGGGCGTCCACTCCCACTTTGCCTTCTTCCTAAGTAACGCGCTGAGAGGCTGCACCAGAGTGGCAAACCCGTCCACGAATCGCCGATACCATGATTCTACGCCTAAATACTGCCGCAACTCCTTAACATTTGTCGGCGGCTGAAGCTCCGCAATGGCCGCCACTTTCTCGGGGTCGGTGCATATGCCCTCTCCTGTCACCAGGTGGCCCAGATACCGTAGCTCCGTCCGGAAGAATTGGCACTTGTCCACATTCAGGCGTAGGTTAACCTTTTTGAGTCTCCGGAACACCTCTTCAAGATTCCGCCGATGTTCCTCCTTCGTTCGTCCGATGACTATGATATCGTCTTGGTAGGCGAACGCGTGATGCATCATCTCTGGCCCGATCACTTGGTCCAACGCCCTCTGGAACGTTGCTGACGCCGAGTGTAGCCCGAACGGCATCACCTTCCACTTGAACAGTCCTTTGCTTGGCACCGTGAAAGCGGTATACTGCCGGCTACTTTTTTCCAGCGGAATCTGCCAATATCCGTCTTTTAGGTCCAGACTGCTGATGAACCGCGCCTCTCTGAGCTGGTCCAGAATGTAGTCTATTCTCGGCATCGGATACGCGTCCTTAATGGATTTTGCGTTTATTTGGCGGAAATCCACGCACAACCTCCATTTTCCCGTCTTCTTCTTAACCATCACGACGGGCTCCTCGACGGTTCAATGCGTCCCGTTTTCAACATCTCGTCCACCTGTTGGTTGATTTCGGCTTGCATCTTGGGGTTCTTGGGATAGTACCGCTGTTTGACCGGCTCAGCGTCCTTCATGGTGATGGAATGAACCTGGGACACTCCCTTCATCTTCCGGAATTACTCTAGTTCCTTGTCCAAAAACTCATCATCCGTTGACTCCTTGTATTTCTCGCTGTGCCTGCCGCCCTCCCTGCCTCTCGCTTCGCAGGCCGCCGGGGTTGACTCGCTTGCCGGCTCTGGGGCTTCCTCCGTGACCAGTACCGCCACTGACAGCTTCTCCTCTAACCGCCTGTTCCGTCGACCTCTTGCAGGGATCACCACCCTGTGCCCCGCACAGGTCACCTCTGCTCCGACTGTGGCTATAAAGTCCCACCCCAGAACCAGCTCGTCAATCACTCCGGGCAATATGAGGAAAGTCATTGCAATGGTCTTGTTCCCGAACGCCACCTCTACCTCGAGTTGAGAGTTGACGTCCTGGCTATGCCCGTCCGCCAGTCGCACCCTCTTGCGAGTCCTCGTCTTCACTCCAACTCCCCGTAGCCTGTCCGCCAGTTCGCAGCTAACAAAGCTACTCGTCGCTCCTGTGTCCACCGTGGCCTTCCACTCTCGCCCCGCGATGCTTACCACGGCGGACAGCTGCACTTCCTCATCGGTCAGTCCACCGATTAGGCCGACGTGGGCCTCTCTCGAGTGTCTTCGGACCTGTGGGCCTCCAATTGCGACCCTGGCACGGCCCTCCGCGGCTTGGGTCGCGGCGCGTTTCCCGCGGGCTTGGAGCATTGCCCCCACCTTGCCGCATCTCCAGCATAACGTCAACGGCCTGGCTGTGCATGCCTGGGCCCAGTGTTTGTTGCTTCCACACCGGCGGCACGCATTCTCGGGGTTCAGCACATATCCCCCCACCACATTGGTTTCCATTTGGTGCTCGCTAGGCGTTATCGATGGCTTCTGGTTGAAACCGGTTGCCGGGTCGTCTCTACACCGACGGCACACCTCCGTCGAAGTCGTTCGCGTGAAGGGATTGGCTGCCCTGGCCCGGCTTGACGGGCTTTCCTTTTGGAATTCCGCCCGATCCCTTTCCAGGGCTTCGAACTCGTCCGCTAGCTTCATCATCTCGTCCAGATCTTGACATCGGTGTGGCCGAATGAAAATCCGCAAATCCGGCACTCTATTTTCCGGATCACCTCTGCTTGTTGCTCCGGAGTGCGCTTGAGGGGATGCATGAGGGTCTGCATGTCCACCATGTAGTCCTTGAAGGACTCTTCCCATTTCTGCTTGCGATTCCTCACCTCTTGGAGCAACTTTTCGAAGTAGTCCTGGAAGCTTTGCACGAACGACCTCCCCGTCTGCCACTGCCTGTTGTTAGCGAGGAACCACATCAACGCTCGTCCCTTTAGCAGTTCTGGCATCGCCCTCGGTATCTGGTCCACATCCAACCCGTACATGTCGGCCGACCATTCTACCTGCTCCAGGAACTCGAGTGGCTTTTCCGTCCCGTCGAAACGAAATGACCACTCTCTCACCTGCTTGGCCACGACGGCCGAATTAACGCGTGGCTGCCTCGCGGGCTCTTCCTGGGGTCTTCGTCGATCCTCCGCCGTCCTCTCATACTCCGACCGACGCGCGTTTTGTCCCCGGGCTTCCGACCCGGCCGGTCTCTCCCCACTATTGGCCTGCTGTCGACTGGGTGTCTGGACCTTTAGTGGGACCGCCAGGCTCGCTATCAGTTCTTCTTGGAACTCTGACGGCGTCTTCCATAGCGTCGACCGCTCTGCACCCCCCCGCGGCATCAGGCGTTCATGTGCGTCTTCCTTGTCCTCAGTCTGCACCGCCGGCGAGATCCTGCCCGTTTGTGTTTCCCACCTCTCTAACACGTCGGCAAACTCCGGTTCTGTCCCGTGCTTCTCGACCCAGATTTTAAATGCCTTTCGCATCTCGTCCACTGAGCCTTCCAGCTGAAGCCCGCATGCTTTGGCGCACTGCATCAGCTCCTCCTTCCTCAGCGAATGAATCCACTGCCGGCTCCTCATCTCGATACCCTTCTTGATACACCGCTCAGTACCGTCCTTCCCAATGCACTCTCCTTTTCTAGCTTGTCTTGAGGCCCCACGTTGGGCGCCAGTTGTAACGCACCGATTCAGCGTAGCTGGCTCAGCGATCGGTGGATCGATGCAACGAATTTGTTTGTTGCCTCGGCGACAAGCAAGTAATGCACTGGGGTAGATATTGGCTGAATAGTGATTCTTTATTGGGTATCTTAAGGCTATCTTACGGCTATGGTACTTCTAAATATTACTCATTATGAAACCTCTCACCGCCGTGCGGCCGTCTCCGTGTGCCAACGGGCGTGATTTCCGACTCGACCGTTGCTGAGACTGACCTCAGGTGTAGCTCCGTTGGGCTACGGCTGTGGGGGTTCTGACTTGGCAACCGCCTCGTCCGCCTCTCACACAGCTCCGCACACAATGGGTTCACCTGGCCACTGGTCTCACCTTTACGCGGTGAGTCTGTTGGTGCTGCCTGTCGTGCACTTTTTCGTCGGATTCCGTTGTTTCGACTCTGTTGGTCGTTGCTCCTCCTGGTTTCACTTAGTACAGCTTCACACACTTGTCTCTATTTTTTTAGCTCCCGCACTGTCCCCTTGACTGCCGCGGACTTCCTCTTATAGGCTCCCTGTGGCCCAGCGTCCGCGTCGCTGCCCATCTGCAACGGTTCCTTTCCCTTGGTACTTTTCCATCAACCGCTTCGTCTTTCCAAGCCTTCCGCACCGGGATCGGCCTACATGGCCTACATGGGATCTACATGGCCTACATGGGGTCTACATGGCCCAGATGGGATCTACATGGCCTACATGGGACCTACATGGGCTCTACCTTGCGCCTCAAGGTCCTCGGCTCTTGGACCCACCGCTGGCCCAATTCCGCCGTTCCCCGCTCTTGGAGCGAGGCCCGCTCCATCCTCTCACGTAGCGGGATTGCCTCGCGCTCTTCGCCGGCCATTTCGCCCCATCCCCTATTAGGGTCTTGTGAGGAATATTGATTCCTCACAGTAGTATGTAAGTCCCATTTACAAGGAATAAAGTGATGTACGGAATACAAAAAAAAAAAACACGCAGACACCGCGGAGGTCGAAAGTGAACGGACTCGCGATTGTTTTCCTCTAGTGGTTATCCCATTCCCAAGCGGTGTGCCATCCTAGAAAAGTGGTAGCAGATTAACAAGGAGACCCCAAAGGGAGGGTACGTACCAAATTGTGCTCTGCGCTAAAAGGCGAACCTTTGGGAGCGCTTTTTACCAGATCGAAGGCGGTGCTCCATCCCAAAAGGAGGGGCGAGGAGGACACCTAGATCCAGTTTCCACGCTCTCCTTTGTGGGCAAAAACAAAATTTTCCACGCGCAAATTGCAGTTTTTCGGCCCTTTGCCGCGCTCAGGCGGCGTTGACCCCGGTCAACGGGGTCGTCGGGGACCGGGGAGGGGCGGTATATCCCCCATCGATCAGCCAAGGGGAAATCCGTGGCCACCGCGGGACCCCCCCTAGTGCGGACCGAATGGACTCAAACGATCCATTCGTGGGCAGCTCGACGCTGGCAAGATCGTCTCGTCAAGCAGTAGGAGGAGCTTCCGAGGCTGACTACGCGTCGGTGTTCAGGGCGGGCAGCAAGCTCACGCCGGCACCCACGTCAGCTCCACCAGCAGGACAGAGCACGGGCACGGACTCTAGGGAGACTCCCAAGAGGGTGCGCGACCCCGCCAGCCCAGCTAGTGGGCAGAGAGAGACGCCGCCCAAGAGGAGCAAGGCGTACCAAGAGGCATCATACCTCGAAAACCTCGAGGAGATGGGGAGGCTCCTGGAAGAAGTTACTGAGAGGATGCTGGACAAGCAAACGTGGCACATCAATGTTGCGACGAGAACGTTTTCCTGCGGCTAAAGGAGCTGCACGGGAAAATCGATGAGGCGAGCAGAGGTAGTGCTGCGGGCACCAGCGCCAGGCAGGAGGGTACCGCAGCAGAGTTCGTGTGCCCAAGCTGCGCACAGAGCACGAGGGCTGAAGGGAAGACGCAGATGACCCAAACACCTGTCGTCTGGAAGAAGCAAGCAGCATCGCAGACGGAACCGTGGCGTAGGCTTAGCCAGCAGGCCGCGACGGAGGACACGCCAGCGGTACCCGGACTGCCCCGCATGCGCAAGGAGCAACCGATAGGCGCAAAGGCCAGGAAGCCGCCGAGCAAGCCCACTGTTCGGCCGCGAGCAGAAGAGGCGGCGAGCAGCGCCGCGAGCAAGCCCAGCAGGTCCAGTGGGTCAGGGAACGCGGATAGAGGATGGACCGTGGTGGAGAAGCGCACGAGGACTACACGCCGTACCCGCCCCGACGCGGTTATAGTACACGCGAACGGGAAGTCGTACAGCGAGGTGCTGGCGATGGTCACCAGGAGGGACGATGACCAGTTGGTGGGCCTTGGCAAGAGCGTCACGAAGGTACGGCGTACCAACAATGGAAACTTTCTGCTGGAAGTGGCCAAAGGCAGCACAGAGAGCGCTGAGTCCATGATGGCGAGCATCGCGCGAGTTTTGGGCGACGCAGCATCTGTGCGCGCCATGACGGCGGAGTCCAAAGTGGTTGTGCTGGAGATCCGGGACCTCGACTCTCTCGCTACGGAGCGGGAGATCTGCGCCGCCATAGCTGGCCAATACCAGATAGATGAAGGCCGGATACGAGTGCGGAGCCATCGCCACGGATATGCGGAATCCCAAGTCGCAGTGGTCAGCCTGCCCTACACCCTGGGCAAAGCTGTCATTCAGCGCGGCGAGGTGCGGGTCGGATGGTCCATGTGCAGAATTAGAGAGAGGGAAGGCCTGCCGCGGTGTTACAGGTGCCTGGAACCCGGTCACAATGCAAGCAACTGCAGGAGCACCGTGGACCGGAGTGGATGCTGCATCAGATGCGGAGCGCAGGGGCATAAGGCAGCGAACTGCAGCAACGAGCCATCGTGCTTCATCTGCTCTGCAGCTAGGAAGGAGGAGACTCGACACCAGGCAGGCGGCAGAAGCTGCCCAGCATCCAGCGGCGGGGACGTGCATTTGATCCAACTAAACTTGAATCACTGCAGGGCCGCGCAGGATCTCTTGTCCCAGACGGTACGCGACCTGGGCTCCGAGGTGGCAATCCTCAGCGAGCCGTATAAGGTGGCCAGCAGCAGCAACTGGGCCACGGACCGCACTGGCAAGGCGGCTCTGTGGCTGTGTGGAGCTGAGGCGCAGATCCAAGACGTCAAGGCGGCAGAGGGGTTCGTCCGAGGGATCATAGGTGGCACATGGATATAAAGCTGCTACCTGGCACCTAGTCTCTCCCTGGAGGTCTTCAGCCGCGCTAGGGACGAGCTGTGCTGCGATCTACGCGGTCGGAACAATGTGGTGGTCGGGGGCGACTTCAACGCCTGGGCCACGCAGTGGGGATCCACTCGCACAAACGCCAGAGGGCGCGTAGTGCTGGAGGCCTTTGCGACGCTGGAGACCTTCAACAGGGCAGGAGCAGGGTCGGTAATCGACCTTACATACGCCAGCACTGCGCTGGCTCGCCACGCCCGATGGAGGATCTACGAGACATTCACCGCCAGCGACCACGGGGCTATCCAGTGCTCTCTGGGGAGGCCTACCCGAGAGAGAGGAGTCCCACCTCGATAGGAGAAGGCGTACCGCCAGGACACTCTGAGGCCCCAGGCCTTCGCTAGAGCACTGCGGGGCTCTAACTCAAACGAGGCAGCGGGAGCCAACGAGTGGGCCAACAACCTGGCCGTCGTAGAAGACGAGGCCTGCGACCAGAGCATGCAGCAAAGGAGGGCGTTCCGGTCGCATCATAAACCGGTGTTCTGGTGGAGTGAGGAGATAGCCGAGCTCCGCCGAACGTGCATCCGCGCCAGAAGGCTGCTCCAGAGAGCTCGGGGCACACCGCGTCTAGCGGACCGCGAGGCATCGTATAAAGCAGCGAAGAAGGAGCTGAAGCATGCCGTCAGGGACATCAAACGGGAGTGCTTCCTCCAGCTATGTGACGCCGCCGAAGGGGACCCATGGGGAGGCTCCTATAGGATGGTCGAAAAACGGATAAGAGCGGGCAGCAAAGCCCCTACTGATCCTGCGGCCCTGGAGGGGATAGTCAGGGCGCTGTTTCCACGAGGCCGACCGGTCTCTGGATTTCCACGAGTGGAAGCTAGCCCCGGCGAAGTCACGGAGGACGAGGTGCTGCAGGCCGGCAGGGAGATGAACCACAAGAAGGCTCCGGGACCAGATGCGATCCCCAACAGAGCGTCGAGGCTGGCTCTAGCGCTCCTTCCACGTGAATTGGCAGGCCTCTTTAACAGGTGCCTCCATGAGGGGACGTTCCCGGATAGGTGGAAGAGGCAGCGACTCCTCCTACTTGCCAAGCCGGGCAAGCCGCCGGGGGAGGCCTCCTCCTACAGGCCCATATGCCTTCTGGATTTTATAGGCAAGGTACTGGAGATGATGATTGGAGCGAGGCTCAGCGCAGCAATTGACGCTGCTGGCGGTCTCTCCGAAAGCCAGTACGGTTTCCGGAAGGGCAGGTCGACGGTGGACGCTATCTCCAGAGTGGTGAAAACGGCGAGGGAGGCCATTGCAGGGACCCGTTGGAGGGGAGGGGCGAAGTCCTACTGTCTGGTGGTGACTCTGGACGTAAGGAACGCCTTCAACTCGGCCGATTGGGGCCGTACGCTGGAGGCACTACGTTCCTTCCACATCCCGGACTACCTGCTCAACATAGCGGCCAGTTACCTCAGCAACAGAGTGCTCACGATGGACACGACCATGGGTTCCAGAACATACGAAGTCTCAGCCGGAGTCCCCCAGGGCTCCGTTTTGGGCTCCCCTGCTCTGGAACGCCATGTACGACGGCGTACTAAGGCTCCGGATGCCAGCGAATACCAGTTTGGCTGGTTTCGCCGACGACGTGGCAATCGTGGTGGTAGCGAAGGAGCTCGTTGCTGCGGAGCATCTGGCTAATGCGGCCATACGCGCCATTGAGGAGTGGCTAGCCGTCGCGGGACTGGAGCTGGCGGCTTAAAAAACGGAGGCGGTCCTGATATCGAGCAGGAAGGTGGTCGAGACCGCTAGAGTGCAGGTCGGTGGGACCACGATCGCATCGCAGAGGGCGATCAAGTACCTCGGGGTCATGCTTGATACGCGCCTGTCCTTTAAGGAGCACCTGGAGTACGCGGCCAGCCAGGAAAGCCAGCAGGATATCAGGCGCGCGGTCGGGGATGCTCTTGAACACCAGGGGGCCAAAGCAGGCAACGAGGAGGCTACTTACGAGCGTGGTCCCGTTGCAGCTGCTCTACGCCGCACCAGTGTGGGCGGAAGGAGCTAAAGTACAAACGTACGTGCGAGGGATGGAGTCTGTGCACAGGCTGTGCGCCATGAGAACAGCGTGCTCGTTCCGGACCATCTCGGACGATGCAGTGCTGGTCATCGCCGGGCTCGTTCCAATCCGGGAGCTGATCCGGGAAAGGACGGATGTCCACACCGCCACGCGGGACAGGGCAGCAGACTCACTTAATATCGCAGAGCTAAAAAAGGCTGCAAGACGTAGCAGCACGGAAAGATGGCAGTCCCAGTAGAACAGGTCAGCAAAAGGGCGATGGACGCACAGGCTCATCCCGAGCCTGGAGAGCTAGCTCACGAGGAAGCACGGGCAGGTGGATTTCTACCTCACCCAGTTGCTTAGCGGCCACGGGTGCTTCCGGAGCTACCTGAAGCGGTTCGGGCACGAAGCAGAGGACAGTTGCCCCGAGTGTGGTTCGGGCATAGTGGAGGATGCACATCACATCCTCTTCGAGTGCCACAGATTCGATCACGAGCGGCAGGCGCTGGAGGCAGCAGCAGAAGCGCATATAAGCATCGAGTCCCTGGTACCTCTGATGCTAGAGGACCCAAAGACCTGGAAAGCGACCGCGGACTTTGCCGCAAGCGTTATGAAAACGCTCAGGTCGCTGGAGAGGAGGCGGAATAGTCAGACACAGTTGGAGTAGGAGTAGGGGTCCAAGCGCGCGAAGCAATGCGTGGCAGGCAATACCGCGCGCCAAGGGCCCGCCACCCGTAGTTATAGCTCTACCCAATAGTTATCGATTTAATAGTTACTTTTACCTAGTTCTAAGTATTAAATAAACGTAAATGAATACAAAAAAACACCGCGGAGGTCCCTGACGCCGAAGATAGCACCGAATCTGTGGTGGACAGAACGATGTAGATCCTTAGCCGCGCCTGCGATGCGAGCATGATAAGGAGTAAGAGGTATCAGAGGCACCATGACCCAGATTACTGGTGGAACGAGGAGATTGCCGAGGCGAGAAGCGATTGCAACCATGCCAGACGCCGCTACCAACGCGCATGCGGATCGGAGGCGTCTCATGACCGCCAGTCGGAATTTCTTGCCAGCAGGAGACGCTTCCAGAAGCTCATCCAGGAGAGCAAACGTAGATGCTTCCTTGACCTGTGCGACACCGCGGAACACGACCCGTGGGGCAACGCATACAAGTTGGTTGCAAAACGCTTCAACGCCTCTTCCCGCTGCCACCCCATGAATCCAGTTTCGCTGAAAGGGATTGTCAGACACCTCTTTCCCAGCATGATTGATGAAATCGGCGTGCCCCCACCTGTGCCATGCGGGCCTTCTCCAACCGAGCCCATCACTCTGGATGAGATTCGCCACGCTGCAACGAGGTTGAAGCCGGGCAAGGCGCCTGGCCCAGACGGGATCCTCAACAGAGCGGTCAGGCTAGCAATTGCGCTCCGCCCCGATGTCTTCGTGGGCATGTTGAATAGCTGCTTAAAAATCGGAGTGTTTCCGAATCGCTGGAAAATCCAGCGCCTGGTCCTGTTACCGAAGCCTGGGAAGCAACTCGAGGACCCAGCAGCTTATCGTCCGATTTGTTTGATCGACACTATCGGCAAACTAATGGAGCACCTTATATGCACACGCCTTGATAGCGCCATCGCTGCTGCTGGCGGTGTGTCACCGCAGCAGTACGTTTTTCGAAAGGCGAGATCCACGCTGGATGCGATTGGCAAGGTAGTCGAGCTAGCTTTGGGAGCGATCGAAGGAAGCAGATGGAAAGGCAGCGCCAAGCAGTACTGCCTGGTGACAACGCTGGATGTAAAAAATGCCTTCAATACGGCTAGATGGCTACCTGCGGAGAATTTTAAGAAGTTACTTCAGGGATAGAATCCTGAGGTATGACACCAGCGAGGTGACAGAGGAGCACCTGGTAACTGGAGGCGTGCCACAAGGGTCGGTTCTGGGACCTACTTTGTGGAACATCATGTACGACGGCGTTTTTCGTCTGGCAATGCCCGACAACGTCCACCTTGTGGGCTTTGCCGACGATGTGGCGATAGTCGCCAAAGAGCTCAAGGCAGTCGAGGACAACTGTAACTCGGCTATCTCGAAAACCATCCAGTGGCTCTCCTCGGCTGGAGATAGCACCACACAAAACCGAGGCTGTGCTCATTAGCAGCCGGAAAACCGTGGAGACAGCCACCATCTCAGTGGCAAATACCCCGGTCAGGTCGAAGAGGGCCATCAAGTACCTGGGCGTGATGCTGGACACCAGGCTGAGCTTCAAGGAGCACCTGGATTACACAAAGGCTGCCCTAACGAACCGGGCAATCTCGAGAATCATGCCCAATACGCGAGGGCCGAAGCAGCTAAAGAGGCTCCTCCTAACCAGCGTGACAAGAGCAACGATGCTACATGCGGCTCCTATATGGCATCCAGCCTGCAGTTTCGACAGCTACACCCGCGGGCTGAGAGCTACCCACCGCCTTGGTGCGATCAGGGTCTGCAGCGGCTTCAGAACCATCTCTGATGACGCATGCCTGGTTCTGGCTGGTATAGCACCCATAGCTGAGCTGGCTAGGGAAAGGGCAGACATCTTCGAGGGAACACACGGCAGGGATCTGACTGCCCCCCAAAAACAGGCAGTGCGCACAGCGGCTAAAGCGCGCACGGTGGAGAACTGAGTCAGCTGAGTTTCTACACCACACAGCTCCTAAATGGTCACGGCTGCTTTAGGGGGTACTTGTACCGCTTCGGGCATGAGAGTGCCCCGTTTTGCACCTTTTGTGGTGACAAAAAAGTCGAGGAGGCCGAACACGTCCTGCTCCACTGCGGGCGCTTCTCTGGGCCCCGAGCGGATCTGGAGAGGACTCTAGGATGCCTTTCCGTTGACAGCCTCGTGACGTCGATGCTGGCTAGCGGCGCTAACTGGGAAGAGGTCAGCGCATTTGCGGCGGCAGTCATGACCGACTTTCGCAAGGCTGAGCGCGAGCGCAGAGGAGTGGTAGAGTAGGCGGAACATTGGCATTATGCATATGGCATAAAAAAAAAAAACGAGAGGGAACGTTGTGCCATTGCCGCGGCTCTACTTTATACCCGGTACTCAGTCAGAATATACGTATTTATGTATACATATGAGCTTACTATTTATTTAATAAATTATATGTTCACAAAAGAGACGAATTAAATTTGGCCAAAATGGAAAATTTCAAAAAATTAAGCCGAACCCTATGCTGTATTTTTATATTTTAGAAGTTATCTGATTCCATTTTTATTTACATATGATTTTTACGTCGGCTGCTACATTTTTACATACACATGTAAAACTACATACAAGAGACATGGAAGTGTGTGCGAGAGAGAGAGGGAATCGCTTGGCTGTCGTTTGGTAGCCACTGAAATTAAATTTGTTCCTTCTGGCTATAATAATGATCCGATATGATCCAGATTCGGCAATCTGATAGATACGAATATTTTCCATAATTCTGCGTTTTTAGTTTTCTCTTATCTTAAAAATTGTGGATTCCACAGATTTTCGTCCTTTGTGGGGGCGGAAGGGGGCGTGGCAAAACTTTGAAATAAACTCGTGCTGGTTTGATATCACAGAAGTTAGGATAGAGAGTTTGGTTGCTCTAGCTCTTATAGTCTCTGAGAACTAGGCGTCAAAAAATACGAATGGGCAAAGCAGATAGGGTCGCGTGTGAGAGAGAGCGAGAGGGAACGATAACTTTCGAAATGGTTTTCTTTATAGTGGCTATATTAATATTCCGATCTGATCCAGATTCAACACTCTGATAGATATGATTATTCTCTATGATTCTGCGTTTTTAGTTTTCTCGTATATTTAAAATTGTGCATGCCACCGACTTTCGTCCTTTGAGTGGGCGGAAGTAGGCGGGGCGAAATTTTGAAATACATTCGGAGTAGTGTGATAACACAGAAGCCTGGATACAAAATTTGGTTGCTCTAGCTTTAATAGTCTCTGAGATATAGGCGCAAATGAAGACGGACGGACGGACAGACCGACAAGGCTATATCGACTCGGCTATTGATGCTGATCAAGAATATATATACTTTATGGGGTCGGAAACGCTTCCTTCTGTGCGTTACACACATCCGTTATCCCCACAAATCTAATATACCCCTATACTCTTAGAGTACCGGGTATAAAAAAAACACACAGGTAACATTATCAGAGGAGTTATGCGTGGAGGTCAAGGGCCTGGACAGCCTGGTCACGAAGGAGGATGTCGCAGCGGCGATAGCGACAACGCTGGATGTACCCAGCATGGACAGCAGCGCCATTAAGAGTCTGAGGCCATCCTTTGCTGGAACGCAAATGGCGGTTGTGTGCCTGTGCTCGCTAGAGCCCTCCTGGGTTTTGGCAAATTGAAAGTCGGCTGGACGATCTGTAGGATCCGGGAGCGGACAGCCTAGCGACGCTGCTACAGATGCCTGGAGTTCGGGCACTTAGCAATCAGGTGCAAGAGCACAGTGGATCGCACCGGATGATGCCTCAGATGCGGGGAAAGCGGTCACAAAGCGGCAACCTGTCAAAACGATCCACGCTGCTTCATCTGCGCAGCACATAAGTGCATGGACACGAAGCACTATGCGGATAGCAAGAGGTGCCTAGCAACCAAGGGTGGATCCAACCAACCTTCCCAATGATGAAGACGCTACAACTCAATCTCGACCACTGTGCTGCGGCTCAAGACCTCCTGTGCCAAACTGTGAGAGAACTGGTAATAGACCTTGCCATCCTTAGCGAGCCATTCAGACCTAGCGAGTCCCCTGGCTTTATTCTGGATGCCACCAAAAAGGCTGCGCTATGGCTGTGCGGCGCCACACCTCTGCAGCTCGCCAATACAAAATCCGAGGTGGGTTTCGTACGCGCAAAAGTCGGCAGGGTCTGGGCTTACAGCGTCTATCTCATCGGAGGCGACTTCAACGCGTGGGTAGAGGAGTGGGGAAGTTCAGCAACGAATGCGAGAGGAAGGGTTTTGCTGGAGGTGTGCGGGCAGCACACCTTCTCCAGAGCGGGATCAGGGTCGATAGTCGACCTTACCTTCGTCAGTTGCTCACTTTTTACCACGTTGGACTGGGGTATCTCCAACGCCTACACTGCGAGTGACCACCTGGCTATCATCTTCAGCATAGGCCAGCAACCAACAAGCGTCGATTCAACAGCCCCTAGGTGGAAATGCTATCGAGCGGATAGGTTCGACACGGTGCGGTTCACGGAGTTGATGACCAACCTCGATGCGGTAAGAAGTGCAGAGTGGATGGCCAACCAAGTCATGGAGAGCCTCGACTCAGCATGCACCGCCACCATGGCCCAGAGGAAGCATTTTGGACGCCACCACCAACCAGGAGTGCAATCACGCAAGACGCCAATACCAGCGCTCGTGGGGAAGTACGACCTTCTCGCAATGGCAGGCTACCTTTCGAGACTGCAGACGGGCTCCCAAGGCTGCCATAAAAGACGGCAAGTGCCAGAGTTTCCTTTCGCTCTGTGACTCTGCGGGGCAGAACCCATGGGGAAGGGCATACAAGCTTGTGACGAAGAAGCTTGGCGCTGAGAAACATGCCCCCCCATCAGACCCCTTCGTGGTCAGATCCATTTTGGAGGATCTTTTCACGCGCATGGCGGATCACCTTCAGGAGATCCCCCGCCAAGTCCAGTCACCCAACCAGACCATCGAAGAGGTGACACTCGAAGAAGTCTCGGGTGCAGCCAGGGGCCAAACAAGGGCGCCCTTTATCGCCCTAAACACACACACACAAAGGCAGGAGTTGCGTGTAGTGCAGAAGTGTAGTGAACAAGTGCGGACGCGTTTTTCCTTGGTGCTCCCGGCCGGACGGTAAATAGCTGTACTACCTGCGGGAAAAAGGAACCAGATGTGTACATACACAAGCAGTGGGTACCAGTACATACCCAGTAGGATGCCCAAGCAGAGGAGATGCCGCTTTTTACAAGACCAGATGCTTGAGATGCACATCGACGACCCAGGCAAGGGGCGAGGGGTGAGAAATGCCCTCCCTGAGAGTGTCTAGGCACTCACTCTCTCTAACAAAGTCTTTATAATGTTGTCCTTGTTGCACCACGAATTCCTTGTTGTTTCCAATTGCTGTTTCTGCCGTCACTCTCGCACTGCAATTTGCACTCATGCCAGCTGATCCAACTGCGGAGCAGCGAGCAGTGCTGGACCACGGCGAAATATGCAATACGCAAGGCTAACGCCAGGTGTCGCCACGAGCAGTTAGTGTAAAATGCCCTAAGCTGCTTGCTATGGAAGTCGACTCGTGATCGGCAAACAAAACAACCGCTGCATACACTCAGGAACTGCTGCCCCTGACAACTAGCTGGGAATCCAGACTGCCACTGCACTATAGGTCAAATGGCCGATTTTCTGATATAAATTCATTTTTCAAAAGTATTCAAATGAACTATTCTTTGTTATGTACCTATTAAGAATACATCAAACCGTAATGTTGCATACCAGAAATGTTAACATTGTGTTCTGATGCTAAGTTAACAGCTGTTAAAACAGCTGTGTCAATCCCGTAATCATAAATTGTGCAAAAATTGTTGTCGAAATTCAAGTGGCTCAATTTTTGTTTAATTCAAATTAGTTAATACAAATTATGATGAATAGTAAACAGCGTGGTTTGTACTTTATGTTGGTAGATCTTTGTTGTTGGTATTCTTCGCGTTGTCTGTAGTATGTGTTATTAAAAAGACGTCCCAAAAATAATTTGTTTTTGTTGAAACGTTATCTTTGGGAAGACTTTTAAAAAAATGTTAGCACTTGTTAGCCAAGTGACTATATACATGTTGTAGAATAATATTTTGTTAATTCATAACAGTTAAGTTTATTTGCTTCTTTTGTGCGCTTCTCCCATAATTTAACATTTTATAGAACACAACCTATTTCTAAGCAATGCCTGTCTGCTTGATAAATGGCTGAAAGCTAAAGGGAGAGCTGATGGAGCGGATGCTGTTCTCCATTATTTTAAATCACATATCGATGTGAATGTGTCCGACGAAGTTGAGCAGCATTTAAAAGAAAAGAGCCGTCTATTTTGCCAAAACTTAGCGAAAATATGGAAAAAATGTAGACGCCAGCTAGCAACATTTGAAAAAAATCATGCTGATTGGCTGAAAGCAAATACCTGCGTCAATTTTTGTTTGAAAAAGTGTCGACGCACCAAGCCACCTGGACGTCGTGCATTGCCTTACGGTAATTGCCAAAGACAGCAGGCATATGCCCTTTCCAAATCAGCTAGAGGCGATGTTCGTTTGCTCCTTCAAGCAGCAAGCACGGCTGCTCGCAAACGAGGCCAGGCTGACCTTGCAGCCGTTTTAAAGCAACTTGCTTTTAGCCCTGGCAAGGCGAAGCATTGCGGACAAGCTATGATAGCAAATAAGAAGCCTGTACGATCTTCACCAGACGATGCATTGACATTAATATAAGAGCAAGGGCTAACAAAAGAGCAATACGTAGCCATTAGAGAGGATACGAGAAATAAAAATTGTAACATTTATCCTCATTATACAAAAGTGGCTGAAAAAAAAAGGAATGCAGACCCCCCGATGATATTTCAGAAACCAGAGCTAGGGTCAGCTTACAAAATCCTTACAAAAAGCCTTCCTACGGAGGTCATTAGCCTGCTTGCATGAGCTTTTGAAAGTGCAGAGCACATTCCTGAGGCTGAAGAAAGCATCGCAGAGTTCCCTGATGATTCCTGCTTTCAATATTTTAGCGACATAGAGCTTGAAACGGAAGAAACTGTTGAGTAACGTACGGTTATTAATTTGATGACACACAGCCTTATTATAAATTTGAAATATAAAATATAACTAGAATGAATATAAAAACATTATTATAATATTTATTGATAAACAAAAAATTTTGAAAAAAAATTTTTTTTTTTAGGGCCGTTAATGGGCAGTTCCACGCCCTTTTTTTCAAAACTCATTTTCAAATGAGGTCTTTAATGGCATCCAAAAAACTTTTCAGGAAAAACTTGAAAAACCTTCGAGTTATTAATTTATATCAGAAAATAGTCGTTTTGACCTATAGTGCACTGACGGCAACAACCACACCCCCGCCCACTAGCGCACCACACTCACTCCAACGGATATCCACGTAGCGTCTGAACCCCAATGGGCGGCTACGTGGTCTGCGTCTGTATCATATTGATCTGCAGTCATCTAACCTGGCAGGAGATATAAATGCAAAAAACCTGGCAGTAGGTCTAAACTGCGAAGGAATGGTAGTAATGTCTTCTAGTAACATAATTACTCCAGGTGGAAACCCACGAGGTGGAAATCCACCCGCGCGGAGAAATCCAGCGGCCGGGGCACGGATGGAGGCCCCAGGAAACATTTTAACCGATCTTACTACGCCGGTGGCTTACTTGGCCGACCAAGCGAGTACTACTACAAGTACAACAAACAGAAAGAACGAGGAGATGGCGGCCTTCCAAAAGGCCTTGAAGGTGGCCAGAACACCGCCACACCAACCATCCGCCGCAGCACCGCCAGTAAAGCAGGGCCCAATAGCCGATACTGCTAGCGTGGCAGCGCAGAGCGAAAGACGAAATGCTGACAGCCCGAAGAGGCCGCGCGACCCCCCCACCCCATCGAGCAGTGGGTGGAACACAGTGGGTGGAGCTAGGCGCAATACTCGACGACTTCATATATCAGACGACGGAGAAGGGACAGAGGTCGATCAACTCGTCTCACAAGAAGATGCTGGCGAGGATGAAGGAGCTGCAGCAGAATGTCAGGTCCCAGGTGCAGCCGCCAACGGCGTCAACGGAAAAAAAAACACCGGTAGGTGTCTGTCAATGCCACTGCCACCCGGTAGCCCCCCCACCCCGACTGGCCAACGAAGTCTCGCACTCGCGAAGCCCAGCGCTCAGCCAAAATCGACGAAGACGACTCCGGGAGCCCGCAGGACCGAAATGAGGCCCCGAGGCAAGGAGAAGGAAGCGCCCGATAACCCCTGGACACACCAGGGGCCTGGCAGCAGCCGACAACGGGAGCCCACAAAGCCAGACAGCAACGGCGACCCTACCCAGAAGTGGAACGAGGTCAGAGGAAGGCGCGCGAAGCGAAAAAAGGCAGCACGGCCAGAGGCAGTCATAGTGAAGGGTACGGAGGAGACCTCGAACGCCGACATCCTGAAGCTGGTGAAGGCAGCGCCATCGCTGCAAGACCTTAGGAGCAAGGTGCAGGGCATCAGGAAGACTGCCTCGAGGGAGCTGCTCCTCAGGATGCATAACCCTTCAGACCCAGCCACCCAGGAGCTACAGACGGCCATACAGGAGGCGCTTGGCCTTGGCATCCGTGAAGGCCATGCACGAGACAGTCGCGGTCGAAGTCCTCGGCTTAGACGAACTCGCGACATGTGAGGAATTATCGGAGGCGATAGCAGCAGCTATAGGCGAAGGCGCAGCCCAGCCAACCGTACTAAACATGCGGAGAGCTTTCGGTGCCACACAAGTAGCGACGCTGAACCTTCAGCCCGTCATCGCACAGAAGCTCCTCGACCTTGGCAAGGTACGAATGGGCTGGGTGGTGTGCCGCATCCGACGCCGAATCACGCCAACCCGGTGCTACAAGTGCATGGGCCTATGGACACACTGCAGCCAGGTGCAGATCCAAGCACCCAGTGGCAAGAGACGCCTGTTTTAAGTGCGGAGGAGATGGACACAAGCACAGCCAGTGCAGCAAGCCGCCGAAATGCCCACTGTGCTCTGGCATAACTGACGCCCGCTCAACAGCCCACTCGGTCCTCAGCCGAAGCTGTCCAGAGTACAAGAAGGCCCTGACCAAGCTAATCATGGTTAACATACTCCAGCTCAACCTTAACCAATTCCGAGCAGCCCAGGACCTGCTGACGCAAACGGTTCTAGAGCAGAGGATCGACGTGGCGATACTCAGCGAACCATACGGAATGAAGCACGAAGGTGTCTGGCACCAAAGCATCGACGGCGGGGCGGCAATTTGGAGCTGCGGCCCCTACCCAGGCCAGCTCTTGGACAGAGCTTCCAAGGAGGGATACGTGCATCTAACATACGATGGGATCCATTTATTCAGCTGTTACATACCGCCGAGGTTCACATAGCCAACATTTGAGGAGATCATTGCTAACGACGCCCGAGAGAGGTCGCCGGTTATACTAGCGGGCGACTTCAACGCATGGGCCACGACCTGGGGCAGCATCAGGAACACTCCTCGCGGGACAGCGCTCCTAGACGAGTTTGAGTGCCTGAACGTCTGCCTCCTCAACACAGGAAGCACCCCCACATACAGCAAAGCAAGTCGGGAGTCGATCATCGACCTCACCTTCGCAAGCCCGGAGCTCGCACGCCGCTCGACGGGGCAAGTGCTTAGCGCTTACACGCACAGTGACCACCTAGCGGTGGTGACGGACATCGATGCGCACAGGAACATACCAAGGATATGGCGTTCTCTACGGACCGGGTACAAGGAGGAAAGCCTCGACAGAGTTGCACTGCTTGCGGCAGTCGAGGACCTACGCGCCGCCGAGGACGCAGAAGCTTCGGCAATCTCATGTGACGCTTTAATGCAGGAGAAGCGGACCGGAGGGAGCAGGCACCGCCCAGTACCATGGTGGAATGACCACATCGCC
Source organism: Drosophila azteca (assembly GCA_005876895.1). NCBI lineage: Eukaryota > Metazoa > Arthropoda > Insecta > Diptera > Drosophilidae > Drosophila > Drosophila azteca. The sequence continues at coordinate 19,995,441 of VCKU01000095.1, forward strand.
AATGCCAGGAGGGAATGCCTCGCAGCTCGACGGGTCTACCAGCGATCCAGGGGCTCCGAACAGTTTGCCAGCAATGGCGAATCATTCAGGGCTAAAAGGAGGGTGCTAAGAGATGCCATCAGCAGGAGCACTCTTTCCCTGGCAACCGCCACTACACCATGGAGCCAGAGACGACGCGGCGAGCGAGAGAGACACCACCACCGTCACCACCGCCATCTCTGCTAGAGAGCTATTGGATACCTCAGCAAACTTGAAGAGCGGAAAAGCGCCAGGGCCAGATGGAATCCCCAACGTGGCACTGAAACACATCATCAGAGCCCACCCTGACGTTTTCGTCCGTATGTACAACCAGTGCCTAACGGAAAGAAAGGTCCCAAGAGCATGGAAGCGGCAAAGGCTGGTGCTAATACCCAAGACAGGTAAGGATCCAAGCGACCCATCGTGTCCAGCATCGCCCACTGTGCATGCTGGACACGATGGGGAAGATATTCGAGCGGCTCGTGTGTATCCGGCTGTAGGCGGAACTGGCAGAGCGGCAGGGCCTCTCCGATATGCAATTCGGCTTCCGAAAGCAAAGGAGCACCACTGACGCCATCGAGCTGGTCACCAACCTGGCCAAGGAAGCCATGGCAGGAACGCGATGGGCTGGAGGAGCCAAAAAATACTGCCTAGTATGCACATTAGACGTGCGGAATGCCTTCAACTCGGCCAGCTGGAGGAGCATCCTGGAGGCCCTGAGGGGGGTTTCCAGAGTCCTCCAATACGAAATCTACTCTGGGGATCTGATAGTACTTGAAGCTGAACTCAGTCTCATAGAAGGACCTTCCCATTTGGCTTTCATCTACAGTTTTTCCAATGAGAATTCCATAAACTCTCATGCAGCAAGCAGTTATATTCGAAGGACGATGAATAGCTTGAAAACTATTTTTAGGGCCGTTAATGGGCAGTTCCACGCCCTTTTTTTCAAAACTCATTTTCAAATGAGGTCTTTAATGGCATCCAAAAAACTTTTCAGGAAAAACTTGAAAAACCTTCGAGTTATTAATTTATATCAGAAAATAGTCGTTTTGACCTATAGTGCACTGACGGCAACAACCACACCCCCGCCCACTAGCGCACCACACTCACTCCAACGGATATCCACGTAGCGTCTGAACCCCAATGGGCGGCTACGTGGTCTGCGTCTGTATCATATTGATCTGCAGTCATCTAACCTGGCAGGAGATATAAATGCAAAAAACCTGGCAGTAGGTCTAAACTGCGAAGGAATGGTAGTAATGTCTTCTAGTAACATAATTACTCCAGGTGGAAACCCACGAGGTGGAAATCCACCCGCGCGGAGAAATCCAGCGGCCGGGGCACGGATGGAGGCCCCAGGAAACATTTTAACCGATCTTACTACGCCGGTGGCTTACTTGGCCGACCAAGCGAGTACTACTACAAGTACAACAAACAGAAAGAACGAGGAGATGGCGGCCTTCCAAAAGGCCTTGAAGGTGGCCAGAACACCGCCACACCAACCATCCGCCGCAGCACCGCCAGTAAAGCAGGGCCCAATAGCCGATACTGCTAGCGTGGCAGCGCAGAGCGAAAGACGAAATGCTGACAGCCCGAAGAGGCCGCGCGACCCCCCCACCCCATCGAGCAGTGGGTGGAACACAGTGGGTGGAGCTAGGCGCAATACTCGACGACTTCATATATCAGACGACGGAGAAGGGACAGAGGTCGATCAACTCGTCTCACAAGAAGATGCTGGCGAGGATGAAGGAGCTGCAGCAGAATGTCAGGTCCCAGGTGCAGCCGCCAACGGCGTCAACGGAAAAAAAAAACACCGGTAGGTGTCTGTCAATGCCACTGCCACCCGGTAGCCCCCCCACCCCGACTGGCCAACGAAGTCTCGCACTCGCGAAGCCCAGCGCTCAGCCAAAATCGACGAAGACGACTCCGGGAGCCCGCAGGACCGAAATGAGGCCCCGAGGCAAGGAGAAGGAAGCGCCCGATAACCCCTGGACACACCAGGGGCCTGGCAGCAGCCGACAACGGGAGCCCACAAAGCCAGACAGCAACGGCGACCCTACCCAGAAGTGGAACGAGGTCAGAGGAAGGCGCGCGAAGCGAAAAAAGGCAGCACGGCCAGAGGCAGTCATAGTGAAGGGTACGGAGGAGACCTCGAACGCCGACATCCTGAAGCTGGTGAAGGCAGCGCCATCGCTGCAAGACCTTAGGAGCAAGGTGCAGGGCATCAGGAAGACTGCCTCGAGGGAGCTGCTCCTCAGGATGCATAACCCTTCAGACCCAGCCACCCAGGAGCTACAGACGGCCATACAGGAGGCGCTTGGCCTTGGCATCCGTGAAGGCCATGCACGAGACAGTCGCGGTCGAAGTCCTCGGCTTAGACGAACTCGCGACATGTGAGGAATTATCGGAGGCGATAGCAGCAGCTATAGGCGAAGGCGCAGCCCAGCCAACCGTACTAAACATGCGGAGAGCTTTCGGTGCCACACAAGTAGCGACGCTGAACCTTCAGCCCGTCATCGCACAGAAGCTCCTCGACCTTGGCAAGGTACGAATGGGCTGGGTGGTGTGCCGCATCCGACGCCGAATCACGCCAACCCGGTGCTACAAGTGCATGGGCCTATGGACACACTGCAGCCAGGTGCAGATCCAAGCACCCAGTGGCAAGAGACGCCTGTTTTAAGTGCGGAGGAGATGGACACAAGCACAGCCAGTGCAGCAAGCCGCCGAAATGCCCACTGTGCTCTGGCATAACTGACGCCCGCTCAACAGCCCACTCGGTCCTCAGCCGAAGCTGTCCAGAGTACAAGAAGGCCCTGACCAAGCTAATCATGGTTAACATACTCCAGCTCAACCTTAACCAATTCCGAGCAGCCCAGGACCTGCTGACGCAAACGGTTCTAGAGCAGAGGATCGACGTGGCGATACTCAGCGAACCATACGGAATGAAGCACGAAGGTGTCTGGCACCAAAGCATCGACGGCGGGGCGGCAATTTGGAGCTGCGGCCCCTACCCAGGCCAGCTCTTGGACAGAGCTTCCAAGGAGGGATACGTGCATCTAACATACGATGGGATCCATTTATTCAGCTGTTACATACCGCCGAGGTTCACATAGCCAACATTTGAGGAGATCATTGCTAACGACGCCCGAGAGAGGTCGCCGGTTATACTAGCGGGCGACTTCAACGCATGGGCCACGACCTGGGGCAGCATCAGGAACACTCCTCGCGGGACAGCGCTCCTAGACGAGTTTGAGTGCCTGAACGTCTGCCTCCTCAACACAGGAAGCACCCCCACATACAGCAAAGCAAGTCGGGAGTCGATCATCGACCTCACCTTCGCAAGCCCGGAGCTCGCACGCCGCTCGACGGGGCAAGTGCTTAGCGCTTACACGCACAGTGACCACCTAGCGGTGGTGACGGACATCGATGCGCACAGGAACATACCAAGGATATGGCGTTCTCTACGGACCGGGTACAAGGAGGAAAGCCTCGACAGAGTTGCACTGCTTGCGGCAGTCGAGGACCTACGCGCCGCCGAGGACGCAGAAGCTTCGGCAATCTCATGTGACGCTTCAATGCAGGAGAAGCGGACCGGAGGGAGCAGGCACCGCCCAGTACCATGGTGGAATGACCACATCGCCAATGCCAGGAGGGAATGCCTCGCAGCTCGACGGGTCTACCAGCGATCCAGGGGCTCCGAACAGTTTGCCAGCAATGGCGAATCATTCAGGGCTAAAAGGAGGGTGCTAAGAGATGCCATCAGCAGGAGCACTCTTTCCCTGGCAACCGCCACTACACCATGGAGCCAGAGACGACGCGGCGAGCGAGAGAGACACCACCACCGTCACCACCGCCATCTCTGCTAGAGAGCTATTGGATACCTCAGCAAACTTGAAGAGCGGAAAAGCGCCAGGGCCAGATGGAATCCCCAACGTGGCACTGAAACACATCATCAGAGCCCACCCTGACGTTTTCGTCCGTATGTACAACCAGTGCCTAACGGAAAGAAAGGTCCCAAGAGCATGGAAGCGGCAAAGGCTGGTGCTAATACCCAAGACAGGTAAGGATCCAAGCGACCCATCGTGTCCAGCATCGCCCACTGTGCATGCTGGACACGATGGGGAAGATATTCGAGCGGCTCGTGTGTATCCGGCTGTAGGCGGAACTGGCAGAGCGGCAGGGCCTCTCCGATATGCAATTCGGCTTCCGAAAGCAAAGGAGCACCACTGACGCCATCGAGCTGGTCACCAACCTGGCCAAGGAAGCCATGGCAGGAACGCGATGGGCTGGAGGAGCCAAAAAATACTGCCTAGTATGCACATTAGACGTGCGGAATGCCTTCAACTCGGCCAGCTGGAGGAGCATCCTGGAGGCCCTGAGGGGGGTTTCCAGAGTCCTCCAATACGAAATCTACTCTGGGGATCTGATAGTACTTGAAGCTGAACTCAGTCTCATAGAAGGACCTTCCCATTTGGCTTTCATCTACAGTTTTTCCAATGAGAATTCCATAAACTCTCATGCAGCAAGCAGTTATATTCGAAGGACGATGAATAGCTTGAAAACTATTCAGATTCGTTATGAATTAGGGTCTCACACTCCCGAGTTCTGAATGGAAGATGGTATTTTCAAAGACAAAACAGAATTAGATGTGCTCATTTTCCAAGGATTAAAGATGGAAAATCTAACATCGAATACTTTTGATGATCTGAAAAGCTTGAAAGTATTAAATTTTACCGACACAATTGTCAAGGATCAGAGTTTCTTGAGGTAGGAGAGCATCCATCCACGATTGTATTTGAGTTGTTATTTTCATAAATCTTTCAGTTCTGCGACTCTGCGGAATAATCTAGAGATTTTCGTCATGCAGACTGCAGAGGTCAAAGTGCAGCTGAGACATTTCGAGAACTATTCCAAACTGAAGTTCATTCAAGTTGTGAATTATGATCCGCATGAGAATCTAACGGCATTCGTCTGCGATTCAGGGACTTGGAAATTCGATTGCAAGTTCTCGCGCGGCAGAGACGGCCGGAGGTGTCCTGGGAAATGCAAATTCTACTACGAGATACGGAGCATGGAGTTTCACATAAATTGCGCCCAACGGAATCTCACAGAAATCCCCCCCTTACCCACACCCATGGATGGAAGGCCAGTGCTGTTTTTTAGTAGCAATCAACTCAGAGCACTGCCCAGCAATGTTATGGAAATACCCGGCTACAACCAGCTGCAGGCTCTCGATGTGGCCGCCAATAAGATCACGAGCCTCGGCATTCCACAGCTGCCGCAAAGGCTGCAGCATCTCAGCATTCGCTTCAACAACATCACAGCCCTCGACAAGAAGGTCGTCGAGTATCTGTCCAAGCGCATTGCCATCCATCGCTTTGGCAATCAGTGGTTCGCAAGGTCCTCCTGGAGTACACCATCTCACAGCACCTCATTCAGACGCTACGAAGCTATTTCGATGACCGAATCCTGCTCTACGACACCGAAAAGGGATCCAGGCAGCACGTGATCAGTGAAAGCGTTCCGCAGGGATCGGTCTTAGGGCCGATTCTTTGGAACGTGATGTACGACGACATCCTGCGGCTCACACTGCCGTGCACGCTGGTGGGCTTCGCAGACGACATCGCACTGGTGAAAACACCGAAGCACACACGAGATGCAGAGACCAAGTGCAACGAGGCGGTCGAGAGGATAGTCGGATGGCTCTCCGCCAACGGACTGTCCCTGGCGGAAAAGAAGACGGAGGCAATACTGATGAGCAGCAGGAAGAAAGTGGAGCAGGCTTGCGTGAGAGTTGGCAGCACTACCATCGCGACCAAACCTGCCCTTAAGTATCTGGGGGTGGTACTGGACCACAGACTAACCTTCAAGGCCCACCTACAATACGCCAGTGCGAAGGCAGCCACAGCAACGGCGGCCCTGATCCGAATGATGGCCAATACAGGTGGACCACGACAACGAAGCAGACAACTCATCGCCGGGGTGGTCACATCCATACTACTGTACGGATCAGCAGTGTGGGCACCGGCAATGAGCATACCTACATACGTACAACAGGGACTGCAGTAGCGTGTACCGGCGCTGTGCCCTCAGAGTCGCATGCTGCTTCCGGACGGTGTCCGAACATTCCGCGCTGGTTGTGGCAGGCATGACCCCGCTGGATCTCTTGACAGATGAGAGACAGAGTGGTTCGACGGTAGCTAGCGAGCGAAGGCAGGATAGCGTAGCCCGGTGGCAGCGACGCTGGAAGCAAGCAGCGAACGGGAGGTGGACGGGGCGGCTCATCCCCCAGATTAGCGCATGGGTGCAGAGAAGGGGAGGCCAGGTAGACCACTACCTGAGCCAACTGCTGACGGGGCACGGGTGCTTCAAGGCGTACCTATATCGTTTTAGGCACGCCGACGACCCGTACTGCAGTCACCGCGGACCCAAAGTCTCCGAGGATGCAGAACACGTGTTCTTCCACTGCCCCCGCTTTGCACAGAAGCGGGAGAGGCTGAGAGAGACGAGCCCAGGTGACGACGTTGACACACTCGTCGAGCGAATGATAGCCGACAAGGTGACATGGAAGGCCGTCGCCGATATGGCAGCGAAGCCGGGCTGGCTGAACTCGCCAACAGAGATATCACAAACCACCCCCCCCCAACACCATCCCACCCCGCCCCGCCTCGCCGCGGGAAATAAATCGGAGTCCGTAGTACAACGGGAGCGGAACAACCCCCCCTTATAATTCAATATATATATAATATATTTGATTTCCAGAAAAAAAAAAAAAAAAAAAACAAATTTTCCACGCGAAATTGCAGGCTCTTTGCCAATCAGCTGACTGGCCGACAGTGCTGGAAGGTGCTGTAAGCTGCCTGCTGGCACAAAGCGAGCTATCGGCAACAACACCCCCGTAGCAAGCAGCTTCTGCCTGTGTGCAACAAATTGCGAGAGCAATCCCGCAACTCACTGCATACTTGCAGGCTGAGCGAGAGACGGAAAGGGTACAGCGCTATTACGGGCGCATTAGGCCGCATAGGGGGGACCGGGAAAGGTCACGGAACCGACCAACCTCCGATCCCGCGCTCAGGCGGTGCCCCGGCTAACGGGGTCGTCGGGGACCGTGGAGGGGCGGTATATCCCCCATCGATCAGCCAAGGGGAAATCCGTGGCCAACGTGGGACCCCCCCTAGTGCGGACCAAATGGACACTAAAAATCCATTCGCGGGCAGCTCGACGCTGGCAAGATCGCCACGTCAAGCTGTATGAGGAGCTTCCGAAGCTGACTACGCATCGGTGTTCAGAGCGGGCAGCAAGCTCACGCGATCGCCGATACTCACGTCAGCTCCACCAACAGGACAAAGCACGGGCACGGACTCTAGGGAAACTCCCAAGAGGGTGCGCGACCCCGCCAGCCCAGCTAGTGTGCAGAGAGCGACGCCGCCCAAGAGGAGCAAGACGTACCAGGAGGCATCATACCTCGATAACCTCGAGGAGATGGGGAAGCTTCTGGAAGAAGTGACCGAAAGGATGCTGGACAAGCAAACGTGGCGACGAGAACGCAGTTCATGCGGCTGAAGGACCTGCACGCTAAAATTAATGAGGCGAGCAGATCTGGTGCCGCGGGCGTCAACGCCAGGCAGGAGGGCAACGCTGTTGAGTTCGTGTGCTGCAATTGCGCACAGAGCTCGCGGGCAGAAGGGAAGGCGCAGGAGACTCAAACACCTGTAGTCTGGAAAAAGGAAGCAGCATCGCAGACGGAACCGTGCGAGTTTTGGGCGACGCTGCATCTGTGCGCGCCATGACGGCGGAGTCCAAAGTGGTTGTGCTGGAGATCCGGGACCTCGACTCCCTCGCTACGGAGCGGGAGATCTGCGCCGCCATAGCTGGCCAATATCAGATAGACGAAGGCCGGATACGAGTGCGAAGCCTTCGCCACGGCATCGGACTGCAGCAACGAGCCTTTGTGCTTTATCTGCTCTGCAGCTGGGAAGGAGGAGTCTCGACATCAGGCAGGAGGCAGAAGCTGCCCAGCATCCAGCGGCGGTAAACCGAGACCACCATGCAATAGATACAACTCAACCTGAATCACTGCAGTGCCGAGCAGGATCTCCTGTCCCAGACGGTACGCTCCGAGGTGGCAATCCTCAGCGAGCCGCATAAGGTAGCCAACGACAGCAACTGGGCCACGGACCGCACTGGCAAGGCGGCCCTGTCGCTGTGTGGAGCTGATTCGATGCAGATCCAAGACGGTCATGGCGGCAGATGGGTTCGTCCGAGGGATCGTAGGTGGCACATGGATATACAGCTGTTACATGGCGCCGAGTCTCTCCCTGGAGGCCTTCAGCAGCATCATGGACGAGTTGAGCTGCGACTTACGAGGACGGAGCAACGTGGTAGTTGGGGGCGACTTCAACGCCTGGGCCACGGAGTGGGGATCCACTCGCACAAACGCCAGAGGGCGAATAGTGCTGGAGGCTTTTGCGACGCTGGACCTCGTGCTATTGAACGAAGGATCCCAGGAGACCTTCAACAAGGCAGGAGCAGGGTCGGTAATCGACCTTACATACGCTAGCAGTGCGCTGGCTCGCCACGCCCGCCACGAGGCCATCCAGTGCTCTCTGGGAAGGTCTACCCGTGGGAGAGGAGTCCCTCCTCGACAGGGAAGGCGTACCGCCAGGACACTCTGAGGCCACAGTCCTTCGCTAGAGTACTGCGTGGCTCTAAATCAAGCGAGGCAGCTGGAGCCAACGAGTGGGCCAACAACCTGGCCGTCGCAGAAGAGGAGGCCTGCGACCAGAGCATGCAGCAAAGGAGGGCGTTCCGGTCGCATCACAAACAGGTGTTCTTGTGAAGCGAGGAGATAGCCGAGCTCCGCCGAACCTGCATCCGCGCCAGTAGGCTGCTCCAGCGAGCCTGGGGCACACCGCGTCTAGAGGACTGCGATGCAGCATACAAAGCAGCGAAGAAGGAGCTGAAACACGCCATCAGGGACAGCAAACGGGAGCGCTTCCTCCAGCTATGCGACGCCGCCGAAGGGGACCCATGGGGAGGCGCCTATAGGATGATCGCGAAGCGGATATGCGTGGGCAGCAAAGCCCCAACTGATCCCGCGACCCTGGAGGGGATAGTCGGGGCGCTGTTTCCGCGAGGCCGACGGGTCACCGGATTCCCACGTGTGGAAGCTAGCCCTGGCGAAGTCCGCGAGGTCACGGAGGATGAAGTGCTACAGGCAAGCAGGGAGATGAACCCCAAGAAGGCTCCGGGACCAGATGCGATCCCCAACAGAGCGTCGAGGCTGGCTCTAGCGCTCCTACCGCGTGAGTTGGCGGGCCTCTTCAACAGATGCCTCCACGAGGGGACGTTCCCGGATAGGTGGAAGAGGCAGCGACTCCTCCTACTTGCCAAGCCGGGCAAGCCGCCGGGGGAGGCCTCCTCCTACAGGCCTATATGTCTCCTGGACTCGATAGGCAAGGTACTGGAGAGGGTGATTGGAGTGAGGCTTGACGCAGCCATTGATGCTGCTGGCGATCTCTCCGAAAACCAATACGGCTTCCGGAAGGGCAGGTCGACGGTGGACGCAATTTCCAGAGTGGTGGAACAGATTAAGATACAAGATCAAGATATATATACTTTATGGGGACGGAAACGCTTCCTTCTGTGCGTTACATACATCCGTTATCCCCACAAATCTAATATACCCCTATACTCTTCGAGTACCGGGTATAACGAGAGGAAACGTTGTATACCCGGTACTCAATCAGAATATGTATTTGTTCGGTTTAGCGCCGGCCCACGGCAGCATAAAGAGCACATATCTCTTAGTCATTTGTTGCTTACTTTCGCCCTGCACGCTCTATCGCAACATCGCCCCTTCTTTGTCGTTCATCGTCCAACAAGAGCTGCATAGGAGGCACATCTTCGGAGCAGCACGCACTTAGGAATTGATTGTCTTCGTGAGCAAACGCCGTATCGTTAACTTTCGCATCTCTCGCAGAACTAAATACATACAAGAAAACAAATCGAACATACACGAATATACATATACATACCTATACACTGAAACCAAACTAACTTGTGTTTTAATTAAATGTCTTAAAAATACGCTGCTGAAGAAGCTCAGTAGCTCAACAATATTATCTTATGATTAATGTACTCTATTATATGTTTCGCATAACGAACGAATACAATTTTGGACCAAATGGAAAATTTAAAAAAAATTAAGTCCAACCCTGTTTTTCTGTAGTTTTATATTTTAGTAGTTATCTGTTTCCATTTTTATGTACATATAATTTTACACTACATACAAGAGTCGTGGATGTGTGCGAGAGAGAGAGGGAATGAGTAATCGCTTGGCAAGTGTTGCGTAGCCACTGAAATTTAATTTGTTCCTTCTGGCTATAATAATGATCAGACCTGATCCAGATTCGGCTGTCTGGTAGATACGGTAATTTTTCATGATTCTGCGTTTTTAATTTTCTTGTATCTTAAAAATTGTCGATTGCACAGATTTTCGTCCTTTGTGGGGGCGGAAGAGGGCGTGGCAAAATTTATAATACACTTGTATAGAAATGATATCACAGGAGCATGGATAGAAAGTTTGGTTGTTCTGATCCAGATTCAACACTCTGATAGAAATGGTCATCCTCTAGTTTTCTGCGTATTTAGTTTTCTCGTATCTTCAAAATGATGTATGCCACAGACTTTCGTCCTTATTAGGGGCGGGGCGTCCCTATGCAAAAAGACTCTGGAGCTGCTCTAAAAGATTTCCAGAGTGCGGTCCAAGAATGCCTTACGGCCCTTGAACACTACGACGTCCCCATTAATAACCGCTTCGCGGACGGCGTGCTGGTCTTCATAGTTTCCTCCAAGTTGCCTCAAATAACTTTATCACTAGTCCCACTACATAAAGCAGCAACAGTCATGTATGAACTGTTTTGCGGGGGGGTATCAAATTAAAGACTGCACCAGTCAGCATAACTGCTTCACGTGCAAGGGGCGCCACCCTCCAGAGCCCTCTACATCAGTTCCCTCGAATCCAAATCCAAGTCCAATAATACAGTCCACTTCATCCTCCAATGTCCAAAATTATTTCACAGCAAGCACACAGGGTGTTCTGCCAGGCACGGCTGTTATAAATATATGCCATTTGGGCACTAGCTATAAAGCACGTGCATTGATCGATTCTGGGTCGGAAGAAGCGTTCATCTCAGAACGCTTGTTCAGAATCATCAAGCTTCCTTTCAATCCAGTTCAAGTGCAAGTATCGGGCTTGAACCCAGCAATAGCTGCAAGACCACAGAAGATATGCCACTTCCAAATAGGCTCCCCAATGAAACCGAGAATACACATAGTAACCTCGCCCTTCGTTCTTCCAAATGTGGCAGGCACTTTATCCTCGTATCCAATTTCTCAAGATTTTCTAAAGGCCCTGCCTTCTTTCATTAAAAGAGCTCGCAGATAGATGTACTTTTAGGTGCAGATATTCTTCCATCCATTTTACTAGGCGGCTTCCTTCCCAATATTTGTGGATCACTACTTGGCCAGGAGATTGGCCAGATTCTCACTGGACCTGTAGCTGATTCGACTCGCACCTCAATTTCTTCCTTTGCTACAAAGATAAACGCAAGCTCTGAGCAGCGTTTAGAAAAACTTCTAACTAAGTTTTGGGAGGTGGAGAATCTTCCAGCCAAGCTGGTAGATGATTCTTTTGAGTCTGTTTGTAAAAACCATTTTATTCGAACCACCCGTAGAGATCCAAAAGGCAGATATGTGGTATCCTTGCCTTTTCGGAATCCTGAAGGCATCGACTTAGGTCATTCAAGATCAATCGCACTGGCTCAATTCCTCAAAAACGAAGGTCGTTTAAAACGGAACACTTCATTGAAAGAGCAGTATGATCGCGTCCTCCAGGAGTACTTGGACTTAGGTCATATGCGACAAGTAGCTCCAAATAATGATTCCGACAATTTCTATCTGCCCCATCGTGCTGTTCAATAACCGGACAGCACCACTTCAAAGCTACGGGTAGTTTTTTATGCCTCCAGTTCGTCCTCAAATAGCAAGAGTCTGAACGACATGCTCTATCCAGGGCCGGTTCTCCAATCAGACCTTACGATTCAAATTCTGAAATGGCGGTTCTTCCAATATGTCTTTAATGCTGACCTAACAAAAATGCATCGGCAAATTACCCTCGATCCTTCAGACACAAGATTCCAAAGGATCCTTTTCAGAAACGTAAATGGCGAGCTCTGTGATTATGAGCTTACCACTTTTACGTTCGGGGTAAATTGTGCTCCATTCCTGGCCATTCGTGTGCTAAAAGAACTTGCAAATGATGTGCTAAAGCGATTCCCAATGACAAGTGACATCATATCCAATTCAATGTATGTCAACGATGTACTTGCTGGCGCTCACACAATACATATAAAGGAACTTCGTGCTGCTCTATAGGGTGCGGGGTTTCCGTTGTGGAAATGGACTTCCAACGCGAAGCAAGTCCTCGTGTATATTCCTAAGGAGCATTTACTGTGTGCCGATTTCCTGGAAATGGAGGACGCTAGTACAGCAAAGACATTTGGTATCCGATGGCAAGCGGATAGTGATGAGCTCCTTTTTAAACCATTCGAGGTAGCCTTAAGTTCCTCTTACACAAAAAGGGAAGTCCTATCCCAAATATCCAAACTATTCGACCCGGTAGGATGGCTCGGTCCATTAATAGTGGGATGACTCTTTGCCAACAGACCTCCTGAAAAGATGGCAGGATTTTCTCCTTGGCTATCATGCTCTCCGAAAAATTCGTATACCGAGATGGGTGCAGTATCACCCCAGAGTAAATTTGCAGTTCCACGGATTTTGTGATGCATCCCAACGCGCTTTCGGTGCAGCAATTTACGTTCGTGTAGAGAGTGAACAACAGGTCTCTGTCTATCTACTCTCGGCTAAGAGTTGGTCCGGTGAAAACCGTGTCCTTACCACGTTTGGAATTGTGCGGGGCGGTTCGCCTCGCTGAACTGTCCTCGTCTCTCCTTCCCCAACTGTACCTTGATAGCTACGACTGCTTTTATTGGACAGACTCGACCATAGTCTTGCGAAGTGTCAGACCAAAATTGGGCAAAGATATTTGTTATATGGTTTTGGTCAGTGGAATTTTTGTTGGCTCGAATGTTTGTCCAAATTTGGGACGCAGGAGTATTGGGATTTATTTGAGCTGTGATATCTGCGGTTGCCATTTTTTTGGCTCTCTTTAGCTCGTATCTAAAGAGTGCATTATTTTTTCTAAGTCTTATTATATTTTCTTGCGAAATTTGTCTTATTAGTTTGTTCCATGCTTTGTTTTTTTCTTTTTTAAGATTTCCTAGCCTGCTGTTCCACCAGGGAATATTTCGGGGTTGTTTCGGGGTTGAGAGATGTTTTTGTTATAGCTCTATGTGCGCATTGAAGCATAATTTTGTTGATGTTTGCTGCCTCTTTATTTACCTCCGAAGCAAATGTAATTTTAATAGCAATGCATGAGATTAATTTTTCGAAATGTCCCCAGTTTGCTTTATTTATTTTGAAACGATTTCTGGGAGGTGCTTGTGTTTGGAGTTTTTGATAAAGGGTGACTAATATTGGGAAATGGTCGCTTCCATTAAGGTCAGCAGTACAAGTCCACGTCAAGAAGGGGAATATGGTTGATGCACAAAGCGATAGGTCTATGTGTGTGAAGGTATTGTGTGTTGTGAAATGGGGACTCGATTTATCATTAAGAAGGATGAAGTTAAGCATGAAAATGGCACATGAAAAGGAGGAAATGAGAAAAGAAAGAAACTTAATAGGCTTACAAATGGTTATCCGCAATGGTGAGATTGTGGTTATTAAGGAAAAACCTCAGATTGCACAAAATGCACAAGATAATGGGACTACCCAATATAACAAACGAGTCGAAGAAATACGGCTATTAAAAAAAAGAAATTTGTAATCTACACACGGAGAGTGTAGAGTACTGCTCAGCGTTCTCTTAACCAAGAGCGTAGAGGTTTTTTTTCAAGGAGTAGTTTTTTTTAAAGAATTTTTTAAAAAGTTGGTATTTGTCATAGGTAGTGTTGTATTTTTTACATAAATTAAGTTTCCTATAATTGGTTGTTTTGAACTTTGCAGTTAAAAAAAGCAGACAGATGCAGCTTTAAATCCGACTCAGACACTTTGTAGCTGCGGCTAACTTAGCCGTTTATTTTTATATTTTTATAAGCGATACCTTAAACGACGCCTCATTAATGTGTCTATCTAAAACGAAAAAGTAAGGTATTCAATTTGGAAGCTTAATATCTTCCAACGTTAAGTTGCAGCTAAAACGTGTCTGAGTCGGATTTATAGCTACATCTGTCTGCTTTTTTAACTGCAAAATCCATTACAACCAGCTGTAGGAAACTTAAGTTATATGAAAAATAAAAATAAAATAAAAAATACCAAAGTTTTAAAAAATTCCTTTAAAAAAAACTACACCATGGAAAAAAAAACATTCTTTAAAAATTTTTAAACATCCAAATCTATCAGAAAAAGTCATTTTTGGCGACAGCGGAAAAGTCGTGTCGACTAGTGTATTCGAACCGACTTGACCGATTTTAACGTAATTGGTTGTACATTTAGTAGGTTTGCGAACGAGTGCTAAAGAATATTTCACGTTCCTATCACCCCACTTATCCACCCCACTATTTATATCAGGTACTCAAAGACTATAGGCGTATACAGTCGAAATTCTGTATTACGAACTTCCCTTTAACGACCTTTTTCATCTCAAATTCAACCAGTAGACTTGAATCAAGCTGCTTTTGAATACGATTCCGCAATCGCCTATAAAGTTATTAGCTGCGTTTATATATTTTATTGATTTTCTGTCGTGTGTCGTCGGCTCGAGCTACGCATCTAAAAGCAATTCAGTTTTCAAACTATTTTTATACCCGGTACTTGAAGAGTATAGGGGTATATTAGATTTGTAGGGATAACGGTTGTGTGTAACGCTCAGAAGGAAGCGTTTCCGACCCCATAAAGCATACATATTCTTGATCAGCATTAATAGCCGAGTCGATATAGCCATGTCTGTCTGTCCGTCTTCATTAGCGCCTATGTATATCTCAGAGACTATAAAATCTAGAGCAACCAAATTTTGTATCCAGTCTCCGGTGTTATCAAACTACTGAAAGTGTATTTAAAAATTTCACCCCTCCCCCTTCCGCCCACACAAAGACCGAAAATCTGTGGCATGAACAATTTTAAAGGTACGAGAAAACTAAAAACGCAGAATCATCAGCATAACCACAATGAAGAAAACCATTCCGAAAGTCATCGTTCCTTCTCGCTTTCTCTCACACGCGACCCTGTCGGCTTTGCCCAGTCATCCAAATGAACTCCTAGATCTCAGAGACTTCATGAGCTAGAGCAACCAAACTTTTTATCCAAGCTCCTGTGATATCACTTCAATATGGAAAAGTGTATTTCAAAATTTTGTCACGCGCCCTTCCGCCCCCACAAAGGACGAAAATCTGTGGAATCCACAATTTTTAAGATAAGAGAAAACAAAAAACGCAAAATTATGGAAAATATCCGTATCTATCAGATTGCCGAATCTGGATCATATCGGATCATTATTATAGCCAGAAGAAACAAATTAAATTTCAGTGGCTCCCCAACGAGAGTCAAGCGATTCCCTCTCTCTCTCGCACACACTTCCATGTCTCTTGTATGTAGTTATACATGTGTATGTACAAATGTAGCAGCCGATGTAAAAATTATATGTAAATAAAAATGGAAACAGATAACTTCTAAAAAGCCTTTGCCGCGGCTCATAACGTTCCCTCTCGTTTAATTTCAATATATTGTCATTGCAATATCTAGATACTTAATACTTAAATATGCTGATTTATTTATTGGCGGAGTGTGAGTTTTCCATCCGTTTTTTACCTTCTACACAGTGTTATTACTGTAGTTCGATTTTTTGTTATTATTAGTTTTTAAAAAATGAACTTATAAATATTTATATTACTTTAGCGACTAAATCGCCAAATGACAAAGAAACTTAAAACGTTTTCTGCTGAGCGGTCACTAGATATGATAGAATGGAATTCCTGACAATATAATTATTCTGGAAAATTGAATAGAATGGAACCCAAGCCGGATACATAAACAGTTAAATCAAGTTAACGATGATAAAAATGACCAACCAAGAGAATTCGAGGGACCGCAAAAAATTATAGACTGTGCACTGTTACACAAATACATCTTTAATGTGTGAGAAATAACTGATCGTATTCGCAAAAATTGTATTGGTCATTAGTATTGTATTTAATATTTAATTATTACAACTGCAAATAAAACCTTATTAAACTTACAACTAGTTTAACTTTTATTATTTTCTTATCTTCAGTCATGAGATTTTTATACTCGGTATTCGAAGAGTATAGGGGTATATTAATTTTGTGTTAAAAATGGATGTAACGCCCAGTGCGAAGCGTTTCCGATCCTCTAAAGTGTGTATAATCTTGATCAGCATCAATAGAACCGTCCGATAGAACCGTCCCAATGTCCGTCCCTATGACCGCCTAGAGCTCAGATACTTTAAGAGCTGGGATCACTGATTATAATCAGCCAATAATTTATGGCTCGCGGCCTGAAAACGCCACTCAGTCTGCGCCTGATGCTAATGTTCGGCTTTAGTAAACTCTTCGGGTGCACGCTCACCGCCTTCCCAGTGACTCCCAAACTTAGCACCGCTGGTTCTAAGGATTGGGATGTTGGCTATTAGCTATGTGCCCCAGTCCGCCTTGCAATCCGTAGCTTTTTTCTTTCTACTTCGTTCTGCGACTACTTCACTGTGTTACTCTCTCCCCAGTAGTTTGGTACTTTTCGGTGTCCGTGGTGTTCGGAATATCCCTGCAGCTCCGGTAGCTTTCCTTCGGCAGCTAGTTGCCCTCCCATCTCGTTTGTGGCGGTATCCGACTGCATGGCCTACATGCACTACATGACTTACATGGCATGGCGTACATGATCGGTCTGCGCAGAACCCCGTAACGGGATCTGGCTGGCGGGGCGATCTGATGCCCATGCTGGATCGAAGCTGGCTCGATTCCATTATTCAGCTGCTTCCTCTCTCGGGGTCCTCTATCCTCCCCAAGACCCATCCCAGGCCCGCTCCCCGCCCTCCGCTCCCCAGAGAGTCTTGGCACTATTGCACGATGTTAGTCAGCAGCAAACGATATTATAAAAGTATATATCGATTCTAACTGCGAATTTACATTTAATATCGAGCTGTTTTTTTCTGTTTGAAATATATTTTTGTACTTTTTGATATTTATTTATTAAAAAACACTGAAAATCACTTATATATTTAGTTGACTAAGCTTAATAATATAGCTGTACTTCTTTTTATCCAATGATCAGCTTTCTCGCTACCCGACTTCAAATCTACGGCTATAACAAAGGATCCAGATCGTATTGGATAATAATAGGCTGGACACTGGTAAATTCCCCTTGAACGCTTTTTAAGGTTTTCAACTGGTTTAAAGTGTATCACGGGTAACGGGCTGATCAATTCCATGGGAAGTGGATCCTGCAGGCATTGATTCTTCCTGAGCCATCCAGCTCCCTCCAGAAACAAACTTCGTATATACACGCCACCTCCTTCACGAATTATACGAGCGGCTGCTGCATCTTCTTCAACAAATACATAAAACTCCCAAGACAATTCATCAATAGGCGTCTTTGTGGAACGAGCTGAAGTTTGCAAAACTGCCGTAACAAATCCGGTAGGAAAAGTATAGGCTGCCAGCCAAAAAAGAGTTGGTGATCGGAGGGTTTTTGCCCATGTGTTGAAGTGGGCTACACGAAGGGTTAAATCTCGTGCCCAAGCAGCTAATGGCTTTAGAGAACTGTAAGCTGTGCAAAAATGGTTTCTTATATTTTTAATTTATAGATTAAAGCTACTTCATTGTACGTTTTACCTTTTAACCATTGCAATGGAACGCGGCCGTCAGCAACCGCCATATATATGTCCTCCAAGTCAGAGCTCATTACTACCAATCCCTGTATTCCCCTCCGTAAATCACGCAAATGTGTGCACATTTCTCGTAGAAGTTTATTGTAGCGTTCAATTTCCTGAAGTAATACCACCTCTAGGGGAGTTCGATTTATTCCAATTATCTTGGCAGTTTGCTCATAATTGATCTCATCAGGTGTACTCATCAATATTTCCTTAGCTAAATCAGAGACTTTGTCCTCTGCATTGTCACTACCTCCAGAGCTTGCGGTTTGTACTTGCATTGAGAGGAGTGTCTCAAAAAGCATTCGCGTTTCACCTATAAGGGATGCTATATCTGCATTCGAATGCTGACCAAAAGCTTCAGGCTTATCAAAATTTGGAAACATTTGTATTTGGTCTAAGTACATCTGTACATCACCGTCATCAGGTATAAAATAATTTGTTAACTCGGAAAGTCTATTCACAATTAAATATTAATGCTTACTATATGTATTATTGTGATGTTTGAGTTTTCTTACCGAAACTTCCGAATCTTTAATGCTTGATCGCAGTAGTATTGATTAATATATGTAGTAAGTAGTCGCCGGTCCCAATCGTCGGTAACGTGTCCTCCGTAGTTAACTCCAGCTATTAGATACTTTAATGCACCCCAAGGCGTCTCTTCATATTCATTTAAGTATAAGAGCAGTAATATTTCAGAGACTTCAAAGTCGGAGTCATTAAAACTATATATAACATTCCAACCAAGCTGTAAAAATTTTTTACGCTCAAGCAATATAGTATGGAAAAAGCATAATGCGAAAAGCAGTTTCTTATATTTACGGGGGTCATTGCATGTATCCATATTAACTTCATTAACATTATTATATAAACGTTTCATATTTGCTTTTATTCCACGAGGCGGCTCAGTCGTCATTTTAATACTTGTTTGAAGAATTGATATAGGGAAGTCGGGATGAGGACTTGAGCTAAGCCAAAGACGAAATTTTTTGTGTAACTTCATAGATTGCATTGTAGATATCATTTTGTCAAGAGTAGGCATCCAACTTAAAGCTAAATGACAGTTTGCTAAGAATACCCAATTTCCATCTCTTATGCCATCCATAATAAGCTTTGTTGCAACGGGGGCTTGACCTTGACCCAAGCTGAGTGAATACATGCGCTGTGCCATTTTAACAGTTTCTGATAATGTTATAAGTGATTGTGCAGGATCAACCCCTGCCGATAGTACAAATATGAGTGGTGTTTGAGAAATAGATTCTTCAAAAGTAGCTTTGAGATCGAGAACGGGCGGATCTACATAACGTGGTCCAAGCTTCGTAATAATAAATTGAGTCATACAGAACGAAATACGATCTGGTCGTAATGAGCGCACAACACATATCTTTTGAAAATCGCTGAGTTTATCATTCCACTCGCCAACAAGATCCTCCTGTTCTGGAATGGTCGTCGCGTACCAAGCTGTTGAATAAGCAATATCATGAAAAACTTTCCAGTCAGCTATGCTCCTTTTTTTGCAAAAAACATTACGATTTTGCCAAATTTTTGAACGATTTAAAATGTATGTACATATGTGCCCCGGCTTTCGAAACTGTATCTGTAATTTAAGCTGTCATTAGAAATAAGTGTATTAAATATGAAATTAAATTTTTTTAATCGCTGGATCATTTAAAACCGTTAAAATCCGTTTAAAATCCGGTCTCACGAAAACCGGAGCACTCAATGTTCGAACTGACAATCAATACGCAACATATTTTGATTTGCAATACTCGGAGCATGGCTTAAATAAAAAATGTTATAAACTACCATTCCAAGATTTAGCATTCTGCTCGAAAGAATCTATTATGCCATGGAACCCAGATACTTTATCCAATTCTGTTATATTGTCCCAGTTTTGTTCGTTAATCCACCCTATATTTATATAATTTAAGAGAACTTTAAGAAACATTGTATTAACTTACGTAATACTCACATGGTGCCGGATTAGGAGCCTGCCCTTGTTTGTCTAAAACTATCCCACCTTTTAATATAAAATCGTACTCGTCTTCCATAAGTTTTCCGGCATTTGAAAGTATTTTTGCTGTCATATGTATGGAAAATAAAAGCTTATGTCTTTCGAAAAGTCCTCGGCATGTGTTACGGTACACCGAGTAAGTATGGTAGTCGTTTATATTCTGTATTCGCTCATGTACTAACTGGTTACGCGGACTTCGTTCAATAGAGTGCGTGAAGAGTAATATGTAAGCTGCTAATGAAAATACATACATTGGATCAATTTTTGACATGTCCATCAGCACAAAGAATAAAATAGCTGCACGCTCTGATGCAGGCTTATATTCTTGACGTGCTGCATCAATTTCCACCTCAGTTACCTCAGCAATACTAAGAGATTCCTTAACAAGTACAGAAGTTTGCCGTGATTTCTGCAATGTTGAGAAGAGTTCATCATCATCTAATAATGAACCTCGGCTCTCATTAAGTAAACGAAGTATTTCGTTGTCAAGATCAATTAAAGTTCGTTTATTACGTGCTATAGTTAAAACCAGTTCATCTTTTTGTTCTTCCAGTGCTGGTTTTTCCTTGCGCACTATTATTCCTAAGAGTTGTGCTTCTAAGCCATCCTGTTTCAGAGCAAAGTTGACTATAGTGGTTTTAGACGAAGTTTCAGGGGGGTAGTGAGGATTTGCTATCTTCGTTGTTATATAAAACCGGAATTGATCGTTATAGGAAATGTACTTGTCGTTAAATTTGATTAATTTTTCACCACCCTGAATGGTGAAACTTCGACGAAGTATGGGATTAATAGCTTGGTCCAAATTTTCTCCGACATTTTGCAATAAAACTGGTAACCCTTCTTTAACAGCTCGTTCCAATTGCCGAATATAATCAGTCATACCAAAGTCTATAATTATAAGCTGATTACGTTCCTCCATATTCTTAATCCAGTTATTTGCTTGCATCTGCGGATCAATAACAAGAGGCCAGCGACTTCCTTGTGATACTATTACACCATTTTCTGTACTTAAGTCATCAGCCGGCAGACCTTGTATATTCCACTCCCGTATGGAAACAGCGTCACTAAGAAAAGTTGTTATTTTTAATTCTGATGTGGCAGGTATAGAAAGATCTTTGATTAACTGTGACCACTTGGCTAACAAATCTTCGCGGTACTTCGTATCAAATGCCCCTAAATATGACATAAACGCTATAGATAACAAGCAGTCTCCGGGAAGTTTTTCAAATGCAAGATCCAATTGAGCAACCGTTTCAATCCAACGCTCTCGTTCTCCAGACAAAGATTCTACTAAGATAATAGCTCGTTCTAATTGTTTTCGCAGACGCTCTTCTTTCTCTCGCAATTCATTGAGAAGTTCAGTTTTTTCATTCAATTGCCGATACAGTTCTTCAATAACTGCTTGTAGTTCTTCAAGTTTTTTTTTAGCTGCCGCTAACGCAGCTTGCTTTTCTTCAAGCGATCTCATAGCATTATCTAGTTTTTCCTGCTTAGGAGCCACAATTCGATACACTTTCCCATAGTTTTCTATAGCCATTATCCATAGCATCAAAGATTTACAAGCAACTGACACAACAGCTACCTTATCTGGTTCTAGTTCTGGATTTTTTGTATACATTGCAATTCGCTTAAGGGTTTTATCTGATATGTGGTCACGGTCGAAGTTTTTTAAGTCATTTAGAAATGTCGATTCACTTAACACTTTTTTAGCGTTTTCCCAAGTGGGCTCTTTTCCAAGTAGTATTAAAACTGCTTCCATTACCTTTTCAATTTTCATGGGGGGGCGCCCGTATGATTTAACTTCAGCAATATCTTTTTTATTAAGTGCATCCAATGCCTTTACGGCAGCGTCAATCATGGGCATTACCACTTCTAAGTCGGCACGTGCCGTGGCAGCCAAATCGAGACAAATTACTTCTTCGCGTCTAATTATTACAGCTTCTGCATCCACTTTTTCCTTTTGCTCAGTTGCCTCGGCCTTTTGCACTTCAATCATAGCTATAAACTCTTCACATTCTTTGGCAAGTATCTTAACTTGTTCTGAACTAATTTTTAACTCCTCTGACATTATAGAAACTTTTTCCTGCGTTTCGGCAATTTTCGATAGGCCATTGCGTAATCTATTGGCTGCAGTAGATACTTCCAATCGTTTTTTTTTCAAGAAGATCCTTGAAACCGCTTACAAGTTGTAAATAATTCGGTGATGTAACGTAATTATATCTCTTAACTTGCAATAACATTAGGTCTGACATATTTACTACACTTGAATGAATAATCGAAAATGCAAGTGCAATGTCTCGATGAAGTACACTCTCCGTGGTGACGACTAGGCTATCGCGATGTTTTTCATCCTCTTTTCCTGGAACAAGAACGTTTAGCTTAAATCCGTGCATAAAATGCGAAGCTACTTCCAAAAGAGCTTCTTGTGGCCATAGTCTAAACCAATTTGGAGTTGTCGAGCTTAGCAATGCTGGATATTGCCTTATGTAGCTTCTGAAATTTTCTCCAATAGGACTAAAGCAAAGTGCTATATGCATAAAGTCGCGCACATTTAACATAAAAAATGAGTACATTGATTCCGTTGTCATAACAATTCCGGCTTTCTTTGCTGGTCGTTCGAGCTCATTTTTTAGTTCTTCGAACTCATCAGACTTGAAAAGGTTTATTTCAGCAGTACTTAACATATTGTTTATTATTTCCAAAAATGAGACCTCAGCTATTTGCTCACTACTAAAAATAAAGATCGTTAGACGCTGCTTTATTCCTGTTAACTTATAAAGATTTTTTAAATCTTCACGTAAGTCACTTGTTTTATATTTTTTTGTGACCTCAATTTGAAAGATTCCCATTTCTAAAATGAATGCGGCTAGTTTGGCAAGTACTTGTCGGCCTGAGCCCCCTATACCCATGTTAAGAATATGGCCACGCGGCTGGGATATCACTCTCAGTATCCGTACAATATGTTCAATAGCTTCTTTAAAAAAAACTAGGTTCATACGTGTCATCGCCGGAAAATTGTTGTACTCATTTAATTGAGTTTTCATATACGTTCGCAAGGAATCAATTTCAAGATCTTCATAGAAGCCTTGTGGGTGAACAAAGTCGCCAAAAAGTGGTGCGAGCTTCGAAGGGCAGAGGCTATGGAAAGTAACTTCAAAATGTTTTCCTAAAGTATCATTAATTGTATTCAGAAACCAAAGATAATCTGTATCGTCAACAAGACGATCGCAAAATACTCGAAAGCACTCGTGTATCCATAGACGCAAGAAAAACGATTTCTTTGTTTGTAGTTCCTGTGCACTTCTTAAAAGGCCTTGAAATACTTTTGAAATATCTCGAAGATTAAATAGGTAATGCGACTTATTTGGTGTTGGCAACATTTTACCAATAACAGCTACATACAAATGAATGGTACATTGCGTAATCGGAAGCCACATCTCACGAACTTCGTTTGAAAAGGTCTCCAGCTTTTGCCTAAGCATGGAACCGAATATTCGGACGATTGTTTCCTGAGTAGGAAAAGTTAGATTTATTAAGACAAAGCGGCTTTGAGTGCGACTTGAAATCATTTGTCTACCGCCACCAGGTGGACCCATAGCTGCCATCAACAGGGTGTTTTGGACATATATTTTTTGCTGTGTTTTGCGATTGAACCAATACTTATAATCAATCCATTGCCGTATAAGCTCTAATGGTGGCTGAGACCCATAAGTATCTTTGGCAGGCATATTGAAGTCATCCATAAAGCATATCATTCTTTTACCACCTATGGGTAAAAAATGTGTTTTGGTACGTTTTTCGGTTCGATTTTCTATTGATTCCTGTAGCCCAGCTGCAGTAGTCTGCGCAGACATGTTTACGGATAGAACGCAGAACTTGTGTTTGTCACAGGCTTCCATTACACTGACTGCAGTTGATGTTTTCCCCGTTCCAACATTTCCAACAAGCATTACAGGATAATCTTCAGATAAAAGTTTTGATACTACATACTCATAACGCATGGTATCACCAGTTGGAACAAGGATTTTATAAAATGGACATCTAAAAGTATAATAACAATATAATTAAAACCAGTTAGACTAAGAACCATAAAATAGGCGTTTCATTGCTTATCATGGCAGGACCTTTAGGGAATTATAGTGTACAAAAATAATAATAATAAAATACTCACTCTTCATCATATCGCCAGTTATCAGAAAGTTTGCTATCCCAAGGCAAAAATGTTCGCATCTGTGGATCTACAAAGTAATCATATATGGTGTCCTTTATTGGAAAGCAGCTTTCAATTTCTCGTATAAACCCATCAAGTCTTAGGCGGCCATCTTCATCTACGCTTGCACATATCGACCAAACTAAACAAAACATAAACCACAATTTGGTCATCTCCTCTAATAATTCTAAATTTTGTGCATTAATTCCATTCTGTTTTGTTGCAAAGCCCTCTAGCAGCTTACACAACGACATCACGCCGTTTAACTCATTTGTTTTAACAGGCTCTTTGCAGCGTGTGCGCTTGTGCTCGAGCAATTTCGGGATCATAAATTCAAAATGAATCTTCAGAAAATCCGCAAACTCCTTTACTTTTTGGCGCTGCAGCCACGAGTTAACATAAGGTTTCCATCCCCAGTCGTTATAGTCATTATATACCATACCACACCGAGATACGGTAGCAGGCGAGGCTACAGCTAAATCACCGACTTCAAACAATAGAGATACCTGCGCAGGCATAGTTATACGTTCACTATTAACAAGGGTAAGTAGCTTATTATCATCCATCACTGAGTTCATATTTTCGATCCAGACAGCATCAACGGGTCCATCGAACAACAGCCATTTTTGCATTGGGTCTTCATCAGCGCAGATTATACGCATTATAGAACTGAGCACACCGTCGAGCCATTCACCGGTTGCCAAATTATACTCCCCATATAACTCTGCCATATTCAATGCTTTAGGATTTACGGGATGCACAGATACAGCCTCCCAACCTTGGAATCGTTGTGCATTCATACGACAATATGTTCCTTGCAAAATACGCCAGGTTACTGATTTTGCTGTACCTGTATCACCTATAATCATAACTGAATGTCGGGAATTCTTCGTTTCATAAAGTTCTATGACTTTCTTAACTGCTATAGGCATTGGCTGCAAGTTAGCATCCTTAAATTCTTCGTGTATTGCAACATTAAATTCGCTGTAGTCTATTACAGGTAGATCAACGCCAGGAAAAATATCAGACATAATTCCATTAAATAGTGGCAAGTCATTTGCGGTTAATCGAGCTACATTCATATCTTTCATAGCTAAGTAAACAATTTCCTCTTCATTTGTGTTTGGCAGCTGACGGCGTTTGCGACCTGCGTACCGTAAGAGAGCTACCATTGACCGAAGACCAAAGTCATAGTGATATTGTTTAGATAATTGCTGCTTGGCTAATTCGTATAGAGTAAAAACCTTTCGCGATAAACTCCGCGTATTGGTAAAACCGTCAGAAAACAGCAAATTCTCCGCAATAATAATATTATCTGGAACCATCATTGAAATAGGACGAAACATAGACTTTAAGTTATCTGGCAGTTCCGTTCTACCGGCATATCCTGGATTCATAGTAATAAAGAGTCCCACTGTATGTTTTAGCTTAATCATTTGACCTTCGAACATAAATTCAATCGATTTAGCAGATAGTGCTGCCATAATAGACATTATTTGTTGTGCTACAACAGATAATACTTCAATATTGATACGATTAAACTCATCGAAACACCCCCAGCAACCACTTTGTGCTAGGCCCGAGAAATTTTTACCTATGCTCTTATAGTCTAGACCTTCAGAGCAGTTTGTGACTATAACCCACATTCCCAAAGCTTTTCCCAAATCTTTAACTGTCTCAGTTTTACCGGTACCTGCAGGACCTTTCGGACTCCCGCCACGATGCAGATGTAAGGCTGTAGTCAACGTTATATAGCATCGATCAGTTAGTGGAGTTATTACAAGCCGTCCGGAATTACCAGTATATTCATAGCCATACCAGTGCTCTGTATTAGTCTGCCTTATAATACATAGTTCTGATTCCCGGTGCCAATAAAAGCGTAGCTGTGAAAACCACTCAAAATGGCCAATATCTTTGCAATTCGCTTTGTACATCCGATCGATAACATCTCGGCCATGAATCTCTAAGGTGATAAGAGTGTTCACCTTGAGTCGCATTATTTTGGAAAGCTCTTTTCGGCTCATCTCCGACAGTTTCGAAAGTACTTTTATCTGTTTTTTTTTTAGTTTACGTAGAGGCTTCTTTTGGTTGACCATATTGCAGTGAATAAGACTTCGAGTACACTCTGTGGTCCATTGTATCTGGGCAGTGGTAAGTACCATTTGTCCGGGCCAAGTAAAAATCCATTTCTCACGATTCCCAATTAGTTTTTTTAAAGATCTTCTTGTTATTTTTAAAAGTTCTTTCATTACCGTAAACATATAGTCTTCTACCTGCTTTAGCCATCGTTCCGAGGGTCCGTCGACATAGAGAACTTGCTGAAACTCTACAAATTCCCCATCATCAGAGTACATGCCAGAACCTTGCCAGCGATTTAGCGTTTTGCCTACTCGCTTAAGCTCGAGCTTGTACAAATTATCAAATAACTTTTTTAAGTGTGTTTGAACTAAATCTGGTCTTTTGGCATTACCCAATATTTCTAACATATCATCATTTGAAATAAAGTAAAATCGGGGAAATAGTTGGCGTTTAGTTTCAAGATAAATCTCTAAGGCACGCTGAATAAGCTCCAGTCGTTCATCCATGCGGTTAAATCGATTCAACAAAAAAGGTGGGGCACGTATGTGAGTTGCTTTAACTGCCGTCTTAGCTTGAAACATCTTGCTAGATATAGTTTTAAACTCTTCGGTAATAGTTGCAAATCGCTTAGCCTCATCTGGAAGTTGCTTACGTATATCATCTCCTTGAAATATATTTTCCAAGTAAAGCCACTGTCGCTGCACTACTAATCCTTTTTCAACAGTTTCGCTGATATATGATAAAGTTTTCTCCCAATAATCAACAATTTCAATGAATGGTTCCACGAAACGAGTAGACTTCATAGCTGATATCTGTACCATGTGATCTTCAAGTAACTGAAAACAGTCGTCTACGTTCTTTATTCGATATATGCCATCATGATAAAATGCCATTTCAAAGCCTTGTTTTTTCCAAATTGAAGCAATGTTTTGTATTCCATTTTCAATTTGCAATTCCATGGTAGCAGCATTTGATATATCTTGAATATCTTCCGAAAACGCTTGAAAATCTAAATTTATTATCAGTTCTAATGTAAAGTCCTTCGAGTTCTCATCAAAGTCACTGAAACGAAAAAGTTGTTTAATAACTTTTTATGAAGAAAGCTACATTTGTTGTTCGGATCATATAATCTTTTTTTTTAAATATCGCGGAGTAGGCAAGACGTTCCCAATCAGAGATTGACAATTTGTCTGAAAATTAACACATTATTGCACTTACATATGTACATATGCCATTGTATTCCGCTGTATACATATGAACATATGAATGTATTTTTAAAGAAAGAGTTTAGTTCATCCTTCAATTGCGATATTTTGCGGAAGTAGAAAATATTTCTTATTTACTTACACCTGAAGT
Organism: Drosophila azteca; assembly: GCA_005876895.1. Classification (NCBI taxonomy): domain Eukaryota; kingdom Metazoa; phylum Arthropoda; class Insecta; order Diptera; family Drosophilidae; genus Drosophila; species Drosophila azteca. The sequence continues at coordinate 20,023,119 of VCKU01000095.1, forward strand.
ACATCCCGAACCCTATTCCAATGACGCTCCCGCATGCATGGATTTTTTAATGCTGTTATCAATGGTAAAGTGCGTCGAAAGCTGTCTAAATTTTTTGTGGTCACTTCAAGCATTTCCCAATGACGATCATAGAATTTCTTGCTTAAATTGCTAAATTCCTTATACAAACTCAGGGCAAAATCTTCCATTTCATTAATATTGATTTTCCAAAAATTTCCTTTTTTCCAACCTTCCCAGCTTGTTTGCCAGCCAAGTATTAGCTCCCAAATGTTCTGTACAATTTTAACCTCAGAATCCAGTTTTCGGAGGTCGACACTCTCAGGTTGATTAACATTGAATACTGACAGATCCCGCATTAAACTTTCCTCAAATCTAAAACAATCTTCAACCTTAAGCGCTATAATTTTAAGAAATTTTAGTGCAACTTTTGGAATTCTGTAAAAAAAATGGTTAATATAATAATGGAAAAAATACATTTCAACATTTGATTTACATACATATTAGCTGCAGTTGGTAACTTCAAATAAAAATCGTTAAGAAATTCTTTCAAAATCATTTTGAACTTTCCGGCTTGTTGTAGTAAAACTCTTTTAAATTCTTCGCGATTGTTGTCTAGCATCTCATCAGCCTCTGCTAACTTTTTAAGATAGTGCTTCCATGCAGTGCTCAGACCGAGTACTTTTTGACTTATGTCATCAAGGATGTCGACTTGATATTTGTCCAATACAGCAAAAAGTTCAAGCATGGGGGGAAATGTGGCTTCCTTAATCGGCACATCTTCAATTAGTTTCTCGAAAAATTCCTTGGCAGTCAAGGACTCTTTAAGCGTGCGTGGCACCAATATGAGTTTTCGCTCATTTCTCCGCATATACCGATAGATAGCTGTTAAAAAAAAAAATTATATATCTGTACATATGTGTGCATGTATGTACACTTGTACGTTGGTTAGGTTTGGTTACGGCGGGGGGAACGAACTTACATCGTATCAATGAATACGAATGGCTTAGCAGAACTTTAATATTCAACGCTTGCCATTTTTCAATCCAATCAAGTATCGAATTCTTTATGTAATTTTGATTCATGAGTATAAAGTAAACATGCGATATAGAATCAACAAAAGAAATTTCGTCTGCCATTGCGCTGTAATATTCAATGTTTGCCTCAAAAATATCGGCTGTCATTGGAGTGGACTTAACACGTCTAGTAAAATCAGATTCCGATGTCTCCCATAACACCTTATGAGTATTCCAAAAGGATACATAGCCAGCTAACTCGTCACGCTCGTGATTTATTTCTGCTTCAATATTTCGAATAATATCCCTGCATTCCGAATCTTCTCGAAAAACTTTAGGAAATGGGTCAGATTGTTGCTCTTTAGGTAGTTTCATTTTATTAGCGATACGAGGAAATTGTTCAAGTACATTGTGAACTCGGTCAATATTCGCAGTCAGTAAATTTGCAATTGTATCCATGTCAGGAGTTAGTGTAACCTTCTTATTCTTAATATCAGATTCCATTACGAGTATAGGCGAAGCCGCCATATCGACTTCACGATGCAGGGCAGATGACACCATTGCCAAAGAATTTCTTGCACTTTTGAGAAAAGCTGTTGCAAGCATGTCATCAAATACATTAACAAAACTGTACCATTCAATTGCCATCTAGAAAAAAATGTAGGAAATGTATCTAGTTGCCAAGCAATATAAGCAATTAATAGACAACAAATGGCAATCAGTACCACGTTGTCGAATAACTCGGCAAACATGGCCAACCATGGACAGGAAGCGCACCTCTGAGCTATGCAAGCTCGGCAGACGAAGGTGCAGCGCAGTCACACGCTCCCTAACGGGACACTGGCTAATAGGTACCCACGCTAATAGACTGGGCGCCCCATACAATGATTTTTGCCGTAGCTGCAGAGACGAGGAAGAGGAGGAAACGGTGGAACACCTGTTCTGCTCTTGCCCAGCTCTCAGCAGAAGAAGGCTGCAACACTTGGGCTCGCCCTTCATATCAGACATCTCTGTAATGTCCACCATATGTCCCAGAAAGATAGCTAACTACATAGGAGCTGCAGGCTGAGACAACTGTTGATCCCTAGGTCTCACAACGCGAGAAGGGGAACATTCCCCCGCGGTACCACAACGGGCCGGAAACGGCCTAAATGTGCTAGGCTCCCGGTGAGTCTGGCAGCCGCTGTAACCTAACCTAACCTAACCTATCTAGTTGCCATCATGCAAATGCTTTTAATGTCCCGAAGGAAGCGAACTAATATCTACACGAATTTTATATAACTCTCTACTTATATATTTATATTTCTCTCTACTACAGTGGTAGCAAAATTAAAAATTGTGATGATAGCACTAGGCAAAAAAATTTTAATCATTTTTCTACTGCGAGCCAAACCGACCTTTTCTGATCGATTTGGGACTTTACTAATTTTTAAGGATATATAGTTTTTTTTTCCTAATTATACCCCGGTACTCGAAGAGTATATGGGTATATTAGATTTGTGGTGATAACGGTTGTGTGTAACGGTTGTGTGGAAGCGTTTCCGACCCCATAAAGTATATGTGGAAGCATAATAAATTTGAATATGTTGGCGCCGTGGCGGTGTGTGCTAGAAATGTATGTGAGAATTGTATTGAGTTTGTGTTGGTGCGTATTTGGGTATTTCACCAGAATGGCAAGTACATTGCGATATTGCATGAGCCTATTTGTGTATCTGTTTTGTTGTCTGTTTTACTATGTAGTTTAGGAAAGTCCCGTTTTGGCGGGCGACAGCGTTTGTAGTTGTCGCCGAGTGTGGTTCGGTAGAGAGGCACGAGAAAAAGGGAAGACACAAAGTCAGTTGTGTTTAGGTTCCCGGTGCGACCGAAACTCGCTGCGCCTAAAACGATGGCAACTAATAACACAAATAATGACGCTGCAACATATATATATTCTTGATCAGCATCAATAGCCGAGTCGATATAGCCATGTCTGTCTGTCCGTCCGTCCGTCCGTCTTAATTAGCGCCTATGTATATCTCAGAGACTATTAAAGCTAGAGCAACCAAATTTTGTATCCAGTCCCCTGTGTTATCACTTTAATACAAGTGTACTTCAAAATTTTGCAAATTTTTCAAATTTTCAAAATGAACGAGAGGGAACGTTGTGAGCCGCGGCCATTGCTACTTATACCCGGTACTCAGTCAGTATATACGTATTTATGTATACATATGATCTTACGATTTATTTAATTAATTATATGTTTGCAAAAGAAACGAATTAAATTTTGGCCAAAATGGAAAATTTCAAAAAATTAAGCCGAACCCTATGCTGTATTTTTATATTTTAGAAGTTATCAGTTTCCATTTTTACTTACATATAATTTTTACGTCGGCTGCTACATTTTTACATACACATGTATAATATACACAAGAGACATGGAAGTGTGTGCGAGAGAGAGAGGGAATCGCTTCGCTCTCGTTGGGTGGCCACTGAAATTTAATTTGTTCCTTCTGGCTATAATAATGATCAGACCTGATTCAGATTCGGCAATCTGCTAGATACGGTAATTTTTTATGATTCTGCGTTTTTGGTTTTCTCTTATCTTAAAAATTGTGGATTCCACAGATTATCGTCCTTTGTGGAAGCGGAAGGGGGCGTGTCAAAATTTTGAAATACACTTGTATTGAAGTGATATCACAGGAGCTTGGATGGAAAGTTTGGTTGCTCTAGCTCTTATAGTCTCGGAGATCTAGGCGCTCATTTCGACGATTAGACAAAGCCGACAGGGTCGCGTGTGAGAGAGAGCGAGAGGGAACGATGACTTTCGAAATGGTTTTCTTCATTAAGGCTAATAATGGATAATTAATTATCCGATCTGATCCAGATTCAACACTCTGATAGATATGATCATTCTCTATGATTCTGCGTTTTTAGTTTTCTCGTATCTTTACAATTGTGCATGCTACAGATTTTCGTTTTTTGTGTGGGCGGGGCGAAATTTTGAAATACATTCGGAGTAGTGTGATAACACAGAAGCCTGGATACAAAATTTGGTTGCTCTAGCTTTAACAGTCTTTAAGATATAGGCGCAAATGAAGACGGACGGACGGACGGACAGACGGACAGAAGGACGGACATGGCTATATCGACTCGGCTATTGATGCTGATCAAGAATATATATACTTTATGGGGTCGGAAACGCTTCCTTGTGTGCGTTACACACAACCGTTATCCCCACAAATCTAATATACTCCTATACTCTTCGAGTACCGGGTATAAAAATGCAGAATTATAGAGAATGATCATATCTATCAGAGTGTTGAATCTGGTTCAGATCTGATTACTAATATAGCCACTATGAAGAAAACCATCGTTCCCTCTCGCTCTCTCTCACACGCGACCCTGTCTGTTTTGTCTATTCGTCGAAATGAGCGCCTAGATCTCCGAGACTATAAGAGCTAGAGCAACCAAACTTTCCATCCAAGCTCCTGTGATATCACTTCAATACAAGTGTATTTCAAAATTTTGACACGCCTCTTTCCGCCCCCACGAAGAACGATAATCTGTGCAATCGACAATTTTTAAGATAAAAGAAAACAAAATCGCAGAATCATGAAAAATTACCGTATCTACCAAATTTCAGTGGGTTCGATTTAATTTTTTGAAATTTTCCATTTTGGCCAAAATTTAATTCGTCCCTTTTGCGAACATGTAATAAATTACATAAATTGTAGACATATGGTCTACATACATATGTATGTCTACATACATATGTATGTATGTATGTATATACTGACTGAGTACCGGTTATAAAGTAGAGCCGCGGTCTTTGCCGCGTCTCACAACGTTCCACCTCGTTTATAAAAACTTTTTTTATTTTTTTTTATGTTTTTTTATGTTCTTTAATGTTATTTTACCCGAAATACGACCGTTTTAAACGAATAACGTTCGAAGCGTAAATAAAAAGTTCAAATTTGGTTGCCTAGTTAGTATAATAAGTTAGTATTTATATTAGTTGTTAGTATAACAGTATGATAAATCAATACTGACAGAAATGGGATACATTGGTATTTTGAGCATACATACATATGTACATTCTATGGCAGTGGTACTTATACACTTACATCATCGATGACCGATTGGAACTCCTTAAATACAGCAAACAATAAGTCGATAATAGTGTTGTAGTAGCCCCTAAGTACAGTGGTAGCACGGCGGACGTTGCTTGTCAATTGATAATCAAAAAGTGATATTATAACCGCGCCTGTAAAATGAAATTTAAGCATAGGTGTATCGCATATTTTTTCGCATGTCCGAGCAACATGTAGATTTGCTCGTTTGTATATATCCAAGGTTTCTTGAAGCTTAGTAGTGTGTTTTGCGCAATCTGCAATATAAGCATCGCTAAGTTCACCACCATATGTTAGCTTAAAAACTCCAGGTGCAATCTTGCGATCACACGCCTGAATTAGGGCACGAAAAAGTTTTCTTTCTTGCTCGGAGAGAGCTGCTAGTATATGATTGTAGTTAAGGCACACCTGTACTACACTATTATAAACGAAACGTAGACTTTCATGCTTTTCATAAATTTTTCGAACTGGTCCAGGTACTCCAAATCCAAGGCGCTCAAAATGTTCTGCTTGTTCACAAAGAGTTAATATTGTGCGGTCAATATTACATTCTATTAAACCTTTTTTTTTTTTACTCCGAATAATAAGATTACGATCCAGTTTTTGATTCACCGTACAACAATTTTTCTGCCATTCTTCATATATCTTTTTAATCTCTTTGTCGAATTCTTTGCGAAGAATTTCATATTTGATTAGCACAATGGCAGCCTCGGATACATTAGGCAACCATTCGGATGAATTTAATCGATTTCGCAGCCACTTTAATCGTTCTAGATTAATGTAGTACCCAATAGCTCGTGACGCATAATATGGGATCCAAGACTCGTGTAACTTACTGCGATCCATAAGCATTTGGGAAGTACTTTCTATTTCATTTGCAAACATAACCCAAACATTTGAGACTTGACGTAAATATGTCTTCCGAATTGTGCTACGATATGAATAAAACAACAAAATGTTCAGCGATTCTAAGGCCTCTTCAATATTGCAATTATGCTGAAAGACATTGGACATTAAACGCTGAACGGTTTCTTCCAAACTTTGAACTGTCCTTCGGTATTTAATTACTTCTTCGTACCATTCATTTTTATGCACATTTAATATTAATTCTTTCGAATCGGTTTTTAATGCAGTAAGAGTAGCAAGAAATTTAGCCTCAACATTCACAGATGTTGTCTCGAATTCTCCTCCACTGGTTCCTCCAAATTGCGGCTTAGGTATACTCTCAGTTTCATCTAATCGCCCAAACACGATCATTGATTCGCATATGTCAATTACATCATTAAGCCGCTCCATAAATGCATCGACATGATTAAAAATCATAGCATTGTCCAGATTCCAACCATACTCTGTATTCATTTGTTCATGTTCTTTTGACATAAGATCGTACATTCCTTTATAAGTTAAGCAGCAATCAATGCACATGTTGCACATTTGTATTCCGAATCTTGGATTACCGGAAAGGATTTTATCAACATTAGTTATTTTCGTACAGAAGCGTATAATTTGATTGCTTAAGTCTCGGAACAGCCCAGTTATTAAGTCACGCCGATTATAACTTTTTGAATTTATCCAAATGAATCGAATTAAATGAATTATTCCAGGTATAAGCTGTGAAAGAAATGCAGGGCTATCAACTAACTCCAATTCAGCGCAAGGATTTATTAGCAGGTGTAAAAATTTTATATTTGACATTCCTTCTTCTATTTCATGCTTCGTTTCATATATTAGTTCATCAATCTGTTTTATATATACAGAATGTGTGTCACGCAGAACACTTATAATTTGTCCAACATCAGCCTGTTCTAGTTGTGCGTTAAGGCCTTGTAAAACTTCGACTGTTGTGTATATCAGGTCAACATAAAATATAAACAAACAATAAATAAAATTAATAAATATGTTGCACCAACAATCAACTTACAACGGTATAGCCAGAACTCGTACTCATCCTCAGCACTAATAAATTCATTAGAAGCTGGCAGTGTTTTGTCATTTAAGAGTGTTCGAATTTGAGTAGCCCAGGAGACTACAATAGCTTCCAAGTTCTTAACAAACTCTCTTCCATAGGATATGTTTTCCCCATGGATTTGTTTAATAACGTATGGTACATATAAAACCGTCATACCACACATTTTAAAATGTGCAGCTGTTAAAAAGGACAAAAATGTATCAACGGCTGTGCAGAAACGCTGCTTTACATTATCTCCCCATTCTTTAAAATTACGAAAGACGGGAGCATAAACAAATTCTAAGACCCTAAGGAGGCAGCCATCTACATCATCATGAATTGTGCCACAGATAACCAAATCATGAAAGGTATCTTTTGAGAAGATTTGATTTGACGACCGAATAAAATAGCATAAATCTAGGACTGGGGCAACGGGAAATCCAATACATCCTGTTAGAATGTTGCAGTCGTAAAAAATGGTAAGAACAAGTTCTGATGGCTGTAGTAACCATCTTTCAATCGTATCCAGCACCTTTTTATTCCAGTCGCGGTTATCTAATGAAAACAGAACAGTCATCCTCTGAACAAATTTAACAAGTTGTTCAAGTTCCATATCTTGAGTATTTTCCAGTTGTGAAATAGTCTGTGGTTTTTCAAAAATTGTTATGTTGTCCTTTAAGTTGTTACCTAGATATTGTTCAGTAGAAAATACTAAGACGCATTGAACCGTATGCAAAAAATTATATCTTACCAACATCATTATAGTGGTTTGCGCTTGTTAAAAAGCTATCTCCGGAAATGCTTTCAGACATTCTGCTATAATATTCCAAGCTTTCCAAATTTAAAATTCCATACAGATTGAAATCGTTTTTAGAGATCCCACTAATGTTGATTTCCTGGCTTACTCAATTTATATACAAAAGCTCTCCGACATATGTACATACATATATAAATCTCGTGTAACGGTGTTTGTTTTTGAGCTCCTCCCATCGGTTTTTTATACCTGAAAATAGTAAAAAAAATTGCCACAGCACAGCCGATTAATATCATATCGATTAATAAATTTTGGTTACGTTTAGTTGAGTCTGCCCGATTTTCGAAAAAAATCAACCCTGAAAAAAACAACAAAATTAGAAGCTTAAAATGTACATTTATGTAAACAATTATGGCTGAGGAAAATGGTGCAAATATACAATAATACAATCGTTAAAACCAATACTCTAAACTAATTTTATCATTAAATCAACCATATTAAAAATTTTTTTGATTTATAAAGTTCGGTCGGACACACGCAATATAGGCTTTTTCTGAGTTATTGAGTTACCTCATGTCTGTAGATGCTTTTATTTGTAATTTTATCCAAATGCTCCACAGTTGCAGCAGACAGCGTCGCCAACTCTATGCATTGCAGCATCGTTATGGTATCTTGCTCTGCCGCATGAGGTAGGATTAATTCTTGCTCGTTCATATTAATAAATTAATATTAAACAAATTTATAAACACACTTGTCAGCAGCCGAAACTCAATAACTCAACTTTTGCATAGTGTAGACGCCAGTTCTGAGTTATTGAATTAACTCATTTATCGATTGATATCATACATAGATATCGATAGATCACTGTATACGGATGTATTGGAATATTAATTATCTGCGAATTTCTTTCTGTTGAAGGGCCATCTCCTTAACACCCACCCAATCGATGACTTAAACGAAAATCATTTGCGTTCAGGAATACAGTTCGATGAAACATTTAAATGAAAACGAATGCAAACGCCCGATACTCAGTCAGTACGACCCGTTTCTTCCAAAGAGTACTCATTGCACGATGAAGAGTGCGTGAGTAGCCTGGGTGTTACACATATCCAATTTCGTCACAAACATAATATAACATAGCCCCAAAACTCTTTGAGTAGCAGCACTAACCTTTTTGAGTTACGATAGTTTGGTCGATAGGAACCACCACCTTCCCGTGTTGCGTGCAGATCTTGCGGTTCTTTAATGTCAGGGAGCACTGCGGACACTCAATGGACTCGTGGGGGTCCACGTAGTGTTTGTCCAGGGACCTTTTCAAGCGGAAATGCTTAGGACAGAGTTGGTATTGCCATTCCTGCAGCAGCTTGGTCGATTTCTCCTGCTGCTCTTTGGACTCATCGTGAGTGCGTAGCTTTCGCGAGTACAATGAGCTCCAGTTCGCATATGCCGCCAAGCAGTCCTGAAAGGGAAGATTCAATTAAGCCACACATTTGTTGGTTGTCAGGTATGCCACCTCATGACAAAAGTAACTATCAGTAAACAGATCAGTACTAGTTTGTGGAAAGTGTACTACTAGTACAGGATTTAAACACTGAGTTAAATAACTTTACTATTGTTTTAGATTAATATCATTTCAATCAACATTTAAATAAACCGGTCTCAATTCTTAAATTCAAAATTTTTAAATATATTCCTTAAACATTTCGTAATGATACCTGCACGCTGCTTGACTACTTGCGATGATAATAATTCACGAGTGGCCATGATACTTGGTGGTGAACACCGTCCTCTACGTGGGGACTCTACGATACTGATGGCTCCAAAAATAAAGCTCAGCAACGGCTATGAAATGCCCGTTTTAGGTTTTGGGACATATAGGGCAAATATACTATATATTAATATACATATGTCAAGTATTGAAAAATGTATATTTTCAGTTGCGCGGATTCCAATGCACTTCAGCGGTGCATTGTGCAGTACAGACTGGATTTCGTCACTTTGACACTGCATACTTCTATGAGAATGAAAAAGATATAGGCGAAGCCCTTCGTACCCAAATTAAAATGGGAAACGTATCCAGAGAGAATATATTTTTGACTACAAAGGTAAAATGCTATATTTTATGATATACTCTCAAATACATTTTTGTTTTTGAAAGTTGTGGAACACTCACCATGATCCTCGTGATGTGCGTCGTATATGTGAGCAGCAACTGAAGCTGCTAGGTTTTAACTATATCGACCTATACTTGCTGCATTTTCCCGTTGGCTACAATCATATGTGTGATGAGATTCTGGAGCCGATGCAGGACGGTAAATTGCAGACAACGTAAGTACTACTGTAGAGAATTAACAGTTAATCTGAAGTATTTCCACATTTTTAGCGACGTTGATTATATAGACACCTGGAACGCTATGGAGGAACTTGTAAAACTCGGCATGGTTCGCAGCATTGGCCTATCAAACTTTAATATGGAGCAGGTGCAGCGAATCATTCAATGTAGTTCCTCAAAACCAGTGGTAAATCAGGTTGAAATCTGGCCAGGTTTTATGCAAAAAGATTTGGTTGACTACTGTCGCTACAACGGCATTGTTGTAATAGCGTATTCACCTCTTGGCCAGCCGAATAGAGAAGATCATAGCCCAATATATTTCTTTTCGGAGGGCATGAAGAGATTAGTTAAGAAATATAAGAGGACATCTGGTCAAATAGTGCTGCGCTTTTTGGTGATAACATACTGTTGGGTTTGGTGTATAGAAAAAAATTATATAAATTATTTTTTTAGGTTGACTATGGAGTCGTACCTATCCCCAAAGCGGCTAATCCCTTGCATATAAGTCAAAACTTAAATATATTCGACTTTAAGTTGGACGATGCAGATACACGCGCATTATTTGGAATAAAACCTAAGAAACGAATTGTAAATTATGATGAAGTAAAAGAACACCCATTTTACCCTTTCGAACGTGAAGAAGAAAGTTAGAATCCAGATGTCAATAAGCCTCAAAATGTACCATTGACGCACGAAAATCAAGAAGCTAAATTTAATGACGGTGATCAAAGTGCGGAATAGAAAAGTATCACAAATGATTTAGTTTTTTATTAAATTTCAAATTTTATACAATTAAAATGGATTTCAAACTCGTTCTCTCATTTCTAAAAAGGCATTGCATTAAACAAGTTTTGATATTTTAAGAAGAATTTATATGATGATATTTTGACTCATAGTTTCTCTAAAATCCTTAAGTTATCTGAAAAAAATCACTACCTATAAAAAAAATTATTAAAAAAGAACAGTTGTTCAAACATGAACACATTATTGTACTTAAAGAATACACATTCACGGAGATAAATACAAAACCAATCGATTCTAAGTAAAAAACATACATAAAGTATAAAATTTATGACTGTTAGGGTACGATCTGTCAACTCATAAGCAAGACACGACACCCCAAAGTCAAGTGCAGTAAGCACTTAAGACCCTAATTTAGTCTAAAATTACTGATGCTTGCATGCATTCAGTTGGTCACTCACAGCAGCGTTGCAGCCGATCCGTGGGTCTAGCGATAAGAATAGAATACAAAATTGTCCCCATCCTACATTGTAAAAGTATATATAAGGCACGACGTTGAAGAAATAAAACCAGATTGAATTTACAACTCATCTCGCAAGTGTTTAGATTTTTCTTGTAAGGTCTAAACATTTTGGTCCTTCGAGACTCTCCGGTGTTTCCCCCCTGTGGTAAGAGCCAAACCAGAGTTAAACCAGCTCCTTAAAGACTGCAGAAGTGTCTAGTACACCTACAGCTAAAGGTAGCGAAAATAAAAAAAAAAACTCGAGTTTTCCCTCCTGAAGTAAGAAGACCGAGTATAATATTAATGAAACAAAAGTTTCAATAAATAAGCAAAAATACATGCTATACAGGCAGTATTTTTGTAATAGATATCAACAAAATATCTATAGTGCGTGAAAAATTTACGCGGCGGTGGCCTATTCGAGGCCGAAACATCGAATAAAAAAATAAAAATTTCCCAACATCGAAAAAGTGTGAAAAGTGAAGGCCAGCAAGAAATAAATAAAGCGGCCCAATAAAAAAAAAAAATTTTCTGACAAAAACTGAAGATAAAAAAGTTGATGTGTGTTCAAAAAAAAAAAAAAAACCCCCACGATAACTGATCGTTGGAGCAAATTTCATTGCCTAAAGAAAAACAAAAGTGCAGTTCTCATCCGATCAGCAAAATTAAGCAGCATCAACGGCAGTGGCAATACAGTGTTATCAACAGCAGCAGCTATCAGCCGCCACAACAGCAGCAACAACGGCGGAAGACATCAGCAGAAGTAACAGCAACACCAACAGCAGCAGCAGCATCAGATAAGTCAGAAATTTAAGTTTTTATTAAATAATTAGCACAAGATGTTGTCGGAATACACGATAAAGCTACTAGAGGCTCAAGTCGCAGTAGCAAATGAAATAAAATCGATTGAAGCTGGTATATTGACCAGCGACGTAATCTGTAGGCTAAGAGAGCTAAAAATAGTTGTTACAGCAAATAATTCAAAATTAATGGGCTGTGGAGTAGTCGATCATGACTACTTCAATAAAAAGCAGTTCCAACAAATTTTAAAAAATATAGACGACATAGAAAGAAGCTATGTCGAAGTAAAGTCTGCAGAAACTATAAATGTGCAGGTGGAGACTGGAACATTGAAGAGAGACTTGGAGCCAAAAGTTGACCAAAGTCTAGAAGAAGTAGTTGAGGATTTCGGCAGATTAGAAGACTATTTGAAATCTCATTTAGAACAAGCTCAAAAGGAGTTAGATCAGGCTGGCTGGTGCGAGTGCCAAATAAGAAAAGATAGGATGGAATACCTTAGGAAAAAACTCCGTAAAAATGTTACGGAGTATTATAAAAATTATGAGTCAAACTTCAAATTCGACGATGAGGTCGCCGATTTGGAGTTTGAATTTCAGTGCTTGTTAAGAGCCATAAACACGAGGATGCAAGATATTACTAATGAAAAAAGTAGCGTCAGTAAAGAGGCAGGAATTAAGAAAGAAAATTAAGATTTTCCAGTTCTTCCAAAGGCAGAAGTACCCACATTCTCAGGATTAAATAAAGAGTGGGACGGTTTTTCACAATTATTTAGTGAGATTATACATAATAGAGATGGTCTGAGTACATCTCTAAAATTTACATATTTAAAAATGGCTATAAAAGGTGAAGCAAGGAGTATGGTTGCTCACCTATTGACAGGTCCAGTCGAAAATTATAATGCCGCTTGGGAATTGCTGACCAAGCGGTATGAAAATAAGCGAAAAATATTTTCGGATCAGCTGAATCGTTTGCTGGATTTACCAATACTAGACAACGATTCAGCAAAACAAATTAAGATGTTTACGGACTCAATAAATGAGGCGATTCATCTTATCAAATTAAAGTCACAATTGACAGAAGAAGTTGATGTGATATTTGCGCACATTATATTGAAAAAATTCAATAAAAATGCATTACAATTATATGAAAGTCATATAAAAAAAACTAAAGAGATTCAAAGATTACCCGATGTAATGGAATTTCTAGAACAACGGTACACTTCTCTTTACTCATCGCAGGAGGAAGAGAAGAAGCCGTTGAAAAAAGGAGTGCCATATAATAGCAGTATTAAAGAAAGTTGTCCGCTTTGTAAAATGGCAGGCCATACAATAATGCAATGCTATAGGTTTAAGAGAATGAGTCCGATAGAAAGAGGCTAGACTATACAAAAACACCGCCTATGCAATAGATGCTGTAGGCATGAGATGTATAAGAAATGCTCATCGGAAATGTTTTGTGGGATTTGTAAAAAACCCCATCATACGATGCTACATATTCCCTACGAAAAAAGGGAAAATGTTAATACTTGTTTGACAAAAAAACACGCGTTCTTAGCCACGGCAATTATTAAAGTAAGAGCTGTAAATGGTGGCTATGAAAATCTTAGAGCGTTAATTGATTGTGGTTCGCAATGTACCATTATTTCAGAGGAAGCAGCGCAAGCATTAAAATTAGCGCGAAAAAGAGTCAACACCGAGGTTAGTGGAGTGTCATCTACAGACTCTTGAACTTCTAAATACAAAGTTAATTTATCTGTGCAAACTCGGGATGTTGGTAAAAAACCTCTAAATATTGAAGCAATAATTCTCCCAAAACTAATGAAAGCTTTGCCTATAAAGTCGTTCAATATAGACAAAACAAAATGGCAAAACTGTGTGTTGGCTGACCCTAACTTTAATAAACCAAGTAGGGTAGATATAGTTATTGGAGTAGATCTGTACGCCCATGTGGTAAAAGACGGAGTAGTAAAAATAGATGGACTACTTGGTCAGAATACTGAATTCGGATAGATTATATCCGGTTGCACCAAATCAAAGGGCGATAACTTGATTGTGGCAACAACAATCGAAGTAGGGGACTTAGAGCGGTTCTGGGAAGTAGAAAGCGACAGTTCTGATGAGGAAGAAGATGTTTGCGAGAAGCACTTCTTGGCAACCACAAAAAGAGAGGAAACTGGAAGATATGTGGTAAAAATACCGTTTAAAAAAGATAAGGATCTCGGAGATTCAAAAGCACAAGCTATGGCGCGATTTTATAATTTAGAAAAGAAACTCAGCAAAAATGAAAAATTAAAAGAAAATTATATAAAATTCATGCATGAATATATATATATTTAGGACATATGGTAGAGTCAAAAAAAGAGGGAAAATATTATTTGCCCCATCAAGGAGTCATAAGAGATTCCAGTCTAACGACAAAACTCAGAGTGGTTTTTGATGCATCGGCAAAAACCACAAACAACAAAAGTCTAAATGATGTCATGTGGGTTGGACCAAGAGTCCAAAAAGACATCTTTGATATTATAGTGAAATGGCGAAAGTGGCCATATGTAGTATCTGCGGACATTGAAAAAATGTACCGGCAAATTAAAGTTGATGAAGAAGATCAACATTATTTACATATAATCTGGAGAGAGGCTCCAAACGAAAAATTAAAAGAATATAAACTTACAACCGTTACGTACGGTACAGCTTCAGCACCCTACTTAGCGACTAGAGTGCTTGTTGCAATAGCTGATAATTGCAAAAATGAAGCAATTAAAGAAATCATAAAAAATGATTTTTATATGGACGACCTAATGACAGGTGCCGATTCCATATTAGATGCCAAAAAACATGTAAAGGAAGTTACCGAGGAGTTTGATAAGGTTGGGTTTAACTTAAGAAAGTGGATAACAAATATCCCAGAGATTGTTGAGGTTAAAGATAATGAAGAAAATAAGGTATTAACCATTGAGGAGAATGAATCCGTCAAAACATTAGGACTTAAATGGGAGCCAGTTAGAGACGAGTTTAGGTTCAATTTCCATTATGGACCTGTTAAGAAAACTAACAAGAGAATAGTTCTATCCACCTTAGCTAAAATGTACGACCCCTTAGGCTGGTTGTCTCCAGTTACAATTGTCGGGAAATTATTTATGCAAAAACTTTGGCTATCAGACAAAAATTGGGATGAAGAACTATCAGATCAGGATACTCGTGAATGGAATGCCTTTAAAGAAAATTTAACGGCGCTAGAGAGCATTCGGATACCAAGATTTCTTAATTCTCAGCATGCTAATCCGATGCAAATTCATGGGTTTGCCG
Organism: Drosophila azteca; assembly: GCA_005876895.1. Classification (NCBI taxonomy): domain Eukaryota; kingdom Metazoa; phylum Arthropoda; class Insecta; order Diptera; family Drosophilidae; genus Drosophila; species Drosophila azteca. The sequence continues at coordinate 20,038,624 of VCKU01000095.1, forward strand.
ATGCATCCGAAAAAGCTTATGCTGCCGTAGTGTATGCCAAGGTAGATGGTGCTTCAATTATAATAGCCAGCAAAAGCAAGGTTAATCCGAAAAAGAATCGGAAAACCATTCCCAAGTTAGAACTTTGTGCGGCTCATCTTCTAGCGAAATTGATGGAACGAATAAAAATAGCGGTTGGAAGTGAGGCAGAAAGTTACGCTTGGAGTGATTCTACGATCACTCTAGCTTGGATAAAAAACGGAGACAATAAAGACAAGTTTATTAGACGTCGAACGGACGAAATTAGGAAAGTTAAAGAAATTAAATGGAGACATGTCAAGTCTGAAGACAATCCAGCAGATATAGCGTCAAGGGGAATTAGTGCAGAAAAGCTGAAAGATTTTGAAATTTGGTGGAAAGGACCTCAATGGTTGGTAAAATCTAGGGAAGATTGGCCAAAAGAGGAAATTGAAGAAAAAAGAGTTGTTGGCACAACGTTTATAATCGATAAAGCTAACATAATTAAAGCAGTACAACTTCAATCCCCGAGGAGATAAGACGTGCTATTATCCGATCACCAAAACCCAGTTTACACAAACAAAACAATAAGCTCACCAGCAAATCTTAACAAACAAATTTCAACCACAAAACAAACTAGCAAAAAACCAAAAACAAACACACACTACAAACAGCATAGCCGGGCGCAAGCCTACAATAACAACCATGCACGAACCACCGGACATAAGCAGACCAATTGGCAATTACAACAACAGCAAACTAGGCGAACCCAAATACATTGTTTTAAAACGAAAAGACAACGGTTCTCTCAAAGAGATTTCACCGTTTGCTATTAAAAAAACCATAGATTACACTTGCGGAGGAGAAGTTAACTCATGTAAAATTACAAGAGACTGCTCCCTTCTCGTCAAAACAATCAACAAACTGCAAGCATTGAAACTTCTCAAGCTTACCAAAATTTTGAATGCGGAAATTACGGCAACAGAACACAAAACACTCAACTCAACCAAAGGTGTGATATATTGCAATGAACTACGCAACATACCTGAAACTGAAATTCTACAGGAATTAAAGTCACAAAAGGTAATCGAAGTAAGGAAAATATTGAAAAGACAACAAAATACTACCTACCAAGGGGGCGACGCCTCCAATACATTAATAGAAACCGGACTTATCACATTAACCTTCGAAACACACAAACTACCTGAAACGATAAAAATTGGCTATGAAACAGTCCGCATCCGACCCTATATACCACTTCCACTCCACTGCAAAAAGTGCCTACGTTTTGGACACCCTACTTCCATCTGCAAAAGCAATACAACATGCAAAAACTGCTCACAAGAAAAATACACAACGGATCAGGAACTATGCAACAACCCAAAAAATTGTATAAACTGCAAAAACAACCCAGAAGTCGATAGCCAACATTCCCCACTCGATCGCAAATGTCCCACCTTCTGCAAACAACAAGAACTAACCGCCATAAAAACCATAGAAAAAGTCGATCACAAAACTGCACTCGGCATATACTACAACAGACAAGGTCAACAATTGAGAAACACCTACGCTCGTACACTCGCACAACCAACCCCACTCACACAAATTCAACGCCCACACTCACAAACCACTGCACTACAACAGCAAGAAGCCCTCTCTACGCCCAGCCCCTCAAGAAACAATTCACCAAGCGCACCACAACCAAACGAAACACTTCCACAACAACATCAAGATGACACACCAACAACATCAGCTAACATGGATATTGACCCAATCACAGAAAAAAACCCTTATACATCAAATCACACTGGCGATCTAAAAATTAGAATCTTTACCAAAGACAAAGGTAATCAACTTTCTACTAACTTTAAGCCCACGAAAACAAAAATAAAAACCAAGCTACCCAATCAAGCAAACAAAAACCAAACCACAAACAACAGCGACAACGAATCTATCTAAAACAAAAAAGAACCAAACTTAACTCTACTACTTAACCTTAACTCAAAATCAAAAAAAATTAAAATAACAATGCTAAATATTATACAATGGAACATAAAAGGATACACAAACAACTACAATGAACTTCTAATTATAATCAACAAACACTCACCACAAATTATTTGCCTCCAAGAAACTCACATTTACAATAGACCATTTCCTATACCCATCCCTATTAATTACCAAATTTTTACCAATACAGCTTCCAACCGGTTTGGCGGCACAGCCATATTAGTCCACAAATCAATCCAAAACACACAAATAAACCAACCTGACCATTTTGAATCCCTTTGTGTAGAAATAGAAACTAAATTAAAAATCCAAATTACCTCAATTTACATTTCCCCTAACAAGACTTTCTCCCTTAAATCCTTAAACGACAACCTCAACCCAACCAACAACACTAATCAGATTATCGTAGGGGACTTCAACAGCTGGCACAACAGCTGGGGTTCACCACATCCAAACAAAAGAGGGAAAACTCTTTACAAATTTCTACAAAACGCAAACCTCCACATCCTTATCGATGGCTCCCCAACACACTTCTCAACTCACAACACATTCACACACACCGACCTGTCACTATGTTCTCCCCAGCTTGCCCCATTCACTAATTGGGAAATTATCGACGACCTTCACGGAAGCGACCACTTTCCAATCCTTATCTCCCTATTCTCTCAACAAATATCTAACAACAACTTCTTTCGTCCCTTTTTTAAAACAAAAGAAGCCAACTGGCTAACCTTCACCCAAACAACACACACTATAAGTGAGAAAATACCAATTAGCCCCAATATAAACAAAGAAACTGCAAACATCTGTAAAATTATTATCCAATCTGCACACCACAACATACCACAATCCTCACCAAACCGTTTCAACAAAAATACACCGTGGTGGAATAAAACTCTCACCGAACTTAGAGCCAAAAAACAATACACATGGAAAGCCTTCAAACGTAACAATAATACCGACAACCTAGTCAACTACAAAAAAGCCAATGCTCTCTTTCGGAGGGAACTCAAAATATCTAAAACTAAAGCTACAACTGAATTCACTTCCACAATAGAACAGAACACCCCTTCCCACAAAATCTGGGCCAATATCCGACGCTTTTGCGGACTCAACCCAATCAAACACATCCACTGCATAAAAAACCCAACCAACAACCTACCCATAACAGACACACTCTCCATAGCCCATCTATTTGCTGAGCACTGGTCAGATCAATCTAAAGATGAAAACTTTAATCAAACCTTTATTGCAAACAAACACTCAAGTAAACCATTAAACTATATACCCCACCCCGCAGCCCAAATAATAGAATCCGAAATAACACAAATTGAACTCCTATCCGCACTACATTCCCTTAAAGGAACCACTCCTGGCCTGAATAGAATATCATATCCTATGATAAAAAACACCTCCAACACAGTCAAAACAAGAATTACCCACCTCTTTAACAATATATTTAAAAATTTCATTCCACAGTCATTTAAAACCAGTCTAGTTATCCCCATTCTCAAGTCTACCCCCAACAAAACATCAATAACCAACTATAGACCAATCTCCTTAAACTGCTGCCTAGCAAAAACTCTCGAAAAAATCATAGCCAAACGCCTTTGGTGGTTTGTCACCAAAAACAACCAAATCCACCCTAATCAATCCGGATTCAAAAGTGGCAAGTCGGTTTCAGATAGTCTGCTCACAGCAGACTTCCTAATAACCAAATCGCTGCGAAAAAGAAAGCACTGTGCTGTCGTTGCCCTTGATTTCTCAAAAGCTTTTGACAGAGTCGGAGTGCACTCCATAATAGACCAACTAATAGATTGGAAATTGGGCCCCAAAATTATTAACTTCATAAAAAACTTTATGTCCAACAGGAAAATAAAAACAAAAGTTAATACTGCAATCAGCTCCCACTTCCCACTCCTTAATGGTATACCCCAGGGTTCACCAATATCAGTTATCCTCTTCCTAATCGCCTTCAATAAACTCGCAAATATAATCAGCCTACAAAAAGAAATTCATTTTAGTGCCTATGCAGATGATTATGTCCTTGTTGTCCCACTCAATAGAGAAAAAAACCAATCCTTCCATCTAGACTCCCTTTTTGCAAAAATCCAAGAATGGTGCTCATACTCTGGAGCATCACTATCTCTCAATAAATGCCAACACCTGCACATTTGCAGGAAACAAAACTGCAATTGTACCCTATCCTCTAACAATATTACAATTCCCCAAGTCACCCAACTCAAAATACTAGGACTGACAATAAACAATAAATACAGATGGGACTCGCACATAAAACACATCCAACCATCCCTCAACAACAAACTGAACATAATAAAATGTTTAGCTAGCCCTAAGTTCAACTGCAACACCCACACACTTGTTAACATAACAAAGGCAACACTAATAGCCAAAATAGATTACGCCATATTCATTTATGGGCATGCCCCTAGGTCTACGCTTAACAAATTAAAAACAACATATAATGCAGGAATACGCACAGCCCTTGGCGCTCTTCCCTCAACTCCCATCCCCAACCTACTTTTTGAAGCCAACCTGCCTACAATAGAGCAAAAAGTAGATCTAATGACAATTAAAGCATCCAAAACAATCCTTCACAGTGCTAACTCTCCAATCCACAAATTCACCAATCAAATTAAACGCCAAAACAATAAGAAATTAAAATCCACATTAGAGAAAATCATTTCATCTTGCAGAGAATTCAACATCGCCTACCTTCCACCACCCAACAAACAAACAACCTCTCCCCCATGGCTATTCCCACCTTCCACCATCAACACCTCCCTTCATAACTTTAGTAAGCCCATCACAACACCAGAAATATACCAAAAAATGTTCCTAGAACATAAAGACAAACACAAACAACACAAATATATATTTACCGACGGGTCACTACAACATAAAACTGCCACATTCGCCATAACCTCCGATACTACAGTCCTAAAAACAGGCATCCTACCACACTACTCCTCAATCCTTTCCGCAGAAACGATAGCCATCCTTGAAGCAATAAAGTTAACAAGAAACAAGAAAGGGAAATTCATAATATGCTCTGACTCCCTATCAGCTATCAAATCCATAGGCAACATCAACAACAACAACCTCTACCCAACATTAATAAGATCAATCCTAACAAAAACCAACACCAAAATAAAACTCCTCTGGATTCCCAGCCACTGTGGCATAAAAGGCAACGAGCTTGCCGACCAAACCGCAAAATCCGCTATACATACCCTCCTCCATTACACTCCCAACTACAACTGTAGCGATATAAACAAATACATTAAAAACAACTTACTCCAAAAGCTCAAAAACAACATTAACCGCTGCAACACATGGTACCAACAGCTAAATAGCAATCTGACACACACAGGACACTATCTCAAAAACATTAAGCAAAAAGACATAGCACGGATAGACCAAATAAAAATTCTACGTCTTAGATTAGGCCACACAAGACTCACTCAACAACACTACATTAACCCGAACGACATAACACCCTGCCCAAACTGCAACTCAACATCTGAGCTAAACATAGAACACGTACTAAAAAACTGCCCTGCAACCTCCCACATCAGGGATGAAATCTTTAAAAAATTATGCCCAATAGCAACCCTACCAAACCCAACTCCAACTAACCTTTCCACGATAATTGACTACCTCAAAAAAACTAATTACTACCACATCCTATAGGTTTAAGCTTAGAAAATACAATACTGAATGTAAATTATGTAAATATGTATGTATGTTAACCTGTAAATATTATAATCTGTATATATGTATATAAGTATGTTAAACTGTAAATATGTAAACACACACAAGTCAAGCCGAAGGCCCAAGCAGCTAGCGCTTCAATAATTAAGTTCTGACTAATTTTAATTAGTCCTAACTCTAAGATAAATAAATAAATAAATAACATAATTAAAGAGTTATTGCATAAATACTCGTGTATGCATAAACTAGAGAGAGTCATTGCATATGTATTAAGGTTTATTCAAATCAAAACCAAAAATACAAAATTTTCACCACATTTGACGGTCAATGAAATTAAGATCGCTAAAATATTAGTATTGAAAAAACAACAGTTTTTACAGAAAAACGAGAGAAAACGTTGTGTACTTTATACCCTGTACTCAGTCAGAATATTTATTTTTTATCTTATGATTTATTTAATTTATTATATGTTTCGCAAAACGGACCGCCTCCGAGCTTGCCGGTGCCCTTGCCGCAATCGCCGCCGTCTTCGTCGGCGCCGCCGTCGCTGATGTGGCCGTCTCTCCCGTCGATGCTGCCGCCGTCGATGCCGACGATGCTGCCACCGCTGCTGCCACCGTCGCTGCCGCCCGGCCCGTGTGGTCTCCTCCGCTGGTGGTCTGTCCTCCGGCGCAACGACCGACGCCCACGTATGTGGATCACCTGATGGTTCCACAGCAGCCCATTGCGGACCGCTGTCCGCACCTCCTGTTAAACGAACGGGCCGACCACCGCCCGTACCGGGACTCCCCACTGCTGCTGGTGGTGTTGCTGCGGTTCCGGCTGCGACTGCTGCTGCTGCTGGTGCTGGGGCCGCTGCCCTTGCTGCGGTTGGGGTTGCTGGGGTTGCTGGGGTTGCGACTGCTGCTGCTGCCGCTGGGGCTGCTGGTGTGATGCTTGTCCCTCCCTTCGAGTGAAAAGCCTCTGCGAGCTCCTCGACCTTCTCCGGGACGGGGTCCACCCCGCCCTCCTCCATCGGCACCGGCTCCCACAGTCCTTCCTCCTCGGCCTCAGCCTGCCACAGCCTCCGCTGCCACTCCTCCTCGGTCGATTGGGGCCGCGCCTCTTCCGATTGTTGGGGCTACTCCTCCGCCGGCTCCACCCTGGCGTCCTCGCTTGAGGTCCCTCCTCGCTGCATGGCCGCCCGCATCTCGGCTATGCGCGGCCGCAGCTTGGCCGTGGCCTACCGCACGCGCTGCTTCTCCGCATGCAGCAGCTCTGCCGCCCTGCATGCCTGCTCCACCTCAGCCGCGGACTGCCAGCCTTCGATGACGACGTTGTCGTCGTCGCTTCCTGACCCGGCCTCGCATCCTCCTGGTGACACCACCGGCGTCACCGTCTCGCCTTCCGACTGCTCTGGCGACACCAGGGGCGACGCCATCACCTGCAGCTCGGGAGATCCGTCTGGCCGCCCCTCCACGTCTCCACGCGAGAGCAGGGTCGCCCGTCGCTGACATGTGAGGCGGCCGCCGTACCCCCCTCCCTGCAGAATGATGTTCTGCTCCTCGACATATTTCGTTGTACGCTCCATTTTTTCGCTCTTACCTGCACCACGTACCTTACCTTCCATCGTTCCTGGTAACGGTGAATCCCTTCTCACCGCTCTCATCTACGGGATAACTGTTTCCTTCCTTGTAAGCGCTCTCATTATTCACTTTCGCCGCGCCGTGCCCCCGCTGTGTCTGTTATTATTTACAGTGCTCTGTTATTATACCCGGTACTCGAAGAGTATAGGGGTATATTAGATTTGTGGGGATAACGGATGTGTGTAACGCACAGAAGGAAGCGTTTCCGACCCCATAAAGTATATATATTCTTGATCAGCATCAATAGCCGAGTCGATCTAGCCATGTCGGACTGTCCGTCCGTCTGTCCGTCCGTCCGTCTTCATTTGCGCCTATATCTCAGAGACTATTAAAGCTAGAGTAACCAAATTTTGTATCCAGGCTTCTGTGTTATCACACTACTCCGAATGTATTTTAAAATTTAGCCCCGCCCACTTCCGCCCACACAAAGGACGAAAATCTGTGGCATGCACAACTTTAAGGATACGAGAAAACTAAAAACGCAGAATCATAGAGAATAATCATATCTATCAGAGTGTTGAATCTGGATTAGATCGGAATATTAATATAGCCACTATAAAGAAAACCATTTCGAAAGTTATCGTTCCATCTCGCTCTCTCTCACACGCGACTCCATCTGCTTTGCCCATTCGTATTTTTTGACGCCTAGTTCTCAGAGACTATAAGAGCTAGAGCAATCAGCACGAGTTTATTTCAAAATTTTGCCACGCCCCCTTCCGCCCCCACAAAGGACGAAAATCTTTGGAATCCACAATTTTTAAGATAAGAGAAAACTAAAAACGCAGAATTATGGAAAATATCCGTATCTATCAGATTGCCGAATCTGGATCATAGCGGATCATTATTATAGCCAGAAGGAACAAATTAAATTTCAGTGGCTACCCAACGGCAGCCAAGCGATTCCCTCTCTCTCGCACACACTTCCATGTCTCTTGTATGTAGTTTTACATGAGTATGTAAAAATGTAGCAGCCGACGTAAAAATTATATGTAAATAAAAATGGAAACTGATAACTTCTAAAATATAAAAATACAGCATAGGGTTCGACTTAATTTTTTGAAATTTTCCATTTTGGCCAAAATTTAATTCGTCTCTTTTGTGAACATATAATTAATTAAATAAATCGTAAGCTCATATGTATCCATAAATACGTATATACTGACTGAGTACCGGGTATAAAGTAGAGCCGCGGCCATTGCCGCGGCTCACAACGTTCCCTCTCGTTTTTTTTCTTGTTGATGTGTTATCCATCTGATGGACTGTGCACAAGTACATCTATTTTTTTTTGTGCCGTGTTATCCATCTCCGGATGGATCCACCTCCCATTTCGTGACACAGCCGATGGCCGCCTCGGGGCTTTTGACACCCCATCTGGCTTGTGTTTTTTTTTTTTGTTGTGTTATCCATAACCTGATGGACTGGGCCGCGTCATCCATCTCTTGATGGACCCACCTACCGTTTCGGGTAACAGATTATGGTCGCCTCGGGACTTTTGACTCCCCATCTGGCTCGGCAAAACCCGTCTGCCCCGCGCGCTGTTCAGCTCGCCCCTTCGTCCCGGTGAGTATGCTCGATCAGTGTGACTTTTTACTGACTTCCCCATTTCCAGCGTGTCATCCTCACAGCTGGCCCAATTCCGCTGTTCCCATGCTCTTGGAGCGAGGCCCGCGCCATCCTCTCACGTAGCGAGATCGCCTCGCGCTCCTCGCCGGCCATTTCGCCCCATCCCGTACTATCGATTCCTCACAAGATGTTGAAAGATAGGGCAGTAACTTTCACAAAAGAAGACTCGATGAAAGTGGTCCGAAAGAAAGCACTGGAGGTGATGGACAAGCAAAATGCTCGAAATGAAAAGCATTACAATCTGAGGTCGAGAGAGGTAGTGTACCAAGTTGGACAGGAGGTATATAGGAGGAACTTCAAGCAAAGCAACTTCCAAACTGGGTACAATGCTAAGCTTGGCCAAGCTTTCGTAAAGCGCGAGCAGAGGGTCGAGCAAAAGAAAGGCGAAGCAGTGCCCGGCAGAAAGCGGCCGCTGAAACTCGTCTAACGCTCCGGACGCGAGTGAGCCCGTGCGGGAAGGGAGGTGTTGTCTCTACGACAAGTAATAAGCTTTCTTAGGGCTACTTTAAGGATTATGGCTAGGGCTTATATTATTGAGCTTATCTCGTACTGGGGAATATGTCAGTCGCGTGGCTGTCTCCAGGCGTAGCGGCGTTGATGCCAGTGTTCAGGGGCCAATGATCTCGGCCACTGCTTCGATCCGCCACTCTGAACTCGCACTCAACGGTTCGCCCTTTACTTGTAACACCACTGACTGCCCTTGAATCCCGTTCTCCGTACTTGACTCACTCAGTGCTTCGGTGTAGGACTTGTTCCTGTCCTGGTTTTCTCCTGGTTTTCCTTGGTTGTTCTGTCCGATCACTCTCAAAGAGAGACCCGCTGTAGGCGCCGGCCTCCTTTTATAGGCCGAACCTAACGGGACCTCCGCCGCCAGTGATTTTCCATCACTCTTCCGATGGTTCCCACGCTCTTCGTAACAGGATCCGGTCGGTGACCCGTCCATATGCCCATATTTGGTCTTGCGTCGGTCCGCTGCTGGTCCGATCCCGCGGTTCCCTCCTTCCAGTGAGAGCCGCCTCCTCTCGCCATTAGTGCTCTCTCCCCTTTGGTGGCTTATCCGCCCCTCTCAGGGGAGAGGCCACGGCGAATTGGCGGCTTCCGGCTATCCGGATCTGCCGGACCGTCATGCTTATCCGGACCGTCAGCCTCATCACTATACATCAAAATCTATTTGCCCGTATATGTTACATCAAAGAGGGAAACAGCCAGACATCATTGCATGAAAACCTAAAGCGGCTGGAAATGATACTTTAAGCTAGTGTTCACTTTCTATTCTCTCTCGTCTGTCAAGCTCTTTCTCTCACTTCAATCTCCCTTTTCTTTTCTTTTTTTTATCCGCCCCCCAACACCCTTTTTCCCTTGAGCGCAAGCGCCAACGCACCGGTACTCGGCAAGAAAAAAAGAAGAAGAGCATCGAGAAAAAAGTAATGCAGCGGGCGTTAACGGCTTCTGAATAGGGATGAACAGACGGGAAATAAAAAGAGAACGAGCGGTAGTTGGTTTGCCAAATCGCTCGCACTGCGATTAAGTGTGTGAAGTGATAAGTAGGTGCACTTTCTTTTTTTGTGTGCATATTCTTTTCACAGATCTGGACCCAATCGGAAGCGTTTCGTCGATGGAGGTTTCTGTAAGTGTTTTAAATAATAAATGTTAGGTTATCCCCCACATATTTTTTGGTGGCAAATTAACACCTAAGAAAAAAAAGAGAAAAGGAGAAGGACACGGCTGTCACAGGCACACACATAAGTAAACAAAGCAAAAAGAAAGAAAAAGGGACATTAACGCCGTGTGCACATAAGCAATCGGTTGTTGTCTGGTTCTCCAGACAATTTGCATTGGCATTTTCCTATACTATATGTTGGCCTTAACTCTATGCGCATATACATCTACATCTACGCCTACAAATACCTTTCTTCACTCTTCCCACTCTTTTTAAATTTAAGATAGATTTAATATCCGGGGGAAAACTCTTGGGACTAGCTAGTATGAGGGGATACTTCATTTTAGTCGTAAGAATTCAATAAATATTAAAATGTTTGAGTAAAAGATAGAGTTTGATCCCCTACAGCAAGCCCCTGTAGGTGCCTCACGCATAAGGGGTCTTGTACAATTTGAGAATGCGTTACTTGGCACAACCAGACCAAAGTAGAGTGGGCGTCAGTGGCTCCTCATGACCAGCAGAGGAGTCGGTTCGTTGTCCGTTACCAAGTGCAGTTGTCGTCTTTTGTTTAAGGTATTGTGCTCTGTCCGGTGTTAGTTGGCTCTGTTTAGACACGCATTAATATTAAAGTAATTAAACGTAGGCATCAGCTAGAGGAACTGAAAGAACACCACACTCGTGGCCGACGAGTCAGTAGCCGGAAAAAAAGAAAGCGTGTCATCCTCAAGCTGAGGGAACCATCTAGCCTACTCCGTGGTTGCACGTTACAAGGGTCATCCGGTTAAGAAGGCAATTATAACTTTCTATCATGAGAGGTTTTTGCATACTGGTCCACAGGCTTCGTCAAAAATATTGGCCCGTTGGAGGGCGAAAAATGCGTACGGTGCTTTCGGGCAAAGCCAAGCTTGGCTGAGCACGTGATAGGAGACTTGCCAACGGATCGCGTCCGACCAAGCCCCGCTTTCCACACGACTGGAATCGATTTTTGTGGGCCTTTTTATCATAAGACTGACGTTCGAAACAGGCCACCCTGCAAATGCTACATTGCAATATTTGTTTGTTTTTCAACAAAAGCCACTCATTTGGAGGTCGTCAAGGATCTAACTACAGCCTCATTCATCGCAGCGTTAAGACGCTTCATCAGCCTAAGGGGCAAGCCGCGGACCTTGTGAACGGATAATGCAACCAATTTCGTGGGTGCAAGAGCTGCTGGAACTCAAGGAGCATTTCAACAGCGAGCCAACCGTCTCCGTCATCGCTTCATCTTGCCTAAGCGATGGAATCGACTGGAAATTTATCCCTCCTCGTTCTACTCACTTTGGCGGGCTGTGGGAAGCGGCTGGCAAGTCACTTCTATCGAGTCGTTGGCGCAACAGTGCTGACTCTTAAAGAGCTTCGCGATCTCGCATATGAGATTTCTACCATTTTTAACTCTCGACCAGTTTATCCAATTTCAGAAGACCCTGACAGTCAAGATGTGCTTACTTCAGCTCACTTTTCCAGAACCGGACATCACACATCTCAACGCTAGCCATCTAAATCGTTGGCAGCAGGTGTCTCAAATGCAACAGAACTTCTGGAGAAAGTGGAGCATGGAGTATCAGTCTTTGTTGCAAGAGAGGAGCAAGTGGAGAGACTCTACGGCAAACATAAGGATTGGAGGCGTCGTCCTCTTAAAGGATAAAAACTTGCCACCCCTCAAATGGCTTCTTGGCCGAGTCGAGGAGGCCATATCAGGCAAGGATGGAATCATCAGAGTCGCAATGGTTCGAACAGCGACAGGTCTAATTAAAAGAGCCGTTGCGAAGCTAGCCGTCCTGCCCGTCGATATTGGATCAATTGAAAGCCAGTTCTTTCAACGGGGGGAGGATGTTCGTAAAGTAAAAGCCATCGAGCATAATTGTTTGTTTGTTTTGCCTTGTATGTTATCTGCCTCCTAAGCGCTCGCCCCACTAAAGCTCGCGCTCTTATTTTATCTGCTTGCGCTCTTTCTTGAGATCGGAGCTTTCGGCCGCTGTAGCGGGGCCGCTATGATGAAGAAGTTTAGTGCAACTCCGATCACCAACAAACAATAAAGCATTACTTGATGAATTTTAGTAAACACAAATTAGTGCCTTATTAATTTAAATATTGGAATACAGGTGATATATTCGATATCTACCTCTAACAGTAGCAATAATAAAAAAATGATCAAACAGATAAGCCTCTTAGGTAAGTAGGAAATCCTACAAACGATTAAACGACTGTAAGTACCCTGTACTTATTAATTAACAATAATAACATTATCAATGTAAGGTACTCGCCCAAATGATGAAATCTAAGGATATGATTTTTGGACTTGAACATTTTCCTCAACATTTAGTTACTTTATAATTAATCGGAACGCACCCAACAGACTATATAATAAGAGCCGTTGTAAGGTAGTGATCTGGGGCTGGGGTACAAATCTCAGTCTGTCCAGGGTCACTTACAGTTTATTTATCAGTTGCTGAGACTATTGAGACTGGAGGGTATGGTTTTCATAGGTGCTACCGAGTCATCGCCAACGGCGTGACCTTCGAGATATGACTTAGGGATAAGAGGAAAGACGCGGTCCCTACGAGAACCAGCGATCCCGGCGGCGCACCCGATCCCGGTCTCGGCAGGGTAAATCCCCTGTTGCCAAAAGCCGGAGCGAAATGCATACGCCGGGACGGTAGGGGAACGTGGACCCGCTGGGGGAAGGGCAAGACCTACCAGAGGCGCAGCCCGAAACCGACTCCAGCAGGGTAAATCGCCTGTTGCTAGAGAAGGGGGACAGGCTACACACCTAGAAGGAGGAGGGGGAGGTAGCAGAAGGAAGGCGTATCACTCCCGATACCGACAGGGTAAAGCCCCTGTTGTCGGGATCAGGGAGGCACGCTAGAGTGAGGGAGGGGAGTAGGTATTTCAGCCGGAGCGCCGGCCACCCGAGCGACGAGTAACAAAGGTTCGGTTATGAATAAATGGTATATATATATAAGAGGATTTTATTGAATTTTTTTCAGCCTAGCTACTCCCACCGCACACCTACTCTAGGCCCTTCCCGTCTTGGCCATCAGCCAGCTCACCCGCGTGTATGGTATCGATGTCCCATGATCTTCTTAATCTCCTCCACTTGCTGGGGTCTGCGTCGTAGTCCACGTTGTAGGCTGCGTTTTGGACTTTTGTTCTTTTCTCCGTTTTCTAGGCGTAACACTTTGACTTTCGCGCGTGTTTCTCTTCACCTCAACCGGGCACCACGGCCTCTCGAAATTGACTCCCGATTTTTCGAGCGAGCCCGTCGATCCAGGCCTGGGCCCGTCGATCCAGGCCTGGGCCCGTCGTTCGTTCTTTTCGGGTCAACGGGACTTTTCCGAAAGAGAGAGACATTTCGCTGCCCAGGCTTTCGCGGATCTCTTTTGCTACGCGGCTGGCCGAGTGTCGCTTATGGTGGTGGCCGCTCTCTCTCTTTCTCTTCTCTTCTTTCGTGTGTTCGCCGCTCCGTTTCGTCTGCTGCTGATTTTCGGGTGTGGGTGAGCTGGGCATCTGGCGGTTTTCGGCGTTATTCTTCTACTAATAAATCTGGCTTAATTATATATATTCATAACTGACTTTGTCGTGTTTTATTTTAAGACTACTTATATATAAGCTTGTGAGGCCCCAGTATGGGTCCTCACACGTTTAGTTAGCTTTTTATTTTGGCGACGCCTGACTTTGCGCAGGCATTGTTGTTATCTATTTGTAAAATGCTTTTCTTAAGTCTAGAGTAGAATTGCATTAATACTTAGGTTAGGTTAGGTTAACGCGGCTGTCAAGCTCCACAGGAGCCCGTCACACTTGGGCCGGTTTCGGCCCGTTGTGGTACCGCAGGAGGTGTTCCCCTTTTCCATCTCATGAGACCTGAACATATCAGCAGTTATCCCATCCTGATGGTCTTATGAAGTTTGCGATCTTTCTAGGACAAATTTTTGACTTTTCTGAAATGTCTGAGACATAGGGCATGCCCAGGTATTATTATAGCTTCTCCTGCTGAGAGCTGGACAGGTGTTTTAACGTTTCCTCCTCCTCCTCATCTCTACAGCTTCGGCAAAAATCGTTGTATGGGGCTCCCAGCCTGTTAGCGTGGGAGCCTATTAGCCAGTGCCCCGTGAGGGAACGGATGACTACGCTGCACCTTTTTCTGCCGAGCTTTGCTCTAGTGTGCGTTTTCTGTCAATGGTCGGCCATGTTTGCCAAGTTATACGACATATAGCTCTTTTATGGTAAGCCTACAGATGGCCATTGGTATACAAATATCCTCCTTGTCTTGGAGAAGGGGTATTGTGGTACCAGATCTGGCCAGCTCGTCTGCCCTGCAGTTGCCTTCAATGTCCCGGTGACCCGGAACCCAAATAAGGCTGATAGCAAATTGTTGGGCCATCTCGTGAAGAGATTTGCGGCAATTTGCTACTGTGGCCGAGTTCAAAGAAATCGCGTTAAGTGATTTGATCGCAGCTTGGCTATCGCTGTAAATGTTAACAGTTGTTGTTGCCAGTGAAGCCATTGCGGCATTTTGAAGGAGCTTCAGTGCTTCCCTGATCGCAATGACTTCCGCTTGGAAAACACTGCAGTGATCTGGGAGTCTGAAGGAGTGCCTAATTTTGAGCTGTTCGGAGTGAATTCCCCCTCCCACCTTGTTATCCAGCTTCGATGAAGATGCTTCTGTGAAGATGCTTATGGCCATGTCTTGGCCTGGTGGTCCCTCAAGACACTCGTCTCTGCTAGGGAAGATTACATTGAAGGAGGTGACAGTGTGTCCCCTTGGGACGCAGTAGCCCGTCTTCGTAGGGACAGTACTGCTGGTAAGTATCGATGAGTGACCCTTGAGATGTGACGTCCATTGTCCGGAGTCTCTCAGACGTATCGCTGCAATTTCTGCCCCCTCCTTTCCCGCAAGCTCGAGGCTCTGGAGACTTAGGATGGAGTTTAGTGCATCGTTCGGGGTGGTGCATAATGCTCCACTAATGCATAATGCTGTGGTTCGCTGAACCCTGCCAAGTTGTTTGGTTGTCGATCCTTTTGATAGGGCCGGCCACCACACTGTAACTCCATAGAGTAGAATTGGTCTTACTATTTATTTATTTATTTATTTATTTATTCGCCAACGGTTAAACCTTAACTGGCTAAACTAACTTACATCTATCTTAAATAATAAAAAGTAATCAACCAAAAACAATTAACATGAAAAAGTCAGACAGCAATTGTCTAACGGCTGCTTTACTATGGCAAAAGTCGAACCGCATCCCAGCTGGCAACGCATTATACTGGCGAAGGGCCCTGCATATTGGCTCGTTACTTCCGTAGTTGCTCCGGTGAAAATCAATAGCAAAGAGTACGTGATCCCTAAGGCTCCTGGCAGGCGCATTGAAGCCGATCCTATTAAGCAGGTCAGGGCAATCTGTATTCCCCACTAACAAATCATAAGCAAAGAGTTGAGCCGCAATGGTCCTACGGTCCTCGAGAGAGGAGAGATGCACAAGGCGACATCTGAACTCATAGGATGGCAATGGGACTGCAAACTGCAAAGGCTGGAGGGCGAACTTCAGAAACTTCCTCTGTAATCTTTCAATGCGCGCAATCTGACCAACCCCAGTAGGGTTCCAAACCACTGAAGCATATTCAAGGCGCGAGCGCACGAGGGAAGAATATAGACTTAGCCTCGTGTATGGATCGCTGAACTGAGATGAGTTGCGCGTAACAAAGGCAAACATAGCATAAGCTTTCGGCAAAATGTAATTCAGATGCTCCACAAAGAAAAATTTTGAATCAAACAAGATGCCTAGATCGAGTATCTCCGTCTGCTTTAAGAGCGGAAGGCCATCTATAGAATACGAAGTCTGGACTTTAAATGTACACTTGCCATACGAAACAAAATAACATTTGCTAACATTAAGTGGAAGCAAATTACGTATGCACCAACGAGCAACTTCATCCAGGTCATGCTGAAGAAGGATACTGTCGCCTAATGAATTGACAGAGCGAAAAATCTTGAGATCATCAGCGTAAAGCAAATACTCAGACGCTCGAATGCTAAGACATATGTCGTTGATAAAAATAGAGAACAACAGTGGACCAAGAGCACTGCCCTGTGGAAGGCCGGAAGTAGCGAAATATGGGTCCGACTGCTTTCCATTCACCAATACAACATACTCTCGCTGCTCAAGATATGATATGAACCAACTGAGCAAGCTCGAATGAATACCCAACCGGTGCAGCTTGGCTACTAGAGCACAGTGAGAAACTTTGTCAAAGGCCTTAGCAAAGTCAGTATACACAACATCGACCTGAGAGTACTTTTCAAAGGAACGTGTGCAGAAATTACTGAATGCGACCAGATTCGTAGTTGTTGATCTACCCGGCATAAAACCATGCTGATTTGGGCTTATGTATGACCTCATGAGAAAAGTAATCTTTTTGGCAATGATGCGCTCAAAAAGCTTTGAGATGTTGCTGAGTTTGGCAATTGGTCTATAATCAGAGATACTACTCTTCGAGCCTTTTTTAAAAACAGGAGTGACTGTGGCAGCTTTCAACTTACCAATAAACCGACCCGATAGCAAGGAATTTATAAAAAGAATTTTCAGAGGTGCACAAAAAGCATCCCCACAATTGCGAAGCAGGAAGGCAGAAATACCATCACTGTCAGGTTTATAAGAATTATCGAAGTCAGCAATAGCCTCCAAGATGTCCCCCTCCAATATATCAAGCGTGCCAATATTGACCACCGAAGGGATGGGGTCCAGGACATCCGAATCTTGCCACGTCACACATGGCTCAAAATTAGAGCTGAAAAAAGAAGCAAAAAGGTTTGCTATGCCAATATCAGTATTAGAGCTATGGAAACCAAGATACATAGCTGAGGGCAGACCACTCGTTGACCTTTTAGAGTTTATAAAATGCCAGAATGACCTGGGATTAAGTTTGAGTCCCCTCTCAACGTCGGCAATGTACTGATTATATAAAAATTTGTTAAGAAACGAAAACTCCCGTTTATGTTGCACATACCGGTCCCAATCACCAGGGTCCCGAGTCTTATCAAAACGCTTAAAAAACTTATTGCGGAGATTTTTGTACCTAACGAGCCCCTTCGTGTACCATGGTAACCTATAGGAGCCACGCACTCATCTGGTGGAGTTTTTATCAACAAAATGACGCACTGTTTCAATGAAAACGCTATAACAGGTATCAACACAAGGATGCGATAGAACAGACGCCCAGTTTACATTTAACATGTCATCCCTCATAGCATTAAGACTTACATCAGTAAAATAATAATGAACATCAAGTTCCGCTCGAGGCGAGTAACAAATGAATTTAACTGCTTGTAGCAATGGCATATGATGCATAACGCATTCTGCAATTGGCAGTTCACAGCGCGCAACACGGCAGTCCACATCAGGTCCAACTAAAACTAAATCTAGAATCTTATTTAACCTATTAAATACATTATTGACTTGGGTTAAGCCCATACTAAAACAGTCATCCAAACAAAGAATTTCGTGCTGCAAGTGCACATTACTCGGGATCATAGCCAACGACTGCGGATCGGCGGACCACACCAACGACCCCAAATTGAAATCGCCAATAACGCAGAGATGCTGCCGGTCTTTTAAATTAGCATGCATGCTGGTTATATTTTTCATATGCGCCTTGTAGACCTCATAGCTACTACTCGGCGGAATATACGATGCACTGATCACAAGAGCCTCCGACTGTCCGGCCACCAACACACCAATCTGATCATACATAGTGTCTCCATCCAAGAGACAAATGGGATCACACTGCATAGTGCGTCTAACGGCCACAATGACCCCTCCCCCTCTGCAGCGATTCGTTTTAGCACAGTCTCTGTCCTTACGAAACACATGGAAAAGGTTGGGGTCAAAGTACTCGCTGTCGAAAAAGTTATCGTTGAGCCAGGTTTCAACCAAGATAATAACGTCGAAATCGCACATAGAAGTTGCCAAATATATAGCCTGTGCCTTAGTGCGCATGCCCGCTACATTCTGAAAGAAGATGCGAATGGATTTGGCCCCTTCCATAGGCATGATCGCAGAAGGTAGCAGTGCTGAACGGCTAGTGGGCACGGAAGCACAATCATTAGGAGGGATTGGCAAATCACAAACAGCAAGAGGAGCGCGGCTCATGCGTAAAAGATGCTCAAACTCCGTGGTCCGAAACCGCAACACACCTTCCTCGACCAGATGATTAAACAGGGCAGCGGCAGGGAGATCCATAATAGGTACTGTTGACGAAGAGAGTATTCCATATACGAGCGAACGACGGGCTACTGACTCTCCCCAAGTGTCGAGTACAGCAGCAGCGCAAGCAATGCACACGAAGACATGCGTTGTCTCATGTTGTTGTAACGACGATGTCAGAGGCGCACTTCGTAGAGATAGAGCACAAGCAAGAGCGTCGACGTCTATACCAGCAGCAGCCGTGCGAATATCGCACAAAACGCAGAGCGAAGAAGCGGTGCAGTGTTGTTGTTCCGCAGAGGTATGCCAGAAGTGATGCAGCGAGCAATTGCTGACTGCGTAGAGGCGAAAAATTGCATGCAGAATATGTCGTAAAGAGGCGGCGAACCAGAAGCCATGGGCGCCGCTCACTGGGGGTTTTTTGAAGTGGAAGGAACTGGAGCTTCCGTAGTCGGGGTAGACGTCCGCACTGGCACAGCTGTCAACAGATTAACTGCCGTAATATCTGCTTCCGGCCTCTGCCTATGCACAAAACGGGAAACCCTTACCGACACTGGCCAGAATTTTTCCTCAAAGACGTCAGGGAAGAGCGGCTCAGGTACACCGAGTTTAAAGTTAACAAACTTCAATGCAGATAGATCGGCGTCCCGCTTGACCAATTTCGCACAAAAAATTTCCGCCTCGGACACCTTGAGCTTATCGGCAACAAATCTCACCACCGCCTCTGGCTCCGTTGCAGTAGAAAATCTACCGATATGCAGGTATTTTCTGCTCTGCAATACATTTAGCTGCTCACAACTCGGCGCAACGCCTAGCAAACGCTTCGTCTTCTTTGTGCGGTTCTTTCGCTCTTTCCTCCGCACGGTGACAAAGCCATCTGAAGCAGCTGATCCAGGGTCAATAACCGCAGTCGATGTGGCGGCCACTAGCCGCGGAGACCGTAACTCAGCCACAGGTATGGCATTGTCGGCTTTCTTCCTTGCAACAGCAGACTCCACCTTCTTATTTAGATTAACAGGGAGGGCAGCCACAAACTCAGACTTGAGCTCCCGATAAAGGCTCTCAAGCTTCAGCACCTTGTCGTTGAGATCGTCAATTTTCGAGTGCGAGTCATTCGCAATCACACAATTATCGCATTGCCACATAAGGTTAGGCAGATTTATCAACATTTTCACCGCATCTGCATGCAAATCAATGCACGCCAGATGAAACGCACGGCGGCACAACGATGAGCAGCGTACAGCATCAAAGCCGCGAAGCTGAGCGGCCGTAACATCCGAATCGCATTCCGAGCAGTGATAAGACATAGCGAAAACACGACCGAACGCAGTGAAAGCTGACTGAAGACCTTGCTTGGTATATCCATTGGACTACGCTTGGGTTCATGCCCCACTTCAAGCCAATAGCTTTTTTGCAAGAGTATAGGGCTATCGTAGCCTTTTTCACCCTGTCTTTGACGTTCAGGTTCCCGTTAAGCTTCTTGTCAATTATCAACCCTAGGTAACTAGCACTGTCGCTGAAGGAGAGCCTACAGTCATTTAGTATTGGAGGGTTGAGAGGCGGAACCTTATACTTGTTCGTGAATAAAACGAGTTCCGTTTTTGAGGGATTTACTCCCAATCCTCGCGATTTTGTCCATTCTGACAGTCTCGCGAGCTTTGTGCTCATAAGGTCACAGAGTGTTTGAGGATATTTCCCCGAGAAACTAATTGCGACGTCATCCGCGTATGCCACTACTTTACAGCGACAAGTCTCTCGAAAGTTTTGAGAAGAAAGGATGATAGGCTGATTGGTCTTAAGTCCTTTGGGGTCGAGTGCGAGGCCTTACCCGCTTTGGGGATAAAGACTATTTTCGCCTTGAGCCATTCTTGTGGTATATTCCCCACCACTTTTATCTTCCTAAAGATACATTGTAGCCAGTTGATGGCCGATAACCTGGTCCGGACCTGGCGATTTGAACGGATTAAAGCTGTTTACCGCCCATCGTGGCTGTTGGGCCTCCTCTGTGGATTTGCGCCGGCTTGATGTTTGTGCACCCAGGGAAGTGGGTTTCAAGCAGTACGTGGAGCGACTCCTCGCTGGAGTTGGTCCACGTTCCGTTGTTCCTTTTAAGATACCCTACCGAGGGGGTGGTTTTTGAGAGGATCTTGCGCAGCCTTGCGGCTTCTGACGTCTCCTCTATCTCCGAGCAGAATTTTTGCCAAGAGGCCCTTTTTGCTTTTCGTTTTTCTTTTTTGTATTGGGCAAGACTGACTTTGTAGTCTGCCCAATGTTCCTCCTCGTTAGCGCTTTTGGATCTGTTGAAGAGAGTCCTACAGCTCTTCCGTAGGATGTCGATTTGTTTCGACCACCAGGGGGGTTTCTTTTTACCCCTTGTCTTGTGTAGCAGGCAAGCCGCCGTGAAGGCCTTGTTTCATGCTTCCGTGAACCTGTTCACTGTGCGATCTAAATCGTCTTGAGTGTCTGGGCTCATTGGTGCCTTGTTGGGGAGTAGTTTTTCCAATACCGAGCTATATTTTACCCAGTTGGTTTTCCTGGGGTTAATGTAGTCGGTGGGTTTTGGGCTCTCGAGGGATAAAGTCGTCTCGATATACCTGTAGTCAGAGAAGGAATGGTCCTCTAGGACTCTCCAACTTTTAACTTTGTCTGACAAATTGTGAGACACTAGAGTGAGGTCAATAACCTCCTGTCGGTTTTTTTATAATAAATGTGGGGTCGTTACCCCGGTTACACACAATGTAACATTTTCAAGTTAAATTTCTCGGGAAATTATGCGTTTTTAGAAGCAAAACACAAAAATTAATATGAGGCTAAAGTGGATGAAAGTGAAAACGATCAAGTTGAGTAGAAGAAAATGAAATTTTCAGTAAGGATGATCAAAAACGAAGCCAAAAATGCGTGTATCGAATTAGTGACAGTGGAAAAACTTCCTCTAGCTGTTCTGGATTCAAAAGGCTCTAAGACGCTAACTGCTCAATTCCATTAAAGCTAATATAATGGCCGCTCTCAAAAACCGAGTAATTGACCTAAACATGGGCATTGCAACAAGGTGCAATCGTGGCATTCTCGGCGTTAATGTGCAATACGTTAACTCCGATAAAATCATTATAAAGACGTTGGGTCTTATTGAGCTAAAGACATCGCACACATCGCAAACCTGTGCAGTGAAACTAAGACACTATTGAATGAATTCAATGTACGCCAAGACCAAATATACACCATCACTACGAATAACGGCAGAAACATGGTATTTCTGATGGTGATGACAGCGACGATGTAGCCAAAGAAGACATTAATGATGAAGAGCTAATAAGAAATTTAAAACTAAATTCAATTACCTCCACACATTTTATTGAAATAGCGCGGAGAAATGTAAAGTTTTTACGGACGCCGTCATATAGGTGAGATTTAGCTTATTAGCTTGTTACATACATATAAGTCAAAATGAATATAAAATATTATTATCATCACGGTATTTGATAACAGCGGAGTCTTTACCACAGCCAGTGCTCGATGTTGCCACACGTTGGTGTTCAACATATCAGATGTTGAACAAGAACTCTTGAAGACTTTTGTGAGAGGCATTTCAAATCCTCATTAAAGCTCACTTCGAGTGATTGGAGTCAAATAAGGTGCCTCACAGAGAGTTTGGAGCCGGCGTTCATATCAACTGAGAAACTACAGAGCTCTCAATTATTTATAGGCGATTTTTATAAGCCATGGTTTGAGCTTAAGCTCACAATCGCCTCAACTAAAACTGTTATTTGCAGCAGTTACTTGGACCCCCGCAGGAGAGTTCTGTCGCAAGACCAATAAACGTTATGATGCCCAGAGCTCAGCTTAAAAAGCTCTTATATAAAATTCTCAATTTGAAAAAAATTTTAAGTAACTATATTTAACAGTTTTTTCGAGTAAAGTCTATACTTACATTTAAGATGAATCCAATAGCTAAGAGTTGCTTAATCAGTCCGACGGGAACAACATCATCAGAAGCACCAATTGAATTGTGTTTTCAAAACTCGAACACCTGCTCGCTTTTAAACGAGTTTTTGAATAATATTGAGGTTGCTTCTGGTGAAGAAGCTGACGATGATTTGCATTTGGAGAACCTGAAGAAGGGCTATGCTAATATTGAGAATTATAATCCAAAACGAGTCAGTCTGGACAAAAATACAATGGAATATTGGAAAGAAACCAATTTCAAAAACCCCATCTCTATCCACTTGCCAAGGTGGTCCACTCTGCACCTGCAACACAAGTGAGCGTTGAAAAATCATTTTCAAATTGCTGTTAACGGATTAGAGGTGCAATCTCTCAATCGATTCCCTTTCAAAATTACTTTTTGTTAAATTGAATAACAATTAAAAATAAAGTTGTGTTTAATATTCAATTTTTTCTCATTTTCACAGGAGCAAAATAGGGGCGTGGCAAACCAAGGCACAAATTTGATCCTTTAGATTTGTTTTAAAATCATGGCTAAAATGCAGACTTCTTACAAAGCTAAAGATTTTGGTATGGTTCACTTCTTTCTACGTCCACTAGAAGTGGATTATTTATTTATTACAAAAAACGAAAATAATCATTTTTTACGGTCCCTGGTTATTTTTGTTTTGTTCCCGCTGTCCTCTTCAAGAATAACTGTTAAACATAGAGAAAAACGAGAGGGAACGTTGTGAGCCGCGGCAATGGCAACGGCAATGGCCGCGACTCTACTTTATACCCGGTACTCAGTCAGTATATACGTATTTATGTATACATATGAGCTTACGATTTATTTAATTAATTATATGTTCACAAAAGAGACGAATTAAATTTTGGCCAAAATGGAAAATTTCCAAAAATTAAGTCGAACCCTGTATTTTTATATTTTAGAAGTTATCTGTTTCCGTTTTTATTTACATATTATTTTTACGTCGGCTGCTACATTTTTACATACACATGTAAAACTACATACAAGAGACTAGGAAGTGTGTGCGAGAGAGAGAGGGAATCGCTTGACTCTCGTTGGGGAGCCACTGAAATTTAATTTGTTCCTTTTGGCTATAATAATGATCCGATATGATCCAGATTCGGCAATCTGCCAGATACGGATATTTTTTATAATTCTGCGTTTTTCGTTTTCTCGTATCTTACAAATTGTAGATTCCACAGATTTTCGTTCTTTGTGGGGGCGGAAGGGGGCGTGGCAAAATTTTGAAATACACTTGTATTGAAGTGATATCATAGGAGCTCGGATAGAAAGTTTGGTTGCTCTAGCTCTTATAGTCTCTGAGAACTAGGCGTTCATTTGGACGAATAGGCAAAGCCGACAGGGTCGCGTGTGAGAGAGAGCGAGAAGGAACGATGACTTTCTAAATGGTTTTCTTCATTGTGGCTATATTAATATTCTGATCTGATCCATATTCAACACTCTGATAGATATGGTCATTCTCTATGATTCTGCGTTTTTAGTTTTTTCGTATCTTCAAAATTGTGTATGCCACAGACTTTCGTCCTTTCTGGGGGCGGAAAGAGGCGGGGCAAAATTTTGAAACATACTTTGAGTAGTGTGATAACACAGAAGCCTGAATACAAAATTTCGTTGCTCTAGCTTTTATAGTCTCTGAGATATAGGCATAAATGAAGACGGACAGACGGACGGACAGACAGACATGGCTATATCGACTCGGCTATTGATGCTGATCAAGAA
Organism: Drosophila azteca; assembly: GCA_005876895.1. Taxonomy (NCBI): domain Eukaryota; kingdom Metazoa; phylum Arthropoda; class Insecta; order Diptera; family Drosophilidae; genus Drosophila; species Drosophila azteca. The sequence goes on from VCKU01000095.1 coordinate 20,063,203, forward strand.
TATATATATACTTTATGGGGTCGGAAACGCTTCCTTCTGTGCGTTACACACAACAGTTATCCGCACACATCTAATATACCCCTATACTCTTCGAGTACCGGGTATAAAAAAAACAAAATTAATATATGATGAATTATCGAAAAGAAACAACAAAAAAATGAGTGAGTAGAGATCAGTGGTTGGGTGAGACGAGAGCGGGAAAGAGGGGCGAATCCGGAAAAATAAAAATGGGAGCACAAGAGGTAAAGACCACCAGCGCTCATGGAAGGGAGGGCCTCGCTAAGGGCAAAGACACCGAATGCCCACGCTGAATAGAGTGCAAACCAAAAGAAAGTCCGTTATACACGTTTGATGTTTGTTATAGTATTTTTTTGTTTTGTTGTTCAGTCCGCCCCTTGATCTATCGGGTCGAATCGGTAGTGTCTGGAAGACACGATCATCGTTGTCCAACCGAGAGAGTCCGCGGAGGAGACATGGAAAGTGGAGGAGATGCCGGGGGTCTCTCGAGTTGTGGTCCGTGGAGTGTCTGGAAGACACGATCATCGTTGTCCAACCGAGAGGGTCCGCGGAGGAGACATGGAAAGTGGAGGAGATGTAGGGGGTCTGTCGAGTGATGGTCCTTGCAGTGCCCTGGTGGCAGTAGCATCGATGTCCGACTCGAGGGAGCCTCGACAGTCGGGAGAAGGAAAAAAAAAAAAAAAAGCAAGAAAACAGCTACTAGTTGGCACTCGGATAAACAAAGCGGAGTAAATAGCGATGGAGAAGTAAAGGGTTCGCCCAACGGCCGTAACGAGAATTGTGACGTTTTATAATTTGGGTGTATATTTATTTATGTAAGTTTGTTTATTTATTTATTTAAGTTTACTTATTTATTTGAATTTATTTATTTATTTAAATTTATTTGTTTAAATTTATTTATTTATTTAAATTTATTTATTTATTTAGACTTATTTATTTATTTAAGCACTTGGGATTGTTCGCGTATTTATTTACTGCACTGGTTATTTTCTCGTTGTCGCCAAATATATGTAGGTCTTTGTTTAGTAGAATAGGTTAGGTAGTCAAAGTGTAAAACGTCTAGGCTATTTATCACCCACATAGGTGTGTAGACTAAGTTTACATAGTTGTATGAATAGGGGATAAATAGGGATTGGACGAGGGAGAAACTTTGATTGGTGGGACAATTGATGAGTGATTCGGAAGTGTTTAAAGGGTCGGGCAAAACGAGGCGCAGTCCGGAGGCACAGCGCAGGTACCAGCCGTATACGATGCCGACGACTCGGTCGCAGGACGGTAAAACCGGCAGGAACCCCGAGGGGACAACACAAGGGACCGGACAAGGGTAGGAACCTTTTTACCCGAGAGACCCCGAGGCTGGCGCAACTGGAGGCCAGGAGCAAACTCATACGAGCCAGGGGTTATCTTCAGAACTGAGATCGGCGGTTAATGTGGCCTTGGCCCAGGCACAGGAGACGTATAGAGCTTCGTTTGTGCAGCAGATGGATGACCTCAATCCATACAGGCGGATATGATGGAGTTCATGCGAGAAATCAACGCCGTAGTGGGCTCGCTAAAAGCCGAGAGGGTGCAGAGGGACGTTGATTCAAGAGTGCAAGGATCCAACGCAACCAGCCCAGGAAGAGAGGAAACAGAAGCACCTCCAAACCAGCAGGCACAACCGACTCACCTCTTCGTGGATAATCGCACGCTAGAATACGAGCAGAGGTCTCACGCGGAGTCGAGACCAGTGCTGGATTGGTTGGCCAGCGCAAGGGGGACTGGAGGCAACATGAACCGGAATCGTCCAAGCGTTGGAGAAGGCAGAATGGAGCCGGGCCAGATTCGTAGATGGGAGCTCAGTTTCGATGGCGATCCCAAGGGGTTCCAGATTGGCCGAACTTGCTATATGGTTTGCAGCAACAATTCCAATTGCGGCGAACAGAGCAAGAGCTACGAGAATGCCGCCAGCGACACGGAGAGTCGACGGACCGATACATCCAGGAGATGTTGGTATTGAGGTCCAGGTTGCGGAATCCATGCTCGGATCACGACTTAAAAGGAATCATCAAAGTAAATGTGAGAGACGCTGTGTCGCGGGTTATTTACCCGATGCAGATCTCAAACATGCAGAAGCTGCGAGAGGAATGCGCGGACACCGAGAAGCTGCTGGCGACGCGATGGGCGAGGAGCGGTCCAGATCTCGGGACAAGTAGACGTAGGGAAGACCCCAAGGTGTTCGAGCTGGAGGCCGAACATCACGACGGCGAGGAGCAGACGGATGCCGTAGACGCAGTGTACAGGGCAAAGGAGGCCGTGGTCGACCGTACGCAGCTTAAGTGCTGGAACTGTGCTCAGCCAGGGCATACGTATATTGAGTGCGAGTCGGCAGTACGGAACACCTTCTGCTATAAGTGTGGATTGGCCGGAGTAATTCTACCGAAATGTCCGAAATGTCGGCCGGGAAACTCGAAGAGGAGCACGACACAAGCGGAGGAGTCGCGTTCCACGAGAAACCACCAGTAGCTCGATCCTCCAGCATTCATTCAGAAATAGCCATAGGAGATACCCCTAGAAGTAGTAATAGTAGTAAGGATGTATACAGATGTATATACAAAGCCAATCAGGCGGTGTTGCCCAAGACAATATGGTCAGACCGCAGGCCGTTGGAGGAACGACAGCGCCAATATGAACGAGCCCGGAAGAGGATCATGGGCGACGAAGTGGAGGAGATTTGCCGAACAGGATCAGCCAGAGCGCAACGGGCTCGGCGTAGGTTCCAGGCGCGCCAGCGAAGAAAGCATGGTGTGTGTGCAGCAATCCGATCGGCGGTGAACCAGGATGACAGACCATTCGCGCAAGTAGGTCTGGGCCCGAGAATGCTAACGGGCTTGCTGGATACGGGGGCGTCAGTCAGCCTGCTGGGGAGAGGTGGGAGAGAGTTAGTGGAAGAATTAGAGCTAAAACTTCACGACTCACACAAGTTCTCGGTACAGACAGCGAGCGGCGCGCCACATCAAATACTGGGTCATGTGACGGCAGTAATGACCTTTGGAGGCCAGAAGCATGCCGTGGAATTGTTTCTGTGTCCCTCGCTGAAGCAGCCGTTATATTTAGGGGTCGATTTCTGGCGGAAGTTCGGACTGGCGCCGCATATAGTCGGTCTAGAAAAAGAAGAAGAGGTGGCGGAAATCGAAACCGATTTGCTGATAAGAAGTAGACCAACGGAACCCCACGATCTGACACACACTCAACAGATACGGTTGGACCAGGTAAAAGAGAAGTTTCGGTCGTTCGACGCACACGGTCTAGGGAGAACGACGCTCGAAAAACACGAGATAAGACTGGTTGAGGGAGCAGTACCCGTTAAGGAACGGTTTTATCCAGTGTCCCCAGTAGTACAGGAGCTGTTGTTTGCCGAGGTCGATGAGATGCTGCGTCTGGGAGTCATCGAGCTCAGCGAAAGCCCGTGGAGCAACCGGGTGACTTTGGTGAGGAAACCCGGGAAAAACCGATTATGCTTGGATGCGCGGAAGCTGAACAACCTGACCATCAAGGATGCTTACCCGCTACAATGCATCGAGTCAATCCTGAGCCGCGTGGAGGATACCATCTATATCAGCAGCATCGACTTAAAGCATGCCTTTTGGCAGATAGAGCTGGAACCCGAAAGTCGGACATACACGGCATTTACAGTGCCAGGCAGACCGCTCTACCAATTCAAGTCGATGCCTTTCGGCTTGTGCAATGCAGCACAGTGGCTGTGTCGGTTGATGGACCGCGTGAAGCCCCAACGGCTTCGAAGTCATGCGTTCGTGTATTTGGATGACTTGCTGGTGATTTCCCGGACGTTTGAGGAACATGTGAAGCTGTTGGATGAGGTGGCGAAGTGTCTGAATGCTGCAGATCTGACGATAGGGAAGAAGAAGTCGCGATTCGGGTACAAATACTTAAAATACCTCGGGTACATTGTAGGTGACGGCGCGCTAAGAACGGATCCGGAGAAGGTACAGGCTATATCGCAAATACCAAGGCCAACTAATGTGCGGCAGATTCGGCGATTTTTAGGCACAGCTGGATGGTATCGTCGGTTTATCCGAAATTTCTCGGCGTTGGCGGCTCCTCTCACAGACTGCCTGAAAGGAAAGGGTGCATTCAAGTTGACTGTGGAAGCGAGCGAATCGTTCGAGGAGCTTAAAAAGGCACTTACCAGTGCTCCTGTGCTACGCCATCCAGACTTTAAAAAGCACTTCTTCATCCAGTGTGATGCGAGCCACGTAGGCATAGGAGCGTTGCTCTTTCAGAAGGATGAAGAGGGAGCAGAACACCCGATCGCGTTCTTCTCGGCGAAGCTGAGGGGTGCACAGCTGAACTACAGCGTTCCGGAAAAGGAGTGCCTAGCGGCGGTGAAGGCAATCGAGAAGTTCCGTGCCTACGTAGAGCTGATGCCGTTCACCGTCATAACGGACCACGCAAGTTTGCAGTGGCTAATGAAATTCAAGGCACTGGATGGGAGACTAGCCAGATGGTCATTAGCTCTCCAGGCCTATGATTTTAATATAGAGCACCGCAAAGGGAAGGACAACGTTGTCGCCGACATGCTGTCTCGTCCGTTTGAGGTGGAGGCGATCGACTTCTTGGACTTCGACACCACCGCATTCGAGGATGAGGAATACAAGAAGAGGATGGAGTCAGTCCAGCAGGATGAAGACAAGTTTCCGGACCTGAAAGTGGAAGACGGATTGCTGTTTAGACGCACGCTTTTCGCCCGGCCAGAGTTGGAGGAATTCCAATGGAAGCTGTGGATTCCAGAAGCCCTGACGAACACGCTGATCCAGGGAGCGCACGACAGTGACGTGGCAATGCATGGAGGAGCCGCGAGGACGCTGGGACGCCTGCGGCAGTATTACTATTGGCCCCGGATGACGGTGCAAGTGAAGGCATACGTAGCGGGCTGTGACATCTGCAAGGAGACGAAACATTCGACGCAGCGTAACCGTCCACTCATGGGGGAGGAAACAGTAACCGAGAGGCCAATGCAAAAACTTTACCTCGATTTTTTGGGCCCATATCCACAAACACGGAACGGGAATGTGGTCATCCTGATAGTCCTCGACCACATGTCAAGATATGTCTGGTTGAAGGCCATGTCCAAAGCCACTTCGGCAGCGGTTACTCGATTCTTACGAGCAGAGGTCTTTGCGCAGTTTGGCGTGCCTGAAACGGTACATACCGATAACGGCAAACAGTTTGTTTCAGCGGAGTTCACCCAATTCCTGCAGAAAAGGAGTATCACCCACGTGAGGTCAGGAAACTACGCACCTCAGGCAAATGCGGAGGAATGGGTGAATCAAACTGTCTTAGCAGCCTTCAGGACGTACGTCAGCGGCGATCATACGCGCTGGGACGAGAAACTAACGGAGATAGAGTGTGCAGCCAGAAGTGCCATACATACGAGTATCGGGACGTCACCGTATTTCGTGTTATTCGGGCAACACATGTTCACCAGCGGGCGCGACTATAAATTGGCACGGAAGCTGGGGGCCTTGAACGATGCGCGAGTATCACCCCTGGCGCGGCATGACCAACAAGAAATTTTCAGGGATGAGGTCCAAAAGAATTCGCATGCGGCCTACAAAAAAGCAAAGGGTCATTATGATCGTAGATCCCGAGAGATTCGGTACTCACCTGGACAAGAAGTATATCGACGGAACTTCAGGCTGAGTAGCTTTAAAGACAAAATTAACGCCAAGTTCAGTCCGAAATACGCGAAGTGTCGAGTGATCCGAAGCTTAGGTAACTGCCTCTACGAGTTGGAAACACTACAGGGATCCCGTATAGGTGTTTTCCATGCGAAGGATCTGAAGCAATAGCCCGGTCATAACAGTCGGTATAGCAGAGACCAAGCTATCTCAGGGTGTGGGCGGTGGCCTACGTTTGGGATCGACTCAGGTCCGGAAGCCGCCTGGTTTGCACTACTGTTTCGACGGCAAGACCTGGAAACATCAGTGTGGTGTTATGGTCGGCTTGAAGCATAGCCGATAGTTGCGAGGGACGGAGAGCAAAAAATGGCAGCGGCACCTGTTGTGGATCCTGGGAGGGCATAACAGGGATGCGTGAGAGGAGAAAAAGAAAAGGATCAGGAAGGTTAGGTTGGAGAGGCAGTTTCCGGCAAGGTGAAAAACGGAGCGCACGTGACGAAAAAAAAAAATAAGAAGCCCGAAAAATAGAAGAGATACGGCAATCTAAAGGAGGAAGAGCCCAAAGGGACCGCGGAGAAGACAGCATCCAGCAGCCAGCCGCTAGCGCATCGCCGTTGCAGCCCGATACTGGCCGACGGAAAGCAACATCTGGAGGAGAAATTCCTGGAGCAGCATCGGGAGGAGGAATCTCTGAAGAGACTCGCCCGGGAAGGCACCGTGTCCCGGAACAAATAATTTGCTTACCCATCCATCCATTATCACCCCCACATCCACGCATGTATATCATATACCACACATAGCATACACCATGCATACATACATACATCATACACAACATATATCATACATACAACACATAACCCTAACACCCATCCTCTATCAGTTTACCATACAAAAACGAGAGGGAACGTTGTGAGCCGCGGCCATTGCCGCGGCTCTACTTTATACCCGGTACTCAGTCAGTATATACGTATTTATGTATACATATGAGCTTACGATTTATTTAATTAATTATATGTTCGCAAAAGAGACGAATTAAATGTTGGCCAAAATGGAAAATTTCAAAAATTAAGTCGAACCCCATGCTGTAGTTTTATATTTTAGAAGTTATCTGTTTCCGTTTTTATTTACATATAATATTTATCCGATATGATCCAGATTCGGCAATCTGATAGATACGGATATTTTCCATAATTATGCGTTTTTAGTTTTCTCTTATCTTAAAAATTGTGGATTCCACAGATTTTCGTCCTTTGTGGGGGCGGAAGGGGGCGTGGCAAAATTTTGAAATAAACTCGTGCTGGTTTGATATCACAGGAGTTAGGATAGAGAGTTCGGTTGCTCTAGCTCTTATAGTCTCTGAGAACTAGGCGTCAAAAAATACGAATGGGCAAAGCAGATGGGGTCGCGTGTGAGAGAGAGCGAGAGGGAACGATAACTTTCGAAATGGTTTTCTTCATAGTGGCTATATTAATATTCCGATCTGATCCAGATTCAACACCCTGATAGATATGATTATTCTCTATGATTCTGCGTTTTTAGTTTTCTTGTATCTTTAAAATTGTGCATGCCACAGATTTTCGTCCTTTGTGTGGGCGGAAATGGGCGGGGCGAAATTTTGAAATACTTTCGGAGTAGTGTGATAACACAGAAGCCTGGATACAAAATTTTGTTGCTCTAGCTTTAATAGTCTCTGAGATATAGGCGCAAATGAAGACGGTCAGACGGACAGACGGACAGACGGACGGACGGACGGACGGACAGACAGACATGGCTATATCGACTCGGCTATTGATGCTGATCAAGAATATATATATACTTTATGGGGTCGGAAACGCTTCCTTCTGTGCGTTACACACAACCGTTATCCGCACAAATCTAATATACCCCTATACTCTTCGAGTACCGGGTATAATGAGTGAGTAGAGATCAGTGGTTGGGTGAGACGAGAGCGGGAAAGAGGGGCGAATCCGGAAAAACAAAAATGGGAGCACAAGAGGTAAAGACCACCAGCGCTCATGGAAGGGAGGGCCTCGCTAAGGGCAAAGATGAGCGTATGAGCATATGTGTATGAGCGCACAACTGAAATTTGTGCTATCAACTTTGTTTTGAGTCGAACCTTTTTGAAGACGTTTGCCAGAATAATTGTTATTTTTGTACATGTTTAGATGCTAACTTTGTTTAATATAGAATATACTAATATAATGAGCTGATATAAGTATATATATTCACAGAAATATATTTAATTGTATGGTGTAGTTTATTATTCAATGATATATTTGATCACATATAAGAAAGTAATATGCGCTAAAAAAAATATATACATATGTATATCATCCTTGAATATGGATATTAATGACTTAAAAATGGGGAAAAATGGGTCCATACAGATTTTAGTGTCATATTTGGGTCCATATTTGGACGTCAAATTTGAAATCATCCCCATTTTTCTGATGCGAATGTCCATTCAAAGACAGAACCTGCAAGTACATTCATATGAGTGTGTACCGTACACTCGTGGCTCAAAACGAAAGCCGTAGTCAATGAAAAAAAATCTTTTGCTCTGCTCTCATCTCGCTCCCAGTTTTCGGCTACCGCTCCTGAGAGCGAGCACATCATTTTACTTTTTTGCTCCTGCTATAGCTGTAGTAAATGACGCGAATAAACTACGGCTATAGCAGAGCAAATACTTTTCATTTTTCTGCTACGGCTCTGCTACCGCTACCGTTCGAAACGAGAGCGGTAGCGAGAGCATAGCAATATTTTTATTGCTCTTGCTGCTACGGGGTAGAAAATGCAAACGCTGTGTGTACGTGTGCAGAGCTGTGCCAGAAAATTATTTCTTAGAAGATGTCTTGAACCACAAATTTATTTGCTGAGTGTTGCTTATTGAAGCGACGCACTAATACTCTATCGACAATTAATATAATTTGATGTCATGTCTGATATACATTTTGCATTTGTAAATATTTACATTCGTTCATTATATTCGTTTATAGTACATTAAACAAAATTAGCATTGTGTATTTTGGGCAAGCTTCATCATAAAATCTTCATCTCCAATAAATTCTAAAGTAATGGGTGATTTCTTAGGCAGCGGCAGCGTATCAAACCAATACAAACAAGCATACCTACAATATGTGAACATATGTATACAGCTAAAGCTCAGCCTCACATACATAGCGTTTGTTCTTTGTTGAGCTGAAATTTTGTTATGTGTGTTCTTCTTCAGCTTGTTGACGAACTGACCTACCGCCACAAAAGAAATGAAGCATTGGCAGGATGGGTGGGGGTGGGTGTGGGTTGGTGTGTGGGACACTTGGATGTGGGAAGAAGGAAATCTGTTTTTTTTTATTTTTATTATATAAATTATTATTATTATATATTACTGCCTATGAAAAAGCCGTCCGGCTCTCGACTTTGTCAACAAGTTATTTTATTTCAGAGAATATGTACATAAATATGTTCACATGTATATAATATATATTATATATAAAGTATACCTTAATTATGTACATCTGTAATCACATGTGTATATGTACATATGTATGTATAAACATAAATTCATATGTACATATAGACATAAAGTCGCCGCTCAAATTGGCTTCCGATTGAAGATCGGTACCCAGGGAACACCACGAGGAGGCCTTTAAACCTGTAATGGGGTCAACAATTAATATAATAATTGTTACGAACCTCTTGGTGTTGGGACAGGGCCGGCTAGCCAGTCATCCCAGGGCTGGGTGTTTCCCAAGTCGCACAATAAGCCAACAAATTGGACATCTCAAACTCAAAAGAACAAACAAAAAAAATATATATACATGCAACACGGATTTTACTCGACATCGGATCTACATAACTCACAAATAGACGTGGAGCTGGCGAGGTGTGGATGGTTTACCTTCGACGTACCCTCCCTGCCTGAGATTCAGATCCTGTCCGAGTCTCGAATCTCCCTGCCGGGTGCAGCGTTATCTCACTCTCCTGTGGTGTTGGTTCCCCTTCCCCCCATAACAAACAATTAGCCTTCCATCCTTACGTTATAATTTTCATTTAAACAAGGTTTGGTTATACATAATTTTTACTTAGTTGTCTCCTAATTCCCCTGCCTGACCATCTTAGAGCTCTCTTCTACTAATCTCTTCCTTCCTATTTTTATCTCATTAATATGGGGTGATTATGAATAAATAAATAAATAATAAATGTCTACGAAAAATTTGTTTTATTTAATTTTATTAATATGAATACCCAAGAACTAATGCTGCTCTATGTGGCAGAGCAAGAGACAATAACGACGCTGCAATGTTTGGAGTTGGCGACGATGTCTGCAGCAACTGTGGAGTATTTGAATAAAATTTCGCATTGACATTTCCATTTCTAGTGCTTCCATTTTATATTAAATATGTATCCCAAATTATAATAGCCGCTATATGGATCTTTTTGGAGGACGCTGCGAATAACCTTGGAATCCATTTTTTAAGGAAAATTTCCGCAGGGCATTGAAATTGCATGGCTGCAATTGCAAATATGTTGAATTTTGGCTATATGTACATATATGTACATTACATATGTACAGAAATTAAACATTTTTAAATTGGCAATAGTTTATAATTATTTAATTTATAATAATTCATTTTAGCGTTTGGCTAAGTTTTTCCAACTGAATTTTAGAAATCGACTACATTGTTTATATGGTTTTTAATAATAAATTATTTTTTACGCGCCAACATTTAAATTTTGAGCTGTACATTTCTGTTGTTATTAGTGGTGATAATTCCACGACAGGCAGATCAGGGTTGAAATATTCGGAAAATCGTACAAACTCAACAAAACGCAACCAAAACTCAACTTTTTTGCCACCTCTAGGTCCCCTATGCTTCCCCATGTAAACGAAACTCGAGTTTTGCCCGAAACTCAATAACTCAATAACTCAACCGTAGTGTAAATAGGCTATTATTCACCACCATCGAAGGAGTAACACTCTTTTCAAATTAACTTCCTTGGTATTGCAATGTGCTATCAACGGTCCTCTTGTAGCGCCCAACGTAGGCATACACCCACACCATTCCCAGGTTCACGGTGAGAGCGTCTGATCTAAAGTTTCTTCTTCTTCTCCTAGACTCTATTTATAATTTGAGGTCTTTGGCGTGAAAAATCCCTACAGGTCTCCCCGCCAGATCTTCCAGCTCGTAGGCATTGTTCCCTACTGGCCGCACGACGCGACACCTTATGTATTTGCGGGCGAACTTAGCATTGTAGTTTTTGCTGAAGTTACTGAGGGTGAAATTGCGTCTATAGACTTCCTGCCCAGGTTTGGCAAAGAACATGCGGGCCCGTTTGTTGTAGCGGTGGCTGCTGCGCTCATATGCTTGGTGAAGGTTTTGTTTGATGTGCTCGCGAATGATCTGACGCTTGTCCGCGGGATCTAGAACTTGTACCTCATGCTCAGTTAAGGACTGCAGTTTCCTCGCCAATTTATAGCACTTTCCGTTGAGGAACATTTGCTGTCCGAACACCGCGAAAAACGGTGTTACGCCGGTGGCTTCGTGTACCGAGTCGCGGATGGATACTTCGATCTCTGGTAAGTACATATCCCAGTCTCGGTGATCCTTCTCTAAGTAGGTCCTAATCGCCGCCAATACCGTCCGGTTCACCCTCTCAGCTGCATTGCTTTGCGGCGAGTAGACTGCTGTGCGCATGTGTCTAACCCCGAAGGCACTGACCATGTCTTGGAATGTCTTTGACAGGAACTGCTTCCCGTTGTCCGAGTGTATCACCTCAGGTACCCCGAATTTATAAAAAACTTCCTACACCAGGAATTGCACTACATTTGCCACGGTCGCTTCCCTCATGGCTTTCAGGAAGGTGAACTTGGAGAAGTGGTCCACCACGACGAAGATCCAGGCCTGTCCTTTTTTCGATCTGGGATACTTTCCCAGAAAGTCCACGTAGAGCTTCTGAAAGGGCCTCTCCGTGACCACCTCCTGTCCGATCTCTACCTGGCTGCGATAATTCGGTGCCTTGGACTCCTTACATTTGGTGCAGCTCCGTATGTACTCGCGTACTTGTAAAGTCATAGCTGGCCAGTAATAATGTCTTTTCAGACGATGGAGCGTCTTTCAGGGACATTAGGCATTTCAGGCTGGCATGATCGGTGATTACCGTGAACGGCATCAATTCCACGTAAGGCCTGAATTTTTCTACCGCCAACACCGCCGCTAAGCATTCCTTCTCGGTCACCGAATAGTTTAGTTGGTGCTTGTTTAACTTGGAGGAAAAGAAGGCCACCGGTCGCTCTGCCTTTCCGTCGTCCAGCTGAAACAGTACGGCTCCTACTCCGAAATTAGGGGCATCGCACTGGATATAAAACGGACGTTTGAAATCGGCATGCACCAATACTGGGGCCGTGGTGAGCGCCTTCTTCAGGGATTGTATGGCAGTTTCCGCTTCCCTAGGTAAGGTGAGTGGGTGCTTTTTCAAGGCATCGGTGAGCGGTACCGCGATGGAGGCATAATCCTTGATGAAACGCCAATACCATCCCGCCGTTTCTAGGAAGCTCCGCAGTTCCTTCACTGAAGTGGGGTTCGGGATTCTTTGGATAGCCATCACCCTTTCGGGATCCATCTGTAATGTGCTGCCTCCTATGATGAAACCTAAATATTTCAGTGATTTGAAACAGAATTTGAATTTTTGTAACCCGATTGTTAAATTCGCTCTTTTCAGACACTGGGCCACCAAACGGAGATATCGCGTGTGCGTCTGGAAATCCGGGGCTATCACCAAGAGATCATCCAAATAGAAAAAGACGTTGGATCTAAGCTGGGTCGGGATTACTTTATCCATCACCCGGCATAACCTCTGAGCCGCGTTACACAGACCGAAGGGCATCATCACAAACTGGTATAGTGGATGACCCGCCATGGCGAATGCAGTGTACTTTCGACTCTCTGGGTTCAGCTTTATCTGCCAGTACGCGAATTTGAGGTCAACACTAGAAATGTAGTGTGTCTGGTCGATTCTGGACAGAATGCCCTCGATGACGGGAAGAGGATAAGCATCCTTTACAGTGAGCTGATTTAGCTTCCGCGCGTCCAGGCAGAAGCGGTTTTTATTTGGTTTGCGCACCAACGTCGTATGGTTGCTCCATGGACTATCGCTAACCTCCATCACTCCCAGTTCTAGCATCTTGTCCACCTCGTTCCAGACCACTTCCTGCATCGCTGGGGATTGAGGGTAATACCGATCTTTGAAGGGTGTGGCACCCTCCACTAACTGGATCCGATGCTCTTCTACCTCCGTTACCCCTAATCCGGCCTCTTCCTAGGTGAGAAACTCCTTCTTTGCTTGTTCCAACTCCTCCCACTGCTTCTCTTCCAGATCCCAAGCGTCCACGTCCACTTCGTCCTGGCGATCTTCGGTGTACTGGCTGATTTGGGACATATGAACTTCTGCTATTTGAGCCTCGTTATTTGTTCCGGTTGCTTCTCCCAAAACGGTGGGAGCCAAAGCGAAGGCCCTCCAGAAATCCACTCCCAAGTAAATTACCTGCTCCAGGTGTGGGCATAGGTAGAATAAAACCTCCTTACTTCTTCCATTGTATTCTACTGGAAGTTTTATCCTCCCTATTATGGGCTGGTCTTCTCCCGAGGCTGTCTTAACAACAGAAACATAATTTTTACACTCTGTTCCTAGATCGGCCAGGAGCTCCCGGCTACCCTTTCCTAATACGCTTACTGAGGCTCCAGTGTCTAAGAGTCCCACAATTCGATGTCCTCGGATCCGCACCTCGGCAAATGCTCTGGGATCGCGTCCTGTTCCTCTTCGAACGGCCTCGGCCACCTCCTTGCGTGTCTGTCTCCTTTGCTTGAAGCGGGAACGTGCCTTCTGGAGTCTGCGGCTGGCTTCGCGTCTTCCTTCCAGCTGCCGATCGTGGAATATCCGGTTTCGCACCTCCAAATACCTCCTCATCCTCTCTTCGGCTGGTAAGAACTTTTATTTATGGCTGCTTAAACTATTTTCTTTATCTAAGTTTGATTTCAATTTTATTTTGTTAATTATTTTTTTGCGGGCCTCTGTACCGAGCGCTGATCTCCCGCCTTCATCACGCTCGCTCGTGAGTTTCCCGAACAATTGGGACACGTTGGTGTGAAAGTGTCTGGCTTCCCGCAGCGGTAAAAAAATATTCTCCGTTCCTTCGCCACGCAGTCCCGAAAACCATGGTCGACCTGGCCGCAGTTCCAGCAACTCAGTCGGGGTTTATTTGCCAGGTGAGCTTCCTCTACCAACACCGCTTCCTCTTCTTCCAACAGCTCGGATTCGGGTTCGATGTCTCCACTCGCTTCCCGACTGATGGGAACTTCGGTACTGGACGAAAAATCGATTTCTGTTCCCGTCTTCGAAAGTGGAACTCCACCTCTAAGCACTCTTCTCTGAGTTGCTCCAAGCTATGGACTCTAATCGCATAAACATATCGAGCGATCTCATCCTCGAGTCCCTTTTTCACCACTCTGACCATTTCTGACTCCGCCAGTGGTGTGGTGAGTCTAGCCGCCAGCCTGCGCATCGCTCTAAAATAGTCTTCCACGGATTCGCTAGATTTTTGGCGACGCTCATGTAAAGCGCGTAGCCGCTCAAATTCGCCGCCTACGGCTCGAAAACGAGACACCAACTCATCCTTCAGGTCATCCCAGACCTCCGGGGGTCGCTCTCGTACAAACTGCCAATACCATTCGGCAGCCTGTCCTTGGACGAGATGGTGAAAATTGTCCAGGACCTCGTCCCACGAGCGTCTATTTTGCCTCCGAAGGAACTCGACCCTAAAGACAAAATCCTCCACCGTCATTTTATTCGGGTCTCCGTCGAAGTGAATATCCCACTTGTCGACCCGTCCCCATCTCGCTCCTCTCCAATCCTCTCGTCTCTCCATCGGCGGGCGGATGGTTGTTACTCCTCCGTGTCCAGATGATTCCGGACTATGCCTGTCAGCACCCGGATCGAAGTTTTCTTCGGCCGTTCCTCGGCGCCAGTTCTGGCCCAGTCTCGCTGGCTTCTTTGAAGGCTGCTGGGGATTCTCCACAAACTGCTCCTCCGTTCGTTTTGGCTTGGTTCCGGTGCTGTGCCTCTGTTCGAGGAATGCTGGAGCTCGCTGACCGTTCGCGTCCTGGCTGTCACGTCCGACCAGGCCTTTCCCTAATCCCGTGTCTTGGATTAGTTCCACGCTCTGACGCAGCGGAGCCATCGCCTCCGTTATGGCTGACATCAGCTCCATAAAGCGCCGACGAATCTCCTCCTGCAGCGTCCTGCTTAGGGTATCCGCCATGCCTCCTCTACACGTTTCTTGGGCCTGCGCTATGGCGACATTTACTCCTGAGAGAATCTCGGAAGGCAGTGGGTGCAGATTCCCCGGTGGATTCCAGCTGTCATCTTCACCTCCCACCGCACCTTGTGCTTCCTCGTCTTGCATCCGTTCTTGGAGCTTACCGGGTGGAGGAGTCCTGCGAGTCATTTTCAGCTTGGACCGCAAATTATAACTACTCATGAATATCTCCCTAACTCCTCGACCTATCCTATCTATCTAAACAATTTGTATATATTCTTTTTTTTCTCTTTTTTATTCTCTTTTTTTTTCAGAACAACTTTATAAACTTTACGTATACCACTACACGCTGAACTTCCACGGAAATTCTCAAATACAACAAACAAAAACAGAAATAAATAAAGGGGGAAAGGAACTTCAACACCTTCGGGAGTCAACTCCACGCCAAGTTTGCTACGTCTAACCCTATCCACGTCTAGTCTTCGCGAGCACTGTTGACTCGTCCCATCTTCTAACGAAGATCGAGAGTCAAGGCGCTCACTTCCCTATAAAGAAGGTAGCCGCATAGAGAGAGATCTACTTCTTATTTAAGTGTCAAAATGACGGAAGAGAGAGAGTGAGCGAAAGAGTAAGGTAAATGTTAACTACGTGGACAATCTGACCCGGATTTATCATGAATTTAGGTAAAAAAGTTAAAGTTTAGCTTTTTTCAGGCCAAAAATGGTCACTTGCTGTGTTGCTGATTTTTTTTTCATGTTTTTTGTTGTCCTTTTAGTTGTTGTTGTTGTTTTGGATAATTTTTATTGTTTTGGGTATTTTTTTGTGTTATGAGTTATTTTAACCAATAAATAAGACAGCGATAGAAATGTTTTTGGTATGTATATGCTTGTGCTTCGAAGTTAGCTATTTTATAGCTAGTTTGCAATTAAAGCTTTATTTCATTTCACAAGTGTCTAAAATAACTATAAAGTAGCTATACCGGCCTATAACTAAACTAAAGTAAACTAAACTAGCTACAAGTAATGACAAGAATAAGAGTCGTCTCGACGCTGTGGCCATTGCAACGGTAATTGATGGGTGTATTCCTCGGATTCAGAATCCTGTGGAGGATATGAATGTATAAAAGTAGTTGTGCTGTATTATATGAATGGAAAAGTAGCGCCGTAGGCGGAACGACTCGCATTCATTTTGGCCAGTTATCCTATTTTATAGCTAGTTTACAACTACTTTATAGCTTTTTTAATATGTGTAAAAAGAAAATATAGCTTTAATTTCAAATTCGCTATTTTGTAGCTAACTTTTCAACACAAATAAACAAAAAAACAAACAACGACAAGCCATTTTTGGCTCGAAAAATGTTAAACTTTAAACATTAAAAAAAAAAACTAGAAGCGACCGCAGGAAAAAAATGTCGTTAATTTTGGTGAGGTTGTCCACGTAGTTAACATTTACCAAATATATTTCTGTAAAAATATATGTATATACTTATATCAGCTCATTATGTTAGTATATTCTCTATTGAACAAAGTTAGCATCTAAACATGTACGAAATAACACTTGGATGGTCATTCGCATCAGAAAAATGGTGATGATTTCAATTTTGACGTCCAAATATGGCACTAAAATCTGTATGGACCCATTTATTGCCCATTTCTGTATATGTCATTCATATTCATATTCAAGGATGATATATATTTTTTTTTTTTAAGCGCATACTACTTTTTTATATGTGATAAAAAATATCATTATATACTACAATAAACCATAAAATTAAATATATAGATTTGTATATATATATACATATATCAGCTTATTATATTGGTATATTCTATACTAAACAAAGTTAGCATCTAAAGCATGCACAAAATAACATTTATACTGGTATTGTAAGGCAAGCGTTTTCAAAAAGGGTCGACTCTAAAACTGCTTAAGTGAAGGGTGGCGCGAGCACAAAAATTAAAACAAAGTTGAGAAAGCGCAAATATCAGTTGTGCGCTCATACACACTTGCAAACACGCAAAGTACGTGAGAATGCATGTGCACACAACACGCCTCCATGCGACGCTAGAGTATTGTAGTGAGCCATTTTCAACACTTCGCCCACCAGTTCCTTTGGAACCCAAAGTTTCCAAGCGAAAGTACGTGAAGCTGATCGACAGTACGGAGGAACCAAGTCCCATACTCACTGCGATTGCTGTGCTCCATGACTCACCCACTGATCGGGGGGCACCAGCACCGGACTAGATGAAACGCAGAAGCTTATCAGATTGGTTACATTTATTCATGTGAAGCTATTTTTCTTACGCATAGGGTACATACATTTCGCATATTTTAATTAGTGCATGAAAAGTAACCAAAGTACTGAGTTTTAATACATCGAATTAATTCAAATTATCAAATCATTGTGTAATCAGCCAGCAACTGAGTGCGGCCCGAAGGTCCATCGCTACCCTGTTCACTTCTCCTCGCACCATTCATTCTCCTTGCGCACCTGCTCCTCCTCAGCGGGAGTGAAGTCCTTCTTAATGTTGAAAGTCTTACGTATCTCCTCTGGAGTCTTTCCCTTAATCATGTTTGCCACTGTCTTGCAAGTCAGCTCGAGCAAACCCTTGATATCCAGATAATTGGCGGCCAGTATTAGCTCGAAGAGTGTTCCCTGGTCTACCTTGAGGAAATCGGCGTCCCACGAGATGATGTCGTCGGTGCGCTTCTCCTTGCTCTCGTCATCTTCAGTAGGCTGGGGATCGTCCTTATGGTAGTGGGCCCAGGTCAGTACCTTACGCAAAATGGTTGAATTCACATTTGGCAGAGGCACAATGGCATTCTCATCATCCTCCATTCCACAATCCTCAAGCATTGTCTTGATAGTTCCAGAGCACTTGGCGATCTGTATGTCGGTATCGAAGATTTCCTCATCCGAAGACTGCAGTTTAATACTGGGCATTTTGGATATTGCTTTTCTGGAAATGGGGAAAAGCGTGAGTAATAAAGATATGTATAAAAAAAGTCACAATTCCAGAGAAACACGCAAACATCCACACATATGCCTGCACGCGTCTATGACATGCATATAAGTATAAATAATGTACATATATACATATAAGAATGCTCCTGTGTGTGCGTATTTTTTTTCGCTCTACACAAGCGTTTTGAATTGCTGAGATTTCTGTTTTTTATCATTTTTATTGGCGGAACACTCACCTTTACGTATTGTTTCAGTTCAATTCTACAAAATAAACAGTTCGAGTATTTTTCCAGGAGGAATTCCAATTTTTAGAAGCGTTGTAGATAATTGAGTGGACCTTAACCAGTGTGAACAGGCCGCGGAAATATCGATATGTAAATATACGATAAATAAATATACGAATTGATATATTTTCAGACTTGAACCTACGCTGCTTTTGATTAAATTTAACAAATTCGTTTACTTGGTGCATAAACTGGCAAAAGTCTGGACATTGTCTGAGCTAATTTTGATACAATTATATTTTATTCTTTTATATCAATATACCTTAATATACCAAAGTTTTACCACTAACGAATTTAATATACCAATACAAATCGACGTTTAGTATTTAAAGTATATTATATGACCATAAACGGTCACACTGATACGAACAGAACAGAGTATCTGATTTTTTGTGTTTACACTATATTAGTATTCGTCGAGAAAAGGTTACACTTAGTGATGGTTCTGATGAGCAAAAAATCACGATAAAGGGACACAGAACCTAGGGGTCGATATACCGAGAGCAGATATCGCTGCTTCGTTCATCCCTATCCCTAACTTGGGTGGCGAAAAAAAACGGATTCGGAATATCGCGGAAAACCTATAACGCAGAAAAGAACTCTCCGTCCGAGACCGAAATCATTTTGTAAATTGAATTTACAACATTAATTAAACCATATCCTGGAACGGTCCATGCTTACATGCGCGCTACGAAAATGATACATCGATATCGGTAAGCGCGATACAAAAAATAAAAGTTAATGAGGCAAAAGCAGAGTGGTAGAAAAAAGGCATACATACATACGCACGCTCGTCGACGTCGTCGCTGCGAAGGAATATATGTATCTGCATATGTATGTTCGTGTGTATGCGTCGTGTACACATAAGTGTGGTGGCTGCAGCTTCTAGCAGAGAGTCGGAGTCCGTCTCCAATCGCATTGGTGGAGAGGAAGCAGAAGTGGCTGGCGAAACAGAAGGAAAGATTGATCAAGCGGCTGGAAGTGGCAGTGGGTGGGAGCAAGCGAGAGAGGTATGGACGGCGGCTATTGAATGTTTTTTGGGAACAAAGACGTGAAAATGATTTGGAATAGCAGAGTCTCCTCCAGCAGCGACGCCGAAGGCTCCAACGTATCTGTAAGAGCCAGAGAACCTACCAACGGCTTCTATTCTGGCCCACTGTGATATATGTCGGATGCAAACCCAGCCAAACATCCAGCAACAACCGAAAACAAGCCCTGTACGCGAACTGTCCGAGTGTGTGTGCAGGTCTCTGCCGACGACGCAACAAAAAGAAAAAAACACACACATTGGAAGGTAGCAGAACGACAGACAAAGCATCAGGCACGGCACCCGAAGACAAAAGAGTGGAGAGAAGCATCAGACAGTAGCGCCTTTGTGAATAATTCATTTAAGGTAATGTTTACAAAAACCAAAAATTCAAATGAAAAGAATTATAAACATTTTGTATGTATATGTTTGCTGGTTTAGTTAATGTGTGCGTTTGTACGTGTGTATTCCATTCCTGTGTAATAGGCGCCGCCATTTTTCGTTCCCATGTAACAAGCAAGCTGCGCATATGCTGCTCTCTTCTCACTCTCTGGCTTACTCGGAAATCGCAAACACAACAGCAACGCATAATATACGCACGTACGTACATTCATATGTATATGTTTGTATAAAACAGCTGAGAACCTTAGTCGTCCACAATTTGCAATCGAACTCCATTGAGACGAACCCTTGCCTAAGCAACAATTTGAATTCCTATTTTTTCCCGTTCCAAAAGCTCGTTTATTTGCTTATGTGTATTTATTTATGTACCTATATTGTTTATTTGTCCGGAGCTTTGCACTGTATATGTACATACATATGTATGTAGCAAAATCGGCATAAATGAGTACTTGCTCTCGGCGTCCACCGACTAATAGTGATAACTTTGATGTCCACGGATATCGCAAGTCACCGCTACATTATTGAAACACCGCCACGAGGTGCATCCTTAACAAGAATATGTTTTTAAATTCAAAAACCATGTAAATCGATAATGAAATTCGTTTCAATAATGACGGCAACGGCTCACGAAATTGCATCGGCTCTGTAACTATATATTTAATTACAATTCAAAACAAAAAAGAGTGTGTTGACTTTCAGAATATTTCTATCTCATTTCGTTGGTCACTACGGCTTTTTGTTACACATGTGCTTGCTTCCCAAGCTAATTGATTTTTTCCGCAGGTGTGTGTGTGTGTGTGCGGTTTTGTTGGAGTGAGACGGGAACGAAAGAGCGTCGTCTGTCGTCGACCCCATGTAACATCTAATATATACCTCACTGCCCCACTCTCTTTCTCTCTCTCTCTCTATCCATTTGTCTCTCTCTTCCTCACTTTATCAGTCAAGTCAAACGAAGCCGTATAATACAAAAAAAAATTGGCTTCAAGATTTGTATAGTTTATATTACATTTGTGCATGAACCATAAATCAGCTGTTTCTATGCAACCCAACCCTGTGGCTAAATTGCACAGCCGATAAAATCGAACTCTGTTTGCTGCCACCCTACACAAACTTTTTTTGCGCTTATACGGGTTTTTAAGCAAAACTGCATTATATCGGTTTTCATTTAAATTTTATTTATCACGATTTTACGATGTTTGCTGATTGGGGGTAGAATTTTGCACATATTTGGTACACAATTTCATTTAAATTTTATTTATCACGATTTTACGATTTTTGCTGATTGCGGGTAGAATTTTTGTAGTATCGATGGCACTATCGATACATCTTTGTTTTTTTTTTTTTTTTTTTTTTGAAAAAACATCAATGTCATCAGTCAAAATATGTCTGCATAACTAGCAGCCATCTCTTTCTGTTTCTGGGCGAGTCTGCGAAGAATAATAGTAGCATTAACGTAAAGCATCTCCGAATAATATTGCCATCTCGCTTTGTTCTGTGGAAATGATTATGAAGAGTAGAGTGTAGCTACACAATGTTGCCACACGAAAGAAAAAGAAAAAAACCGTTCGTAATTTGAATCTGAAAACCGCTGTTGGTGTGGTGTGAAATTAAAAATTTGAAACGATTGATTATGTCGTCTGATGTGTACTAGTATCGGCTGCAATTTGTAATGAGTGTGTATGTTTCTTTTCGCAGACTCCTACAGAATGGTCGTCGGCTCGAATCACACGCGGCGTGGTGAAACTGGCAGCAGATTTACGAACAGCAGCTCAAACAGCAACGGAAACAGCAACGCCAGCAGCACAAGCGAGGGCACGACCTCAACCACCAGCTCAACGTCTTCATTAGCTAGCAGCGAGGCGGCGGCGGCGGCGGCTCTTTTGTCGTCAATGTCCCAAAAAAGCCAAAATGCCGCCCATGCACCACCAACAGGAAGCAGTCACCATCAGCTGCAGCAACCGACGATAGCGACAACGACGAACCACCATCAACCCCATCATCCGCATTACCAACAGCAGCAGTCACACAATCACCACCACCATCACCAGTATCAATCCTCAAATGGAAACGGTGTAGGCGGTGGAGCAGGAGTAGGTGGAGGCGGAGGAGGAGGAGGAGGAGGTACCCTCAATGGCTGTAATGGCAGCGCCGTCAGTCGATTGTCACAGTCCACTGGGATGTCACCGCGTGAACTCTCGGAGAACGACGATCTGGCAACATCGCTCATACTGGATCCGCATCTTGGCTTCCAAACCCACAAGATGAACATACGCTTCCGCCCTCTTAAGGTTGACACACAGCATCTGAAGTCGATCGTAGATGACTTCATCCACGGCCAGAACTATGACGTAGCCATACAGCGCATCTACGAAGGACCCTGGATACCGCGCCACCTGAAGAACAAGAACAAGATCGCCGCAAAGCGGTTGCACGATCACGTAAGCTGACCTTCCATGACCCCAAGCATCCTGACGTCCAACCCGCTAACTGATTTCACTCTTCCTATTGCAGATTGTACGGTACTTGCGCGTGTTTGACAAGGACAGTGGGTTCGCCATTGAGGCATGCTACCGGTACTCCCTGGAGGAGCAGCGTGGGGCCAAGATCAGTTCCACCAAACGCTGGTCCAAGAACGAAAAGATCGAATGCCTAGTTGGCTGCATTGCTGAGCTGACCGAGGCCGAGGAGGCGGCCCTCTTGCACTCGGGAAAAAATGACTTCTCTGTGATGTATAGCTGCAGAAAAAACTGCGCCCAACTTTGGCTTGGACCGGCGGCGTATATTAATCACGATTGTCGGGCTAACTGCAAGTTCCTCGCCACCGGACGCGACACGGCCTGCGTGAAGGTGTTGCGCGACATCGAGGTGGGCGAGGAAATTACTTGCTTCTATGGCGAGGACTTCTTCGGGGATAGCAACCGATATTGCGAGTGCGAGACGTGCGAGCGACGTGGAATGGGCGCCTTTGCCGGCAAGAACAACAGACATTTGGATGATGCCACTGGTCTGGTGCTGGGTCTGACCTCGGGCCTGGGGTTGACCAGCGGCGGTGCTGGCAACGGGGGCGGCTACCGCCTGCGCGAAACCGACAATCGCATCAATCGCATCAAAAGTCGCGCGAACTCGACCAACAGCACTTCGAATAGCAACAGCAACACTAACGACTCCACCAGCACCAACGAGAGCAGTAACGTCAGCAACAGTGTAGCCACCATGGCAGTCCCCATATCCCAGCCACCCGGACAGGCTGTGGGGGATCGTGGATCGAGCAAAGAGGCGGGCTCTGTGCCACCGGGGTCTGCAGCAGCAGCCGCAGCCGTGTCCCTGATGGAAAAGAAGCTGCCCAATTTGGTCGTTTCGCCCCTGACCATGAAGGAGCTGCGTCAGAAGGGCATGACCAAGTATGATGCTGAGATGATCATGGCCAATGCTGCCTACCAGCAACAACACCACCACCACCACCACCATCATCATCATCAGCACTTTCTTCACCAGCATCACCACCACGGACAGCATGCCAGCACTGGGGCCGAGGCCACAGCCGCTGTCCAGCAACTGGCGATGCAGAAGCCTGGAGTGGTACCGGTTACATGCACTGGAGCAGGAGCAGGAGCAGGAGTAGGAGTAGGACAAGGTGCATGTGCCGCTGGCGGAACCATTTCCTCCTCCAGCACGGAATTAAATGTTCGCTCAAACACCCTGCGCAAGTCCATCCGAGTAAACAGCACCAGCAGCAGCATCTCCACAGCCTCTACGGATGAGGTGGTGTCAGCCAGCGCCCCGTCAATGCCCCTACCACTGCCACTGACAATGCCAATGTCTGCCAAGTCCGCTGTGGTGCTGGTGACGCGATGCAAGCCGGCAATGGCCATTGCGGCGTTGCACCAGAGACAGCAGAGACAGCTGCGGCGCAGCGAGCGGCAAACAAATCGAGGTGGCCAGAAGGAAAAGTTATTGGGAAAATATATCACAGACAGCGAGAGCAGCGACACCGACCATCAGCGGAGTGAGCGTGAGGGGGTGAAAGCGCGCGGAGGCGAGGAACATCAGCCCACAAAAGTGTTCGTTATGGATGGTGAGCAGCAGCAGCAGCAGGAGAAGCGCGTGACGCGCAACAGTGCAGGAAGAGCGGCCGCAGCAGCAGCAGCGGCGGCATCGGCGCCGGCACCGACATCAGGAGGACTAGGACTTCTAGGACTAGGAAGATTAGCCACTGCCCATAATAGTAGTAATATAACAGCAGCAACAGCCGCAACCACAAGTAGCATCAGCAGCAACAAAGCAACAACGATTACAAATTGTAATAATCATAATAGTAATGATAGCAGTAGAATTAATCATAATTCTAATCTTAGCGGTAGACATAGTGTTAAATCGAAGAAGCCAGCACCAAGTGAGGCCTCATCTATACCCACACCCACATCCACGTCCTCAGTTGAAGCACAGTCCCTACACCAGTCCCAGCAGCAGCATCAGCAGCAGAAGGCAACGCGTCGCAGTCGCAGCAACAGTCCCGCCTATAAGAAGAATCTTTTGGACACCTTTAACCAGGCTAATCCGGCTTATCCTCCTCATCTCATGGCGGAAGAAAATCCCCCCAAGCAGAAGCGCAGTCGTCGAGCCGCTGCATTGGCTGCAGCCCAGAACATC
Organism: Drosophila azteca; assembly: GCA_005876895.1. Classification (NCBI taxonomy): domain Eukaryota; kingdom Metazoa; phylum Arthropoda; class Insecta; order Diptera; family Drosophilidae; genus Drosophila; species Drosophila azteca. The sequence continues at coordinate 20,087,546 of VCKU01000095.1, forward strand.
CATTGTGAGGCTTTTGGTGGACAGGCTGTACTAGGAGTGGGATTTGGAGTAGAAACAAAAGCAGGACTAGCATCAGTAGGTAGCCAGCGCAAAAGACAGCAACCAGCAAGTGTAGGAGCAGCAACAGAAGCAGGGGCAGCAGCCAGCGTGAAAGCATCGATCAGCCTGTCCAACAGCAGCAGCAGCATAGAGCCCCTTCTGAAGACGCCGGAGCGTCGGCTGAAGCTCACTCTGCGGATGAAGCGTTCTCCGATATTGGATGAAGTTATTGAGCTGGGCACCAGCTTCAGCGACGAGCGGCATCTGGCCCGTCACAATGGAGTTATCGGCGGGCGTAGTGCAGGCCTGATTGGAACTAGCTCTGGATCGGGAGGAGCGGTGGGCAGAGCCGATGCGGCCCGAGGAGAGGGGATTGGCATTGAGTATGAGATTCTACGCATGGAAGGCATCTCGGAGCATGGCAACGATGATGACGACGACGATGGAGGCGATGACGAAGAGGAAGAGGAGGACGTGGACGAGAATGCAGAAGATCAGCCCGAACAGGAGGCAGAGCAGCAACAGATGCCGCCCGAGGCAGCCCCACCCAATACCATCCACTATGAGCCGCTTTCCAAGAAGCAGAGGAAGAAACAACGAGGTTGCAGTAGCCAGCGGCGGTCCCCGGATCCCAGCTCGAGTAGCAGCAGCGTGTACGTGACACCCCAGAAGAAGCGACTCCGCTTAATTTTCGGCAACGAGTCGCACACTATTGACATTCCACCAACGGGCGAAGGAGCATGCGGACGTGCGAAAGCTAGAGCAGAAGCCAGCGGAGTGGATGATCTGAACAGCAGCAGCGGCGGTGTGAGCGCAAGTGACGACTCGTTCAATGCCTCGTACGCCAGCAGCGGCACCAGCATGACGGTCAACACCTCCTCACAAACGACGACCAGCAACAACAGTAGCGGCGGTGGGCCATCCATCTCCACGTCCTCTGGCACAGGCAACGTACAAACAGAGGGCATTGACTCCACGGCCAAGCTGGTGGCACCCGCTCAAACACCGCAGTCTCCGACCTCTTCGACCAGCGGCTCCTTCTATTCGGCATGTACCTCCACTACCAACACCCACTACTTCCCCAACGACAAGCGGCGTGGAGGAACAGGAGCCGGGCCGGGCGAGGAGGCATCCTATATCACTTACTATCAGAGCAGCGGCTCCACGATACTTGGAAAATACAGAACCACGAAGTCGATAACTTCAAGCCCGGGCCAGGGGCAGGCCATTGTGAGCAGCAGCAGCGGCGGTAATGGGGGAGGAGCAGGACACGGATTTCTGCCACAATCGCTGACCATTCCCAAGCACACTTTTGGAACCTGCGCCCTGCTGGCCCCCACCAGCTTTGCCAGTCTCCAGCAGCCGCCGCCGCCTTCGATGCAGCATCATCAACAGGCGAAGACCAGCGTGGCCACATCAACGTCCGCCTCCTGCTCGCCGCCTGTGCATAACCACCATCATCATAACCAACAGCACCAGAATCCACATCATAACCATCATATCCAGCAATAACGAACGACTGATCTCCAAGTAACTTGACTAAGATCCACTGACATTGCCCTGCGAAGGAAGCACGGGCAGAAAAGGAGGAAAATGAAGATAAAGAGGAGGAGGAATGAGATGGAGAAGGATGAGGATAAGGAGAATTTGTATGCTGCTTGCGTCGTCGTTGCCTCTGCTGCTGATCTGCCTTAACACAACCCGACCACAAACCGATCCGATCCCCTACAGTCGAACATCAGTTTTATTCATTAGCTTTAGTCCAGATCCATTATTACCCATTACCAGTTCAATCCCCACCCACCCCCAGTGTACATGCATCTTCACCCAGCGCCGCATCAGATTCAGTTCTAACCTCATTTTTCGTGTAGGACCCAAGACCTGTTTTAGTCGTTGCATTAGTCCTGGTCCTAGTGCCAGGTCCTGGTTCCCGCGTTCGGGATTCCCGCGTTTCGGGTTCCGTTCCCGAGTCCCAGGTCCTGGTCGCGGTCATGGATCCTTGAAAAGCAATCACAAAACGAGAATCAAGTGAAGCAAAAGAACACAAGAAATTTTATCAAAATCTGATTTAAGAGACACAGAGACAAAAGAAAAGAAGAACAAACGAAAATCAAGTGAACTATTTGATTATAACTTACTTTTTTTGCTTTCTTCTATTTCTCGTTCTCTCTTTATCTCTCCCACTCTCTCTCTCTCTCTTTGTCTGTCTCTCCCTCCAACCTGTGGATCCCGCCCCGTGTTGTTCTGTTTGGTTACGTGTGCGTTCCCGTGCATGTGTATGTGTTGTGTGTGTGTGTGCTTTTCTTTTTCCCTTTGCCATTACAGATGAAAAGTTAAAGCATAAAAGTAGGAGAAGAGATGCCGAAAAAATGCAGCAGAATAACGCCCCAAATAGCGACAGCAACAACAACTGCAACATCAACAGTGGCAGCTCTAACAGCAACGGCAACAGGAGCAATGGCAACGGCAACCATTTAATCGTTAAGAAACTGAGAATCGAACTAAATCGCATACAAATCATGTACAGTTGAGCCAGAACAGAGCTGAGGACGCCGTAAGGCAACGGTGGCAGGAGATCGATCTGCACAACCAAACAGCAAAGCAGCTACATAACAGAACAGCATAAAGCAAATGTAGAATCAGAGAAGTGCGAACGGGGATTCCCACTGCTCGCTGTATGGGTAACATTTTGCAATTACAAAGGGGAAACCCCATTCCCTAGGCCTACAACACAACAACAACGAGGAGGATGAGTTCGGAAAGGAAACCGCAAACATACCAAACCAGAAAACAAACAATATTCTAAATGCAATGCACACAGACACAACGCAATTAGCAGCGGTATATACGCCTTACAACTAACGTTAACTTTAATTATATATACATTCATATATATATGTATATATATATATATATATATATACACATATATATACATATATATATTCAACATATACAAGCATTGCAAATATACATACATAATTTGTATGTGTATACATCTACATGTATAGTTTTTAGAAAATCCCACAAGAGCCAACCCAACAATAACAGCAACAATAGCGCAGCATCAGCCACTGAAACAGCAACAGCAATATTAAAAACTGAATAATTTATATACATTTACATATACTAGGCGCGATAATTAAATATACATACAGCGAGAACTTAGCGTACCAGAATTTCACACAAAAAAAACCAACAAATTAATTGTATATATATAACAGATTTAAAATATAAAAATGAAACAAAACCGAACCGAGAATTCAACTTTCAAAACAATATTGAAAAATAAAAATAAAACTCTGGAAAATCAAAACATAAAAAAGCACAGTGGTCCCACTTGCAAACGGAAATTTTTGTTTTAGGACCCTCTTCCTCTCAATAATATTTCGTATTTGAAGCAGATTTAATTTAACCATGTTATCTTTATATTAGTATGCACTTAGTAATCCTTAAACCATATACCATACATACATATGTACATGGGTGGAGGGATGGGGTACACACTAATCCTCATATCGGAACGATCATCTCCAGAATCTTCCCCCCTCCGAATTAACCATTTTCATTTCAGTAGTGTTCATTGTGTTGTTCCCCTCTTCAGTTCAGAGTTACTTTGATTGAGTTACAACGGGAATTTAACCCGCAGCAACGCAACATTGAGACAATCCACACCCCTACACATAACACCAAGCGCAATCCCCACATACAACACCACAAGATGTATTTGGCTTGTCCAATTAAGTTCTGTTTTTATTTTCATTTTACACGATACGAATACGTACATGCATACATCCGCATACATAAATATGTAGGTATGATTATGATTTTTTAACAATAATCTAATTTGTTTCTCTTTACGGATAAGTTCAATTTTAGCATATTACATATAATTATACATTAATCATATTTGATATGCATATATCTATATTATATACTTTATTCATATGTGTAACTACTGTGTATTATTTTGTAAGCCACAAACAATTCAGAAATAGTGGCGCCGCAGCCAACATTCATAATAAACTAAAAGAAAAAATTTAGTTTTTACAAATGCATGTAGCTGTTCTTTTACTTTATCTGTTTTCCCCGACACCCGGACCTATCGATAATACATAATTCCACATCTACCTATTCCATCCATACAAGTCACACAAATCATTTTATGTATATATATTGTTTCCTATCCTTTTCTGAATATCCCTCTCTTTTGGATCCTACTCCCTTGTGGATTTGGGTAAAAATATCCTGCTACGTTTTTAATTTCGTTGTTTTTATGCGACAGTGCCGACAGCTTTTTTCTAGTCTTAAAGTTTGAGTCTTGCACCGCCCACTGGATATATATTTTCCTTGCCATATTTCACACCTCTATTCAAAATTCAACCAAATAAAGGAATTTACCAAAATCAGGTCTTCTTTATTTCGGTACAAAGTTTTTTTTTCGTGAAACGAGGAGAGCTTCGGGCTTTTCCCCAGGCTTACATCTAAGAGTTTACTTAACCCGTGGCGCCGTTTGTATTTCTCATGATTCGGGAGACAGTGTGGTGTGTACTCCAATATCCTGCGGTTGTTTGGTGTGTGCCCCAAAATCTCGGTTCTTTGTGTAGCGTCCACAATGAAAATGGGGTTTTTTTTACATGTGGTTCTTGGGAGAAACGGTGTGGTGTTGTGTGAGGAAGGAGATGCTGTAGTACAACCTAGTGGCCGTACTTCTGGAAGTCCCACTCACGATTGTCCAGGGGACATACTTGACGAGTCTTCAGCCAACGCGAGATGCAGTGGAAGTGGAAGGCGTGATTGCAGACGCCCCAGGCCACGGTACACTCCTCGCTGGTGGCAGAGGCCTGGTTAGCCTGGCACTCGATGCACAAGTCCATGATGTGGTTGCGGCAAATGGCGCAATTGTCGACAACGATATCTGCGATGCAAATATGCAATGGTTAATGGTTTCATTGAGGAAGTATTTTAGATTTGTATTTCATTTATAAAACGACGGCCAGCTGTTGCCGGCAGACAAAGAGAAATTCAGAGGCTATCTTTTCTCTCTCCATACTGAAGGTTTTACTCACCCCAGGCCCATAGAGCCACGGCGTTCCACTGATTCCAGAATGGAGTAAAAGGTGGGGGCAGCGAGTATGCAAAAGTTAAATACGAAATAATTAGCTGTTAATAATTTTCGCATAGAACGCGTCATACATGCAAACATACACACGTTCACTGATTCACATATGCAGTGGTGTGCGGAAGCGACCGCCACAAAATGACTGCCGAAAAAAATGTTTTACTTCCTTTGTGAAACTTACTTTCTTAACCTCGAAGCGCTTCTTTTCACCCTTGCTACTGCTGGATGGGACTTCAAACTCTTCCTCGTCAACTTCCATGTTTCTGTCCATAAATTTGCAAACGAACGTAAAAAATACAATTGCTATTACCAGTGCGATCTCGGAATTATCGATAAAATATACCGTCCGACCATCAGAAATATACCAAAAATGATGGCCTCATTTTAAAAATATACCGTACAAAAACCGGCGAAAATCATATTCATATGATATTCCGTCTAATATTAATAGCAAGCCAAAAGCCTATGCAATAACCACTCAAATTAAACTGACAAATTAATCAAATTTCTTCGAGATTGGCAAGTTTCCCTTCTTGGCAAAGATCTAAAAACATCGAAAACATCAAAGCGCCGATTAGGTTCTTCGGAAATACCAGTATATACCACGACATATTAAAATACTTTTTGCACATTTTTGGCATCAAAAAATACCATAAATGGTCACGCTGGTTATTACTCGACAGATTAATAAACAGTGTGACAGCGGCGATAACGAAAAAAATTACCATCTGGCCCAAAAATAAATACTAATAAATACCATTTCTGTTTTTAAAAATACAGTTCAAACACCATTAATTAAAAACAATTAATTTTAAGTTAAGTCTAGTTATAAATATAAAATATAATTCGTATTTTTTCAACAACAACAAACTTAAAAATATAATTCATATATTAAAACAGCCATTTTTTTGCTTTAGACTGACTCAAAAATATCATTAAGATGTTCAGAAATACCAGTAAATACCAAAATAAAATATTTTCTTCACAATTTCGGCATCAAAAAGTACAATAAAGTATTTAAAATACCATAAGCGGTCACGCTGCATTTATATACTGTATGGTTAGTGGCCTGAAGCAGCGATATATGGTGATCGATGTTTTTAAAAATATCTATTTTCGTCGAAAAAATATCGCAACGATATTATCGTATCAAAAATAAAAAACATCAACAATCTCAGTTGATAGCAAAGCGACGCTGAATTTTATCAGCAAGCAGCCATGTCCATAGATCAAGACCCGATCCCAGAGCAGTGCAGGAAGTGCGGAAAGCCGAGTGCCAGGGAACAGTCGTGCCAGTCTTCAGACACCGCTAGAAACGCTGCCTGCGGCGATGCCGAAGCACAGTGCGAGGCCTGTGCGTCTGCAAAGGAGGGGATTATGAAAGGAAAACCACTGAAATCAAGAGCTGAAAAAGGTGTTCCAATGAACGTAGACGTAGATGCATCTACGGCCAATGCAGTGCCAACAACAGAAGAGCCGGGCAACCCACCGCCTCAAGGACCAAGCCAGCCCGAAGAGGGCCCTAAGCGGGCACCGACATTCGCCAAAGCTGCGGAGCCAGACGCCAAGCTACGACGGAAGTCAGTTGGCTGCCATGAGAATCCTACCACAAATTTCTTAAAGTCACCCGAAACCCCCCCAACAAAAGAAGCGAGCGCCAAAGGCACTACAGCCGAGGCCAGTGAAAAAGAAAAGAGCAAGGAGGAGGTAGTGCAAGCTTCGCCAGAGGCCACACTCTCTCGGGCCACGAAGCGCGCTGGAAAGATCACGAGGAGTAGCATCAATGGAACGCCAGCGGCCACCATTCCCGGAAATCAGACGCCCACAATAATGAAGCGCTTGCGCAAGAGCACGCGGGCTACTCGCTTTAAGCCGAAGCTAACGGGACGCTCGGGCGTCGGAAGCAATGGCGGACAGACCAATGGGTACAATGGCAGCCCCAACGGATCCGGGTCCACAACCCATCCGTATGTAACCGGATCGCATTCGGGTAACAGCAAGGCGCACGGTAAGTCTGGCGTGGGTAGTGGCGGTGGTTCACAGGGAGCGAGAAATCGGCGCGCAATCTTCAAGCGTCCGGCCCAGAAGACGCCCAAGGTGCAGGCTTGCACCAAGTTTGTAAAGAGCTTGTTCTACAAGGGCAGCTACATGCAAATCGGTGATATCGTGAGCATTGTTGACGGCCAGCAGAAGCTGTACTATGCCCAGATTCGCGGTCTACTGGTCGATGCCTACTGCGAGAAGTCGGCCTTCCTTACATGGCTGATACCCACTCAGGACAGTCCCGATCCACAGGACTGTTTCGATCCGGCCACCTACCTAATCGGTGAGCACTTCTCTATCTCCTTCTGCAGTCTTTCTTATGTCCTTATCTCTTTTTTAGGGCCCGACGAGGAACTCTCACGTAAGCTCTGCTTCCTGGAGTTCGTGATGCATGCACCCAGTAACTACTACTACGACCGCAGCACGCCGTTCCCCTTGCCGGACATCGACGAGTACACTGGACAACGGTCTGGTGGCTATATCTGGACGCGGCTGCCGGTCGTCAAGAGGGACCGGAATGATACCCGCTCCCGCGAACCAGGAAACAAGAGCGCTGCCTCCTAGCAGGGCCGTCAAAAGCGACAAACGACAAACACGAAAAAGAAAAAAGGGGTTGTCCAACGAAAAGGTGTTTAAAAATGCAAAAAATCTAAATGCAACATTTTAATCTAATTTATTGAAAAATATATTTAAAAATCTGTGTGATTTTATGGGTATTCATCTGTAGTCTCAACTAAGGGGAAGGAGGGATGGTCAAGACCCGGATATTTTTTAAAATAATCTTTTCACGTTTTCAAATTATTTAATGCGAACAAAGTTAGCTAATTACACTACTCGACAAAATTCCCCTTTTTTTCTCTGCTGCCGCCCAAAATGACTTTTCTGATAGATTTGGAGATTTAACATTTTTTAAAGAATTATGTTTTTTTCCAGGTTTAGTTTTTTTAAAGAATTTAAAAAAAAATGTTTTCATAGGTAGTGCTTCTGTTTTTAATTTAACTTAAATTTCCTACAATTGCTTGTATTGAACTTTGCAGTTTTGAAAAGCTGACAAATGACAAATGAAGGTTTGCTCAAACGGCTGCAACTTTGCCGTTTATCCATTGATTTTTATAAGCGATACCTTAAACGACGCCTAAATAATGTGTTTATCTAAAACTAAAAATTTTAGTTTCGACTTTTATGAAATTTGAGAGCTTAATATTTTCCAGACGTTAATTTGCAGCTACAAAAGGGTCGGATTTATAGCTGCATTTGTCAGCTTTTCAAAACTGCAAAGTTCAATACAACCAGTTGTAGGAAACTAAAGTTATGTGAAAAATAGAAGCACTACTGCTGAAAAAAATTTCCAAATTTTAAAAAAATTCTTTTAAAAAAACTAAACCTAGAAAAAAAAACATTCTTTAAAAAGTTTTAAACATCCAAATCTATCAGAAAATATCATTATTGGCGACAGCGGAAAAGTCGTGTCGACTAGGTTCCAATTGGATTAAAGTTAATTTCAATAATTCGTGTTTTTATAACGGTGATAACGGATGTGTGTAACGACCAGAAGGAAGCGTTTCCGACCCTATAAAGTATATACATACATATGTATGTACATACATATATTCTTGATCAGTATTAATATCCGAGTCGATATAGCCATGTCTGTCTGTCCGTCCGTCTGTCCGTCCGTCTTCATTAGCGTCTATATCTCACAGACTATACATATGTATATCGATGTAGCATAGGGTTCGACTTAATGTTTTGAAAATTTACATTTTGGCCAAAATTTAGTTCGTCCCTTTTGCGAACATATAATAAATAATTTACATAAATCGTAAGATCTTTTATATTCTGACTGAGCACCGGGTATAAAGAAGAGCCATGGCCCTTGCCGCGGCTCACTACGTTCCCCCTCGTTTTAAACTCAAAATTCGAGCAAAATACCGAGCAAAAACTAGCTCTATGTGGCGATATTGATAGACCGAATCAGGGATGATATGATCAACATGCTGATTGCATTTCTGTTCCGAAAGGACGGATTTATCCAATAGTTTTGAGCTTTCTCCGTGCATTGTCGTCCTTTAGCGCCTCAGCCCCACAAACAACACACAACTGCCTGCTTTCAGACAAAATTTTGAGTTCCCAACTGATTTTATTTGTAAACTGACAGTGTATCCGATCCGATGGAAAATTTCGCTGATTAGTACCAGGCTTGAATAAATTCAAATGCTTAATACCATTTTTCATCGTATATTTACGGTATATTTTGAAAATCATAGGGTCTGTTTCGCTATATTTCTGACGGTATGTTTTATCGATTAGTCCGCGGTCACACTGTTTTCGACCAACAAGTTACGTTTCACTCACTTTGAAGCAGAAGAATTTGATTTTTAAATAAGGAGCAGCCAAGGAGCAACACCCAGCAAAGTTCTAAACATGGATTTCGGTGAGCTGTTGCATTTGGCCAAAAAAAAAACCGACGCAGCCACAAAAGATGAGGTGGGTTCAGGCTTTGTTTTCTGTTTTTTGGGGTCATCTCGTGTCTCGTCTCTGTTGATTTACTCGATGCAATTGCAATATTTTTTCTACCCATTCCCCACCCCCCACCCCCCATCCACCTGGCCCCTATTCCTTATTTACCACCCACCTTTGTGCATGTATACACATGCATTTGCATGCGATTCGAAATAAAACCGAAAACAAAGGTCCGCTCTAGGTCCGTTCCAGGTCCGGTCCAGCCCGACTGGCGATCAGTGACCTCAATTGGCATGCTTTCTCAATCCTAACCTTGTGCATTGCAGGGCAAGTACTACAGTACAAAGTATGCACCGCCCAAGAAGGAGAGCAAGGCGAGCAAGGAGTTGTCGAGCAACATCCAAAAGTTTCTGAAGAAGCGCGAGGCCGAGGAGCAGGAACGCAAGCGGGAGGAACGCCAGAAACTCACCGAGCTGCTGGCTAAGCGCGACGAGAAATCCAAGAACAAGATACGAAAGATGCTAAAAGTCACCAAGTCGGCTAGCAAGTCACTGCTCGAGGATGCCAACGACGGCGATAATGGAGACCAGGACGAGGGCGAAGGCGATGACTACGGCTATGTGTCTACTGAGTCGAATGCCTTCTATCAGAAGTACATTGAGAAAGTGCGCGATGTGCATGAGGATAAGGGATTCGCTCCCAGCCGTCCTCAGTCTGTACAAGATCTCTCCGGTACCAAAGAGCGTGTCAAGGCAGCCATCACCCGTGAGCGGGAGGAGGCCATGTCCCACACACGACAACGATCGTCATCCGATACAAGATCATCTGCTACGGCTTCCGGCTCCAAAAGCAAGTCCCGGGAGGCGCACGTGGCGCGAGCTTACAGCACTTGCAAGGATATGGCCGTCTACAATCCGGAGGCGGAGCGGCTTGAGGAGGAGCGTAAGAAGCGCGAGGCGGAGAGGATTCGGGCCAAAGCCAAGCCAAGGCCTCCCCCAATGGATTTTCAGGCGATCCTACGTCTGGCGGCGAAAACACAACACGAGCCGGTGGTCTACACCCAGCCCGAAAAGAAGAAGGAGCCAGAGCGTCTTTTGTCTGCTCGCGAGAAGCGCGAGATGGAAGAGCGTCAACGACAGAGGGAGCAGCGTGCCGAAAGAGATCGCGTACGCGAGAGCGAACTAAAGGCCAAGGAACAGCACAAAAATGGTGTCAGCCGCATGGAAACCGGCGGACGCATACCCAAGCTTAGCAGCGTCGCATCAACCAAACCATCTTCGACGCCTTCCTTAAACGAATCCAAAGCGAAGCCAACCAATGATAATGTTTTCAAGAGGCCGGCGCCGCGACCAGCTCCGCCCCCAACTTCAGCAGCCAGCTCGAGCCGGCTCCCTGCATCTGCCCACAACTCTTTCACAAAACCTGACAGAAGTCGTCTTCCCGCCACAACGACCACCACAAAGCCGTTGTCAGACAAAGCAATGCTCAGTACCAGCTCTGGACCCAGTTCCGTTCGCGGTCCCAGTGCCGTACGTGGTCCTGTCGCCAGTGCAAGGCTCGTCCCAATAAGGATTCCCTGCAAAAATGGACCAGCGCGGGAATTCCCGCCCCGAGATCGTCCGGCCGGAAGCAGTACGGCAAAGACGCGCCAGTTTCCTCCAGCGGATGTACAGAGATCAAGCAGCAAGCCTATGCCGCCTGGTCGTGGAAAACTCCAAGAGAAGACACCCACCAAAAGTATATTCCGAGTCGAATTGGTCCGTCAAATGAGGCAAAATAATCATCTCCACCCCTCTCCACTTAGGACACATTTACGATGAGGATGACGATTACGATTCCGAGTTGGATGACTTTATCGATGATGGGGACTGCGAAGAGGACATATCCTCGCACATCCGCGACATCTTTGGCTATGACAAGCGGCGGTATCGCGACCTCGACGATGACGATAGCGAGATGGAGTCGAGCTTCGCTCAGATGCAGCGTGAAGAGTTCCTGAGTGGAAAAATGGGTGAGTTTGGATCTTTTCCCGGTTTTTCATCCTTTTTCCTTCCCTCAATGGCTAATCCCTTGCTTTAATAATAGGCTTACAAGAGGACTTGGCGGACATGCGCATGGAGGCGATTCACAAGAAGCGGAAAATGGCCAGACGAAAGGCCTCCCGCATCGATGACTAAACCAGCGCCCAACATTCACTCAAATCTCAATATTATACTCATCCATGCGTCCATGGGATGAATTTTTTGATCCACACATGACTGCTTATCGAAAACAAAAGACGATGCTATGTTTTCTTGATTCTTTCCCATGCTGAACCTGTTGAACCTTGTTCCTGTTGTTGCGGTATGCCTACAATTGAGTTTTATTTTTGGTGCATTTTCTAAAATATCCGTGTGCACTAGTTTAGTACGTAAGCATTTACCTACATATATATATTTATATATATTTATATATATATATATATATATATATATATCTATATATGTCTATACATTTACACATACATTTAAATAAATATTTGTACATATATATGTATATCTAAAATATATAAACGTAAACCGATTTAAACAAGGACATACATACATGTGTATGTATGCTTTTATGTACAGTGGGGAGCAAAAGTGAGTGCATGTTCACAAAACTGACTTTCATCGCCCATAAAAACATAACCATGCCAGATAATCAAACAAATCAAATTAGATTATCTTTATTATTTAATTCTTAATAAGTAGGATTAACAAAAAAATAATATAAAAGATAAATTCAAAAAGTTTGAGAGGAAAAACAAAAATAACCCGCATAAACTCACTTTTGCACTTTTTAAGAAAATTAAATAATTAAATCAATTTTAATATTTTGTCCACAGACCCTTATTAGTTATAACCTGATTTACACGGTTTGGCATGCTCTCTTCCAAATGTTCAATAGTAACTTTTGGGATTCTATTCCACTCCGCTTTTACGCGTTCCCAAAGGTTATCCATATTTGTTGGGGCTGAATCGTACTGTCCGAGCTGTCTTTTCACTATTGACCATAGATTTTCAATAGGATTCAGGTCGGGACTTTGTGCTGGCCACTCCATCAGCTGAAAATGCTGTTTTCCAATCCATGCTTTCACAATTTTCGCAGTGTGCTTCGGATCACCATCTTGTTGAAAAACAATTTCTTGTTCGGGATAAGCACATTTCTCCAAAAAATTGGGAAGGTAGGTGTTCAAAATTTGCAGGTAGTCCTCTTTTCGCATGATACCATCCACTAAATGTAAAGGGCCAACATTCCACCATGTGAAGCATCCCCAAACCATTATGTTTCCTCCGCCATGTTTAACAGTTTGCTTTACATGGTGCCTTTGAAGACGTTCCCCGGGTTTGCGCCAGCAGTATTGTTTTCCATCTGACTGGAATCGGTTAAATTTAGATTCATCAGACCAGATAACGCGTTTCCAATCATCAGCTGTCCAATTTTTGTGGTCCCGTGCAAATTTCAAACGCGCTTTAATGTTCTTCTCGGACAATGCCGGCTTTCTTTTTTTAACTGTTGCCACATATCCTATATTCTGCAGCGCTCTTCTAGCTGTCCATTTGCTAACATTTTTGTTAATGGCCAAGGAAGCTTCCTTCGGTGTTAGCAGCTTGTTTTTTCTCATTTCGGACATCATTAGTCGAGCATCTGAGTCCGTTAATAATTTTTTGCGACCTGTGACTAGCGGCTTCGGTTTCACATTTCGTCTCTTCTGAGCTGCGATTACCGCCGATTGGCTAATACCAAGCCTCTCGGCAATTGAACGTGAAGAACAGCCCTTTTCGGTCAGGCACACAATACTATTTTCAATATCTGTAGATATTTTTCTCATTTCTATTCAAAAACTCAGCGATTTCTTTTAAATTTGATAGCAATTAAAAATTTAGCTTTGACTACCACGAGACATATTTCAAATTGCACTAAGAACAGTAAGAATAGCATAAGAAGAAACATAAACTTGAATCTGCCTGATTTTGCTGATAAGAGAAGTGCCAGAGCGAATATAGGTGGAAGACTTGAAACGTGCAAAAGTGAGTTTATGCGGGTTATTTTTGTTTTTCCTCTCAAACTTTTTGAATTTATCTTTTATATTATTTTTTGTTAATCCTACTTATTAAGAATTAAATAATAAAGATAATCTAATTTGATTTGTTTGATTATCTGGCATGGTTATGTTTTTATGGGCGATGAAAGTCAGTTTTGTGAACATGCACTCACTTTTGCTCCCCACTGTATGTATGTATCCGTATTGCATTGCAACATGTGTGTCTAAATTGTAAATCTGATCTTAAACCACAGGAGTGCACATTCTCCGTAGTACCCGGAGTATTCAAAACAGTCCCAACTCCCAATAGAGAGCCTCCAACTACGGCAGACATTCCTCCCCTTATCTCGAATAAAGATCTATAATGTTAAACGGCGAAGGGCGACAACAGATTTTAATAGATTGATGGAAGCATAGAAGATGTCTCTGCTTCCCACAATAATTCTTGGTTTTTGAATGGATGGATGGATGCCTCCGGGTTAGGGCAGCGAGGGCTCCACAACGACAGCGCTACCCACCCGACGACGATCGCAGACGGGATGGGGCTCTGAGTCCATCAGGCCGATGGCCGTCTGGGCTGAGTAGGCTTTGTCCCCGTCCAAGTACCTGACCTCGTGACCGATGTGCCGGAGGTATGCGATCGTGTGCCGGGGCACGTCCGACTCGACCTCGATGTACATGGGGTCCAGCTGGTGGTGAAGACGGCCGGCGTTGACTGCCCGCTCGATTGGCTCATGGAGGACGAAGTAGCGGAGAATGGTCTGCGCCACCGAGGTGGTGATCTTGGAGCCGCCGGCGCCGCCAACCAGAAGCTTCACATTGCCCTGGGAGTCCAGTACGATGCTGGGGCAGGTGGAGGAGATTGGTCGCTTGCCGGGCTTTATGTAATTGGCCGGACTGGCAGGAATCCCGTAAATATTGATGCGGCCAGGCGTAGAGAAGTCGTCCATCTGGTCGTTGAGTATGAAACCCGTCTGGCGGGACCGCACCTTGGCGCCCAGATGACTATTGATGGTGCTCGTCACGGAGATGGCATCCCCGTTAGGGGCCAGCACCGAGATGTGAGCCGTGCCGTGGTCCGGGACGTTGGAGAAGTTGGCTCCGTAGTAGGACATGTTCGTGAATGTGCTATTGTCGAGGATTAGCTCGCGTATCTGCGCCGCAAAGGAGGGATCGATGAGGCTCTCGTAGATTTCCTGCACCTCTGGCTCGTAGTGGATGTCTCCGAGGTTGGTGCGGTGTCCGTAGGCGTGTTTAAAGGTCTCCACCAGCCGCTGCCAGTACTTATCCGTGTTACTCGTGTACAGTGGCTCCATCACGTTCAGGATGAACGTGAGCACGGCCCCACTGGTCGGCAAGGGAGAGGTATACAGCTCGTATCCACCCGTGAATCGGGCATGCAGTGGCATTTCCCAGCGGACTCTAGAGAAGATCAGTAACGATTGGCGGTTGGTATATAAAGGATATCAGTGATCTGAGATCTGGGAATGGAATGGCATCTGGGAGATGGATAGTGGTTTTTCGAAATTTGTCAGGGTGTCAGGGAGATGGATGGTGAGATGTTGGTGATGGCGCTGCGAACTAAATCAGGGATCTGGGGAGACGGTCACTCACTCGTAGTTCTGCAGATCCTGCTCGGTGACGATGCCGCCCATCGACTGGATGTCTTCGACCAGCTTGGCTCCGACGCGGCCGCCCCGGTAGAGTACCCCAGGACCCTCCTGGGCGATTATTTCGAGCGACTCAGCGAGCATATATCGGTACATGACCTCGCCCTCTTTGTAGATGGTATCCGTCTTCGGGTTGATGAAGATCTCTGCCATTGAGGGCTCTCTGCGGATCCGGTCCTCCTCTCGCTCTAGCACGCCGGCTAAGTAGCGCGACACCTTGATGCCGCTCCGGCAGATGTCAATGGTGGGCTGGAAGAGCTGGTTCCAGGGCAGCTTGCCGTATTTGTCGTGCAGTTTCCAGTAGCCGTAGATCTCGCTGGGCACGGCACAGGAGAGCGCGCCGGTGATCTCCTTGTCCACGAACATGTCCTGGGTAGCCGCTGCCGGGGCCGTCTCACGCGCAATCAGCGTCTCAATGAAGCCTGTCTCCTTGGAGTAGATGGTGGCAACGAAGCCACCGCCCACGCCCAGGCTATGGGGAAGCATTACGCCCTCGCACAGCATTGTGGCAATGGCCGCGTCCGCCGCCGAGCCACCGATGTCCAGGATGTTGCCACCCACCTCGGCACAGCCCACGCCGTTGGAGGCGACGGCGCCCATGCGGCGCGGCTCCTCGGTCCGTCCGCGTAGGCCGAACACCAGGCCCAGGGTGATGCCGACCGCGGCCACCAAAAGCACAATCCAGCAGACGGCGTATTTCATGCAGAAGCTGCCGGGAGGAAGACGGAATCGGGTGGAACGGTTAGTGGTTCCCCTAGTCTTCCACTGGGTGATAGTGCGTACACTTGCCATATATTTTCTCTGTCCCTCACTACCGCTCACCCATACCCGACTAATATGTCACCGAAGGCTTCGTCCAGCTCCAAATATTGCATGGCAGTCACATTTTATCGGTGACTCTGGACTGATTGGGTGCTGCGATTAGGCACAACAATTTACATATTTGACATATAGCTTTCAGTCTCTGCCTTGACCGTTTTGCCTAATATTTTGATATCTTTGACTGAACAATTGAGCCAACCGGCTATCTATAAATCACAGAAAATCAACTTTAAAGACAATCCGACAGACAAATACCAACAATTGCATCTCTGAATTACGCTTATATTGCCTCGCAGTTCTTTGGCCTGAAAAGCCACTAAGACATGCTATGGATGGGACTCAGGCAGAATTGCCTTAGGATACAAATTGCTCTATTGACAGGACATTGATAGACAAACGCAATGAGCGATGTAATTGGCAGAGGTATACGCATATTCTGAAATCTAGGGGAGGAGTCCCCCATTGAAATTCTGTAGTAAATCCACTGAAAGAGGGTCAGGTGTAGGGTCCGGAGAGGCCACAAAAGATTGGTATTAGTTTTCATTATAATTACCCATTTCTAACAATAATACAACTTTTCAACTTGTCAATAAGAATAATCTAATTCAATAACCCACACATTATAGTCAGTGGTGCACCAGTAGGTCAAAACCCTATTTTTGTTCGTCATTTGCACTGCCCACTGTACCACATATGTACATACGTAGTCTACATACATATGTACATGTGTATGTACATACGAGTATATGTGTATTCTCCCGCACTTGGTATTGCGCCTCGTCTTGGACTCTGGTTCTTCAATCCGACACCGTCTTGAGAAGACTCCCCGCCTCCTCAATCTACATCTTTGAATCGATCTAATCCCACTGACTCGTCGTGCTCTCGTGCTATATCTAACTCAATCGCTATCAAATCCGAGCACAAACACACAATTATTGTATTCAACATCAAGGTGTTATATTTGATATCCTCCTCTGAACAGAAGCAATCAATCAAAGCTGTAAGATCAAACCCTAATCTTTGTTTTCCTTGCCATAACTTGCCATTTTTTCCTCTTTCAAATAACAGAGCTTGTTCCAAGGTAAAATCCAATAGGATTCAAATGAAGTTTCTTTAAGTTTCAGTTCCCTCTCTAGCTGCCCTTTTTTTAACCAGCAGCCTACTTTTGGCGGTAACCTCCGCAGTGGTAATCTAATAGCTTTACCCATTCGATTCGTAAAGAACTGCTTTAGGCAATTTCTCGATCCAGTATTTACATACTTACCACATTCTGTTTGTCTGTGTGTATCCTTAGGAAGTAGACCTTAAATAAAACGAAAACCGAATTTGGTGGCCCAACGGAGGCCAACCGACCACGGATTTAGCGAGCTACGTGAATGGGTATCGGGTTGAGCTGCGGGCTTTTTATATCCCGCCGGATAATGGTCTATCTCGTTTTTAAATTCACCAGCACCGATAAGACAAGAAGCCAAATCCATATCCATTCCCATCGATATGCATATCCATAGCATGATAGAGGCCACGATTCTTGGGCATTCGTCATGCGCGGAGGAAAGAATATAATTCTTGGAGCGCTGGCTAAGTGCCGTCGGAGACCAAAGGCGTAAGCCGACAAGAAGTTGTGTAGTCCAATGCGAAAGAGCCTTAATTATAAGAATATTTGTACATATATGTATGTTATCTGGCGGGTGAGGCTGATAAGAGGGACTCGAAGACCTTTCTAAAGTCGATCTGCTGACAAGGGCGGCCCATGTAGAAACAGAAGTGGAATGTTCTAGAGGAGATCTGCATAGTTCGATATAGAAATTGATTTTGGTGAGTGGCTATAAATAGACGGTGGGCTAACAGAAAAATTAATTATTTTATTATCCATTAACAGGGAAATGTGAGTGGCTATAAATAGACGGTGGGCTAACAGAAAAATTAATTATTTTATTATCCATTAACAGGGAAATTCGGAGTTGATAATGATATTATCTCTGCCGGACTTTGACCGGCAACCAACTTGGTTTAATAGTTAAAATATCCATGATTTTGTTACGAACCTCTTGGTGTTGGGGCAGGGCCGGCTAGCCAGTCATCCCAGGGCTGGGTGTTTCCCAAGCACAATAAGCCAACAAATTGGACATCTCAGACTCAAAAGAACAAAAAAAAAAAATATATATACATGCAACACGGATTTTACTCGACATGGGATCTACATAACTCACAAATAGACGTGGAGCTGGCGAGGTGTGGATGGTTTACCTCCGACGTACCCTCCCTGCCTGAGATTCAGATCCTGTCCGAGTCTCGAATCTCCCTGCCGGGTGCAGCGTTATTTCACTCTCCCGTGGTGTTGGTTCCCCTTCCCCCCATAACAAACAATTAGCCTTCCATCCTTACGTTATAATTTTCATTTAAACAAGGTTTGGTTATACATAATTTTTACTTAGTTGTCTCCTAATTCCCCTGCCTGACCATCTTAGAGCTCTCTTCTACTAATCTCTTCCTTCCTATTTTTATCTCATTAATATGGGGTGATTATGAATAAATAAATAAATAAATATGACAATAACAATTACTTATACATATATATAATAATATAATGCAATAAATATGGACAGGTGTTTTAATAAATTAACATAAGGGCAATATTTTGGGGAAGTCTGCTGAATTCAAGTTGTTTTGGATTTGTTCCTCGGTCGGCCAATAAGGAGCAGAGCCGGGGCCAGGTATGATGTTACAAGGATAGCTATCCTGAGACCCAAAAAGGATGCTCCGAAAGAAGGAACCGGACACGATCCCCTATGAGTTTAAAACAAATATAAAGTTTCGGCACTTTATCCCCCTTCCCATGGAGCGGACTCCCTTTAATATTTTTTTGATCGCCTCCTTTTGCCTCCTGGCCAGTTCGGAATCCTCTTCTTTCTTGATCACAGTCTTTATGGAAACTTCCACTTTCACTTTTAGTTTAATTTTTCTTCAGCGCACAAAAAAAAGGAACACCTCCTTCTGGGTCTACGCTGACTGATTATCTGGCCTTTGCTCCCACTAGACTTAGTGGCACCTATATTCTTTACTCGGTGACCGGCCGTTAACTACTCTCTTCCATTGCCCTTGAACTTGGGCATGGGCCACTCTCTGTGGGAGTCTGCACCGGGTCTCCGCTTATGGATGAGATGTTCTCTTCCAAACGGGATCCCAGAGCGCGGGCCTCTCCTACTACTTCTGGGATCACCCGCCTAGAGGGCGCCAGTATCGTTTAGGCCTACCCCTCAAATTTTGGCACTGCCAACCGGTTCGTGACCTTTTATCCCTGGGCTTCTCACCGATTTCGATAACCTTCGAATGCAACACCTAGCGAAAATTCGGGCGAACATTGGACGCATAGAATTATAGCCTATTTACACTACAGTGAGTTACCTCATTTATCGATAGGTAACTCAATAACTCAGAATTTACACTATGCCAAAGTTGAGTTATTGAGTTTCGGCTGCTGGCACGTGCTTGTCTACGAAAAATTTGTTTTATTTAATTTTATTAATATGAATACCCAAGAACTAATGCTGCTCTATGTGGCAGAGCAAGAGACAATAACGACGCTGCAATGTATGGAGTTGGCGACGATGTCTGCAGCAACTGTGGAGTATTTGGATAAAATTTCGCATTGACATTTCCATTTCTAGTGCTTCCATTTTATATTAAATATGTATCCCAAATTATAATAGCCACTATATGGAGGACGCTGCGAATAACCTTGGAATCCATTTTTTAAAGAAAATTTCCGCAGGGCATTGAAATTGCATGGCTGCAATTGCAAATATGTTGAATTTTGGCTATATGTACATATATGTACATTACATATGTACAGAAATTAAACATTTTTAAATTGGCAATAGTTTATAATTATTTAATTTATAATAATTCATTTTAGCGTTTGGCTAAGTTTTTCCAACTGAATTTTAGAAATCGACTACATTGTTTATATGGTTTTTAATAATAAATTATTTTTTACGCGCCAACATTTAAATTTTGAGCTGTACATTTCTGTTGTTTTTAGTGGTGATAATTCCACGACAGGCAGATCAGGGTTGAAATATTCAGAAAATCGTACAAACTCAACAAAACGCAACCAAAACTCAACTTGTTTGCCACCTCTAGGTCCCCTATGCTTCCCCATGTAAACGAAACTCGAGTTTTGCCCGAAACTCAATAACTCAATAACTCAACCGTAGTGTAAATAGGCTATAAAAAGGCTATTAGACGTGCAACTTGGGAATACGCCTTTTCCTCGACAGGTGTCTCTGTTGATAATTACATCTACATATAGATAGTTGCCATGTAGTAACTGTGTGGTGGAATTTTTGTTGAACTTCGTTGTTTGAGCTTTATTTTATAGACAATACTAAAAAAGGAAGTACTTTAAATTAGCCAATATTGTAGAAAATGTATCAATTTATCGGTTAAAATTATATATTCTGCGCTGGGGATCTTAGCAATCAAGTAATTCTACACCGAATATCAAAATCGAGGAATATTCAAATCATGATAAAAACAAACAGTTAACCCATGCTAGGCCAGTGGATATTCTTACGAAAAAGATTAAATCTTGAGAATTTTAGTGCAGTTCAGGTTAAATTATATAGCAGTTTTTTTTCAGTAAAGAGGAAACATCTACAAAGAGAATTTACAAACATAAATACATATCGCGGCTTAACTCAAGTTGTTCACCTGTTTAACTAGAGATTTTTTAATAGTGGGTTAAGGTGAACTTGGTCAGTTCGTTCACTGCAGTGAATAGTTCTTTTTTATAAGTTCATTCGTGAACGACCCAACACTATTTGTCAAATCTGCAGAAATATATACATATATATATAAATATATATATATATATATGCGATATTCAATGTGAAAGTAAATTATTGTGTGTGCCGAGCAAAATAAAAAAAAGTCCGTTGCACAAAGATTAAGTGCGAATTGTTAAACTAAAAATGAAACGTGAGTTTTAAAAAACCAAAGCCGAGTTTTACACACACTGGAACAGTCGCACAGAATACGATGCACATATGCAAATGTGTTGTCTGTATTTCTGATTCTCCACTGAAGCGGCATCTGTGTATTTTGTATGTGTGTGTGTACGTGAAAGGGTGAAATATAGTTGTTTTTTTTATAAGTTTTGTGACAAATCCTAAGAACAGTTTCCCTCTCGACTTACCCAAAAGGAAACCTTTGTGAAGCGTGTGCGTGCGTGCATTCGTGTGATTGTGTGTGGTAGGGCAGCAGCAGCAGCGACGCTGGCGCCATTAAGCTGCGCCCCAACTGCAACGCCCACTGACTATTCCTATAGCAGGAGGAGTTGGAGTAGCAGGAAGAGTAAGAAGTGCATGTGTGGTCTACTCTCTCTCTGTCCTTTGTGTTTCTGCTGTCTTTATAGTTTAAATGTGAAAAGCTCAATAGAATTCATTGCGTCTGCGCCTCCATTATCGCACCCTGGACCAAAATCGTTTTTGGCCTTGGCTAAAAGTAAGAAAGAAACAAAAACAATGAAGATGAGCAAAAAGAAGAAGCAGCAACATCATTGAATTCGAGTGAATTCAAAAGGGCAACAACAAACGGGACCATACACTAATACCAGTGCAGGATAGACCAGGGCACAAAACCGGTTCTAAGGCACTTCTTAAAAAAAGAAACGTCATTAATATTTTGTTATGATTTTAGTATCGACAAGCTGGCATGATTTGCATCCTACTGTGGAGTAGGGGGAAGATTGGGGAAAATATTGTTGTTGCCCACACGCAAGGATACTCCCAAGGGACTGACTCACGCACGCAAACACACACACATATGTATACTCTCGTTACTCTCGCATATATAAACGTATGCATGTATGTACATCCATATATGTATGTATGTATGTATGTACAAATGTAATTTTGCAGGCAGCCAAGGTGACAACGCACAACTGGTGCTTGTTACATAAAAACCAACCTCGCCCACTTCGTCATAATTAACATCATAATCAACGTGGTCATCGACATCATCATCTTTGAGTAAGAGCCAGAAGCAGCAGCAGCATCAGCATCACAAGCATCAGCCGCCAACAACACGAAGTGAAGCAGCCACAACAAAAGGAGCCCAAGCGTGGGGCAGGGAGAGGGGAAACGTCAGCGTCATGAGCGTCTTTGATGATTTTCAACGTCTGTGGATGCAACGCTTTCCACAGAGCTCACTCTCCGATGCCTGGGAACAGGATGTTCGCGCTTCTCTTGAGCGGCATCGTCTTAAGATCGCAGAACTGGGCAAGGAGCTCGAACAGGAGACGCTGTATGTGGAATATCTCGAGCGGTTGCTCTCTGATGTAGAAAAGTATCGCGCCTCAGGCGGAGATCCAACGTCACTGTTCGAGGCGGCCAGCGGGAGTGAGAGTAGTAGTAATGGCGCAACAGCAACTGCAGCTGCCGTGGAGGAGTTCGTAAGTATATGTACATAACTATTTATGTACCAACTATACATACATACATATGTACACAAATATATGTTTAGTAACTCCTTTTTGACTGGTCGAAGCGAAGCGCGAGACTGATAGCAGGCCCTCAGAAATAACGCGTAGGCTGGTCTGGTGTCAGCTGCGCTGTCCATTTCTTTTGCAAATGTCATTGCCTGCTTATCACTATCGACAATAAGAGCAAGAGAAACGAGCAGCACAATCAATTGAGCTTGTACATATGCACATAGATTAAGTATGTATGTACATGTATGTATGTATGTTTGGTGGACTCCATGTCATGGTGTCGTTGGGGGAGTCAAAAGGGTATGAAGCAGCTATCGTACCGGGTAGCTATCGAAATTGAGCTGAACTGGTACAAATGAACGAGAAGTTTGATGAATTTAAAGGATTTAAAAGTGATAAATTGATCGTTACTGTAATGGCTACATTTAAGGGGGATAATAGTTCGATTTTGATCTAACTATTGAATCGAAACAAATAGTTTGAATAGATTTAACCTAGTTAACTTCAGTAATCCGTTCTAGAGTGGAAAAATATGAAAATATGTACATATGTTTTAGTATTCCGAAATATGCACTTGGAATCACAAGACCTGTAAAGCGTATCATAAGATTGGATCAAACTAATATCGTTCCCAAATGCTTGCCTTGTATTGCTCCGCTTAATTTTATAACTTCTTATTTCATACGTTCCACGACCCAACTCCCATTTGTAGAACTAGTTCGGAGCTTTATGGAACTTCTAGAATATCCATGGAGGTCGTACTATTACCTTACGTATTTCGAGGGCTCTCTCTCGTTTTTCTCGCCTGATCCGGCAGCTGAATATTCTGCTGCGGCGTCCGCTGACAATACCTCTATCTCTGTATATGCATACGAATCCCATGGGTACTACCACTTCGATATCTGTTACTTTTGTCCGTTATCTACACATACCAATTCCCACTCACTGGGCATATCTGTCCGGGCACGCATGCATGTGTGTGTGTGTTTTGCGTGTCGCTTGCTGACTACGGACTGCGTTCCGTCGCTGCCGCAGCTGCTGGTGGCGCTGGTGGTGTCGTCGTCGTCGAAAGCAGTTTTGGTGAATAACGGCAACGGGCACCAGCCAAACGGAATTCTGGTCCGTTCTTCCCGTGACATTACATTACGCATCCGAAGTGAATATTTGTTACAAGAGCAGAGGCCGATTTAAAAAACTGCGGCTAACAGTGGGAAGAAAAGCAAGCAAAACACCTGTGCTGTTCGCGAAAAACAGCAACGGCCCAACAATTACGTAAATTAATAATTAATTTTTTTTGTGTCAGCCTCGGCGGCCGTTGAGCTACCCGCCTTCGGTTTCTGGTAGTAACGTGGTTCGTTCGGTTGACTCAAATTTCGTGGTCAACGTCGTCGTCGTCGTCGTGGTCGCAGTTATAGTCATCCGGGCTTTTGGCGTCGCAGTCAGCGACGTCAGTAGTCGCTCTCCTTTGTTGTTGTTCTTGCGTCCGTTGCTTTTCTACGGTTCTGCAGGGCGGAGTTTGCCTCGAGGCTATCAATCGGTGCAGTGAGTGTAGTGCTTCTCCTTGTTCTCGCTCTCACATTCGTTTTATTGTTCGTCTTGCATTTCTGTAACAATAAGAGAGAGAGAGGGAGAGAGTAAGTGTGATAAAAAAGCGACAGTGCCTCCACACAGTGGAGTTGAAGGAGCATGGCTTCCTTTAAGGAGAAATTCAAATTATGGTCCAGAGGGGTGCGTAATCAGTAAAAGAACTAAAAATAAAAAAGTGTTTTTTTTTTGTATTATCACAAGTTGAAATCAATAAACTTATCGCTAAAATACCATATAACAATGTAGACCACACCACACACACACATCTGCGCGTCTGCGTGTGCGTGTACGTGTACTTCTACCCAAGAAATTTAACAATAACGGAAAGCGGCTAAAAAAGTGTTTAGGCAAAAGGCACTTGGAAAACATCTACACATGTACATATTTACATATGTATGTATACACATACACATGTATGGATGTATGTACAACACTCGTTCTCGTATTTAAAGAGCGAAAAGCAGTTCGAAAAGGCGTGAATCCGATGGTGTGCGCCTTCCTTAGCTCAAGCATAACAAATCTGTCGTTCCTATCCAGATAAGCTAAAACTATCAATATGCGGGGGTGAGAGAGCCAAGAGCAGTTGACTCACCAACTGAAGCGAATAACAACACCTGTTCCTCAGAGACAGAGAAAGAGAGCGAGCGAGAGATCGAGTCAGCTGATTGAAATCAGCTGCAAGAGAACCTAGGGAGGCTGGGCCTCAACTAGTCCACGAGAGTCCCGTTTTGTTTTTTATGAAGGTCATGAAGGTCTAAATGAAGGTCACGCTAATGTCGATTTAGTATCGGGCTAATTTTGTGCATTTTCTAACCGAACCACTTCTGTAGGAGCTGGCATTAGTCACACACGCAAGCGCATCAGCTGTGACAGGCGGCGGCGGCGGCGGCTAGCTGCCTGCCTGTGACCCCAAGCCAAGTAACTGTTAATTGGAGAATATGCTAAGCAATTGCTAAGCATTACTGATACGAAGCACGATGGAGCACGGGAGAGTAGTAGAGAGAGAGACAGACAGAGAGAGAGATAGAGAGAGCGAGAGTAGGCAGCTGGAGAGCTCAAAGAGTAGCCATCGACCTTCCTTGGCGGACTTTGAAGACTTGTGCACGCTTTCTTCATCGCTTCGCTTGGTCACATTCCATCCATCCATCCATCTATCCACCTACACATCACTCTGATAGACCACGCCATGACCACACCCACTCCAACTCCCACTACCACTCCCACTTTCACTCCCCTCCTGCCTTGCCTTGGCAATTTTCCATGTTGATAATAAACGCGTTTGTCTGTCTGTCTGCTAGTCTTTCTGTGTCTGCTCTCTTTATTCATTTCTATTTACGGTTGTTTGTGTTTCCATCTACTTCACTTCTCACTTTTTCTTCTTGTTAGTTTTTTTAGTTTTCACTTTTTTCAAAGCCGGCAAATTTTGGAATAAAATACACGGACACACACGCACGCTGGTCCCAAAAGTCAGGTTTGTCCGTTTCTGCGATTTTAAATGGAACCAAAGAGAAGAGCAAAGCAACGAAATTAAATGAAATGCGTTACGTGCCGGGAATCTACAAAGAGAAGAAATGTTGCGTCTAAGTAGTTGTGTCGCTTGCGAAAGCTGGAGGAGGGCTGAAGTGGAGTGTGTGTGTGCTGAAGTGGAGGCGTTAGCGCCGTAAATGGTTATCTTTCAGACTAGCAGAGACCCAGGAACCGGCTGGCCAATTTAACACCTTCCTGAAATCGGAGATTTCTAGGCAGGTCAGGTCGAGTGTCAAAAGTCTTCGGAGTTTGGGTCTGGAATTGCACATTCCGCCTCTTGTTCATCAATCTATGCACATACTCTCTAGACATTTTTCAAACATCTGTATCTCATTTTTTTACTCTATTTACTATCAATGATCTCTAATCTTTGCTCTTAACGGTGCCTATAGACTTGAGCTTCCTGAGCTTCCACTTAAGATTCTAGCCATTGTTTCTGGAATTCGACAGCTTCAGTCCAATGTTGCAGTAAAGAACGAGGGGGAAGCTCAACTTTATACCAGGTAGTCAGTCAGTACATACATTTATGAGCTTACGATTTATGAAGTTTATTATATGTTCGCAAAAGGGACGAATTAAATTTTGGGCAAAAAATAATATTTAAAGTAAACGAGAGGGAACGTTGTGAGCCGCGGCAATGGCAGCGGCTCTACTTTATACCCGGTACTTAGTCAGTATATACGTATTTATGTATGAGCTTACGATTTATTTAATTAATTATATGTTCGCAAAAGAGACGAATTAAATTTTGGCCAAAATGGAAAATTTCAAAAAATTAAGTCGAACCCTATGCTGTATTTTTATATTTTAGAAGTTATCTGTTTCCATTTTTGTTTACACATAATTTTTACTTCGGCTGGTACATTTTTACATACACATGCACGTACGTACACATACAAGAGACATGGAAGTGTGTGCGAGAGAGAGAGGGAATCGCTTTGCTCTCGTTGGGTAGCCACTGAAGTTTATTTTGTTCCTTCTGGCTATAATAATGATCCCATATAATCCAAATTCGGCAATCTGATAGATACGGATATTTTCCATAATTCTTCCATGCCACAGATTTTCGTCCTTTGTGTGGATGGAAGTGGGAGGGGCGAAATGTTGAAATACATTCGGAGTAGTGTGATAACACAGAAGCCTGGATACAAAATTTGGTTACTCTAGCTTTAATAGTCTCTGAGATATAGGCGCTAATGAAAATGGATGGACAGACGGGCGGATGGACAGACAGACATGGCTATATCGACTCGGCTATTGAAGCTGATCAAGAATATATATACTTTATGGGGTCGGATACGCTTCCTTCTGGGCGTTATACACATCCGTTATCACCGCAAATCTAATATACCCCTATACTCGTCGAGTACCGGGTATAAAAATGAAGTCAAACCATTTTTGGAATTTTTATACATGTTTCCATTTTTTTTTACATATTCTTTTTACATCTGCTTCCATATTTCATAATGTATATGTATAACTACATATTCGAGACGTACAAGTGTTTGCGAGAGAGAGAGGGAAAGAGTAAGTGCTTGGCAGGCGTTGCGTAGCGATTGAAATTTAATTTGTTCCCTCTGTCCATAATAATGATGCGACCTGATCCAGATTCGGCAATCTGTTAGACACGGTCATTTCCCATGATTCTGCGTTTTTCGTTTTCTCTTACCTTAAAAATTGTGGAATCCACAGGTTTTCGTCCTTTTGTGGTGGCGGTAGGGGGCGTGGCAAAATTTTGAAATAAACTCGTGCTTGTTTGATATCACAGAAGTTTGATAGAAAGTTTGGTTGCTCTAGCTCTTATAGTCTCTGAGAACTAGCAGATGGGGTCGCGTGTGAGAGAGAGCGAGAGGGAACGATGACTTTCGAGATGGTTTTCTTCATTGTGACTATTATAATCGTCCGATCTAGATTCAACACTCTGATAGAAATGGTAATTTTCTATGATTCTGCATTTTTAGTTTTCTCGTATTTTCAAAATTGTGTATGCCAGAGACTTTCGTCCTTTATGTGGACTGGAGGAGCGTTGCGAAATTTTGAAATAGAGCTGGAGTAGTGTAAACACAGGAGACTGGATACAAAATTCGGTTGCTCTAGCTTTTATAGTCTCTGAGATATAGGCGCTAATGGAGACGGACAGGCGGACGGACAGACAAACAGACAGAAATGGCTATATCGACTCGGATATTGATGCTGATCAAGAATATATATACTTTATGGGGTCGGAAACGCTTCCTGCTGGGCGTTATACACATCCGTTATCACCACAAATCTAATATACCCCTATACTCTTCGAGTACCGGGTATAAAAACCATTTAACCGGTTGTCAAACCTTTCAACTGCAAGTATTTGTGATTACGGGAATCAGTTCGTTGGGGACTGTATAACCCAATTTACAAGGAGTGTTTATTCTACTTTTGAGAACCGCACTCTGTTGCCACTTTCCCAACCATCCTCAAAAATACTCGCAATATATGTACATGTGGATCTGATTAACTAACGTCACAACTCCTCTAAGGGCTCGCGCACACTCAAGCTGAAAGAGGAACGGAACGGAAAGCGCAGTTGAATTGTAGAGGCTTTCAAAATGTAGATCTGAGCTTTCTTAAGCCAGCACAAAGCATGAGCTTGTCTGGGTCCGCACGCTGTCGGTTGAGTTTAAATATAATCTGATAGCAATGTTTTCGTCTGCCCCTATTAGCTATTCAACTAATAACCAAGGCTAAAAAGCTAAAAAAAATGGCACTGCTGAACGTTACACCCGATGATCTTTTGTGAGCTTTAGATTTATGTAACTCATACAATGTCACAATACTATCATCATCTTGGGTACATCGCAAAATTCGATGGGAATACATTTTTCCATGGTCCTTTTGGACTTTAGATCATTGCTTGGCGCGGCCCTTTCCAATGAGTATTGCAAAAGCCTCTGCTGCTGCGCTGCCGTTTACGGACGGTAAAAAAAAGCACCAAGCCTTGGTGCAGCTTCGGCAATGCGACTTCGGCTCTCACTTTTTCACATTTTCCAGTGTAAAGCAATAAACCGATTCCGTTCACAGGCATGTTTGGGTTTTTGCTACACACCCCACCGCACTTGAGTGTATGCGTGCCGAGCACTGCCCTGTAGTACCAGGCAACTAGTTCGACCGGGTGCTTTAGATTGTTAGATATGTATTACTACTCGTAGTTTAGAACGGATACTCAGCTGAGAACACTTTTTTTACACCCGCTATTCGGGGTATAGGGATAAATGTATTAGATTTGTGGTGATAGTGGATGTGTGTAACACCCCGAAGGAAGCGTTTCCGACTCCATAAAGTATATATATTTTAGATCAGCATCAATAGCCATGTCTGTTTGTTCGTCCGTCCGTCTGTCCGTCTTCATTAGCGCCTAGATCTCATAGACTATAAAAGCTAGAGCAAGCAAGTTTTGTATTCAGATTTCTGTGATATCACACTGTTACAAGTGTATTTAAAAATTCTTCCCCACCAGGGTAAATATCAATTGCAAGCACAATTTTTAAGATGGAGAATGACCTTATCTTTTAGATGGGCGAATCGGGTTGGATCATTATTATAGCTAGAAGGACTAAATTAATTTTCAGTGGCCACGCAACGCCTCTCAAGCGCTTTATCATTCCCTCTCTCTCTCTCTCTCTCTCTCGCACACACTTCCACGAGCCGTAGATGTAGAAATGTAGAAGACAGATGTAAATCGTAATCGTATATCGTAACATAACATAATATGTACTGATTGACTTCTGTATGAAATATGCTCCGCAGGCGCTATGTCACAAAACTAGGCTAACCCAGGGCCACTGGGCTAAAGAAAAGTTGAGATAAAAGATTTCATCCGGTATTACAGTTTGATAAGTTTTCTTGCCAACACTCAAACTGTTGAAAGATGTCTCATGTTTAAATCACATTCAAGCCAATTTCCAATTAGAGAGAGAGAGAAAGAGAGAGATCGGTCAACAGAGCATGTAATAGATTCTCTTACACGTATGTACACTGACACTTTCCCCCTCTTCTCTTCTTACAGAAATCTAGCTTAAATCTGCGCGAGTCATCCTCGTTGTCGGTGGCTGGGGGCAAGGACAAGGATCGGCTCTCGCTCAACACAGACAACAAATACACACACACAACGAATGCCGCTGGCAGCGGGAGTAAGGCAGGTGGAAGTGGAAGTGCAGGTGGCGGAGTATTAGGAAATGGAAGTGGGAACGGGTCAGGAAGCAGTGGCTTGAGCTCGGCCCCGTCCGCGGGCGGAAAACACAGTGTGGAGCACAGCTTCGAGCGGGAGGATAGGGACAAAGATAGCGGCAACGAGAAGGATGCCAACGGAGCCCTGCAGCAATGCATCACGGAGCTGGCGGCGTCAATCAATAGTGGGGGCGTCAAACCCCAGTCATCGGAGAGCGTTGAGGCGGAGCGGGAGTCGTCCGCAAGGCTGCCGCTGCGCAAGTCCACATCGCAGTACGTAACCGTCATCCAGGTCAAGGAGGCCAAAGACAAAGAGGGTGACGAGGCAACCATGTCCTCAGTCAACGACCAGCAGCAACAACAGCCGACGCCACCATCCACATTTTCCCGCTATGCGGGAGGAGGAGCCGGACTGGGCGCAGAGCCCTCGGCCCCGCCCCTTTCGCCATCATTGACTTCGTATGCGGGCCATGTGGAAGCCAAGAAGAAAATGCCACCCAGGTGAGTGTGTGTGGTACACCTTCTACCCTATGCACGTTTTGACCGATATTTTCTTTGCCTTTTTTGATCCTCTCCTGGCAGACCTCCTCCAAAGAATATACGACGCGTAGAGCCGCCCACCATTCCCAGCCAGCAGCATCACCAGCTGTCGTCGTCGCCGAAGCGGGAGACGCTGGCATTTGCGGGTAGCACCATGCCCTTGCCCAGCAGCTCCGGCGGCAGCCTCTCCTCGGACAGTCCGGGCAACTCACTGGAGCGCAATATCAAGCCCTCGGACATCCTCAGGCAGAAGTCGTCGGAGAACCTGGACGCTAAGTACGTGACCAACAGGAAAACCACTCCGGAGCTGGGGAAGTTCGTTACCAACCCGGAGCTTATGGAGGAGCTGGGCCGTAAAATGGTTGGCAAGATGGACAGCCTGGAGCATGCCAAGCGTAGCGAAGCATCCTCTGGCTCCGCCAGCGGTGGCTCTAGCAGCCTTGGGCGCACCTCGTCCACGCCCGGAAGAACTCTAAATCCGGGACGCACTGGAGCGGGCGCGTCGCCCACACGCAGCCTAAACAAAACTGCGAAACTAGCGGCGGCCGACAGCAGCTCCACGAGCAGCCTCGAGAAGAAGTCGCGTAGCTCCCTGCAGGCCAGCGACGCAGAAGGAGGCAATGGAAGCGGAGGAGGCGCGAATCAACGCAGTGTTGGCTCCAAGGAATCACTGGCATCACAGGGCATATCTGAAGTTGTAAGTGCCAGTCAGATTGACCAGACTGACCAGACTGACCACCTCATACCTTAATTTACATGAGTATGATCTCTCTCCATAGATCAAGAGCTATGAGAGCGTGTCTTCGCTGAGCTCGGAGAGTGCCAAGGCGTCGGCGTCGGGGACCCATCAGTCGCCGGCGGACCACGAACCATACTATGACAGCGTTCCGCTGGATAATGGCGACGGGGAGTATGTTTTTATCAAGCCCGGTCGCACCGGGTCCTCGTCGAGTCGTGACGACCTGTCCACGCCTGGCAGCAGCACTTTGCCCATGGCCCAGGGCCTGAGCAGTCAGACGAGCGTGGTGGATCCCGAATCTCCTGGTCGTACCTCCAACTATGTTAACATCGATTACTTTCTTCAGTGAGTGCCTTCTGCCCTCTGCGTTTTGAGGTCCCAAAATATTGACACATATTCTCTCTCTCTTTTTGTGCAGACAGAGCAATGAAACCCGCTCCAGTTCTCTGGACAGCGATGGGGAGTACGAGGGGCCGCCCATACTACGCACCATTTCACACGACGAGCAGACCACGTCACAAACTACGCCAGGTGCACTGCGCAAGGTTTGTTGTTCACGAACCAATTCACTCTTGCCACAACCCCGATCTCTGGCAGCAGCCTCATCCCTACCCCTAACCCTAGCCCTATCCCAATCCAGCTGCCCCCTTGCAATACGGCGCACTCCACGCGGAGAAGCTCCAAGTGCCACTTGCCATACTTTGTCATCGTTTAATGATTTGAAACTACATGTCGCTTTGATGTTCTCGTAGTTAGCCAACTTCTTCAGCTCTGGGTTTGCTCTGACAGGTCATAGGAATAGTTGAATGGAGCATTCAATGATCGAATTTCCTAATTGGAATTTATACACATTTGATTATGAAATATGTGCGTTATCTGCTGGGGAGACAAGACTTGCTATAAAAATGTACCTTTGCCATTCCTTGGTCAATTGATTGGTTAGTAGCTAATCTTGTTGAAAATTAAGGCCAGTATATAACTACCGTCTAAAACAACGTCTGAACGCATATTATTTTTGCGTAGACAGCGACTAAAATGGAACATTAGTGCCGATCACTGTTATACACGCAGAAACAGCGCATTTTCCTATGCACATAAGATAGGGCAAGAAAGACTATTTATCCACCCTAAGAGATGAACGATACGAATGTGGTCTAATGTCTATTCGTCTAAAAGTATTAGGACAAGGCTCTTCTCTCCTTTGAAATATGTCTGATTTTAGATCTACATCATAACATAACATAACATCATATAACCTGCATTGTAGATTTAACTATATAATTTGTGAACTAATAATATACTAACCCAGAGTTTTTGTTTCTTTTATTTTCACTCTCTTTTGTTCTCTTCTCCCAACAGAACTTAGTTTCAGCGATACTCGTGAGTACCGGATCCAGATCCAGTTTTAACCTTAATTTGAACCCTTTTCTGAACAGTGCAGTGATTCGACAGTTTCCATTAGCGTACACTGCATCCACATACTGCATCATCCATTCCCGTACATGTAATATATGTATTCTTATGTGTATATATGTATCTGTATCTGTATCTGTATATGATGTTACATAGCTTTAGCTGCTTGATGAGTTTGTTGAAGCACTGACTCCCTCAATCCCCAACCTGGCACAGCGTGTGATATCAGTCGAGTCCTGTTCTAGTTTCTGTTTCTGTTTGTGTTTCAGTTTATATTCACGTTAATCACAAGCTTGAAAGAATTGTTATAGTCGTCTTTATTGTATGTTCATAATTATTGTACAAACTATATGCACCTTTTCGTAGCCCCATTATCGTGCTATTCACGTTAAAATCACTTTACCAATGCGAGCCTTGTCTCGCCGCCTGCACCTCCATCTCTGTCCATGTCGCAGCTTTTTATCTCCTCCTCACTTGCATTCAGTTCATCCCCTTATGGTTTGGTTTGCTTGTTTCTTTGTTTGCTTGTTTCATTTTTTGTATGTTTAAAAACCTGCAATGAGACGGAGATTCGTATTGTCAATGTGATATATGTAAATGTAAATGTAAAGAGCTTATAGCGGAGTGCCAGGAAAAAAGGAATTCTATTCCCTCACTTGTTTGCTTTGTTTGTGCTTCTACGAAGCAATCAAGATATCAATATTTTGTACCGTAGAAACTTTTTTCGATGGAAATCGTATCAGTATATCTCAATGGCCGATAATTCGGCCATTGGCTATTCAGAAGTTTCGAATTTTTTAGCGCAAGCGTTATATAGCTTTTTCCATACTTTGTCAGAATTTGAAAAGTTCATCTCGCGCGATAGGCAAATGCGATTAACTCGTGAATGTTTCCGATAAAAAATTATTATGATGGATTAGATCAATATATCACACAGTTGGCATACGAATAATCAGCTTATTTGCAGGGATAGGATATCCTCACTTTCAGCCAGAGGCAATTTGTGATTTGTTGATTTGTGGAAACGGTTAGAAGTGGTAGACATTTCCGTCTATCAAGATCTTGTACATACTTATACACTGATAAAAGCGCTCTGTTTCGTGCTCTTTATTAATTTGTTGAAATTATCGCTCTCGTTCTCGCAGGTAAGTGGAAATGCGCGGGGTGCAAAAATACGATCCATCCTGAGCTCGATCATACAGAGCGAGACGATATACGTGGAGTGCCTCAACAAGATGATGCAGGTGAGAGAGTTTGATTTCCGCTGAAAACACTCGGAATACATAATATATTCCCATTTGTATGCAGTATAAGAAGGCGATCCATGCGACGCTGGGTACCTCACAGCCTGTGATCAAAGAGGAGGAAGAGAACACGATTTTCTTCAAGATCGATGAGCTTTACGACGTGCACACCGCCTTCCTTGGCGACTTAAAGACGATTGTGTCCCACGAGGGCGGCGATGTGCTGATTGGGGAGGCCTTCAAGCGGTTAGCAGACATGTTCGAGCTATACAGCGCTTTCCTGCACAATTACGGCCAGGCCATCGAAACTGTGAAGAAGTGCAGCGCCAGCAACCCGCAATTCAAGAAGATCGTCTCGACGATCGTCGTCAACCTGCAGACGGAGCAGTCGCTCACGCTAGAGGATCTGCTGCACAAACCGGTGGCCAGGGTGCAGATCAACGCTATGGTCTTCAACGATCTGCTGCGCGAGACGCCAGCCAACCATCCGGACCACCAGCCGCTGCGGCAGGCCCAGAAGATCATTCAGATGTTCCTCAACCAGTTCAACGTCTGCCAGCGGCTGCCTACGGAGTCTAATCGCAACCTGAGGCGCATGGTTCGCAACTCTTTCATCGTGGAGCTGGTGGACGGGCATCGCAAGCTGCGGCATCTTTTCCTCTTCAATGACGTGATCGCGTGCGCCAAGTACAAGGCCCTGGGCAGGGATCGCATTGACTACGAGCTCAAGTGGTTCATACCACTCAAGGATGTCACCGTCTACGAGGAGGCGGACAGCGCGGCAGAACTCAAGGAATCTAGTCCCGCGAACATTTCGCAAGTGAAGCGCAACCTGCGCTCGGTGCGCGACCAGCTCATCCTGGAGGCCAACGGAGTGCGCACCGGCGACAAATACCGACGCAAGCTGGCCGATCTTGAGTCGCAACTGGTGCTGGCCACGCCCAATCTGGTTCTGCGCCTGGGGAACAAGGCCAACAACAAGACTGTGACCTTTTTCCTCAGCTCGGACTTTGAGCGTACGCTGTGGATGGACTCGATCACATCGCTCAAGGTGAGTGGTTGCCGACTGGTGAGCGGATTCTTTTGACTAAGCAACCAAATAATCTTTGCTCTCCTCTCGTACGCATCACAGCAAAAGTGCAATCTGCCCGGAGCCAATACCATCAACTCGCTGGAGGTGACCGCCTTCATTGTGGCAATGCAGAAGGGCATGAAAACTGAAATGGGTTCGTATCTGATGCGCAACACCAACGACGAGAGCCTCCTCGTCGGTGACCTTCACATGAGCGTCCAGGGGCTGAGTGGGCTCGAGCAGCCAGCGGATCTTTATATCTGCGTCGAGGTGGATTCGTATGGGCACTACTTCCGCAAGGCCACCACCAAGTTGATATGCCGTAGCCAGACGCCGTTGTGGAACGAGAGCTTTATGCTGGAACTTGAGGGTAGCCAGAATGTTCGCATCCTGCTCTACGAGGCGAAAGACCGGCCTCTACTGAGGGCCAAACACATACTGAAGGTGAAGTGACTTCTTCGGATTCGTTCCTTCCTCAAATAATCAGTTCTCTATTCTGCAGCTGAGCCACAGCTGGCTCACGGAGGCAACCCAAAACCGCACGATGAAGTTAAGCGAGACTCTGGAACTGAGCTGCAGCTTCCGTTTTGTGCCCGGTGAGCTCTGCCGTGCCACCACGAAGCCAGGCGCCCTCTTTGGAGCCAAAATGAGTCAAGTATTAAAGTGAGTTTCTGTCAGCTTTCTTCTGGGGGACCACTTAATGTTTTTATCTCTATTTTCCCCGGTAAGACGCGAGAAACGCGACATTCCGTTTATCATCAGTGCCTGCATACGGGAGGTCGAGCGACGTGGAATGTTGGAGGTGGGGTGTTACCGCGTCAGCGGCTCTGCTTCCGACCTGTCCAAGCTGAAGAAGGCCTTCGAGTCGGGTAAGCGAAGCTTTAATATTCGCGATTGAACCCTGAAAAAATAATTTTTCTCTACCCATCTACTAATAGATGCCTATGAGGCGGAGCAGCTGCTGCGCGAGGTAGACATCCACTCCGTGACGGGCATCCTGAAGACTTTCCTGCGCGAGCTCCCCGAAGCCTTGTTTACGGATCAGCTTTATCCGCGCTTCTTCGACACATTCAGCACCCTGAGCAACAACAACGAGGCCACACGCATCAACGAATTGCTCAAAGTGTTTGAAGAGCTGCCGCAGCAGAACAAGGCATCGATCTGTCTGATCCTGGATCATCTAATCAGGTAGGACTGCTCTAGGAGCTCCCATACTATTATTGATTATTAATCGTGTTTCTGTACTGCAGAGTCCACGAGAAGGAGGCCGATAACAAGATGTCCCTGCACAATCTGGCTATGGTATTTGGGCCCACCCTCTTACGGCCGGGACAGACGCAGGTGAAGCAGAAGGATCCCCTGGCGGCCAGCACTGTGGATGTGATGGCCCAGGCCGGGATACTCTATTGCTTTCTGCAGGCGCGCATTAAGAATTAGAATTAGGCAGGGACCCGACATACATGGGATGGAGTGGATGATATATACCTATATATTTTTTTACATAGCAATAGCACGCGTACATGAAACACTGGTCCAAATCACACGCCAA
Organism: Drosophila azteca; assembly: GCA_005876895.1. NCBI lineage: Eukaryota > Metazoa > Arthropoda > Insecta > Diptera > Drosophilidae > Drosophila > Drosophila azteca. Next base: position 20,124,141 of record VCKU01000095.1, read on the forward strand.
GCCCCCCTCCCACATCCCACTCCTGCCAAGAAACACAAGAACACACGCTCACAGGAAAAGGCGCTGCTAATTGTATATACCCGGAGAAAAGGATGCGGAAGCTGCCAAAGTATTTACGGATTTCAAAAGAGAAACTTACTAATGAATGAACAAATTTACAAAACTGCTCAATGGCGGTTTCTGGAGAGGCACACACACATACACATACACAATCACATGCATATATACACTGCACGGATGTTCAAGTGTCCAACACTTAAGCTGATCCACCTCCTCGTCCACCAGCAACACAGTCCCCGTCCCTGCCTCTGACCCACTACCAAGGCTTACCTATGTAGCTTCTTGCTTGTATACTCGTCGTACATATGATACATAAAAAGATATATATTATATATATATATATGTATATATATATATATATATATCATTTACATGCATATAAATGATATGCTTCATTCAGATGCTATGCTTTATACATATGTATACACCAAACATAGGAGAGCGTTACGCACACGATCGGATCCCCGTGCCACCCTCCCTGTAACTCGTAACACGTGTCCCTGCCAACCGCCACCCCCTCCCTCTAGCTTACTGCAAAAATTGCAACACCCACAAAAATACGTTTTCAATATTAAAAGTATATAAATACTTCTATGTATACATATATATATATATATCATATATATATATATCATATATATATATATCATATATATATATATACATATATACCTAAATATTAATTACAATACGTAGGATTATAGTTATCGAAATGTAGGACGAAGATTGATTGGCGATGATGTACGGTGTTCGAGTATATGTATGCTTACCTAAAGTTTTGTTTTTTTTTCGTCGTCCTATTTTATATTAATTGTTTAGGTTTTATATAAAAAAAGCGTAAAATAAAATATATTATATTTAGAAATTGTGGCTTCTTTGATTCTTTTTGGAGAGTTTGTGGTTAAGCCGAAGTACACTTTTGTACAGAAGTAAACTTCTGAGAATATCAATTCAGAAAACGGTTTCGCCTTGACAATTTCTGGACCACTTTCGTATGTCCCATAGTAGCCCGATTTTCAAATTGAATTGGAATGTGTGGGAACATGGAATTAACAAGTTCTACCTTCTAAGACGGTGGGCAAATTTTGATTTTTGAGCAGTGATCCATAAGTAAAGAAGAAGATATTGAATACTAATAAACGTGTTCGGCGCAGAACGCCATAGTTGCATAGTTTCAAGGTATAAGTAAATTCCATACAAAAATCGTAAATATCTGATCTGATCTCATTGATAATTGTATCTTAATAAGCCCATCATGCGTTCTTAATGTGAAACAGGAAATATATTTCGATATCCTTCTCTAAACAGCATAAGAATATATAGGTATAAATACAGATATAAACAAAATTAAAAAATTGATGATTCGGTTTTAAAAATTGTAATTAATGCTTTATACAGTAAATGATGAGCGGACTCAGTACAAGTTGCAACTTTTTAAAAGCGTCTAACGATGCCGGGCATCACCACGACCAGACTTCTCCTCCTCCTCGTCGTCCTCTTCTGGGGCCTGCTGGATGCTGCCTTCGATATCGAAGAAGGCACGCCTACTCTGCTTGGCCGCCGTTCCAGCTTGGGTGTCGTCAAACCTGGCTGCTGTTCGCTTGCGCAGCTCTTCCAAATCGCTCTGGTCGTCGTGTGAGGCCCACTCGAGGACCAGGCGGCGACCGTACAAATGGGTGCTGGCGCTGAGCGCATCAAAGGCTCTCTTGGCATCCGCCTTGGTCATGAAATCAACAAAGCCGAAGCCTCGATGGGCATCCTCGCCCGCTGTAACCTTCTTGGGTATGCGCAGGGAACGCAGCTCGCCAAAGGCCCTGCAAAAGAGAATCACTGGATTAATCTCGGGAAACAGCGGAACATGGCCGTCACTCACTTGAACACCTCCCGCACTTCGCGGTATTGAGCTTGGAAGGGTATATTGCGGACCAGGATCTTGGTGCCCGTTTGCTTCTTCTGTGCCGCCTGGCCACGTCGGGATGCGTCCTCGTTCTGGTTTCTGGAGAGATGACATGAAAACAAATGAAATGCTGAGTATTGTCCTGGGCCTTGTGATACTTACTTGAGGACGCGATCACTACGCTTGAGCTCCACTGGATTGCCGTCGATGTGGGTGAGCTGCAGGTTCTTGAGTGCGTGGTCTGCCACTGACGCCTTCTTAAACTGTATGAAGCCATAGCCCAGTGAGCTGAATTGCTGGGGGTTCTGTGGATCCCTGCGATTGGCTATCTCTACTGTGTGAATGGAGCCCAGGTGGCGAAAATGTTCTAGCACGGTCTCCTTCACGGTTTTGAAGTTCAGATTGCGCAGGAAGAGGGTTGTGTTCGGCTCGGGCTCATCATCGGCATCCTCGGCTAGAGGTTCATTCTTCGTCTCCTCTTTCATTACTGGCGTCGTCGGTTTCACCGGCTCCTTCGTTTTGGGTTCTTCCTGCTCTGTCTTCGGTATGATCGGCTCGTTGCTGAGCGTTGTGGTAAATATCTGTTCCGGTGCCCACTCCAGATAAAGGGGAGCGTTTTTGAACTTACTGTAGGCCAGCTTCTTGAATGCCTGACGTGCTTCCGACGGCTCACAGAACTCGATGAGAGCCGTGACCCCACTGGGAGGCAGCACAAAACGTCCAATGGGTCCGAAACGGCTGAAGATGGGACTCAGTTCCGACGCTTCGGTCGCTGCTGGCAGGTTCTTGGCTAGTATTACAGTTCTGGAGCGCTTCTGGGTGGGCTCGTCAAAGGCACTTAGACGGACGCCCTCCTCTTCGAGAAATTTCTTCATTTCGATCACGATCTGAGTCTCGCCGAGGGCAAGCCGGACGGCGGCACTGCTTCCACCTTCGCTAGTGTCCAAAATGCGCTCCTTAGATGTCTTGAACTGCTTGGCCAGCAGATCGGCCACTGCATTGGCACCGAGGAAAAGCGTGTTCCAGCCAATTGCTTTATGAGCGTTCTTTTTCAGCTTGAGCGCCTTCTTTTGCTTGAAGGAGAGCCCGGAATCGTCTATGTCTAGCTCATTCTGGTCATTTTTGTCGATCTCCTTGCCGGGAAGCAAATGTAGCAGGCGCCCGTGAAAGTCGGTACCGTCGAGGTCGTTGAATGCTTTAAGTGCGTGCTCCGGCATCATGTAGGTGACCGTGCCAAAGCCTTTGATTTTTCGTGTAAGCTTATCCACCGGGAGATTGACCTCAACGACGGGGCCGTACTGTTCGAAGAGCTTCCGCAGTTCTTCCTCAGTTGTGGTGTAAGCCAGATTGCGAAAAAATATGCGACCCGACTCAGAAATGTTCTCCTCCTTGCTTAGGCCGTCCTGCTGTTGCTTCCACTTAGCATTCGCTCCGCTCTCCGTTGGAGCATTGGGCGGAGGCAATCCACTCTTGCTGGCCTTGGTCACCTTGTTCTTCTCGGTAAAGTCCGAGAAGAAGATCTGCTTGCCCTTGATGAAACTCTTGTTCTTTACCATCGCCTTGGCCATGTCCTTTTCGGTCTTGAAGCCCACGTAGCAGAATCCGTGGACCTTGCTGGGCAGACGAACCGAATACGGCTTGAGGGGTTTGAAAAACTTGAGTACATCCTGGCGCTTCGTGTTGTATGGAACATTGTGGATCTTGATGGTGAACAGATCCAGGCTACACTTTTCTACCTTGGTCTTCTTGGTCGACGCAGGGGCAGTGGATGCGGCAGCCTTTCCGACCATCAGGGATTTCATGTATTCCAGGTCACTAATGGGTTTTTCGGCTAGTTTTTCACCCTCGTCGTTCACTGGTGATTCTTCCTCGCAGACCTCTTGTTCTTCTATGCCGTCATCAGCATCGACGCCGCTGTCATTGCGGCCATCTGTGGGCTCGTCCTCATCATTCTCTTCCGCGTTCTGTTCGCTTATTCCTAGATCGTTGCCCCAAAGAGTGCGGGTTTTTTCGTGAGCCTGTAAGAACTCATGAAACTCGGGATCATCTTTGTGCTTTTCCAGAATCTCGATCACTTTGGTATCCTTCTTCGCCTTGGCCTTCTTCTTTGACTCAGCGCTTGCCTTCTGCTCTTCCTCTTCCCTGGCAACCTTTAGTTTGTCCAGATTAGTTTTGCTATCCTTAGCATATTTGCTCCAAGACTGCGGCTTGGCTTCGCTGCCTAGGGCGGCGCAGGACTCAACGCGAACGCGACTCGTTTGGATGCAGGTGTTGTTGAAGTGCTGAATGGCATCCTGGGCCTCCTCTTCTGTGCTGTAGCCAACGAAACAGAACTGCCGAAACTTGCCGTCTGGCGTGTACTTCAACTGCAGGTCGGTGATGGTTCCTCTTGCACCGAAGATGTTGCGCAGTTTATCTTCGGTTATCTGTGGGTTGGTGTGGGATCAGTGAGATGGGAAGGAGTATTTCACTACACTTACTTACATGCTTGGGCAATTGTTTGACTATTATACGTGACATGCTGTGGCTTTCCTTTGTGAATTATGCTAATAGTTAAAAATACATTATTTTGTTTACGAATGACTACACGTGCAGTGTAACCGCGGAGTTATCGATATAATATACCGATATCGGTATTATCGATAAGACAGCCCTGTCCTCATGTCATATCATATGTAAGTTCGCAGGTGAGGTAAGGCTCGTATATGCCTTGCAATATTCTTTGGCGGTTTATGTCTGTTGTCAATACCTTTCCATAGCCCAGCGGTGCGATTAATATCCTATTTACATCCGGAAAAACTCGAGTTTCGTTTACATGGGGAAGCATAGGGGACCTAGAGGTGGCAAAAAAGTTGAGTTGAGTTTTGGTTGTGTTTAGTTGAGTTTGTCCGATTTTCCGAATATTTTAACCCTGATCTGCCTGTCGTGGAATTATCACCACTAATAACAACAAAAATTAACAGCTCAAAATTTAAATTTTGGCGCGTAAAAAATAATTTATTATTAAAAACCATATAAACAATGTAGTCGGTTTCTAAAATTCAGTCGGAAAAACTTAGCCAAACGCTAAAATGAATTATTATAAATTAAATAATTATAAACAATTGCCAATTTAAAAATTTTTAATTTCTGTACATATGTAATGTACATATACATATAGCCAAAATTTAACATATTTGCAATTGCAGCCGTGCAATTTCCCTGCCCTGCGGAAATGTTTTCTTAAAAAATGGATTCCAAGGTTATTCGCAACGTCTTCCTCCCAAAAATATCCATATAGCGGCTATTATACTTTGGGATATATACTTAATATAAAATAGAAGCACTAGAAATTGAAATGTCATTGCGAAATTTTATCCAAATACTCCACAGTTGCTGCAGACATCGTCGCCAACTCCATACATTGCAGCGTCGTTATTGTCTGCGTCTTTAGTTTTCTCGTATCTTTAAAATTGTGCATGCCACAGATTTTCGTCCTTTGTGTGGGCGGAAATACGCTTGGAGAAGTGTGATAGCACAGGAGACTGGATACAAAATTTGGTTGCTCTAGCTTTACTAGTCTCTGAGATAAAGGCGCTAATGAAGACGGACAGCCGAACGGACAGACAGACATGGCTATATCGACTCGGCTATTGATGCTGATCAAGAATATATGTATATACTTTATGGGGTCGGAAACGCTTCCTTCTGTGCGTTACACACATCCGTTACCCCACAAATCTAATATACCCCTATACTCTTCGAGTACCGGGTATAAAATTCTAGCATAGGGTTTGACCCAACTTGTTTAAATTTTCTATTTGGGCTAAAATTTAATTCGTCTCTTTTGCGACTAAGTACCGGGTATAAAGTAGAGCCGCGGCAAAGGTCGCGGCTCACAACGTTCCTTCTCGTTTATAGATCTATTTATGGACTATGTGAGCAGTTCGTTGACCTCGAGCAGGCGCCTGGGCAACTCTTTGACAACATGAGCGAGATCAGAGACGGAACAGGCATAGAGAAATCCCTTCCTCAAATTGCTTTTCTCGTTGCCCTTGTCCAGCCAACGAAGCCAGGGAACCTGCTTCTGTATGGGATCACAGATGACATAGGACTCGTTGATTTGGGCGGGCGTAGCATGGGGATTGTTGACACCCACCAGTGCGATTCCGCGCCAGAGCTTGTCATTGTCGATGAGTACCCGATAAAAAAGACGGGGCACTGTCATCACTTGATTGTTGTTGGCATCGGTGGCCAGGTGAATGTCGACACCAGGATTCTCCGGTAGTGGCATCTGGCCATGAGTGCCCGTATATACACTGACCGTGATGCCTGCATTGGCCACGAAACGTCGTGTGGCCTCCTCCAGATTGGCCCAAAGACCCCCATTGAAGATCTGCCACTGAGGCGCAACGTTCATATAGTTGAAGCTGCTGCGCTGCTGACTGGCATAGATCAGATCCGCCTTGGCCGCCAGATGTCCGCGGGCAAGGAACAGGCCCGCCTTGAGGTTCAGAAGCCCATCTGGCGGGCCCCCCAGGAGGCTTTGCTGATGGGTGTGCGAGTAAATCTTTCCCATGTCATAGCCCTGGAAATGTCCGGCTGGGCTGAACTTTGTCCTCCTCACCTTCTTCTGGTAGTGCACGCTGGCGGGGGTCAGCTGATGGAAAGCGTAGTGTGTGCGAAGTTTTTGTGGATCGTGGCACAGTTCCATGGTCTTCACGAATCGGCCATCCCCGGTATCGTAGCCCACGCGATACAAATGCAACTGACCAGGGCTGGACGGAGGAGAATCTCCTCTGATATCCCCGCAAGGGCTGTCTAACTTTTCCACCGTGTACGGCATCGACTGGGAGCAGACGAGTTTGCGGAACTCCAGCTTCGAACCGGCCCACTCGAAGAGCGTGTCATGCAGACACTTCAGCTGTATGGATCTGTGTCCCGGGCTGATATCGGCAAAGGTTCCTGTGCAGTGGAGCTCGATGGCAGTGCCCCGAGGTATCTCCAATTGGCCCTCCGCATTGGGCAGCCAGTACACGTCCGTGTTTGGTCGGAGGTAAAGCGGCTGTACTTGGTCCGGGCGGGGCAGATCCTGTTGCACATCCACTTTGCAGGATGCTCCTGAAATTCCAGTAATTCAGTAATCGGTTATTAAATCTTCAAGTCCTTTCTCTCCATTATGTTACAATGTTTTCGGGAGAGAAAGCGGTCTCGCAGTGCTCTCCATACACATTGCTTGCATATCCACTCACCTCGCTCCAAGGCCGTCCCAGTGCCGCCGTCTATATACAGTCCATCGAGATCTTTAATGATCTGACCCACATCTGCACTGGGAGTAATCGCTTCACGTGCCCGACTCTCTCTCAGAATCACGATCGCCATGATCACCGAGATGAACAGAAGTCGAGCCGAAACGTTCATTCTCATTTTTTTCTCGAGCTCTACGTGGCCGACCGCAGTATCGCTATCTAAGTGCTGCCGTTGACTGAAATATTTTTTATATGAGCAGGTGGTTTTATTCTTTCCCTCTCTTATTATCTCTCTCTCTATCTGGAACGCGTCACTCTGCATAACAAATCTCTTTTCTGTCACACACAGCCAACCAGTAGCTTCTCTTTGTTCTCGGTTCTGTGGCTCATTTGGCTTTCAGCGATGCAGCGAAAGAGCGAGGCACAAAAGCGCGATAGCTTTATAAATAATATTGACATTTGTTGCTGTTAAATAATAATTATTTATTTAATCATAATATAAGTAAGCGTAACGTAATGTAACGTATTCTGCAGAGTGTGTCATTGATCTTCAGGGGAATGGGTAAGATTTCTCCTGCTGCATTCAAATTTACATATGTAGATATATATGTAATTATGTATATACATACATATGAATATGTATGTATGTATTTTTGCATGAACTTGCATGTATTCCGTTGAACTAGGTCTAGGTTGTGTTGATATCTTTGTGTATAGTGCCAGTATAAATACAAATAATTAATTATTGCGGATAATATTTCAGGGCCAAGAACATAGTCCTTGTTTTATTAAAAAATATTATACACAAGCTGAGCAACAAAGCAGATCTCACCGCCCCTCTTTCATGATCTCATGATCATTAATTATTTCTGGCATTTACGTGTCGAATGAACTTTGGTGTTACCTTACGACTTGATATTTTAAAAACAGAAACGATAGAGTCTCTAACGCACATCACTGCACTTATTTTCAATAAGATTTAAGCAAATTTAACCGCAGACTAACTTTGAAAAGGGACGGACAGGCACAAATGCTTATATCGAATCGATTCGGAAAGATGATTCTTGATAAAAGTTTTTCCTCAAAGTCTCCCTTACATATTGAACTATATAAAAAAAAATTCCAGAACATTTTCTCAATAGCGGTTAACGGAATTTTTGCAACATTTATAAAGCCAAGAAATGTTTGTCCCGTGCGACAGAGGCTTAAATTAAATTTAAAAACGAGAGGGAACGTTGTGATCCGCGGCAAAGGCGGAGGCTCTACTTTATACCCGGTACTCAGTCAGAATATGTTGGCAAAATGGAATTATTACAAACATTACAAAAAAAAATTTCAAAAAAATTAAGTCGAACCCTTCTGCAAATTTGTATACATGTATATGAAATGTTTTTCTGTTTCCATTTTGGTTTACATACGTACATATGTTATCTACATGTATCTTCTGTACATTTAATATTCGTCTTTACATATGTATGTATATACGGTTCGTTGAAGTGTGCGCGAGAGAGAGAGAGGGAATGATTAAGCGCTTGGCAGGCGTTGCATAGCCACTGAAATTTAATTTGTTCCTTCTGTCCATAATAATGATCCGACCTGATCCAGGTTGTGCAATCTGTTAGACACGGTCATTTCCCATGATTCTGCGTTTTTCGTTTTCTCATACCTTAACAATTGTGGATTCCACAGATTTTCGTTCTTTGTGGGAGCGGAAAGGGACGAGGCAAAATTTTGAAATAAACTCGCGCTGGTTTGATATTACAGGAGTTTGGATATAAAGTTTGGTTGCTCTAGCTCTTATAGTCTCTGAGAACTAGGCGTCAAAAAATACGAATGGGCAAATCAGACAGGGTCGCGTGTGAGAGAGAGCGAGAGGGAACAATGACTTTCGAAATGGTTTTCTTCATTGTAGCTATAATAATGATCCGATTTGATCGAGATTCAACCCTCTGATAGAAATGGTCATTCTCTATGATTCTGCATTTTAGTTTTCTTGTATCTTCAAAATTGTGTACGCCACAGATCTTCGTCCTTTGTGCGGGCGGAAAGGTCCGGGGCGAAATTTTGAAATACACTTGGAGTAGTGTGATAACAAAGAAGACTGGATACAAAATTTGGTTGCTTTAGCTTTAATAGTCTCTGAGATATAGGCGCTAATGAAAACGGATGGACAGACGGGCGGATGGACAGACAGACATGGCTATATCAACTCGGCTTTTGATGCTGATCAAGAATGTATATACTTTATGGGGTCGGAAACGCTTCCTTCTGTGCGTTACACACATCCGTTATCACCACAAATCTAATATACCCCTATACTCTTCGAGTACCGGGTATAAAAACTACAAGCCATAAATTAAAATTATAACCATTTTAAAGACTAATCAATGCAGAACATTAATCAGAAATTCTCATAAATATATCGCCCCAACTTTCGCTGAAATCTGAGTTTGAATTGCTCGCCGCGAAAACCACTTCTATATTTGTCCCGTGCGAATACCATGCTTTTTTGCAAATATCTCGAAAACGAACAGTAGTCCAAAATTGCCCTTAGCACCAGCTAGAGAGCTAGTCAAGTGGTAAATCATAATGGTAAAACAATTTTGAAAATCGGTTTTATTGTGACATTTTTACAACTTGAAATGCGTACGAACGTTCCGTTTGACATCAGAGGAATGCCCGTATGATGGCTAGCGACCTTTAAGTGAAAAAAGAAGTCCTATAATTACAAAAAGCCAAGGCATTCGCACCGAACTAAAACTAAAGTATGCATCAGGCAATATTTCAATGCTACTCATTGTTCGGAGCAGAGCTCTTCCGATCAACTGCTCTCAAAACAGCTTTAAGCCGCATATTGTAGTTGGTACCCATTTCTATGTTTATTTTTATGTTGGTTAAAGCTTTTTATTTTCTTGCCCTGCCAAGAGCTCTCTCGAAGCCCGCTCTTCGGGTTCTCTCACTTTTTGGATATCACCCAATAAGCAACGAATCGAAATAATTATTTGGCCGATCGGGCATGTTGTGCGTTGATGTCTCATAAAAATGGTTTTTATTTAAATTAAGATTAAGCAAAAAATAAAAAAATACTAAATTTCCGATTACAAAATGATGGATTGTATTATTACATGTATTATTTATATATTACATGCATTACACATAATACATACTGGTATATTTATATGTATTTATATTCAGGAAAGGGTGCCGTATACTTTGACTACAGCGAAACGATACCCCGAAGTAAACCAATGAGCCTCGATAAGATAGTCGCCCTCAGGAAACGGCAGAACCTTTGTCAGTCGTTGATTGACAAAGTCAGCAGGAATTTTATCCAAAATGATATCATGCTGCAAAGAGTTCAAATTCTGGTTCAATTTGAATAATGAAATTGTTAAAAGGTCACTCCCTTCACTTATGTACATTGTAGGGACATGTGTGGTTAAGATTAGTGAAGTTCAAAATCGAATCATAGAAGAATTTCGCCACGGGGTTGGACTTGGTATTGGCTAAGAAGTTGCACGCATTGAAGGTGATGTTGTACAGGAAAGGCCTATATCCGTTGAATCTCTTCATTAGCACAAGATTCAGCTGAAATTATTATCCCAATGAGAATTAAAGAGAATTATTAATGTGATTTACATACTTTTAGAGTTTTGACCGGAATTCGATAAAGCTTATATTTCGCAGACAAATATTTATAGGTCCGATTCACCGACTTCAGGTAAATGTAGTCGCACTCCCCGAACTTCGTATCCAGCGAAGTGCAGTTGGCATTCGTAAACTCAAACCGGGAGTGGATCTAGAAGTGTCCATCATTTGTGATTTCATGAGATTTCCATATTAATGTCCTTACATTCATTGCCAAGTGTAGGATCACAGCGATCAGAATTAGAGAGCTCTTCCAATGACCCATCCTGTAATGTCGAGGCCCCACACAATACTGTATGTTCCATAGAAATGGCTAATTAACTTTTAATACAACACCTAACAACATCAAATCTATTATCAATGGTACTTTAAAATGGATTTAAAATGGATTTAAAAACTGAATGGATGGCTATTTATACCCGGTGCTCGAAGGGGTATATTAGATTTGTGGTGATAACGGATGTGTGTAACGCTCAGCAGGAAACGTTTCCGACCCCATAAAGTATATATATATTCTTGATCAGTATCAATAGCCGAGTCGATATAGCCATGTCTGTCTGTCCGTCTGTCCGTCCGTCCGTCTACATTAGCGCCTATACCTCAGAGACTTTTAAAGCTAGAGCAACCAAATTTTGTATCCAAGCTTCTGTGTTATCACAATACTCCGAATGTATTTCAACATTTTGCCCCGCCCACTTCCGCCCACACAAAGGACGAAAATCTGTGGCATGCACAATTTTGAAGATACAAGAAAACTAAAATGCAGAATCATAGAGAATGATCATATCTATCAGAGTGTTGAATCTGGATCAGATCGAAATATTAATATAGCCACTATGAAGAAAACCATTTCGAAAGTCATCGTTCCCTCTCGCTCTCTCTCACACGCGACCCGGTCTGATTTGCCTATTCGTCGAAATGAGCGCCTAGATCTCAGAGACTATAAGAGCTAGAGCAACCAAACTTTCTCTTCGAGCTCCTGTGATATCATTTCAATACAAGTGTATTTCAAAATTTTGCCACGCCCCCTTTCGCCTCCACAAAGGACGATAATCTGTGGAATCCACAATTTTTAAGGTAAGAGAAAACCAAAAACGCAAAATTATGGAAAATATCCGTATCTATCAGATTGCCGAATCTGGATCATATCGGATCATTATTATAGCCAGAAGGAACAAATTAAATTTCAGTGGCTACCCAACGAGAGTCAAGCGATTCCCTCTCTCTCTCGCACACACTTCCATGTCTCTTGTATGTAGTTTTACATGTGTATGTAAAAATGTACCAGCCGAAGTAAAAATGATATGTAAATAAAAATGGAAACAGATAACTTCTAAAATATAAAAATACAGCATAGGGTTCGACTTAATTTTTTGAAATTTTTCATTTTGGCCAAAATTTAATTCGTCTCTTTTGCGAACATATAATTAATTAAATAAATCGTAAGCTCATATGTATACATAAATACGTATATACTGACTGAGTACCGAGTATAAAGTAGAGCCGCGGACATTGCCGCGGCTCACAACGTTCCCTCTCGTTTTACATTTATTTTTGGCAAAAACGTAATAACTCCTTTTTACCAACATATTCTGAGTACTGGGTACAAAGTAGCTTTCCTCATGACATCATATTGAACAATAAACCAGCGGGAACGTTGTTGGCCGTGGCAAGGGTATACCTTTATACCCGGCACTCAGTCAGTATACAAATATACATACAGTGGCTCAAAGCCAAAAAGATCCAGTGGCAAATAAAAAGTTTAAAGTGCTACAAATTTTAAAATAGACGAAAAACCAAAAATGTTTAAACGCCAGTTTGTTGTATGTTTTATAACAGTTAAAAAAGGAACTTTATTTGCAGCTTAAATGTTGCTCAGTTTTAAAAATAAAATAAAAACTTAAAATATATCTTAAATACAGGTCAAAGCCAAAATGATCCATCCACAAACTAATTTAATATTATTCGAATAAGAGGTTAAACAGGTATTTTAATACTTTGTATGTAATCCCTTAACCTTTATTACGGCTTTTAACCTACTGTTCATGGAAGAGACCAGCTTCCGAGTGCTTTCCGAGCTTATTTTGTACCATTCCTCCAGCAGAGCATTTTTCAGGTCATTTTTGGTAAAAATCCTGGGATTTTGGGTGTTTTTCCCCACCGCAGCCCATAAATTTTCAATAATATTTAAGGTTGGATACTGGGACGGGGGAATCATCAAGTGGGGGCAGTTCCAGATAAGCTGGGACTGCACTATTCCGGACGAATGTTTCGGGTCATTATCCTGGTAGAACAGGAAATCATGTCGGATTCAAAATTTCTCGGAGCTTTTGTGCAAATTTTCTTTGAAAATATTGAAGTACATGTGCTTATCCATCGTAGACTCGATTTACACCAAGTTTCCGACGCCGGCTGCCGACATGCATGCCCATACCATAACACTTCCTCCGCCGTGCTTGACTGTCGCTTTTACGTGTTTGGGATCCAGCTCAGTATTGGGCTTTCGCCACACAAAGTTCCTTCCGTCGGACCCAAAAAGGTTGAATTTGGACTCGTCTGCAAAAATCACGGTGTTCCAGAACTCCAAATCCTTGACAAAGTTGGTTTTTGCGATCGCCAACCGTATCCCTTTGTTTTTCGGACTTACAGAAGACTTCTTTCGGGGTACTTGGGCATTAAAGTCATGTTTGCGCAGAGCCCGGCGCACAGCTTTCACACTGCACTCCTTCCCTATATTGTCCTTTACCTGTTGGGTAAATTTGGGGCCGATAACTTGCACCAAAGCTCCGAGAAACTAAAAATCCGTCGTGATTTCCTGTTCTACCAGGATAATGACCCGAAACATTCGTCCGGAATAGTGCACTCCAAGCTTATCTAGAACTGCCCCCACTTGTCGATTCCCCCGTCCCAGTATCCAACCTTAAATATTATTGAAAATTTGTTGGCTGCGGTGGGGAAAAACACCCAAAATAACAGGATTTCTACCAAAAAGGACCTTAAAAAAGCTCTGTTAGAGGAATGGAGAAAAATAAGCCCGGAAACCACTGGAAAGCTGGTCTGGCCCATGATTAGTAGGCTAAGAGCCGTAATAAAGGTTAAGGGATTACATACTAAGTCCTAAAATACCTATTAAACTTTTTATTCGCCTAATATCAAACTGGTTTGTGGCTGCATGGTTTTAGCTTTGACTTGTATTTAAGATATATTTTAATTTTTTATTTATTTAAAAAACGGAGCAACATTTAAGCTGCAAATAAAGTTCCTTTTTTAAATGTGATAAAACATACAACAAATTGGCGTTTAAACATTTTTGGTTTTTCGTCTATTTTAAAATTTGTAGCACTTTAAACTTTTTATTTGCCACTGGATCTTTTTGGCTTTGAGCCACTGTATATGTAAGCTTTTGATCTATGTAATTTATAAAATGTATTTAATATACGTGAAGCCTCTTTTTGTCTCTCCCTGGCGCCAGGTCACGCACACTGATCGTGGTAGAGTGTGTGTGTGACAGAGAGAGGAGTAAGTTCGTGGCTACGCCCTCGTAACCATTGCCACTGCACAGTAGTTCCTCTCATAGGCCAAAAATAAAAAGGTAAAAGTTAAAATTTTGACTTTAAATATATCAGAATTGGTCTAGCTATTGAACTGTATTCTTGATTTTGCTTTGTGCCAACTGTCTTCTTCAAAAACAGCAGCGAAAGAGACAGCATGATATTAATTTGGTATTGCAGCGTGAGCAATTCTTTTAGTACAGGGTATAGCCAGGTGGACGTAAAGCCGAACGTGAACTTATGTAACTAGCAGTGGGCTGGGATTTTCCTACCTTTTCATAACGGAAATGTTTTCAGTTATATTGAGATCTGTCAGGCCCCCACAGTCCCCGAGCGAGCCCAAAACTTAAAGTTCCAAGTCCAAGGTTTTTGCTTCTAAATCAGTTCTTGGCGACCGTTTATGCTGCGACCAAAATGCTGAAGCACTCCCGATTCCCGAAGTCAACTTCCAATGGCGAGACGCTACTGGATTGGAACAGACCGCCTTTCGAATTGTGCGACGAGGAATGTATGCTGATGGCGCTCAGCATCTCAATTGGCGTGCAGATCCTGCTCATGGCATACATCGGCTTCACCCTGCTCAACCCGTACTCTGCGCGCATCCAAATGTACAACGAGTGCCACCGCCAGCGTTTCAGCAACTTCATCTTTGGCCGTTTACTGCATCACTTGGACACTGCGCAGTCCCTGCATGTAGTTGGTCAGCAGGAGGAAGAAGGCTGCCAGAGGGCACGGCGAATGGCTATGGATGCAGTTCAACTATTTCGCCGGGATGCCATGAAGATCCTTTACCCCGCCGACGATATACGATCGGTCCATACCGGCGATTTGTATTTTGTGCTGGATGAGGAGGAGAGACTGCTTGCTGACGCCGGCTACGACCTGGACAACGTTGAGGTCTCTCCAGATTTCCTAATCCATTTACTCTATCCGGAACGGGTTGGGCATACCTGTTTGTCGAGGAAATCGTGAGAGACGCGAAGCATCTTACACTTGTGTCTGGCCTGCCTACGGAAAATGTTATATATACGTGTATCTGGCCATGTCGCAACCGATTGAAATTGAAACCACCTACCTAAGGATGCAAATTTGATTCGAGTGTGACTGAAAGATGTGCACAAATTATTCAGAAAAATTAACTATACACACAAATATACAAATATACGGTTGCAGTTCGGGGAACATTAAAAATTCATTTCAAAATATATACTTTTCATCTTTTATCATCTTTTTAAAAAGTGCAACTGCAAAGCACAAGCTCTGTAATCTGTTATGTTTTGATCAAAATTTAATGCAAGTCGATGTGGATAGAATCAAAGGACCACAAGATGTAGCAGCACCAACCCATTGTGCACTTAGCCCCCCTTAGCTCTGAAAAGCTATCAGGACCAGGACCCCGACCAGATCGTAATAAAATAAAAATGTAAATGAAAGCTTTTCGAATGATCTTCCGGTGATAATAATTATTTTTATTAATTAAAGTAGGCAACAAAACTTAATTTTTTATATCGGCTGCAAATCAAGCCGACTTTTCTGATCATTTCAGACCTTTGACATTTTATAATGAATGATGTTTTTTTTTCGAAATGTGACCTGGTCGTATGGAACTTTGAAATTCCAAAAAGCTGATAAATGCAGCTATAAATCGAAACCAAAAAAAAAAAATAATAATAATAATAAAAAAAAAATCTCAAAATTAAAATCATAAATCATTAAAAGATTTTAAAGACACCCAAATCTAGCAGAAAAGGTCGGTTTGGTTCGAAACGTAAATATGATATTGCATAGGGCTATTCTTATATCAGCCTATTGGTATATGTATGTATGTACATGTATAATTCTTTTGTTTTGCACTAAATACAAATTTATACAATACAAATATAATAGAACCATAAAAGTAGTAATTGTTTATGGTCTCCGATCAGGGCTAATGCAAATAGTGAGCCATGCAGACAGACAGGAAAAGAAGTAGTATTGTAGTACCCATAGTTGACTGCCCCCTTAATATGTACATATGTATGTACATAGTATGTCCGGCACTCGGAGAGAACAGTACGGGGTTATTCTGGTATTAGTATAGTTTGATAACTGGGTTGCTGGACTGGAACTAGGGGGATTTCTCTTGATCCATGCAAAGAAATCATTACTTTGAAGCGAAAGTTTATCTGGTCTGAGTACTAGGCCTTGTTCTGGACTGGAATAGCTGAAATAGCTGGAATGACTGGAATAACCTAAAACTACCGATATTTTGTAACGCGCTAGATTGGATAAATTCGGCGGTATCCTGAATTATGTTTCAAAAGTAAACTTTATAGTTTAGTATATTTTTTAGTAATCAACCGGCGCTCACAAAACCATCATAAAAATATCGTACATACATACGTATCGTATATGCATACATATATGCATATACATATGTATATTATTTGATATAGTGACTATATTATAGTCTACAAATAAACTGACATCGGTGTGTGTGTGTGCGCATGTTTCTTAGAGATTTTAGCACATACACTAAAAAAAAAAACAAAAAGTATAGAACAACCAACTAGACTGGAATCGGGGAAAGCTCCACTAACAATTAACGAAACGAGCTTCCCTGGGCTAGAAATTTATCGACAACAATTTCGGATAGCAGATCGCATCGATCATTTATCAGGTATCATCGATCAGCAATCACCGATCAGTAATCACCGATCAGCAATCACCGATCACTTCTTGAAGCATATCTTGAGGATGCGAATGACAGGCGCCTCGAACAGGGCCGAAATGACAAAGGCAGAGCCAAAGGAGACGACGGCATTGCCCAGGAAGAGGGTGAGGATAAACAAGTTGCTCAGGTGAACAGTGCCGCTCATGTGGGAGGAGCAGATGAACATTATGATCGGATGGATTAGGTAGGCGCAGTATGTGAGGCGCGATAGGGGCCACAGTACACGATAGGAGAGGATCGCGTTCACGGTGGGTGCCAGGCCCCAGCAGCTGGAGAGCACGATCCAGACCAGTCCGCAGCCGAAGGCCGTGTGACCGATGCCCACATAGAAGGCGGTGCTCCCGGTACTCAGCTGTCCCTCCCAGACGCCGAAGATGACAATCAGAAGCGTGGCCAAGCTAGCCGCCCAAAGGGCCACGTTGAGGCGCCTTGACACCTGTGGTGGCGTCTTCACCTTATATAGGACGTATCCCGTGAACATGCCTGGAAGAGTGCCATACAGAGAATGAACATAGGGGATGTATGTATGTATGTATGTATACCACGGTAGGTAGGTACTTACCCACAATGTAGGATCCCACACGTTGCCAGGGCTTATCGTATAGAAAGTCAAAGGACTCGAAAGGAATCGCTACTTTGTGAGTGTACTGATGCTGCAGGGAGACAATACCCGAGACGCTCCACGAGCTAAACAGGAAGACGATCAACGTCAGAGCTACTGCCTTGAAGTATCTGCGGAACACAAACGATATTTAGCTGATCCTCTGGGATAGAGGCTGATGGAGAACTCACTTTCTGGAAAGAGCCAGAAGCAGGGCAGCCATCACGTAGAATTGCATCTCGTTGGCCATGTACCAGCTCCACATCATACACATTTCGCGCTGTGGAAAGAAGTTGTTGATGTACAGGATGTTGCGCCACCAGAAGACGCGGCATGTGTTATGCTCGATCTTTGCAGGCTGGAATACGGACGAGTCCAGGCCTTGTCTGCAATAGCGGATGAGTGGATGAGCATTTGGTACCCGTTGGTAAAACACTTGTATAAGCCCGTCGTTACCTGACGGCAAAGTCATTGAAAATGACCACGAAAAGGTAGACGGGGGTGAGACGCAGATAGCGGTACAGCAGCATCATCAGGCTTTCCGTGCAGCTGCGTCGCACAAAGAGGCACGGCTCCGAGGGATGCTTGCGCTCCTGCTTGAGGTAGAGAAGTGTGACCAGTAGGCCGCTGATGAAGAAGAACGAGTCCACCGAGAAGGTGGCATTCCCAATCACTTGATACCACACCGAGCGTTCCGTGATCACGCGTTCAAACTGAAATCAAGCACAAATCGGTCACAAAAAGCTGTATTCCACCGAGTTTGCACCACCAGTTCCATTTCCAGTTCGTACCTTATTCTCGCCAATAGCAAACATCTGCAGATAGGTGTGCACCATCATGGTCCACAGCACGGAGAAGACGCGCAGCCCGTGCAGGCAGGAGGTGTGAGTCTGTAAGGAGATCCATTGGGAGAGTAGAAGATTAGCAGAGAGCCGAGCCCATCGAAATCTCTAACTCACCTCCTTTGTCTTGTCAATGGTCAGTATGGCTTTGGCGTTTGTCTGTAGGGCGAAGCACAGAAGGACCTGCTGGTGGAAAGCTGTTGAGGATGTGGAGGAACACTGGTCAGAGAGGGGTATCCCAGGTAGTCAGATTGCCCAAACTCACCAATGGGCTGCTCCGCCTCGTATGCGCCAGCCGCCCCGGTACAACTTCCTGTCTCCACTTGGTAGTCTGCCATCTCCGACTTGCTCGCCCCGGAGCCAGAGGCAGAGGTTGAGGTGGCTTGCATCTGGTTGATTCCTGTCTCACCAGCATCTGCAGTCATGCTATCTGCGACGTCAGTGGAATCGCCCGACCGCTGCCTATTCCCATTGACATCCATATCGAGGCTGTGGCTGTCAGTGGCACTTCCATTGCCATTGGCAGTGCCATTGGCACCCAGCGGACGCATCTGGAAGAGCTCGAAGGGCTTGCCATAGAAGCCGACTGCATAGTCGTTGCCACTCTTGCCTGGGGATCCATCGCACTTGCCACTGATGGCAGCTATGGGGGCAGCCACGAGGCGCCGCTCATCGATCCGCATTTGGTAGTATGAGGCCGCCATCACGACCAGCAGGAGGGTGAGCATAAAGCTACTGCAAGAAACCCCGAACCGAATCTGATTAGATCTATCTATCTATCTATCTATCTATCTATCATATGCATATACATATACATATGTATATGTGTATGTGTATGAATGAAAGTATTCACATTTCACTCACATGAAGACCTGGAACTTGAGTTGTCGCCAGTGGCTGTAGACCCCTGGGACGGTGCGAACGTGCAGCACTTGCAGTGGAGGCTGCTGCAGCGAGGAGTTGTGGGACCCCAGTACGATTAGCATGCGGGCATAGGGATCCAACGAGAGTATGGACTGCACGTCATGGGCCGAGCATGACTTGGGCAGGCACTCGCCCAGACTCAGCAGCATCTAATGAATGAAAAAACAGTCTCTGAATTCACACTCTGAAATCTCTGGACCCTGGGAGCTCCATTTACTCACCGATCGATTCAATCTCGGCAGATGTAGGGCCACATCCGCCACATAAAACTCCAGGTCGAAGTGCTTGCGTTCTCCGCTAATGCTCTGGCGGTTCAGCTCATAACAGAAGGAGAGCTGGCCCAGCCACTTGTCGTTTCCAAAGAGCAGCTGACCCCGGTAGCGCCCCGAGGAGTCGTAGGCTGAAATGAATATTAGTCCGATGTCGAGGATATTCTGTGAATCGTTCAGCGTTTCTCGTGGATGCTCACCTTTTTGGGCCCACTCGTAGCTGGAGTGGAGGGCTGTGAGATAGGCCTGCATCTCCAGGCCACAGCCTGTGCGCACATTGGTGCGGATCTCCGAGATCTGCCAGTAGAAGTGGTCGTACAGATTGGCTACGATCTGGAAGTAATTGGGCGACCCATACATGCTTTCGGCCAGGCTGCTGTTGACTCCCGCGGCTGAGGCGTTGCTCCCAAGATATCGGCTGATGCTGTTGATGGTGCTCCCAAGGGTTTTCAGCTGCGTTTCATCATCGCTCTGCTTGAGCAGATCCCGTCCGATCTTGGCGGCGGGCGGTGTTTTGTTCTTCAGGATCTTGAGTATGTGGGTGCTGGGAGTGGGGGAGGAGGAGTCTGATGTTGAGGCTGGCTGAGGCGTCGTGGTGGCTGGCAATGTGGCTGTTGTGGGCTCAGTGGACCGGGGATCGGCAATATCCACATCGACGGTGTCGTTTTCGTCGGGATTAGAATCGGGACTGTAACTGAGTTCGGTGCCAGTGACTGTTTCCGTGCCCAGGACATGCTGCTCCTGGATGGTGAGATCGCCCTTCTTAATGACCTCGTGCTCCAGATCCTCGAGATCGCCCAGATTGAAATCGAACGTGACCGGATGCAGCTCGTATTCCTTGAGGGGATGCGGCTTCACGTACTCGAGGGTGGGCAGAATCTTCTCAAGCGGTAGGTAGGGTTTCTTCTTCAGCGGTTTCAGCGGCAACACTTCGTGGGTGTTTAGGGTGAGAGGCAGGTCAACTGGGATCTCAACCTCCCCATCACTGTCCAACACCTCATGCAGGACGGTTATGTTTGTCCTACCGGAATACTGATGTCCTGTCAATGCTTTCAGCGTCTCATTGGAGCCTTCGCTAGTGCATGGGAGCAACCAGGTAATGAGCACTAGACCAGCAATCAGAGCAATCTTTGAGACTGGCATTTTTAGCGTTAGCTTCCCTCCTTCCCTTCTCCTCTCCTCTCCTCTCCTTCTCTGACTGCTGCTCGCTTCCTTGACTCTCCTTTGGCTCTGGCTGCGGCTGTGTAATATCTTATAGAATTATTGGCTAATCTCTGCGATGCATTTTCTGCCTCTTCTTAGGTATACTGATGGAGCTCCCTTGGGACACAGTGGGGGCAATCGTCTCCTCTGCGCTGCCTAGCTGTCATTTTCGCTATCTCAGTTTCCAATTAACCCTGGCGGTCTTCTCAGTTGGTTGGGCCAGCTGAAATGAAATTAAAAATTTATCGTGATAAGAGTTGAATGCAGAAGGGATGGGGTCTGGTGCTGGGGCTGGGACCTGGAGTGTAAGCATGGACTTGGACTTTGGCACGCAATTTTCACTTGCTTATGAATCGATTTTCATTTGATTTGTTTTTAGGCACAGACCCCTGCTTTGGCAAGAGGGAAAATTGCAAAATTTCCTGAAAGAGAAAAACTTGTTAAACGTGTTGTGACCACTACACGTCCATGAATCCATGCATCCATGCATCCATTCAGCCAGTAGCCACCATCCAGCCACCAGAGAAGTGGTCGTGGTCGTCGTGGTCGCGCTCGTGCCCGTGGCTAGGCTGGAAAATGACGACTCATCGGGAGGTTATTGGTATCATTGCTTATGTAACTTCCGCGTCTCCATGTCTCCGCGCCTACGTATCAATTCGCAATGATAGTGTGATGATGATCTGCTGCTCTGCTCGGTCTACTCCGTTTTCACCATATTATGTATTATGCAATTGCTCTTAATTGACAGATGTGTGAGAGCGTTCAATTATTATAGAGCCTGGTTATGTGGCTATAAGAACGGAGCGCACATTAGCTTCAGAGCGGGGCGGGTTCGCGTTTGTATGATTGGCTGGAGGAAAGTGAAAGGCACTCTTGGGTGCAGGACTGGCCTAGCCGACCCCTTGCCCCTTCTAGCAAACGCTTCTGGTGGAGTGGTTCACGAGTTTGGGCGGTACGTGTACCAATCTAACACACCCAGGACCAAGCAATCGAGCATAAGTAGGAGGACTATAATAAGAAGAGTCCTGACTAGAGGATACCCGGTAATTCAGTGGTTATAGGTACGACAACAGGCACAAGAGATTGCACTTCTCCACTGACAAGTTCTTGCTGAAATAGTTATTTGCTGGGTTATATGCTAGACTAATGGAACGATCGATTCACATCTGATTAATTTGCAATTGACGAAAGGGAGTTGTCATAGTTCATTATATGTATTTCATATTATAGATCATAGAAATATGACTACGAATATAATGTCGCAAACGAAAACGGAAACGAAGAGTTTTTTATCCCTTTGGTTTCTATGAGATATACTGCGGTTCGGATCAGGATAGATCCACTGTTCACCGTTCACTGTTCACTACTAATGAGTAAATCCAATGCACACACACACAACTAGACCCGTGCTAATGGGGTGGTAAGTGGATAGGCAAACATGAGCCCAAGCCAAGCCAAACCAAACCCAACCAAACCATTGTAATGAAAAGAAAAGCCAACCAAAAGCCAAATTGTTTTCTGAATACACAGGGCGCGTTTCTGTGTTTCTGCGTTTCTGCTTTGGTGGGTTTTTTATCTTCGGATTTAGGATTTTGGGCAAGTCCCAGACCACTTCGACTCCGACCACGCTGATGAAGACAACTTGACTCCAAGACGACTGAAGCGATGAAAGTAAAAACCGCAACTGATCAAGCGCCACCAAAGTTGGGAACTGAACTGAACTGAGCTGGGTGCCTGGAAGCCAATGGACAAGCTTGACTCAAGGCGACTCAAACTCAAGCTCGGGCTCGGCAACGCATTCGTGGTTGGAGTTGCAGCTGTAGCTGTGGCTGGAGATGGAGCTGCAGTCTGCAGTCTGCAGTCTCTCGAAATTGCACAGCCGAAGGTAGAGGTATGTACATACTATGTGCATACATATGTATGTATGTATGTATGTATGTATGTCTTGTCTATACATGTATGTATGGATGGTTTTTCTTTTTCTTTTTCGGGTGTATGGTGTGTGCGTGTGCCTGTGTGTGGAAAAGCGCAATAAAGCAAACAAGCAGAAGGCATAATATGCACTCACAAAAACCCGACAACGGCAAATACAAATTGCAAACTGAAAATGCAACTGCAACTGCAACAGAAGCAGTGGCAGCGGCAGAGCTAGGGGTTGGCGTAGGGGCAGGGGCGGGGACCAACTTCGTTGCCTAAATGAAACCAAACGAATGCTTTTTATGATCAATTTTCGCTAAAGCTAAAGCCAAGGCAGTGCGAGTGCCAGTGCAGTGGCGAGGCGTGGAGCAACGCTGGGTTGAAGCCGACTAAAGTGGAGTGGAGTGACCTGATCAGTTAGCTGACCAGTCCAGCAGTCCAGCGTACATACATATGCCAACTAGCAGAACTTGCTTCAGTGCATGGCCCAAACAATAACCACAATAATAACACCAGCAATAGCAACGGCACAGCACCTGGCAACCTGCAACCTGCAACCTGGCAGAAAAATGTTGCAATGCCTCAAATACCATTCACAAAAAATAGTGTGTATTGTCCAGTGGAAAGTCTTCGATACCGATCCCGATCCCGATCCCCTCCCCTCCTGTCCGAATGCTCTGGCACGACCAAATCTGGCAACGGAGGTTTGCTGTATGCTGTATGGTCCACAAGTCCCTTTGTGATAATTTCAGTTGCATAAGGAAAATCCTTATTGATATCAATGGAACAAGACCAATGCGCACCCCAGAAATACATATTCATACATGAATATACACACCTGATCATAATAATAGGTACACCCATCTACCTAATGTTTAACTGAACAGAACATTTTTGTTTTCAATATTTTAAACCTAAAATTTGTTCTCAGTTATTCTTTTAGTATTTGTTTTTAATAAAATAAACTTTAATATAATGTAGGATCATGTTATATTAGAAAATATATCCATTTCTTCTTCAGAGTCAATGTCAGGCTGATCAAAATAATAGGTACAGTGTCAGTAACTCTTCTATATTAAGTGAATAGTTTGGAAATTCTTTCTTTTTTTGCCAAACTAATGTAAATTTCCCATAATTTTGTTATAAATGTGTTAAAATGGAAATATAGTCAGGAAACTTGGGTAAGGCCACAGGAAACAATCCAAACACTTGACCACTACATGGTTTCTTTGAGCAACTGAGAGACTGAAAACAAATTTTGGATTTAAAATATTGAATACAAAAATGTTCTATTCAGTTAAACTTTAGGTAGATGGGTGTACCTATTATTATGATCAGGTGTGTACATACATACATATATGAATATTATGTTGTGGGTCTAAGATTATGTCTCTGATCTATTCAATGAGTGGCACAAGAACAGAGAGAATATCATTGTTACATTAGCGATCTTCCAGTCCAATAATAAAACAATTAAATAGAAAAATGTACAACTTAAGAGGTTAGAGGGTGCTCACTCGGGATCTCTCACAGTCAATGTACGGATCAGGAGTATACAGAGGCGAATCGTGCATAAACCATTGGATTTGCATCTGGATCCAGTGCGTAACTGTACTTGAAACTTGAGACGCGACTGGAACATGAAATACTTGATCGAGTCACGCTGGTCACGCTGGAAATGGAAATGAAAACTTTTTGGTCCAGCCAGCAGACAGACGCAAGAAAGCGACTCATTAGGAAATGGAGAATCGTAAAAGTGTTGCAGTCGGCAGTAGGCAATCGGCGTGTTGCAATGCCAATAGATGAACAAACGACCTCAGACTAGCCACATCCATGGGCGGATCTCCAAGAGAGGAATGTTTGTTTTCCTTTGGAGATCCCCCTCCATTTTCCAGTCGACACCTCTGGAACAGCGACCAGCGACCAGCACGAGTCCCCAGCAACGTTCCAATGACTGGGCAGACGTCCAAGTCGGAGAGACTAGCCTGGATGATAGTCGTCGTCGTCGTCGTCGTCATTAAGTGAGAGTGTCAGCGACAGTGTGAATGCGAAGTGCGAGTTTGAGTGTGGATTGGTAAAGGCTGGAGCCGCGCTTGTGATGCAATTTGCTAGAAACTCTATGGTTACGCTTGTCAGGCGGTGAAACAATAAACACAAAAACCAAAGAAAAGCTACGAAAAAAGGGAAACATAATGAAGTGTAGAGAAACGAATCGAAGCCTCAAATACCCTAAAAAAAAGCCAATATGAAACACCGCTTTAAGGAGGCATTTTATTTTAGAGTTTAATTTTTAATTTGCTATTCATATAGCAGCCATATCATCTAAAAGATCGTAAAGCTTTTACTCTTTGTTTGTGATAAAATATATTTGAAATCTTCATAAGCTGAAACACTCAGCTTTAATCTGAATAGTGGAAAGAAGAGTTGGGAAATAAGTCTGAATGTCATATGCACATACATACATATGTATGTAAATGTTATAACTTTTTCTCCTGTGTTTTACATATGTATGTATTTATTTGTGTGTTCAGAATTGCATGTTGCTGGGAATTAGAGTAAATGTTTCTTGTCAAACGGTTTTAGCTAGTAGTATTCTCTTTATAGCCTATTTCTCTCACATAGTGCAAATTTAGTAATTTAATAATAGGTTTTATCGGCTTGTAAACAATGCGTTAACATCCTGTATGCACTTTTATATGTACATACGTTTCATCCTACTTATAAGTAGATCCCGATTCCCATTCTCTGGCTTCAAGACTTTAAGGCTTCTTCTGTATGACCAACACAACAATTATTTTAGACTATCATTTTCCCAAGGGTATTTATTCTCATTCCGTGCTCCGTGCTCATGTCGCTGGAGCATGTTGCTGCAACTTTCCAAATGTTGCGAATTAAGTTCTACACATTTTGCTACATGGACAGGTTAACTACATACAGACTTACGATTTTAGTGGATTTGACCGTACGTTTGGTACTTTTGGTTCGCATTGCAAGATGTCATCCTGCCTTACACATTATGCCCAGTTTGAGGAGTTTAAAAATATACATTTCAATCAATTCGGCTACTATACACGGCAGATTACCATGGAAGTAACCAAGTAGTAACTACTAGTAGTAGCAACGACAGAGACACCTAACGACGAACAGGAATGATCAATTTGATTATCTGGCAGCACTGGCTACCTGATTTTACACGATGTTGCGTGGCGTTACATAAGCGTATAATGATGATCAGATCTCCAATCAAATCAAAAATATTTTACAAAATAAATAAAAAATATTTTTTCCCTATACCCAAATGATTTGCGAAGCATGTGGTTGTTACCAGAAAACTGTTCAATTGCGGTGCGCCGAAAATGGACTTCTGGGGTTGCGGGAGAGATTGCTTAAAGATTGAAGCTTCCAAGCGACCAATACTTAGCGATACTATGCGTTGCATCGAAAACGAGGAGATCAAGTAGAAAGTAACTAAAATAACGGATCCCCGAAATTCGAGAGCTTTAACAAATAAATTTTGCTTTGGAGATGAGCTTTGATGAGAGCGATGAGCTTGGCGATGAGAGCTTAATCTTCTTGCGGAATGCGCAGAAGCGCATTGCGCATTGAAGTTGTGGACTGTGCGGACAAAATAAGAAAACACCTTTGTCATAAATTGGTTTGCATTCTTCACTCACAGCACAACATCATAATGAGCTCCCTGAAGAAATCAAATGCATAAGCAAGCGGGATGCAGCGGGACTAATGTTAACGCAAACATTTAACTAAGCAGTGAAAGTGATAATGATCGAAGGGATCACTAATCGAAGTGATAGCATTACTACATTACAACACAATGCTTCGAAGAACATGAAAAAACTTAAAAAGAGCAGGCGCTGCACCTACCCAAATGAATTATTCTCAGATTTGATAGAACTCATGAATTTGAAGTCTTACTATCGAAATGTTGAATCAATCTATCAAAAATATGTTTTTATATAAGATAATTTAAATTTGGCTTTTCAGAAATATTATATTCAAGATCTTGTTGGCAGCCATGTGGCTTCTTTTAGAGAAAACGCTTTAAAAGCCGTAATTTCCCATGAATTGGCGTTGAACTTTTGAACTTTGAACCCAGAACTCGACTGTTCCTTCTGCCTATAATAGTAGTTCAACCTGATCAACATTTGGCAATCTGTTAGACACGGTCATTTTCCATAATTCTGCGTTTTTGGTTTTCTCGTATCTTCAAAATAGTGTGTGCCACAGACTTTCGTCCTTTGTGGGGGCGGAAGGGGCGGGTCGAAATTTTGAAATACACTTGGAGTAGTGTGATAACACAGAAGACGGGATACAATATTTGGCTTCTCTATATAGGCGCTTAAGAAAACGGGCGGACGGACAGACAGACATGGCTATATCGACTCGGCTATTGATGCTGATCAAGAATATATATACTTTATGGGGTCGGAAACGCTTCCTTCCGTGCGTTACACACATCCGATTTCACCAAAAATCTAATATACCCCTATACCAATATATACCTATACTCTTCTAGTACCGGGTATAAAAATATTGCTGTATTAAGGAGACTCTTCCGTGAGTTTTCTGGGCGACTCTTTGCGGCACTTTCAGCAGACCCTTCTACGATTCACACTGCTCGACACGACCGGCTCTTAAGCGAAACTTTTAGTTATTTCTAAGATAATTCTTCTGGAAAACTCCTTTGCGATAGGCTCTCCTGCGACACTTCGGAAGATTAGAAAACGATCAGAATGCGATAAATACAGAACGAAGTGACAGCTAGATGTTTGATTTCGTTACAGCCAAGTTTTTCCCCAAGTAGTCATTGAAGATACTTAGTTATTGAGGATATTATTGTGCCTATTTGGTATTTTTTGTAGATGAAACTTTTCACTTTTGATGACTGATATTTTGTCTGATATTTCATTAAGTTCATTCAGAAATACAAGGTACTATGTACTCGTAATTGAGTTTGGGAGTGAATTATAATAAAGTTCAACGGTTCAACGTGTATGGTGACTACCTGGGCGAATTCGCAAGCTTATTACGATTATAGCGCTCTACGACTAACGGTACACCAGAGCCCATTAGCAGTACAAACGAGGAGCAGAGCACAGCAAATCGCAACGGATCGGAGCAGAGTGAAGTGGAGGGGAGCAGTGTAATCATCATCAGGCCAAATGAAGCTTTGCTCATCTATTTGAGTGCGGACCCCGGGCCCCGGCAAACGAACTGGTATTCTTCCGAGCGGAATGGAATAGAGCAAAATATAATCACCGATCTTAATGACGACAAATATTTTGATTTCATCGGGTATGTTCAAGTACGGGAATACACCATCATCAGACTCAGACGTGGCTCAGTTGATGACCCAGAAGCGGGTCTAAGCGAACTAAGACAATAGCTGAGCATCATTTGGTAGAGGTTACCAGGTCAATGAATCCATCGGCATATGATCTGCCCAAGAATTCTCCTTTCGCTTTCCTTATGCGCGAGGGGATGTGGTTGATCCGTTAACTATGTACCTGGAAATGGACATGGACATGGAGGTGGACGTGGCACATCGTTAACATAGGCGGACGTTGATCAGAACAATAATGGGGAATGTATTCGGACTTGGACTGGAGCTGTGCTGATGATCGTGTTGTATGCTAATGTGCCTTGTGTCTTGTGTCTTGGCCAAGAATTGGCGGTGATTTGCATTTTCCCATGGCCCATGGCCCACGGCTCGTGGCTCCAGACAGTCCCATGATCACAGAGAGTCCCAGAATCCAGTTACTCAACAAGTACTTTGGCTTCTCTCCGATCCATCTGTTCAGTACGAATAATGTTCCGCTGCGCTTCGTTCCGTTTGATGCTTGGTGATGCTCAATTCGTCAGTTGGATGGAACTTTTGGAACGTTTCTGGCCAAGTATGGTCAAGATAACGGTTCCGCACAGTTCCCGGTTCCCGGCTCCACTCTCCAGAAACACATGGTTATATCGTTGTATATCGTGCTACGCCAGAGGATTTGGCTACAGCCAGTCCAGCTGTGAGATCATCATTTTTATCACCATGTGTGTCCCCACAATTCCTCCATTCTGTATGCCTGTATGCCAATTGAAGGCGATCATCGTTGGGGGTCCAACGAGAGGTGTTCCATTGTTCAATAACTTTTCGAGATGGGGATTTATATGAATCTCATTTGTTATATAAGAAACGGCTCTCTCTGTCTACAATTGAAATGCAGCTTCGAGGGGGAGGGTCTGAGCCACGCACTTAATGGTGGTACGCTTGACCTGTAAATCAATGTTGCCTAGGATTAAAGACACAGTTATTACTGATAGTTTAAAAATGATCAATGAATCCAAAACATATTAAGCTATTAGATCTACAATTTATTTTTCAATAGTACGAACATAATTGAAT
Source organism: Drosophila azteca (assembly GCA_005876895.1). Lineage (NCBI taxonomy): Eukaryota > Metazoa > Arthropoda > Insecta > Diptera > Drosophilidae > Drosophila > Drosophila azteca. The sequence goes on from VCKU01000095.1 coordinate 20,153,403, forward strand.
ATGAATAGATTAGTAATACAGAATACGAATAGAATAGTAAAACAAGTGACTCGCTGAGGCTTTTAAAATTCTATTCCAACAGTCAAAATTCAGCTGACTTTCTCCTCCAAAAGGTTCCCTCAAACTGATTCGCATTCGGACCAATCGATTTGTCTGAGTTTTCATTTTCAACAGAAGCTGGTATGTAATTTGAAGTGATTGCTATATTGCCCGATTTGCCATCATTTCGAACCAATTGCCATAAATGGAACTCGGGGCGCATTCCCCACTAACCTAACCTCGGTGGGGTCTAGTCCCGGTCTGCCGGAGAGTCATTAGAACTGCTAAATTTTCTAAATGCCCTTTAATTTATATAATTACATATATGTACATATGGGCAAAACTCGAATCTTTGATGTGTTTAGAAAATGGAAAGCCACCGACCGACCGACCGACCGACCGATCGAACGATCGACTGCAACCCAGGGCCAAAATCGATCTCTGATTGCTCGATAGTCCAATCACTACATTGCCCGATGCAATTATACGGGGCACAAGCCCTCAAGCTCTACGTTCGATTCGGTCTGGTTCGGCTGGGCTTTAAGATCGGTTTGGTTTGGTTTTTGGTTCTACTTATGGCCATAAAGATATAATTGGCCCCAGAACGCAAAGAGGGGACGGGGGGACTTGAGCAAACAAGAGAGGAGAAATATAATTTAATTTGAAATAAAACGAGAGCCTGAGCTCTGGGCACTATACATACATACATACATTCTACATTGTTTGGGTCTTTGTACTCGTGCCTCTGTATTTATCTTTGACCCTTTTCCATTCGTGGGTTCTTAGCGTTTGTGGATGTGGATGGTGTGGTGGATGGTGGATGTGGCACATCCACAGTCTGTCTGTCTGTGAGTGTTTTTGGTATTGTGGCTAAATGGGTCATTCGTCAAGGTAACTTTCATTTGTGAGCTGGAAAAACTCAACGCGGAACGTAGAACGTGGAACGTAGAGCACTTAATCATAATCTCATTTTCTTCCTCTGGTTTTGTTCTTGTCATTGTTTAGGATTCTATCTATCTCTATCCATCCCTCTGCCCGATCTCCACTGAAGATCTTGTTAGGGCCAAGTCTCTGCCCACTAATTGGACTTGGATTGAACATAACTGGCTTTTCCTTTTCTGTTGAGTTTCTTGGGGCGGAGTTCAGAGCTAGAAGCTAGAAGGATGTGAGGAAAACGATGGAAAACGGTACTGGGCATCTCCATTTGCCATCAGTTCCATCAGCTCCATCAGTTCATCAGCTCCATCAGACCCATCACACCATCAGGCTCATCAGCCAGAGGTCATGCTAATTTCAACCTTTGGACAACTAAACCTCTAGTTTCCGATCTCCACCAGCTATAGACCAGACCAGCTCCAGACCGACCTTAGGCTGGCCTAAAGACAACACCGCAGTCGCAGTCGCTGAGTGTGCAAATTGCCGTTGGAGGCCGAATAACTTTCGTGCTCTAAAGTTTGTAATTTACCTTAATTGAATATTCGTGCTGGTCAAAGTCTGAGGCCCCAGTCCATGCAGGCCCCCCGGGTCTACCGACAGTATGCTCCGGAGTCCGGACTCCTGAGCGTTGCCATAATGAGCCTGGGGATCCATCAACGATGACACATCTGTCCGCTTTCGGAGTATCCCCAGCAGCTTCCTTTCGTTTCCCCTAAAGCCTCAGAGCAGGCCCCATTACCTAAATGAAGTGTGACAAATCCATTGGACTTGCCCCGAACACAAGCCGAAACACATTACCATCCGCTCTGGCAAATGAGTGGGTCGTAATTAAGGGAATTATTCCGATCCCATACCCTTATCCAAATGTTATACTGATAAGTGGATATACTGCTGTGAATGCCAGTAGGAACAAGGAAAAACTAGCTCCAAGTAGCTCCCATCTTGTGGTTTGATCATAAAATACTCGTGTGCCGCTCTCTGAAGAGAAGCGCATCTAGGTATATCGTTATAGCTATACCCCGATTCATCTGACTCGACAACTATATAGCCACTCCACGTGAATGCGAATAAACTTTCCAATCAAAAGTTATTCAGGCAGAAGAGCTGGGGCTGAGGCTGGATCTAGCCTGATCCTTTTTTGATTGACTGCTTTCGTCACGGCAAGTAGCCAGCCCACAGCTTCCAGCATTCAGATCCCACAATCCAGCGGAAAATGAACCATCCATACAAGCATTATCTGGTCTCCACGTAAACACCTGCGGGTCGCAGAGGCCAGGGGTATGTTGTGTTTATGCGGAAACATGTAACATATAGTTAGAGTCTTTCTATAATTACATACTTCGTTATCTAGAACCCATAAGAACCTGAAAGAGTATAATTTTGAAAATATATTGTAGTTCGATAGTAATAGGGTAGTCCCATACACAGAAAAAAAATGACAACAATCGAATGAGCGAATATCGAAAGATATAAGCCAAAACATGACCAGACGTTACGTCACATTAAACCGAAGTGGTTTTTGAGGTTTGGGTACAATATACGAATTGTATAGTATATGTATACACATATAGTATATGAATTATTAAGCGTTGAATATCAAAGTGATTAAATGTCACAACATTATCTGTTTTTTTGTCATAAGTCCGCGGAGGCATCAGACGTACGTTACTGGCATTACGTCTCATAATTCCGGGATAAAAGTTTAAACATAAATATATATAGCCAGACCAATTCTCTGGGTTCTGGGTTCAAACTTTGAGGGAAAACTTTGATCCAGAATCATCTTTCTTTTGGGAAAACATGACTGAAAAAAATAACAAGAAATACCAAAGAAGTGAACTTTTACTCATTTAAAAGGGCTTTCAGATCTAAGATATGATATTATACATATGTCGATTGGGAAAAAACTATGTTTTTATTGACTTTTATACTTTATGGTTAAATGGACCTTTTGGGAGACCCGCCTATTTGTATTACAGCCCTGCGTGAACAGACAAACGAATCGATTCGGTGGAATTTTGGGAGTTTTATCAATCCATCGTATCGCTCAAAGAGAGCGGACTGCGTTATATTACATACATATATGTTTTTAGTGATTCGGGGACTCAGACTCAAGACTAAAGTTAGGATTCGTGATAATCGAAGGCATTAAACACAATTTGAATTCATGCAGGACTCTAACATGCACATAGTTATGTATATGCTATCTTCTGATGCGCTTCTCGCCTTCTCTATGAATATATTTTTCCGTAACGGGTACCCCATAGTCGGAATATCGAATGGAGGAGCGTCTTCTGTTGAGCGGCGGCTACCAGGAGTGCAACATGTTAATCATTTCGAGCATCAGGCCATGTCAAATGCAGATCACAGCCAGAACATTGTTCTCCACCTCTGCGTTGTTTGTACAGGCCAACACCAGCACCAGCAGCAGCAGCAGCCCCAACACCAGCACATACAGAAACACCTTGATGCCGGCCTGATCCCTGTCTCCCTGGTCGCTGGGTCTCATTCCTGCAGCTTCATCTGAGGTTGAGCAAACGCCCCGCGGGGCTTGTTACAAATTTTGATGGACGGCCTGTGGTTGAAATTGATTAGCTTTAATGGTGGCAAAGTTCTCTGCTGTCTGTCTGCTAACCAGATGCATTCCTAATGAAAATGTGAAAACTGACTGGACTTGTTCTGCTTCTGCTTCTGCCCCGTCTGCCCGGTCTGCCCGGTCTGCCTCCGCCTCTAAGTCTGCGTCTGTAGCTATGGCTCCCTTCGTGGAGCAAACAAAATCTGAATCAATCAAATCAAATGTCGACAGATATATAATTTGAGCACTTCTTGATATAATATGATATGATATGATATGGTATGATATGGTATGTATTGCTCCACAAAACTGTCATATGGGGAGACTGGTTCAGAACTGGAGTTCAGGGCTGGTCAGCAGGTTCAGCAGGGGCCAGGACCAGATCGGGGTTAGGTCGGTGTCGGGATCGGAATCGGGATCGGGTCGATGCTCTTTCTAACCCTAATTGGTTAAAATCATGGGAATACATTCATCACAGAAACTGTGAATGTCCGACTTGTGCATGGGCATGGGCAAAGCCCATCTCCGGGTCTCTGCGGTTTTCCGACTTTCACAATCAAAAGAATTTGCTTAGACGCTGACTCTGACTCTAACTCTGACTGTGACTGCTTCTCTGGCAGCCATTTTATGCTTCATTAAGTCAGAAATTATATCTCTTTGCCGGGTCTCCCTAGTTTGGAAAATCTCTCGCCATTTCTGGCTATCTTCATCAACCTCTTCCTCCATCTCTAACCTTCCCTCCTCCTTTCCTTGGGGTTTTTCAATTTTAGAAATTGATGAACTTGCTGATGGAAATCTGTCAGGCAGCCAGCCAGTCGAAGCCAGCAGGAGAGGCAGATGTGGGATGAGCTCTGGAATGGATGGATGGACTGGCAGATACCCAAAACATACGAAACAACGAAAGCAAGCTCCCCGTTCCGTGCTGGTTTTGGTGCTGTTGGTGCTGGTGGTAGTACAAAAGATACACCCGTCGGGCGTGCCCATTCGGGAATGGGTAGAAGAATGATGAGATTCTGTTTTAAAGATTTCCCAGCCCGCAGAAGACCGGTGCCAACAAAAGAGCTTGCCTTGCTAGAGTTTCGGCACCGGCACTGGCACTGTGTAGGGGTAGACATACAGGTTGAGCCAGCTGGAGAGACGGTCCGCATCCGCACCCGCATCGGGTAAAAGGCAGCCTGGCATTCGAGTGCGAAGAGTGGGCCTTAGGGCAGGACTCGGCCCCAGCCATCGCCTCCGCCCCTCCCCCGTTTAGTCTCTCTGCCGATGACTGCACACCAAATGCAGACATTAAGTACTTCAAGACTTGAGCAGAGCTGAACTGATTGATCCCCAGATCCATGCTAAGTCCAGATTGTGAAGCGAAGCCCAGAACCCAGCAGTTGGGGATAATCAGCCAAGCGACAAATGAGCAGACACGAGTAATCTGAATCGGAATCTCAATCGGAATCCGAATCAGATTCTGAATTTAGTTAGATTAAGAACTGCCATCCAGTCCCCAGACCCGCTCCAGGGATCGCTTCGATCTATTGCAGATGGAACCGCAATCGACAAGTCTTCAAGTCTCGGCCGCACTCGAGTGTGCAAAACGATATTCCCTTCTGACTCTGACTCAGTCAGCGACTGGCTGGCTACAGCCGCAGTTTCGACACTGGCATTTCAATTTATTTCATTGCAGAGTCCGATGCCAATGCAAATTATCGAAGAGTTCATCAAACCTTTGGCTTGCTCGAGAAAGGGAACCCAGCCAAGACAGGTTGGTCCAGTCCCGGTCCCGTCCCGTCCCGCTCCATCCAGATCAGAGCCACAGCTGGCTCTGGACTTCTGGGCTAAACGTTGCTGTTTCTGCTTCTGGTCTTGGCTCGACTTCGACTCCGGTTCCGGATTCATTATCGGTCCGAACCGACTTTGGGGAGGATGGCTCCGATTGTGATACCAAGTTGAGACGGACAATCCTCTCGGGTGCGCACAGAAAAGTGGCAGTTGTCACGCAATAGTCATTCTTTAATTTATCGAATCATTTGACAATATTATTTATCGTGACAATCGAAACTTCGCTCTAGTTGACGGATTTTAAGTTTCCACCATCGCGAAAGTTCGCTAGGATTTGGGTTGCATCCGAAAATATCGACTTTCATTCATCGAAATCTTATGGAGAAATGTCAAAGGAATTGTAGCTACTGCAAATCCCTCAACCAGAACATTATCTAGGGGACACGATTCAAAAAAATTTTAATATACAGTCGAACTTTCATAGAGCGAATCTCAAGGGGACAAAAAAAAATGTGTTATACGGAAAATTCGTAAGATAGAAATGAAAAGGATTTAAAATTTGTTTTGCTTTAAAAGAATTTGTTATTCCAGCACTTACTTCATGGACGTTAAGGAAGGTGAATTCATTTTCAGGCAAATTATTTCTCATCTCCACAAAGGTACACGCCGCTAAAATACTGAAATGGGGGTACCTCCTTGACTCCTTGCTCCTTAACCTCGACATCAACTACAAAACGAGAGGAAACGTTGTGAGCCGCGGCCTTTGCCGCGGCTCTACTTTATACCCGGTACTCAGTCAGAATATATGTAATGTTACGATTTATGTAATTTATTATATGTTCGCAAAAGGGACTACTCATACGAGACGTGTAAGTGTGTGCGAGAGAGAGGGAATGAGTAGATGCTTGGCAGGCGTTGCGTAGCGACTGTAAATTCATAGGTTCCATTTGTCTTTAATATTGATCCGAGGTGATTCAGATTCGACAGTCTGGTAGATACGGTCATTTCCTATTATTTTGCGATCTTGGTTTTCTTTTATCTAAAAAAATTGTGGATTCCACAGTTATCAGGCTTTTGCGGGGGCCTGTCAAAATTTTGAAATACACTTGTATTGAAATGATATCACTGGAGCTTGGATAAAAAGTTTTGTTGCTCTAGCTCTTATAATCTCTGAGATCTAGGCGCTCATTTGGACGAATAGGCAAAACAGACTGGGTTGCGAGTGAGAGAGAGGGAGAGGGAACTATGTCTATCGAGATGGTTTTCTTCATAGTGGCTATATTAATAATCCGATCTGATCCAGATTCAACACTCTGATAGATATGATCATACTCTATGATTCTGCGTTTTTAGTTTTCTTGTATCCTTAAAATTGTGCATGCCATAGATTTTCGTTCTTTGTGTGGGCTGAAGTGGGCGGGGCAAAATGTTGAAATACATTCGGAGTAGTGTGATAACACAGAAGATTGGATACAAAATTTGGTTAGTCTAGCTTTAATAGTCTCTGAGATATAGGCGCTAATGTAGACGGACGGACGGACGGACGGACAGACGGGCAGACAGACGAACGGACAGACAGACATGGCTATATCGACTCGGCTATTGATGCTGATAAAGAATATATATACTTTATGGGGTCGGAAACGCTTCCTTCTGTGCGTTACACACATCCGTTATCCCCACAAATCTAATATACCCCTATACTCTTCGAGTACCAGGTATAATACGAACTGATGCCAACTGATGCTGGTAGCGTCTCAGTTATGGTTCTGGGCATAAATATGAATAAAGAACAAACCGTACTGAAAGTTGAACGATATTTCAGTGTTTCTATAAAGAAATACGATATAGAGAAAATGTCGTTGTAATAAAGAAGTTCGAATGTAATAGTCTGTTCGAGACTATTACTCGCTAAATCCTATTGTAATGATTGAAAAATTACCGAAAAAAGTCTTAAATATAAATACCTAAATATTAAAAAACAGATCGTATAGAATTTGTTTCATACTTTTCCCAGATAAAATTATGAAATGTTCGCCATTTAATTGAATGATAAATTTTGAGTTGATATTTTCCATTTTAATCTTAATCTGATACGAGAATCAAAATTATACAGCACTTCTATCAATTAATGTTATGTTAGGTGTATTCTAATTTATTCACTGTCTCCGATTGAATCGTTAACCCAGAGATGGGTTGTAAGTCCCACATGGGCAAAGTTTTCGTCACCATTTAGGTCCTAATTACATAAGGTTTGATTTTTGAAATGATTTCATTAAGGGGCAGAAATGGGCAACGGCAAATGTCAGAGCCGGAGCCAGAATCAGAAACGACCCGGCCCGGCCCGCCTCGCAATACACCTCGTCACACCTCCTTCACTTCCACTTCCATTTCCAGCCGCAGATTCACTGCCAACTCCACCCCCATTTTCACCAAGGTCTCATTTTGTCCCGTGTAGTTTTGCTCCATTTCTGTCACGCTCGAAGACTGCAATTGAGCCGATTCGTGGGACAGGAGAAGACTGGAGAAGGGAGCGAATAGCGTAGACCAGGGAAGAGACCCACAACTGTTTTAGTTACGGTTTCCGAAGAAGAAGAAGATGCTGCTTCCCTGCCAGAGGAAGACGGTGTGGAAGAGCGGGTGTCAACTCCGAGAATCCGAACATTCTGTACCCTTACAAAAATCACTCCTAGATTTGGGCATTGAGTAAAACGATACAAGCTGCATATGTACATATGTAACCCACGTACTACACACACAAATATGTATGTGCGCACTACGTATCCAAATTTGTACATTATATTCGATATATGTATATCGATATATGTTGATGTATACAGTGGAATCATCTTTGCTGGATACGCACCATCGAATTGTTTAATCGAGTTATGGTGCGAGACTGGCCATCGGAATGTTTGGCATTGCTTAATACCCAATCTTCAGTTTCAGCTTCTTCTCTTGTGTGGGCTACAACTCTCTGATTAAAGTGATTGTAACTTCTGCGAGGGTATCCAAGAAAAACAAAAGAAAAACAAAGAAAAGCTAAGCCAAGCAACGAGATAATAATAATACACATAATATTAAAACGAGAACAACGACACTAAGCCAATCCGCAGTCGAAGTCGCAGCCGCAGCCGGAGTCAGAGGCTGACAACAATGGTAGGGTGGGTGCGGGAGGTGCTATAGGAAAATTACTAATTACGTGCTGGCAGCAGCTAGAATGGGGGGTGCGGGTGCGGGTGCGGGCGCACCAGATCTGTGTGTGGATCTGTGTGGATCTAGGGAGCCACGAACGAACCGAACCACATTAGCGGCGGGCACTGCTTGAGCTGTGCTGTTGCTTAGCTGCTGCTCGCGTTGCTAGCGGTGAATGGTAATTGCAGACCGTTATAAATTGAGCGCGCATAATAAGATCGAGAGATGGCTTCGCTTAGACTATGGAGGCGATGGAGAGAGGGTCGTGTAGAAAGGATGTGGGGGGGCCTTGGGGGAGCCAGTCTGTAAAATGGCAAACGCTGGCTGGCGTTCGGGCCCTGATGCGCATATTTGCTCCAATTCCGTCAGGCAGCAGGCAATGAAAATGTGACATCCCAACGGGAGGAGGGCAACGCCATGAGATGGGTTACCTTACTTACCATTACTCCATCCATCCATCTATCCATCCATCTGCACTTCAGTCCCCGTCCCCCCACGATGATGACCCAGTTCTTAGGGTATTTCGCCTGCAACAGTTAGCCGAATGGCAGTCAAAGTGGCGTGCATTAGCATCTGCCACATGCACCTACATAGATGCAACATGCCACCCAAGCCAGTCCACTTGTCGTGGCCCAATCATTGCGCGGCTATTACAGGCAGTAGCTCCCAGAAGATTGATTTCCCATAGGCAACCCACCATACCATACATATGTACATATGTATGTGTATACAGTTACAGTCTTGTAGAAAATTGATTCATTTATCGGATAAAATGATATTTGAATATATCACTACAATATCGCTTTACTAGTACTTAAGTTCGTCTCCTTCTGTGTAGAGCTCATATTTGAAATAGTCGTAACAAATCGAGATAAAACTATGAAAATGTAACTATATTTTGTCCGGTTTCTCTTGCATTAAAAGCAATTTAGTTTTTCCTTTTTTATAAACAGTTGTTTAACAATCAAAGAAGAAAAATTCATTTAGGATAGACATATGAACTTTGAGCTTATCGAAAAGTGTAATTAGGAACATTAGGGATAGATACATGCACAGTATGCATTGAATAAATATGTATAATATAAATAGTATAGTAGCACTTCCCATATGTAGTCTCATCTTCTTTCAGCTTTCCTTTCAGCCTTCTTCAAGGTCCGTCCCCATCTATTCAGTAAATCTGTGTCAGTGGGAGACCATGCAGTGACAATGAACAATACGTAGACCTTCCTGCACCTCCTATCCCTCCTAGCTCCTACCTGGGTGTCGATTCCAAGCGATACAAAAGGTGAAGAATGGCAGAGCTGACGACACCAATTGGTGTTTTTGCCATATTTAGTTACCAGCCGTGCAGCGATAGTCGGAATAGGAATGGGAATGGGATGAGAATTAGATGGTAGATGGTAGGATGGTATGGTATACTGGAGCGGAAATGGGAACGGGAGGGGATGGGGAGTCTGGGATTCGTTCGTGCTGTCAACGCCTTTGGGTGCAGCAAATATGGACAAATTGCAATAAGCTGAGCTGTTTTTGGACTGGAATGGGAATGGGGATAGAGCCTAATAGAAACTTGATGACATGATTGATGACTCCCCGACAGAGAACTGAGATAGAATTAGAAACAGAGCTAGAACTAGAACAGTCATAGATAGTTCTGCTAAAAGGGTTCTTCAACCTTCGTTGACTCGGAAAATTGATTAAAGTTCAGCTTGAGATGAAGATGGGATATATTCTGGGACTCTGCAACCATACCCATACCCATAGCCATAGCCATTTCGTTTCTATCATTATCATCTTCAAGTGTTATTGCTCTGACTTAGTTAGTTAACTCTAACAGTTAATAAACACTTGAGGGAGAAGTAGAATGGAATGGAATGGAAGCACCATCTGGGGACCCAACTCAAACTCCAACTCCTATTCTAGCTACATCTACGCCGCCATCTTCATGCTTTGTAACCAGATAGTACCCGAGAGTGTTCTTTTGTCATTAATGGGCAGATCACACTGGGTTCCAGGCCAAGGAAAATTGTCAGCGGCAAGTGGGGGATGGTGATGGTGATGGTGTGGGGGTGGAACAGGTAACAGTTCCTCAAAATTTCGATGTTTACGTAATGGCTGTGATTCCAATGGATTCATCTTCTCGGCTTTGCCACAGAATGGTAAGTAATGTCTGTGTGGCATGCACTCGTAAGCTGAAACCGCAAAGAATCTTTCAGTGAGTTTCCCTCACTCCCACTCGCACTCCCACTCCCACCCATTGGAATGCACATAACTGTCATTGTCTATGTCACTAAGCAAAACCCACTTGGAGCACTTGGAACTGCACCTGCCAGAGCCAGTCCCAGATGGAGTAGTATGTATGTATATATATGTATATACATATGTACAGTATGTATATAACCCTTGGGTAACAACACGCTTGGCTGGGGCTGGGGCTTGGGCTGGGGCTTGGGCTGGGGCTTGGGCTTGGGCTGCTTCTTTACTCTATTCAATTTTTTGCCATAATTTTGCAGACATTTCCATTAATGAAATGCTTAGAGCTCGACAAATTATTACGTTGCTGCTCATGCTCATGCTCATGCGTGTGCACCCAAGCTGACTTGTGGGCTTATGGGGGACTTGGGTACACTTTCGCAAATGGAGCAGAGCCGAACGCAGAGATGAGGTCGCAGCTAAAGTCTAAGCCACAGTCGGACTCTAGAACATTGCCAGGCACTGGACACCACCCCTGCCCCCTTCTCCCTTGGTGAATCGTGCAGCCCTGCGGTGGCTTTCACTGAACCACTCCAGCGGTTGTCCCATGGTATCACAGTTCCATGGGTCCGTCCCCGTCCCCATTCCCGTCCCCATTCCCGTCCCCATTCCCGTCCCCATAGTTAGTCAGACTAGAGCCAATTACTAAAAATCACTTTCTTTCGACAGATGCTGACCATCTCTGTTGCTCCGTCGCTCCCCAGACTCCGCAGAACTCCGCAGACTCCGCCGACTCCTTAGACCCTGTCTTCCGTCTGTGTGCCCATTACTCATTCTGTGGCCGGGTGGAAGTGGAAGTGGGTGAAATGTTGGGACGTTGGGATGTTGGGAAAATGCATTTTACGGAATCCAGTCGAATCATGCAAAAAACGTGAGCCGATGACGTGAGCCCGTCAGCCATCAATCGAGCATTGAAGAAGAAGCCGACGAAAAAGCTGGGAAACAGAAGAACAACATGTTTCGGATGGTTTGGCAGTTGTGGTACAGTCCAGAATGATACCCAGTAAGAAAATATATTAACATTGAAATGTTAATAAACTTTTAATCTGAAAGTTAGAAGAGACGATTGGCTGATTGACTCACCCATCAATATAGTGACTTAACAGTGACTCGCCATGTCAAGTGAACCGTAGAGCCTGTCTATTGCTCATATACTCATATATTCTCTGGCATGGGATAGAATGGGATGGGATGTGGAGTGCATCGACAGAAAGTCTGGAATAAGTCCTTAGTATAATGGCTCCTCGCATCCGCTAAAGCCTTAGGTACAGAGAAACGGAAACCATAACGAAAATCGAAAACTATTTTCCACGGCCAGAGACGAAAGCGTTTAGACCAAAGCCAGACCAAGCCCGAGATGCTCTTTCTAGCCCGATCCTGAGCCCCATTCCGATCCTGAGCTCGATTCCGAGCCAGAGCCCGAGCTTGAGCCCGTGCCCGATGGCGGCAAATGCAATTGAAGAGAGATGACGACCTGTTTCCAGAATCGTTTTCTTGCATTTCCTTTTGGGAAAGAAAGTTTTCGCCAGCCCCAAAACAGATCTCCAAGAGATTTATACGGTTGCCTTGGTATTTTCTTTGTCTTTCGGTCTTTTGGTCTTTCAGTCTTTCGGTCTGTCGTTCTTTTGTTCTTGCTGTGCGGCGGTTCTGTGTTGGGATTTCGGTTCTCGGTTCTCGATCCAAATCAGAGTCTCCATCTAACGGCATCAGTTACACTACATAACTGTTCTCACTTTCTTCGCGCTCTTTGGATTTATTGCTGCTCGTCTTTTGTTTTTTTACTCCTCTGTCTATCTGTTTGCCTGTCTATCTATCTTTTTGTTATTCTCGCGCTTCCGGTGACCAGAACCACTGCCAGAGCCAGAGCCAGAACCGGAGCTCCTCCATTCGTAGTTGGAGCATTACTTAGAAGCCATTACATGGCAGAAATGTTTTAGATCGATTGGCGGTGGGCGGTGGGCGGTGAGCGGTGGGCGGGAGGGGGTCCCAGAAATCGGATAAACCAAGCTGAACTAAACGGATATTTTGTTTGTTCTTTGTGTTCTCCCAAAAGAGAACGTCTTTCGATTCCCCTCATTTGCATAATAAATATTTCTTGGCCATTAAGAATTTTTGTCTTGGGATTATCACTTTCACCCATTAAATGGGAGCCCTATGTGGCGGTGTGTCGGTGTGGCGGGTTATACATACATACATATGTATGTATGTACAATTTTTATCCATAAATCGATTCCCTACTTGGTCGGGATTTGGGTATAGCTCTGGGTCTAGTATGCGAGGGTTTTCCTATCGAACCTGGGGAGAAATCAGCTGCTGGGAGCCAGAAGCTATTTTCGGCACTCGGGTGGCACTCGGAATGAAAGTAAAACCCATTAGATCCGAGCGACTTCGTTGTCGTTGAATGGAGGCGACGATGACCATTACAAGAAAGCAGTCTAGGGGCCAAGACGGAGACAAAAAGATGGGTAGATGAAGGTAGATGGAGTGGCGAGCGGCGGCCGGCGAGTTTTTGTGTGTGTGAAGCAGACATTAAAATAAAATCAAGTTAACACAAACCAAAATGAAGAAAGAAATAATTGTTGAAAACGCGCAGAAGCGGAGTCCGAAATGAAGGAAATAATAGAAAAAAAAAATCACAGAGAAGCGGCAGCAACAAATCCAAATGCAACACGCTCTTCGAGTTGAACCCCGCGATTCCACCAAGTCCACCGATTCCAAGTCGCAGTCGGTGTCGCAGTCCAAGTCCAAGTCCAAGTCGACGACCAACTCGGAAGCGGTACGGCGTGTGCCTTTTCTTTAAAGTGAAATTTCTTTCAATAGCAAGTCATATCAAAAGGCAAGCAATTTTACTTGCATCCACCAGAAACCAGAAAGAGTGCGTTTCGCTCATCCGACAATAACGAAGCTTGTATGCCCTTCAAGAGAGGACATCCCCCCATAGCGGGTGCTATGGATTGCCACGCATTCCTTGATATTTCACTGTTTCACCTACAATAAAATGCCATTGATGGAGTCCTGGAAATGCTCTCGATTCTTATTAATAATTGAATTTAATTGAACACAGAATAGAACAGCAAAGGTACTCTTGGGTTGTTTGTAGAAAATGTTTGTCTCAATTGGTTTAAAAGACTGTACTGACTGCATAATACATTTGAATATATTAAATCTATTCATTATTCAAAGGCGGTATTCTACGCACTTCATTCGGGACCAATGGGTTAGGATTAAGCATTAACTATCGAGATCAGATCGAGATCATGTGGCAAAGCCACCCAGTGATGTCACTTGACAAGTTGTGCGAACAAGTGCATGGACCGCGGAATGGTCGTGAGGGTAGAAGACTATTATAAAGACTATAGTACAAGCCGAAAACAGAAGCTAAAAAGAAGATACAACGGCTGGGACACACACGCACTGCACTGGACAGTGGACAGGGGAAGGGGACAGGGGACAGTGGACAGTGGACAGGGAACATTCGGACTGCCGTAATGAAAAGTGCGTAGATCATTACTTTTATTTCTACGCTTCTCCGTTTCTTTTGGTCGTTTTTTTTTTCAAGGGAAATACCTCTTTTCCACATGTCAGTGGAAGGAGAGCTTACTGTACCTTAAGACACAATTTATTTTGCGTTTAATTGCCGCAATTGTGAAATTAATTTCGTTTTCATTGGCCAGAGAAATCTTTTTTGTTGGTTTTTGTACGGTACGGCTTGAATGGCAGATGGGTAAAAGTGACAGACACAGGCACAGACACAGACCCCCCCACCCTTCCATCAGCTCTTGCATTCAATGTTGATTGGGGGGTGGGGTGGTAGGCGCTTCTATCGGGGTTTTCATCAATCAATCCAGTGAATAGGCTACAGTTCCGAGTAGATTGGATCAAGGTAGACATTGGCCTAACCCTCTGCCTAGGACACTAAATCCGAAACTTCTCAGAAACTTTTCAGAAACACAGGTAGACACAAGCTGAAAGTCAATTTACATTTTTTGGTGGTTACCCGATCACCAGAGGATCACCAGAGAAACATGAACCGCAGAACGATTATTATGGAGTCCCTGAAGGAGAACGCCCAGAACACGCTGACCGAGCTGCGAATCGTGCGCCAGAGTGTGCCAGCGACCTGGGCTCTGGGCATACAGAGGCAGGACCGTATGATTCAGCTTACCCGCCAGCTTGTGGACACCACAAACACTTTGATCGATACTCTTGCCCAAATTTCCTTGGAGCCCTATACCGAAAACGATGATATTCAGATCCAGCTGGCCCTAGATCTGTGCAATATGCTGCTCGACGATGTTCCCAATGAAAATGCAGGACCTGCAGCGATTCCTGTACAGAATGGAATATCAGGAGCTTCTGACGACTTCCCTGTGCAGAATGGAGAGCTTCCGGCAAATCCACGTGTTTCACAGATTGCTGGAACCGAAGATGCATCTGGAGAGTATCCCGATAATCCTCCTTAGTCACAAGATCATGGAGCTGGTGAGGGCTTAGCTATCTATCTGGAATGAACCTACCAGGACATGCCGAGCCTTTGATACGTATTTTTATAATTTTACCATTTAATTATATTTTTTTATCCGATATCCGAAGAGTTTGAGCATATACATTCATTTTCTATAGCTCTTAAAGTCTTTCAGAACTAGATGTCAAACGGGAGGGACAGACGGACGGACTATAGCGGCTCGGCTGGGATCCGTTCTTCTCATTTTGATGTAGTTCTGAGCCAAACATCCATAAAATCCTTTAAGAGACTCGCTCTCCACCATCGTTCAACGAAATGATCTTCAACGATCTAGTTTTCAGTGAAGGAAATTCAGCCGAGTGCTCCCATTCCAGAATTTTACAAAGTAGATCGCCTAGAAATCAAATCTCTTCTTAGTTTCTCACTTGGGCGGCTTCCCACATCCACATGGGTTCCACTGGGCTTCAGGTTCACCTGAACTCAATAGAGTTGTGGAGAGTCATCGTCATCGTCGTCGTCGTCGTCGTCGTCATCGTCGGTGATCCCAATCCAGATTGGTTTGGTTTGGCTTGCGCTCGAAATTAGTCGAGAGAATTGGCAAATAGAAAACTGAGACATCAACCGCGGACGCCCTCATTCGATATTAGCTGACTAAACATGGCCAAAAAAAGAGAGAAGGAACCAAGCGGGGCAAGCAAAGATTTTTCGAAGCAAAATCGCAGACAAATTTGGGTTTCAAATCAAAGTCTAATGAAAAGGTTATAAATGCCGTTACACAGCAGAGACACAGTGAGAGCTGGGGACGGGGACGGGGAGACGGTGACGGGGATGGGGATGGGGATGGGATGCAGTCGTCTCCGTAGACAAAAAGTCATAAAAGTCAGAAATTATGCCAAATACAAAGAGAGGCTTAGAGGCTTTGGTAGAGGCAGAGTCAGAGTCAAAGCCAGTGGGATCAAGAATCCCAGCTCAAGCCGCTTCTAATTTTGTTGGCCTGGTGCGACTAAGATGGCTACACCGCTAGCAGAAGAATTCCAAACATGCAACATGCCCCCCAATACACTGACAGAAATTCCCGGCCAAAGTCGAGACGTGGTAGCATTCAAAGTGTTTCCCCTCCTGGGTGCTTCTCGCAGTGTCCTATGGTCCGCATTCACACGCCAACCGACGAGGCAGCAAAAGGCGAATTGATGCCGCCGATGATGAGGTGCCAGTCAGAGTCAAACTCAGCCTCAGCCTCAGCCTCAGACTCAGTCGGAGGTTTAGTCTCAGTTCCAGCTCGAGCTTCAGCTCTACCTCTATCGCTTCCTTTAGCCGCAGCTGGGGTGCCTGAGATTATGCTAATAAGTTGGGGCTGCCGTCTATGCCGCAGTCTTGGCCGAAGCCGAAGCCGCTGCTAGCGATGACTGCGACACACAAAACAGAGAACAGAACAGAACAGACCAGAACAGCAGCATCAGGAACAACAAGAAGGAAAAGCTGTATGTGGTATGCGGATAACGAAGTTTCGAACACACTTGGAAATTGATTGCGTAAAACTAGGAAGATTATACGTTAAGATTGGTAGCCCACTGGAGAATAAGACAGAAGCTTTAAGGCTAATATTGAATATTGTTTTAGTCTAAAATGTATATGGATAGTACCCTTTGCTAGGGTACAATAGCATGAACAATAGCAGCTACAACTGCGACAGCTGACGGAGCAGCAACGGAACGTCAGAGACAAGACAACAGTAAAAGCCAAAGCCAAAGCCAAAGCTGAGGCTGAGGCCGTGTCTGAAGTAAGAGCTGGGGCTGAAGCTGCATTCTAGGTCAGTGACTACTAGGAGCAACCAGCATCCAGCAACCAGGGAAGTTGCTGCTGCTGCTGCTGATATTGCTGTTCATGTTGGTGTTGGCCAAACGTCTTATTCAGTTATCAGTTGAATATTGGCACTGGCAAGGCCCTGGTCCAGACCAGACCCAAGTGTAGGTTGGGAGTTTCATTTCGGGACCAAGACCGAGACGGAGACGGAGACGGATATCGGGCTAGAAGTCTGGGAGGAAGAGAGGATTAGGATGGAAATCGGTCCATTGTGGCCTGGTCAACTGTCAGTCGAGAAGTTGTGTGCCATATTGTGTTTTTGGCCTGAATGGAATTCCAAATGGATTGGCAAGACTGCTAACCAGCACCGTGGCTGGCGAGCGAACGCTGGGCCAAATGGTAATGAGATTTGACAACACAGAGAGAGATCAACCTGATGGTCTGGTGGTCTGGCCTATCATACACGATCCAGGGATTGTCCACGGATCGATACTAAGGGTATGTATATTTATGTACCTACATATACAGGGATATGTAGATTTTTTAGAAGCCTTCGTGACAATAAATCAATAAATAATACTGCCGACTACGGATTCCAGCTGGTTAATAGTAAATTCAGGTCACTGAAATATGGGAGACCAGATCCCCTTTAGGGTTCTCTAATCTGCGTTAAATTTCCCCTGATCATTGTAGTGTTCTGGTACTCCTCTCTCGATTCATTCTTTGATCTAGTTGGCAGTCATTTGTACAGTTCTTCACGGTTCTTCTACTGTTGTCGTTGATTTTGCCTGACCAATAATAGTTACCATAATGATAATGAATATAATGACCAGGCACGAGACGAGTGATAATGATCGAGCCGTCCCCAGTCCGGTAAGGCGGTCCGGTATCTCGATCTGAAACGCTGACAGAATGTGTCGCGTTCCACGCAAATTAAAAAAAAAAAAAAACACACAAAATTAATGACACCATTTGTCATTGATTATGATTGATATTGATATATACAAAACTACATATACGATCCAATGGCGACCACCCCAGAGAACCGAACAGAATGAACAGAACAGAACAAAATAGAACAGTGTGGAACAGGAATAGCCATATAAACGGAACATGATTGCTGAACAAAGTGTAGCCAACCCGTTTCTGTCTCTTTCCCACTCTCTTTCTACCTCTTTCTGGATTGGGAACAATTATTATTTGTCTAACATGACTCACTATCGTCATCGCCATCGCGTCACCCACCAGATTTGATTTGACTGCTCTTCTGTGTGCCTTGTGGGCTTGTGGACTTTCCTAATAGGTTTGCAACACTTTTCTTATTTACTCTTTTAAGGCAGGCTCACTATTAGACAGTTCAAATGAACATCGGCACGGAGCCAGGCTCCAACCTTTTTCTGAAATGACATTGTTCGGAACAGTGGAAATAGTCCAAACAGCTGAATCCATCTCGAGTTCGAAGATATATAATATGTACATACATAGGTATGTCTATATTTTATAACAAAATGGTGAATAATAAGAGCTTTGTGGATGTTAAACCTATTATGCGCAGAATATTTATATGTATGTACATACATATATGTATATACATATGTATATACTTTCCCGATTTCCGAGGGAATCTAGTCTTTCCCATGGAATTCGTGCTTAAGATTCTTCACTCTTTTTCGTCTCGGAGAATTCGGATTTGAGTGGGGAACGGCTTGATTGGGTTTCAGTTCTGCTGTGTGAGTGACCTCAGTGCGGTTTCGGGGCTGGGACCGCAGTATGGACTGTGTGGGTCGTGTATCACTTTCATATTGATAATCGTCATAAATCCTCATAGATCGTCAAATATTTGCTGGTTTACAAATGGCCGGGAGAAGGTTCTACTCACTATTTATTGAGATATTGCTACCCTCTTGTTTGTCCCTCATTGTTTACGCTTTTTGCGAGTAGAATTTAAGAAAAAAACCAAATCAAACAAAAGAAATACGAAACAGGAAAGAAAAGGCAAATAACTCGGACAGAAACTAAGACTGAGACTGACTCTGAGACTGAGACAGAAAAAGAAACAGATCCAACAGCCATATGGCTGACCCAGTAAAAGAAAAAGTTTATTTTATATTTGTCGTTTTTTCGTTCATTCATTCATTCATTCATTCATTTGCTTTGTTGTTCGTTTGTTCGTTGTTTTTTGCACAGAGCACAGCATGGCCAGAGCACAGTTTGGCCAAATAGATATTAATTCTTAACGGTTTTTACTTTCACGTTAGAACAATATGGACAGGGCGATAATTATACCCAAAGATACCATACCGGCCTCGCACAGTGGGTTAAACGGTCATTCTGGCCCATATAAACTAATATCGACCTACATTGTATATTACATACATATGTGCGTGTGTATGTACTTTGTGTAAATCCTAAATTATTTTGATCATGTATTTCTTGTATTTTAATGTACCTTTTATAGTTTAAATAATAATGATAATAACAAATTGACTATTTTATAATTAAATTGAACCAATTTGCCAACTGCTACCTGCTTTAGACCAGATATTTTTGGATTAACTCTACAAAAGAATACCTGAAACAGTAAAAATACGAAATATTAAAGGTTAAAGGTTATCTTCTAAATTTACAGTACGCTATTATTTGTTTAAATTGAATGTTCAATTGTAAAAACTTTGATTTCTTTTGCACGGATTGCAGATTAGTCTCAGAACCTAAAAATCGTGTTTAGGTATTTGAAATGGAAATAGTACATACATATATGAGAGCTAGAGTGAGTGTCCATTTCACACACTGTGCCTCGAACCTCCTCAGTCTTTTGTTTTCTTTGCTCTTCCGTTGTCCGATTCAGAGCTCAACCCAGAGCTCTCGCTGGTAAGCTCTAACCCCACTTCTGCCTGTCTCTATCTCTATACATATATTTCCATTTGTGTGTATACAAATGTGGCCAACGGCCAACGGGCCAGTAACGATAGCACAATTTTGCACTCCGCCTTTGTGTTCATTTGTTTTCCTCTCAGTGGAGCTGAGTAAATAGAAAATTCTTTTCAAGTATTATGTTATGATTCAAATGGAAACTGGACTATGGCTGAATGGCAATCTGTGGCGTGCGTACCAGCATGGGTGGTACAGGTGGCGACCGTATCTCGATCAGACTTCAGAAGGAACATTCAGACTCTAGCTGAAGATCCGCTAGCTGATCGGTGAATATTCTAATGGAACTTAATAAAAATCAGCTCCAGAATATTGGTGGTAAAATCACTGATCTTGAAAGGAAGTCGCAGAAAGGGCTGCGGCTCTACATTTATACCCGACAAGCAGTCAGAATGGACATGGCTGGACATACCGAAACGGCTTTTAATGCCGATCAAGAGTATATATAATTTATGGGGTGGGATACGCTTCAATATACTCCTTGAGTATCTTCGAGAATAATTATAATCGAAGAGGCTGATGCTTCAACGTCTCCTTTTTGCTGGCATCTGAAGTTTTCCATAATTTACTGAGCCATCAACCGCAAATGGGTCATGTCACGGTTTTGATAATGACGCGGCTGTGTGGATCACTAATGAGTGATAGTGGACCATCAGAATGATCATCATACCCGACACATGTCATGATCTGAGTCCGTTCCGACGAGCATGCAACCTCTGGCGAGACTTAAACTTAACTTGCAACTACACGAGCCCTCTCTCTCTCTCTCTCTCTCTCTCTCTCTCTCTCTCTCTCTCTCTCGCTCTAATGAACTTTTTTTACTGCTTTGTTTTTTCGTTGTTTTTCTGTATCTGTTTCTGCTTTGGTTTTGTTTTTATTGTTGCTTTTTCTCATTTTGTGATTTTCTAAATAAATTTTCTTGTTTTCGTACAACTTTCACATGTGAATGTGACGACTGCCATCATCACATGCCCCCCACCTCTCCATCGCTCCCGTCCTACCACACTACCCCCCCTACTACCAATGGCACCTTCAATGGCACCTCCTCATCCTCATCCTCGTCCTCATCATCATCACCATCTGCTGTGGCCACCACGCCATCCTCCTGTGCATCTTCCTTTGGCTTGCTGTCAAGTTAATGTCTTGGCCGCCGTAGTTATAATATTATGGAAACGATGGATTATATCGCTATGGTTAACAGAGTAGCAGGGTAGCAGGGGTACAGGTGCGGGGGTCCTGTTAAATGCTAAATTTAAAAACCTAAAATTGTTTACTGATAAAATCCTAGATGGTTAAAGCAATAGCACTTTTCTCTCACTCTTTTCACACCACACCAGCCGTTACATCTTGTTCTCCTCTGACATGGGGCGCTACATAGTAGTGTCCAAGGTATCAACAAGTTTTTGGTGTCCACGAAAACCCATCCATTTTTGTTTTCGCTTTTTAAGCATGCACATTTTTGGATTTTTTTTGGTGTCGCTGTCGCAGTCGCACTCCAGGTCTGTCGCAGTCCCTTTTCCTGTTCCTGTCCCTGCCTCCTGTCTGCTTAAACTGAGGCTGCGACCGTGGCTATAAATTTAGTTTTGATTCAAAGTTACAGCTTAATTCTAATGGTCAACGATGGCAGTGGCGGGTACCAGGCGGGACAGTCTGCGCTCGTGGAGCATCATCATCATCCCGCCATCATCTTGATTCCACCAGTAATTGTATGACCAGAGGGGCCTGCACCCCAAACCAGCAGCATGCTCGCCTCCGTATCTCTCTCTCTCTCTCTCTCTCTCTCTCTCTCTCTTTCCGTCTCTCCAGGTCTCATCTCTCCATTCTGTAGCCCACCATTACACTGCTGGACCCCGCCTCCGTAGATTCCACAGCATTTCACTTTTTCCAACATTTTCTATGCCGTCTTTGCCTTTATCGTGCCGCAAATGATGATCGATGTGCGCTTCGCATGTCTCTGGCATCTTCTTGGCCAATATTCGTTTAAATTGGCCAAATGCAAAATTACCATCAGTGTCTCTCTCTTTCTCTCATACTCTATGCGCCCCTCCCCTCCTGCCCCCATCTCGATCCCGATTACGATGCATTCTTCTTGTCAACCAGCAATGCCAAAAATAATTTAAATTTCATCCGATTCTGTGTTCAAATTTAGTCATTGGATTGGATAAAAAATTTAATTAGGATCCTAAATGATCAACGCCTGTCACTCAAGATGCTTCCTGATGCCCAAGTCCGAGTGAAACGTAAATTGGGACTAGGACTGGGAATGGGACTGGTGGCCATACTAATCCTCGTTAATCACCAAACCAAACCACTTGGATGCGGCGTCTCAGCGTCAGGCGCGAGTCTAATAAATGACCAGGCTCAGTCCCGGCTCATCATCGCTGCTCTCTCTCTATCTCTCTCTTTGTCTCTGTCTTAGTCGCAGTCTCACTCTCAGTCATAGCTGACGTCTCCATCTCCCCATGCCACCGCCTTAAACTCTCTTCACCTCTTGTTAGCAGTCAACGCCGACGCCAACGCTGATGGGCTGCCTTTCCAAGACGCTAATTAGCCACGTTGCCTGATGGTGTGTTGGTAATGGGTTTTTGGTATTTTCGCCTTTTCGCCATTTCGTTTTCGGACAAACGAATTGGCTGCCAGGCTGTTCAAAGGTGTGAACAAGAGGAGCGAGGAGCCCAAGAGAAGAGGGGATGATGGACACTTGAAGAAACTTGGAATGCAAAAGGGGAAAATTCGTTTCCTCATCGATGATAATTATATATCTTTCGTAGCTGATCCTTTCAACGATCCTTCTCCCGAATACAGACGGCGAATTGGATTGTCCAGTATCAGTATCGAGTAGTTCCTTCTTCGAATACCCATCAAGATATACATACATATGTGTTTGTTTATTACTGATTAACTGATTAGTAGCACTGGCGACCGAGCATAACCTTCACCAGTGTTACTAAATTATTACGTACTTTATGGGTGTAGCATATGCATTTGTTTTTTGTTAGAGTTTTTTGAAATGTTTCATGTTGTTGTGGGCAATAATTGCTATTTACATCTACTGGATGAGTGCTTTTCTAAGACAGGAGACTGAATGAGATTCGTTATATGTACATATGTATGTATGTGCATTCAATACTTATTCAAATGGTAAAAGAATCGGTCAATTGATTTATTCCCTTCAGAAAGTATCTGTAAGAAAGTTTAAACAGAATTTAAAGGCACCTTATAGGACATACAACGCAACGATTATATACATATACATATATGTACATATTTGAAGCATTCGCTTGTTCTAGAGAATCGATCGTAATGAGTTCTCGTATCTCCAAACTACAACTACAACTCCATCTCCACCGATCAACTGCTTCCGGTTATAATGATCCAGAGAATAGATTCATTGACGACATTCGCTTGTTCCGACGTTGGAGCCAAAAATCTGGTTGGTTGGGACGACCAATTTCCCATTGAAAGAAAGCTAACAGTTAATGGCCATCTGCGGGCCATATCGGTGTCTCTATCAAGGTATCCGTGATTAGTTTGGACCGACGGGCGGTCAGCCGGACTGCTGGATTGACTTAGCGAATGATAAAAGGTAATTAACAAGAAAAGAAGTAAAATCAAGCAACGTAGTAAAATCAACAAAAGATTGTTTTATCAATGGTGAAAGGTTATCCATGTGTGTGTCTCTTTCCCTCTTACTATCTCTCTCTCTTTCTTCTCTCTGTAGAAGTCAGCTGATGGCAAAGAGAGAACAGAATATTGGCGTCCAAAAAGCAGTAACACAAAACATTGTAAGAACACGCAGAGAAAATGCTCTTAGGAGATGGGTAATGGGATGCGTTTTTTAGGCATGTGAAGGCATAAAACGATGGAATATTCAAAAAAAAAAATCAAAAAATGCCCGGCAAAATGCTTGCTGCCACAGAAACAGCTACAGAGGTGTTCGTTCTGTTCCTCTGCTCTGGTTCGCTGCGCAATACGTTCCAATCTTAATTATTGTCGGTCGCAACTGTTACTGTTACTGCTACTGTAACGACTCTGTTCTCGCCTCTCTCCACTCCACACCACCTCTTGGCACTGGCCTGGCAGTTCTTTTTGCTATTATGTCAAGCTTCGCACAGACCCGATCCCGATCCCGATCTCGACTCCGATTGATGCTGCTCTAATGAATTATGATTACAGCTGCAGAGCAGAGCACCGCAGTGCTGCTCTCTAACGCTCTCTCTGACTCTTGCTCTGAGAACTCTACAATTTCTTGCACTCCGCAGCAGCAGAGAAGAGCAACTTCTTATGCCGAATGTTAGGCAACAGCATGGCAATGACCTGAGAGAGTGCGTAGAGTTTACCCCGACTAAGAATTCTCACTACTCTCTCGAGGTGGTACGCTCTCACTAATCCCGCTCCCCGGTCCGACCCCCGCTAAAAAATACTTAGTTTAATGTTTAGTCTTCTTTATTTCTTATTTCTTGCCACCATATCCCCCTACCCTGCCGTTTGCAGGCAACCGTTAATGCTTAATGCAAATACGTATTTCACATCATCATTTCTCTAGCCTCCTCCTCTTCCACCTCTTCCTTACCGTTTGTGTGGTCGCTTCCTCTGGCCCTTATTCTTTTCTTTTCATTCTTTTTTCCGATGTACTTTAAATATGTAAAATGACGCTTGATTCCGTTCCGTTCCATTCCGCCTCTTTGGGGGTGATCAAAATTTGGACCGACTTCATTAACACTAATATTAAATGGGTGAGGGTTCCAAACGCACTTTATGTGGGCTGGGCAGCTGCTACTAGGGGGAGGAACGCATAAGATATTACTTGTTATCCTGGGATCTAGACCCACTTCTCTCCCATGCTATTCGCCCAACCATCCGCCACCAAGGTAATATATCCAAATCACGCTGTCTCTGTCTCTGTCTCTGGGAACAGGTGTCGTTGAAGAAAAAGGTCGCTGCTGCTGCTGTTGCTGCCGCTGCTCTGCTTTCCTTCTCTGCTGTTGTTCAAGTTCAATGCTACGACTGAGGTGAGTGCTGCTGCTATTAGGCTTGAGGTCGGGCACTGGCCCCATCCCCCTTTCCCACCCATTAACTCTACGTACAGAGAGGAAGAGAGCGCTTTGCTTTTGGAGAGCATGCTCTCTCTGCCTGTGGGACTCGACTACTCTCTCTGGCAGTCGTTCTCTATCGTTTCTTGGTCGTGTACGATCGCTGGAGCGTGCGTTCGTTCGTATTTGTTTGTTTGTTCGTATGAATGTACATGTTTATGCATGTGTGTGTGTTTGTTTGGAGTAGTAGTAGAAATGAGGCTCGGCTCGCGCTTTTCTTTGCTTCAAGTTGCTTCTGCTAGCGGCGCTGCCCGCTCTTTGCAGCAGGCCTGGGCCACGGCCACGGCCACGACCACGACTACGACCACGATCATGGTCGCTTTCTCTGCTTTTGCTGCTGCTTTTGCTGTTCTTGTTGGCTCTCTGGATTCTTCTTCTTTCGCTGCTACCGCCGCTTTGTGGAGACCTCTAGGAAAGGCATAAAAGTGGCGCACGACCAGGGACATCAGCCATTGCGCGTGATGCAATTGAAGTGCTAACATATCGTCGTCGAGTCAGCCATCACCAGCAATACCAGCAGAAGTAGCAGGAGCAGTAGCAGCAGTGGTCGCAGTATCAGTAGAAGCGGCAATCAGCAGCAACGGAGGCAGCAGCACCGTGAACAAATATTTATTCTTTTTTTTTTGGTTCATCTGCCCGCTCACTCAACCCCTCCACAAGTGTGTGTGACTCTATGAACTAGCAGTGTGTGTGTGCAACAACAAAAATCCTCTCCTTGCTGATGCTGATGCGGATGCAGAACGAGCGCGGATCGGCCAAGTGACAAAAAAAAAACCTCTTGTGTGTGCAAAAACCCCAATAACCTTAATCCGAACTGTGAAAGTGTCTCTCAAATACACACACACACAAACATACACACACGCACACCCCACAATCGGACAGAAAAGAAAAACGCTAAAGAAATAAACACTTGCAAAAGGATTAAAGCAAAAATTTGGAAAATTGTGAAATATTCTCGGAAAAAGACACCACTAAGGTAAGACCAGGAATACACCCGAAACTAGAAGTGCAATTGAACCATTTTTTGTACATTTTTCCGGGAAATGAAATAGAGTTTTTTTAAAGTGAATAATGCCATCTAATTGAAGAGTTGTGAAGTGAAAATCTCTTGAAAATATGTTCGTTTTATGTAACAACAAATTAGCATGATAAAAGCAATGATAAAACTATGATAATCCTGTTGGGAAATAATACCTATATACGTATAGCCAAATATTAAATACCATTAAAGCAATGATCGATTCAAAGGAAAATCATATTGGAAAAACGCGTCACCCGACAACCGCTCCTGTCTCTTTCCCCGTCAAATTTGACACCTTCAAATTCAAAGGTGCCTGTCACCAGGAGGTCTGCTTTGGCCCTGTTTGGGCCTGGTCTGTTTGTCTGGCCAATTGTTACCTCTTTTCCTCTCTTCACGGCGGCATCTGAAAAGAAAAGACTCAGGCAACGAACTTGAGCTGTAAATTCCATGAAAATCCGCGCGCATTATGCATACGCATGACAAAGGACGGAGGTGGAGAAGATGCGCGGCCGCGAGTGCTGGCAGCACTTGCCACATTTTCCATTTCATTGGAAAGCGCAAGGAAGCCTGCCAGAGAGTCAAGAACTATGGTGGTCCGCACTCCGATCTTTTGCTGTTGTTGCGGTCTAACTTTAAGTCTCTTGGTATTTTCTGTTAAAGTCATTAACGCAATTAACCGTTATTACCCACCGTTGGTCGGGTGTATGGTCACCCAATTCATTAGGAAAGCATTTAGTGGAGGAGTGAGACGAACAAAGAGCCAGATACAGAGACACAGACAGAGACAGAGACAGTAACAGGAACGGGTACGGGGACGGACAACAAAAGCAACGGTCCAAGAGCAGAGCATGAGAAACGCATTAAAAGAAAAGTTAACGAAAAATGTGAAGAAACAGAAACTGGGGGCAACCTGTCTCCTCCGTATACAGCCCGAACCACCCAGTACAGCCCATCCGGAGCCACATGCCACGCCACGCCACTCGACTATACTTTACTCTACTCTGCACTTCATTCATTTCCATTCCGATCCAAACCAACAGCAATTGTAGCCGGCGTCTGGTTTAATGTGTTCCGAGAAGCACAGGCGGAAAGGCTTCGAATGAGAACTTTATTGTTTTTCAGCGCCCAGGAAATAATGTAATAATCTTGCATTAAATGACCTAAGGTACTGGTGCTGGCTGGGCTGGGCTGCGCCGCTTCTGCTTGTTATTCTTTTATAATCGAATCGTAAAAAAATTACAAAAAAAGATCAAGGGAAAACAGTGGGACACAGAAACGGGAGAGCCTCACCCCAGGCCAGGGGCCTATTAAAATGATTTGGTGGAAATGCTGTAGAAAATGGAACCTGGAACATGGACAAGCTGTGAGGCAACGTGTAGAAAGCTGGAAACCTGCAGGCAGCAGCCAGAATGCAGAAGGCCGCTAAATAACTGAACATTGGCGAGAAAAATATTGGGGGTTGGGGGAAAGCGACGGACAAAGAACTAATGCCGACCCCAAGGGGCAGGTATTAGCAGCCAACATAAATTAATGTTGCAGTTGCCGCGCCGTCAGTCTAACCTTGATGCAAATCAACATCCACATTGTACGTCCGTGTCCACGTTCACATCGACTTCAACAACGACTTCAGCAATCATTAAACAAGCCCAAGCCTCGCCATCCATCAATCGGGGCAGAAAAAAAACCAAAAAAAAAACAAAACACCACAAAACATTTTCTCCTCATTAAAGACGGATTTCCACTTTAAACTCTCAACTTACTCTCTCCCCCAAGCAATGCTCCCTCCGTTGCACATTTCTCTTTTCAATGCGTGTTCAAAGTTGACCCAAAAAGGCAAGCCAAGTAAAAGAAAAGAACCAAAATAAGAAAAAAGATTTAACGCTAAACGCTTAACCATCTAAGAAATCAGTACATTTTGGCCCAGTTTAGATTGTGTGCTGGCCAAAAGCGGAAATTGGTTAGTGGAGAGGGGAGGGTGGAGAGAAGAGAAGAGAAGAGAAGAGAAGAGTAGAGTAGAGTAGGGTAGAGTAGAGTAGAGTAGAGTAGAGTAGAGTAGAGTAGAGTAGAGTAGAGAAGAGAGAGTACCAGACCAATTTCAAATTCCAAATGAAACGAATGAATTAGGTTTGATTGAGATAGCATGAGATTAGATGCGTTAGGCTCAATCACCCTCTGGCGGCTCTTTCCCTCTGGAGGAAAGTCTCTTTTCTTTTTGGCATCGAAGAACTGTTGAAGATGATAAAGAAGCACGCACGCCCTCCAGTAGAACCCATTTCCTGTAGGGCCTGCTCTTTAGAAGCTGAGCTGCGCTCGCACAGATTCTTATACAGGAATGAAGCATGAGAATTGAAATAAACTGGAAAAGTCTCAGTTCCTATCTAGACCATCTACCCATGTATGGTATGTTGAATGAAAAGGATGTCCTGTTTTAGTTGTAGCCCCATCTGGCAGAAAACTATCATGAATGAAATACTCGTACCATTTCGCACTGACTTTGAAGCTTTGTGGAGTGAGCTCTTGCTCACCTAATAGACCCCACTTGCTGCTCCGTCGAGTCGAGCTTCTGGTTGAACTTTTTCTTCAGCCTCCCCTCATTAGCATCTCGGATTTCATACGTTATTTCTGTACCGCGCACACTCCCTTTTTTGGCCTTATTTTGGCTTGTGCCGCTTCGCTTGGCATAGATTATCCTCTCCATCGTTCTCTCTTCTCTTTTCTTCTCTTTGGGGCTGGCTATGTGGGTCAGTGCGGGTTCAATTGGTGAGCACCTGTTCGGAGGAGACACATGATAACACAGAAAAATGTACAAGTCAAGATTCACCAAGTAATCGTAAATAGCTTCCCCTGCTTCCACCTGTATCGCTCCCACTCGAACGCTTCGAGTGCCTGTTGAATGTTCAAGCGATACTCGTACTCGGCGCAAGACCGACTGACGAGTGATGGGCGACGAGTGATGTGTGATGTTTGGAGTGATGAGTGGATTGGAGGTGTATGTGGAGTGGGGCTCATGGGTACTCAGCCACGATCAGGCACAGGCCTTGGGGCGAAGCGGGTGCTTGGAAGGAAAGTTGGTGTTGTGTTGTCCGTGGAATCCACAATTGTTAAGAATAGAGAAAACCAAGAACGCAGAATCATGGAAAATGCCCGTATCTACTAGATTGCCGAATCTGGATCTGGTCGGATTAATTTTATAGGCAATAGAAACCAATGAAATTTCTGCCGCTATTCAACGCCTGCCAAGCGCTTTCTCATTCCCTCTCTCTCTCGCTCACATTTCCACGTCTCGTATATGTAGTTATATACATATGAACATGCAGAAATGTAAAAGCAGATATAAAGATCATATATAAACAAAACTGAAAACAGATAACATCTAATATATAAAAATCTCCCATAGGGTTCGACTTAATTTTTTGACCAAAATGTAATTTGTCCCCTTGGGAACATAGAATAAATCACATAAATCTTAAGCATATACATATATTTCTATTTACTGACTGAGTACTGGGTATAAAGTAGAGCCGCGGCTCACAGCGTTCCCCTCGTTCTTTTTAATTTTTCTTTTTTTTTTTGGCAATAAAGCGTAAACTGTTCCACATAGAATATGGTTCATCTTTCGGCCATGGTAATTGTATGTACCAAAATAAGCCAGATCATCATCACTGTCGTCGTCATCGTCATCGTCGTCGTCATTGTGATATGGTGAATCTTCTCCGGCGATATTTTGTTGGGGCCCATGATGACGATGAGCTGGCACTTGGGTCGTCGTTCCAGCTGAAATCTTTTCATTTTCTTTTCGTTTGGTGAGCCCTCGCTTGAGGAATCTGTGCTATTCGAACGGTTGTTTTGCTTACAGCCGACCTCTCTCCGCCGCTCTGTTCTGTCTTCCACCGCATTTGGTATTATATTAAAAAGAAACGCTTCTTAGTTATGATTTCTTTTTGTTCTCTTTTTGGGAAAAGAAAGAATTGGAAAAGTGGGCCAAATTCCGTCTGTATTTGGCTTTGGTTTCGGTATTTTGGCTAGACGTTTCGAGTCCAACCAAAATGACGTAGCCCAAAGTCGTGGATGTCCGTAGATCCAGTCCAGTCCCCGAACCCGACGGTAACTTTTAGTACCTATAGATTAGGCTGCAAAACTATTCGTTCGAGCACCCGAAATAGCAGTAAAATGCCAACATTAATACACCTAACTTACAATGAACATACAAATGAATGAATGAATAGCCTTCTCAGTTCGGCCCAAATGTGCGTCTGGATAGCCGCTATACAAATGCAAATTGAAACGGCTTGCAGCCGTTTGGCTCCATGGCGAATTGGAGCGGAAGAAGGGGGCCAAAGAGTGGCAGCTCATTTAAGTAGTTATAGAGAGATGATTCAGAGCAGTATACTCTCGACCACAGTCGCGATTTGCTACGATCATCATACTAGTGATTTATTAATGATAGTGGTTCCACTGGGCTGTTGCTTTTGCAAAGAATGTATCCGTTCTCTTAAGGGAAATTTGTACAGCGAAACGAGATTTCATGTTTATGCTGCAGTACAAAAGATGTACAGGGATACAGACTTCAGGTAGACTCCTAATTATCCTGCAGAGAGGCTTCATGCTAGGCCTCTCTTCCGTAGAAGCATTATTACCTATTCCCCAATCCCACGTTACATCGAGTTGGTTATACGAGTACAATCGATTAGAATACTTTCAATTCAGAAACCATCAATGGCTTCCTTTAGCATTCGAATGTAATTTCTTCGGCACTCCACTCCACCACACTTCAGTCCACTCACTCCCTCACTCACTCACTCACTCACTCACTCACTCATTCAACGTCAACGTGATGTCGCATGCGTATTCATTTGGTATCGCTTACAGACTCAAATTCTAGTTTTGATTGATGATCCGCTGACAGAGTTCCTGAAAGAGGTTCCCGAAAAACAACAGTCGGTTCTTCTTCTAGACAGTGTGTGAAAGTGTTCCCATTTCATCTTTTTCTTTGAGATTCCCATGCCCAAAGCCATTGTCAATTTAAAGTTTTCGTTTCGACACATTCCCAATTTGTACACGACTTGACCGGCGATGATTCTCATTATGATGATGATGATGATAATGATGATCACTTCTCTACGGGGCAGTCCACTCGCAATTGCACTTGACGTGGTTGGGAAGGCCACAACTACGAGTAGTTGGCCAATAGTTTTCATTTGGTGCGTGTGTGCCGCCCATTAGGTTCATACACCTCAATTCCCTTCTATTCTATTCTATTTTATTCATTCCTATTCACTTGTACACACACTCTACTCCAGTGTGCTCCACTGAGCTCCAGTGAGCTCCAGTTGCCGTGGACTGGAGTTGAATGGAGTTCATTTCAGTGGCTTTAGAGCTGGTGTTGGGGCTTGTGCCGTACCTGGAGCTGGAGCTGGAGCTAGAGCTGGAGTATGCTTCTTCTAGGTTTTCTTTTTAATGAGACACAAAGGCTAATTACGAGCGTCATGCGTATGCAAATGGCAGAGCAGAAGACTGGAGGGGGCGAACCGAATGGGGAAGAGAATGGGAAAGCAAAGAATGGGAAGGTGGAAAGTGTGTTTCGGGAGTGTGCGAATGTTCTCTCTCTGTCATTGTAGAATTTTCCTTTGTAAGCAGAGCAGCGCTCCACCGAGGCGTTGCATTCATTCATTTATTCATTTGCATTTGCATCTGCATGGAAACTTCATTTGGAAATGGGAATGGGAAAGATTATTTATTTGCCTTGCAAAGCACCTCCCATCACCAACATACATAATGCCACCTGGCATTATTTTTATGGCCGCGTTTGTGTCTTGAGTCTTTTGTCTATATGGCTTGGACCCGTTTGCAATTCGGTCAAGCAATCATTTATTCATTCACTCTGCCACTCCGCTTTAATTGCTGGCATGTTGCATACAACGCCCCTCTACCCCACTACCCTGCTGATGTTTGTGCTGTTGTTTTAATTACTCAGCATGTTGCATGCAAATCTGGAAAACTCTCGACTCGACCACAGCGGCAACAACAACAATAACAATAACAGCAGCAACTGAACAATGAACGATTTTTTTCTTTTGCACTTTCCCGGCAAACTCCCCGCTGACGGATGGCAGTCCCAGCGCGGCAGTGCGGCAGTGTGGCAGTGCGGCAGTGGCAGGGGCAGCAGTTGGTGGGGCAGTCATACTTGTATATCAATTTCCCATTAACTGGCCAGAAGAAGCAGCGGGAGCTGTAACTGCCCCAACGGACGCTGCAATGCCGTATGCCGTATGCCGTATCTATCTTTATAACAGAGTATATGTATGTGTTTGTGTATCTTCGTATCTACCTACTAGTAGTTACCGTTACGCAGCTACTATACAAGCTCGGGACGTGGACAAAACATGTTTTGAGACGGCACAGAACCAGAATCGGAGTCGAAGTCGCAGTCGAAGTCGAAGTCGGAGTCAAATTCGGAGTCTGAATTTGAATCTGAATGGAAACTGAACTGAAAAACCAACTAAAAAATGAAATTGGTGATGAGCCAGCGGCTGCTCATCAAATGGAATTTTCATTTCTGAACTTTTTCCTTCGTAAAAGGCCAAGGCATTCCCTCCCCCACCAATCCAAACCCCCCGCCAGTCTCTACTCTACTCCGCCGAAGTCGCTTAAGCTAAACGAAACGAAAGGCGGAGAAAAAATACAATAGCGATAAAAGCAAGAAGAAAACGAAGAAGATGCGGCAGTCCAGTCCAAGCTGATGGAAGATGAAAGAAGCATTAGCAGCAGCAGCAGCAACAGCAACAGCATCGGCAACAGCATCGGCATCAGCAGCCGCATAAATCGATTGGAAACTCGTTTTCAGGTTCATTTGACTGGAAAGTGCATTTTCTGTTATTAATATAAAAAAGAGATGGCAAGAAGATGGAGAGACGTAGATATGTTATAATTAAGTGGCATTGTTTTCAGCCTCGGCCACAAACTTAACATCAACATCAGCTTTGGCTTAAGCTTTACCTGGAGTGCGATCCGTTGGAGAAAACACTTTACCCAGCATCGATTCAGATACAGCTAAAGATACAGCTACACGGAAATAGACCACAAGAGACAGAAGAGAGAGAGAGAGAGAGAAGAGAAAGAGATCTCCGATCTGAAGGGGATCTCCCTGACAAACAAAGCTGAAATTGGGATCATCTTGAGCTCTTCAGTTTCGTTACTGAAAACTGTGAAAATCAGGGCTTTCCCCTCTTGAAAATGACTGGAACTGGATCGATCTTCGTAACAAACTTCCATCAATAAAATGTATGTGGAAAAAAGTATTTGGAAAAGATTAGTTCGCAGAGAAGAGGCCGAGTCAATGTACAGTTTCGTTGAATACGAAGTTTTAAGAGAGTTTCAAAAGAGCATTGTACGCAAAAGATCGTCTTTAAAGAGCGTCTTATCAAGATATCTAAACGTTAAAAACGATTGTTGGAAGGAAGGTGTTTGTCAGAGAAGCTTCTTGAGGAGTTCCGAAGAGATTCCAAAGACGTACGAGTAGTCGCTTGGAAAAGGTTGCCAGAGAAATTCGAACAGATGTACAGAAAAGCATCTGCTTTCTACAGCAGCTTTTATAACTCAGGGAAATAGTTTTCCAGATCATGATATGTAGTTAGAAAAGTCTTTAAAATGATCGAAAATGATCGACTCCCTCGCACATAACTATGCGGAAAACACACACCAACTAGAATAATTAATTTTGATAAAACCTTATCTAAGCAAGGGAAAATCATTATCTTTGCCTTTTCTGTTTTCAGTTAAACCGCTGAGCAATCGCAGAAGAAGACCAGGAAGAAACCGCAGAAGAAGGTAAGCAAACAGCCCAAACAAACGGGCCCCACCTCGAGCCTGCCCCTGCCGCTGCCACTTCCCACTCACTGCCAGTACCAGAGCGGGGAAGGTCTTGTTTGGGTGGGAGCCGGACGACTAACTGACGTGAACTCCACTCCTCTCCAGTCCACTCAACTCGGTTCTTTTCCGTTCCTGTCAGATGGCTCTGGCTGAGAAAAGTCAAGACTGGGACTTGCGTATTTTATATCTTCCGCTGAACTGCGATCACAAATCAAGGCAGGTGTTGAGTGGATTGCTGGGTTCTTGGATTGAAAGAGAATTGAGGCTCAACTTGGGGCCGGAGCTGTAGTCAAAGGTGTAGCTGAGAGGAGAATGGCTTTTCACCCAAACCAATCTAAGTCTAATCATCATTGTGGCGTTGGTCTTATTGCACTGACTGCACCGACTGCCTCGACAGTTTACGGCTCTGTGTTCGTCTCTGTCTATTTATAGGCGAAGTGCTGGCAATCGCCTGGCAATTAGTCACTCCAACGAAGCTCAATCTGGCCAAGCTCAACCAAGGCTTGACTCTTTTCACCGCTGCATCCATCCATCCATCCATCCATCCATCTGTCCATCCCATCCTATGGCATCCATCTATCCATCTCTTTATCTGTGCTGTGAAAGCCTCAGAGCGCACCCTCGACTCGTTTGCGCCCTGTTTCATACTGCACAATTATTTACTGTGTCTCTGATGCTGAGGCGATGAGCCCGTGACACGATCACTCTCCCTCTCTCTCTCGGCTTTGTATGGATTGTCGCTCCTTTTTCCCATCTCTAATTGTGATGGATTCTATGCAGACCCACTGTCCCATCTAACAAAGTACTCCTCTGATTTTACTCCGTAATTGGGTTCCCTTTCGAAGTCCTGTATCTGTTCGCGCCCATCTCTAATTGAGATGGACTTCTTGCGATCTGTCGTCCCATCTCTATTCGCCATAAATTGTCCAGTGGCGGCTTAGTGTAACTAATTGACGATCAACGCAAAACGCTTTGGCGGCATCTGGGGCCCTCCCCCCACCATCTTGGTGACATTGAGTAATGCCAGCGGATGGGATGGGGAGGTCCTTGGGCAGACCATAGACACTTTTGGCCCATTGGGGGCCCGGGCGGCTTTGATTTGTTTGAGCCGCCTCGTGTGCTTTGACGACTCTTCGGCAATTAAGTTGGCCAGTGGCTTATTGCCGTGTGGTGCGTTCTGCTGTGCTTATTGCTGACAAAACGAAAATGAATTGCTGCTTTCAGACTAGCAGCGGAGCGGGAAGTTGGAACAACGAACGGGCACAAAAGGCGGCTCCTCTGGTCCAGCTTCTAATTTATTATCCGATGCTGATGCTGCTGTGGATCTGGCTATGGACGCCAACAGATCGTTCCAGAGCGTTCCAGCTGCGCAGCCGCACCTCTCTGACAGCACAGTCAGCGAAGGCGCTGTCATTAATGTTCCCTTTGGCCTTGCCAAAGACGCTTTTTGTCTTATACCCTTAAGAGTTAAGGGTGCTATGGGTGCTTTCGAGCAGTTTCAACTCCCATTAATTGTGTAGGTAGATATAATTGATCAACATATGACTATGACAGTCTGAAGATAGCCCTCCAAACGTTAAAAATATTTGGCTTGGTTTGTGTGCCTTTGCAATAGTCGATAGTTATCGATGGCAAGCTTCAGTATCGGTCACTGTTTGGGGCACTGAGTTGTCCTTGCTATTATTAGGGGGTTATGCATGAGGCAGTGACTGCTGCTTATTTTTCTCCTGCGGGAACACGCATATTGCAGTAAGTATCTGGAATGCTCGGAACTGCACCTGGACTAAAGTCCGAGCCAACTCAAGCCACACTCATCTGATTCTTTCCCCCTCTCTTCTTCCCAAATCTGAGCATGTTCGATTACATATCAATGCTTAATCAAAGGTTATCGACTTGACATTCTATATATGTATATTCTGTACACATACTATATACATATGTAGTCCCCTAACTCTATACCGCAATCATATTTATATTCTTTGTAGGTGGCTTTGTGGACTGGTTCCTGCCGCGCTCACCCTCCACTTCGTACTTCCACATCGGATTTTCTTTCTTTTTTATACCCGGTACTCGAAGAGTATAGGGGTATATTAGATTTGTGGGGATAACGGATGTGTGTAACGCACAGAAGGAAGCGTTTCCGACCCCATAAAGTATATATATTCTTGATCAGCATCAATAGCCGAGTCGATATAGCCATGTCTGTCTGTCCGTCCGTCTGTCCGTCTGTCCGTCTGTCCGTCTTCATTTGCGCCTATATCTCAGAGACTTTTAAAGCTAGAGTAACCAAATTTTGTATCCAGGCTTCTGTGTTATCACACTACTCCGAATGTATTTCAACATTTCGCCCCTCCCACTTCCATCCACACAAAGGACGAAAAATATCCGTATCTATCAGATTGCCGAATCTGGATTATATCGGATCATTATTATAGCCAGAAGGAACAAATTAAATTTCAGTGGCTACCAAACGGCAGCCAAGCGATTCCCTCTCTCTCTCGCACACACTTCCATGTCTCTTGTATGTAGTTTTACATTTGCATGTAAAAATGTAGCAGACGACGTAAAAATTATGTGTAAATAAAAATGGAAACAGATAACTTCTAAAATATAAAACTACAGCATGGGGTTCGACCTAATTTTTTTAAATTTTCCTTTCTGGCCAAAATTTAATTCGTCTCTTTTGCGAACATATAATAAATTACATAAATCACAAGCTCATATGTATATATGTATATGTATATACATATATATACTGACTGAGTACCGGGTATAAAGTAGAGCCGCGGCCTTTGCCGCGGCTCACAACGTTCCCTCTCGTTTTCAATTACACTTATCGATTACCTGCGTTCCTGGTAATGGTAATACCCTATACCCCCCCACAGACCCTCAAACCCCCAATGGCAATCATCATCTGCGTCGCCGCTCAAGTGGCAATTGTTAATTTATTGTTTGTGGGCAGCCGTGAGCGTTTTATATTGATTCGGCTTGCCAATTATTGTGTAAATAAATTCCGAATTGCGTGCGGCAGCAACACCACGCCACGCCACGCCACACCACAAAAGGAACCATAACAACAAAAGTGTGCTCGTGCTCTGCTCTTCATGAACTTGCCTCGATTGTTCTTGCTGCTGCTGCTGTTGCCAAAGTCCATTCACATACATTTTTGTACTTTATGGGCCATTTTCAGCGAGCGAGTCGAGCGAACAAAATACACCAGACCCAACAACAAAAAATAACAACAAAAACAAGAGAAGCAACAGAATGAACAGAAATGGAAGTGAAAGGGGGGAGTTGTGTGCCTAGAGATGGGATTGGGTCTTCAGGGCACTCAGCGAAACACTGTCCGGCAAACACGAAGAAAACTGAGCGGTTCACTCAACCAAAATTGATATTGATTATCGACTGGGTGTTGAAATGGAAGACATTGAATCGACTACTCTTACAGGACCATCAAACAGATATCCAAAGCAGGATGATATTCCAGCCTTCCAGGGTATAATATTATTTATCGACTGGTGAATCTTTACATAATCTTATGGTTGTATATTTATATCAGTATTATCAGTACCATTTTTCATACAAATGCACAATCTCAAATGAGCTGCTCTTTGACTTTGTTACAGTTTTGTTGCATCATTTAGTGGCACGCACGAAGTGTATCCGATCCGATCCGATCCGCTCCGCTCCCATCTCCATCTTCAGTTCGGGCCTGCGGGCCCGTAAAGCGGCCACAAGAAGCTGCCAAAGTAACGGAGTCAACAAGCTGTGGCAAAGGTGAGCGCGGATGGAGGAATGAGCGAGTGAGAGCGGGACAAAGTCAGAGCATTGTGCGCTACAAATTGTCACACAATGTTCCCACTTGTCTGCCACGCCACCCGCCCCCCACCACTATCTCTTTCTCCTTCTCTTCTCTCTTTCGGCCAGAACAATGCTCTGGCCTGGAGAAGGACGGAGACAAGAGCAAGCAGAGGGAACCTCAGCAACAGAAGAGGAAGTAAATATAACTAGAAGTGGAGTGAAATGTGGAAAAAGTATGCGATGAATTCAGGAAGGAAATGCTGGGAGTCGAATCCAGAAGCCCAGCCACTCCAAAGGTGTCCTTAAGGATTAAGTGTCCTTGCGAGAAACGGTATAGTCTACTAGTAAGCCTAATGCTGTCGGGAATCAATGGAAAGGTAGCACCATATCGAACACAGCTCGATTGGAACTTTTTATATTCCATAACGCTCGCATAGATCGAATATTATCGAATGCTATCGACGAAGCTTTGGGAATGTTTTGGTGTGGAGCAAGTGAAGCGCAAGAATACGAACGAATAGTGTTCAAAAATGCATTCCAAAATTGCAGTCTCAAATATTAATCAAACATTGGAGGCAGCCACTCTCTAACGAAAAATTACAGATCGAATTCTGTTGAGAGAATTCAGGGAGCGTTTTGCCCTGGAGAAATAGTGAAGGCGAGACGAGATGCGACGAGACGCGACAGATGGAACAGAAGCGACAGTCGCTGGCAGCTTTCATTTGTTAACTCAGTTTATGAAACGGGACTGGTTAGAGTTTTCGGTTGCCCCACCCCCCCTTCCCGCCGCCAGCGTCTGTTCTTCAGCGCTCCAGTGCTCCAGCGCTCCATCTTCGAATGCCAACTTCATCTTCGTTGCCACAAGATGAACGTTTGCTCCCGTGGAAGCTGTGGCTGTGACTGCAGCTGTGGCTGCTGTCTACCTCATTGACTGACTGACTGACAGACAGGCAGCGAGACTGAGACTGAGACTGAGACAGAGATGGTCCGACAGGGAGACATTCGATTAGCATTAAGCGCAAGAAAGAAAAATGGTGAAGAGCCGACTGGTGCGCACCTGGAGTGGAGCGGAGGAGAGGATCCTCAGCGGACTGTGCTGTGGAATGGCAATGGGACTAAGAATAAGAACAGTATTGGGATTTGGGAAATGGGGAATGGGGAATGGGTATGGGTATGGTTAGCGCCGAGACAGAGGCGAATGTTATGCAATTTCAGTTACTTAGGGCCCATCAGTCAATCAGCTTGAATGTTTGTCATCACTCTTCCTCTGCTCAGGCCTCTCGTTCTCTCGGCCTCTTGGCCTTTTAGCCTCTTGGCCTCTCCTTTCTTTCCGTTGACAGCTCCCCGGAAACTCCCTCCCCCCTCCTGTCAATTGTCAAATGGGGCTGACACTCTTTTGGTTCATTCAATAATTGCCCCAAAAAGCATTTTCTTCCTATCTCTCTAGAGATACATACATATATTTATGTATATATTATATATATATATGCCTTTCCTCACCTTCCGCACCGTCAAGGGCTGCGAGTGAGAACTGCTCTGTCCCCGAGTGTAAGTTCGGCGTGATCTGGCAACCAGCATCTAGCATTCAGGATATTTACATAGCCATCAGTCCAGTTAGCACATGGTTTAACCCCCAGATGGAGCGGTCAGGGCAAGTCATGCAAGAGGTTTCCATCCGATTTGGCTGCGGCCAGCGAAACGGGTCAAAAGCAGCTCGAGAAGCTGCCAAAGGGCTGCAAAAGAGCTGCTATATATGTACATATATATTATATATATACATACATATATACATATCTGCATATACGTATGTACATATGTATGTCTAAAAGTCAGTTAGTGAGTGACCCATTTTGAGGTTAGATGTTGGTCCAGTGATTACCGGGAGTCCCTTACTTTTCCGCATTCAGGGCTAAGGCCTAGATCAGATAATACGAAAGCGTTCGTCAAGCGTTCTGCAACTGTAGAGCGGTGGTAAAAAGAAGATTCGAATGAATATTCGGATATATGTACATACATATGTATGTATCTATGTATGGATAGATCTATTCTAGAAGAAGTTTAGGTAATCACATTTAAGTCTAAGGCTCTATTCAATGTGACTAACTACATATTTAAGCCAGTGAAACCGGATGAGCCCAAGTAATGGGGGATACAACAGAGTAGGAAGTAGAACGATGTACTCATAATCAGGACACCCAGGATAGAGTCCTAGTCGAAGAACTCATTTGGAGCAAAATTTGGGTGTTCGCCAGGGAGATATGTATGTATGATATTACGAATCTAGCATTGGCATTGGCTTTGAGCCAAGTTTAGCAATTTAGCAATTGCCATCTGTCGTTGGATCTGGAATCCCATTAAAGGGGAAATCACTCCAAATGACGGCGGGGCAGATCTTCATTAAATATGAGAAATAATTGCAATTACTGAATATCTGCTTGGCTCTGCAGGCATGCTCGGAGAATGTTCACTTTGGGCTTCCTTATGCGTACAAATCCCCAAATGTGGCTAAAGGACATCATCATCATCTTTTGAGCAAGCGACGACTCTCCATCTATGGAGCTGCCCACGCGCACTCCGCACTCGAACAGGGCCCGATACCGAACCGAACCGAACCAAACCGATCCGGACCGGACCGAAACGAACTGAGACGAAGAGAAGAGAATCCAAGATGGTCTAAACATTTGCATTTTTCATCTACTCGTACTCGCGGCTCCCCTTGTGGGTTCGTTCAGTTTGTTTGTCAGACTCATTTGAATGCAGTTGCTATTTATGTTTTATGCTAAAGGGGCAGACGACGACGAGCCAGGCCAGCCGTGAGATAACCAGCGGTGGTGGAGCTGCAGTTTGGGCTTGGGCTTGGATTGGATTAGAGCTAAACTTGGAGTCCACGTCCACAGTCCACAGTCAGAGGCCACTGCCAGTTGCAGTCCGAGTTGCAGTCTCCACCAGTCATCCACCGGTTAAGGCAACGAGGCCAAAACGACTCTGACTGTGACTCTGTGACTCTGACTCTGACTCTGATGTTGTCCAAAGTCAAAGTCAAAGCCAAAGTCAAGTCAAGTCAACATCTACCCCTGCCCATACCCCCATTCTGCTTGCACACCTACTCAATTCTTGAGCAACGTTGGCATGTTGCAAGTTATGCAGCTCTTTTGCAGCCCTTTGGCAGCTGCTCGAGCTGCTTTTGACCCGTTTTGCTGGCCGCAGCCAAATCGGATGGAAACCTCTTGCATGACTTGCCCTGACCGCTCCATCTGGGGGTTAAGCCATGTGCTAACTGGGCTGATGGCTATGTAAATATCCTGAATGCTAGATGTTGGATGCCAGATCAGGCCAGGCCTCACACTCGGGGACGCAGCAGTTCTCACTCGCAGCCCTTGACGGTGCGGAAAGGGAGGAAAGGCAGCAGAAGAAGTGCTTGAAGATGTTGCTTATTGAGTGATCCAAATGGTTCCATAAATAAAGCAAACGCATTCAGCTGATGAGGAGTGGAAGAGGCACAGAGGCATA
This sequence comes from Drosophila azteca, assembly GCA_005876895.1. NCBI lineage: Eukaryota > Metazoa > Arthropoda > Insecta > Diptera > Drosophilidae > Drosophila > Drosophila azteca. The sequence goes on from VCKU01000095.1 coordinate 20,194,661, forward strand.
GTGACATGGAGGGAGGGAAATGTGTGAAAATGAAGAAGAGGAATATGAAGATGATAAAGAAGCAAACAGAAAGGTAGATAGAGAGAGAATTTGGAAGGCACTTTCAGGAAATAGTTCGATCCCTTCAGCATTGAATGTTTGGTATTCCAATTCCACTTGATTTCAATTTGGACAGGAGTTCCATTTCTCTTAGACCCCAATCTTGAGGTCATTCCACATCATACATCCATTCCGTTTGTTTAGTTACTTCCATCTATTGGTAGTTTGTTCGATTTCCCATCGATCCGTGTTTGAAATCCCCTCTCTCACAATTCCATTCCATTCATTACCACGCCACATTCCTTTCCGTTTCGTTCTGGCATTCCGTTAGTAGCCGTCGCCGTCGCCGTCGCCGTTACCATGGCCGTGGCCGTGGCCGTTAGTCGACATCGACAAAATGGCCAACAGCAATTTGAAAGCCACAAAGAAAATTTGTAACAAATTTCTGAAATGATTTCATGGCGACAAATCCAGAGACAACGAACGACAACGAGAACCACTTGTTGCTCTGCCATTCCAAACTGTTCCATTTCCACGCTGTGTTGACCATGATCATCATCATTAGCTCCATTCGTCATTATGTTGAACATCATCATTAGAGTCATCAAGGAAACCGCAGAGACACAAATAGAAAAGAAAGAAGAAATCTCTGCAGATTTCAGATTTCAAATAAGGCGAAACGATTAAGAGGAAACACTAGAAACAGAAGAAGAAAACGAAATAGCACACTATTGCCACAGTGGTCTGTCTGTCCGTCTGTCTGTCTGTCTGTCTGTCTGTCTGTCTGTCTGTCTGTATCTCTCTTGTGGTATTGTGGGAGACGATGCCCTCTCAGCTCAGCTCAGCTCAGCTCAGTCTTTCTCTTATTCTCGCATTGGTGGAGCCCAAAGGAATACATTCCAATCATATGTCATATATTTTTATTGAAGAAGAAGCCATAAGAGTGTGGATCTCACACTCTCGAGCCGAGTCGCCATCTCTCTCCACCTTTTCTTTAAAATGTTTAGAATACTCCTTCATTTAGCCGATTTCTTCTTGTGATGGACCATCCAGTCAATCCAGAATAGTTATCAAAAGAGAAAAGGTTCCTTTTAAAATGTGGGTCCTTCTCTCTCAATCATATTCTGTGGATGAATCAAGTAGATGAATCCACTCGGGAACTATTTCAGTTACAGCAGAATGTCTGACTATCTTTGAAAGTAAGTATTACACAGGAAGTATCCCACTTGAGTATCTCAGCTAAAACTCCTTAAAATTAAATTTATAGAACATAGTGCTGTAGGGGGTCCAGAAGAAATTAGAGAGAGGCAGTCAGAGAGCCAGAGTCAGAGCTGGCGACATGTGGCTGCCTCATTAAACGAAATGAAACTTTTGCATTTTGGTTAATCAGGAACGAGGAACGCGGAGGTTACCGCGACAGAGCCACAGCCACATCCAGAGCCACAGCCAGAGCCAGAGCCAGTCAATCAGGAACATCAGCTACAGCGCCAGCAGGAGAAGGTAGCCAAATCCCGTTGTCTCTCTGCCTGTGCCACTGCCACTGCCACTGCCTCTACCCCAAACCCCAAACCCCAACATCAACCCCCGACTCCCTACTCCCCGTGTTGGGGCAAGACAAACCGGTAAAAATTAACCTACTTAAGAGTGGAGACCAAGTGGCTCTGAGGCAACCAGCTGCCGTCTTTGGGACCCGCTGCCTTTCCTTTAGTCGCCAGCCCTCCCCTCCTCTCTCCACACCAACGAAAACAAACACACAAAAAAAAAAAAGAAAAAAGATTCAGATACAAGAAAAATGCAACTAAAAAAGAATGAAATCAAATCTTGGGTACGTGCCATGTAAAGTCAGATGAAGAGTGGCAGCAGGCAGCATGGGGATGGGTATGGGGATGCAGATGGTCACGGGGATGGGGATAGGGATGGGAATGGAGGTCAGCTGCAGAGGGGGAAAGATCAGAAGGCGGTCCACGTGTTAAATGTCACACGCAAATGCACCCAAAAAAGTTCAGCCGAGGCCTGCATTTCTCTAATCAATTTATCGATGAGCAGTCCTTGAGAAATTGAAAATCGAACAGCAGAGCTGTGGAAATTTAATCGGAAAACAATAAGTAGTACACCGCATTTCCTCGGTTAACCTTAAAGCAAAAACCATGGAAAAACAAAGCAGGGAACTTCGTGGAAGAAGGAAAACTCAACCGCAATCAAAGTCAGCGGAAAAACTTCATCAGCATCCATTTTGATGGTTAGCCGCATGCAACATTCAGCTGCAGCTACAGATACAGGTACAGCTGCGACTCCAGCTCCACCGACTGCCCATTGCGCAAGGTTAATTGATTATCGCCTGGCGTTGCTGGCAATTTGCCTCCTGGCCCCACCATGCACCATCCCGCCTGGTCCGCCTGGTCCGCCTGGTCCGCCAGGTCCGGCTGATCCGCCTCCCCTGACGAACTGCATGTCCGAGTCCATTGTTGGTAACCGCAATGACAAGCGTCACGAGATCAAAGCATAAAAACCAAATTAGAAGCTGGCCATGGGCTGGCCGTACTCCACTCCGAACCGATACGATCCGATCCGAACCGAACCGAACCAAACCCCTCCTTCCTGTGGATCTTCTCTGGCCCCATCCGCTCGTGAACGGAGTCGACTCGGAGGCCTCACAGCCAGCTTTGGGTCTATTTATGACCCAGGTCCTCCCAGGTCTCCTCCGACCGACTCCAGGCCTCTTCTTGGAGTCGAGAGGCTGCTGATGCTGATGGTGTTGTTGTTGTTATGTTTGTTGTTGTTCGAGTACGAGTACGAGTATCGTACTTGCCTAACAAGATTTGTGTTCCATTTTGCTGTTGCCGCTGCCGACGCCACCGCAGCCGCCGCCGCTTTTGGTAGCACCTCTCAGGAGAAGCTAGATTCTGGCCAGGTTGCTTTGCCTCGTTTGCTTCGTGTCTGATCAGGTCTGTGACAGCATCAGCAGCAGTAGTAACAGCAGCAGCAGCAGCAGCGGCAGCCAACACCAACCGAGAACAACCAGAAAGCGGCTTGGAAAATCAAGTGATTACTGTCTCGCATCACGAGTAATGAAACGTGACTCAAATCGCAGTTAAACACCCAAAACCGGAGCCAGCTCCCAGCTCGCATCGCAACCCATCTGATCCCATACCATACCATACCATGGCCCATACCATGCCACCACACACGCAAACCCCAAACACCAAACGAACGAGCCACAACACGGGGCAACAACAATTAGAACAAGCCAAAACAGCGATACGGACATGCGGCTGGCGGATGGAGGATGGCGGACAACGAGCAGTGAACATAGAACATAGAACACAGAACACAGAACACAGAACAGAGAGAAGAGCTATGCTACCCAAAAGAATCACAAAGGAGATCACACAGAGATGGAGACGGAGGAGAGTAAGAAGTAAAGAGATCGCGGTGCAGCAACGGGGGGCAAGGAGGCATCATCAATGTCCCAGTCATGTCAGCCATTTGGGTAATGTCGTCGCTGCTCGAATTTAATGGCCAAAAAAACACGGCAGGACAGAAACAGAAACAGAAACAGCAGCAGAACTAGAACTAGAAATGGAAATGCAAAAAGAAGAAAACATCGAATCGCTCCTTCCACACCCATTAATGATCTCCCCCGGGGGACTTGGCGCACATGGGCAGGGCAGGGCAAGGCAGGAGGCAAGAGATAGAATCTCTGGTCCAGGTCGGGCCAGGATTAAAACTGATTGAAATGCTATTTGCCCGTCGCAAGTCAATGGAAGCCACTTATCGAAATGTTGTATCCCAAATCTATTGATCATCTATTGATTGTTGATCCTTGCAATTCTTTCATAGAACAGTAAATGGGCGTCCCTCAAAAGAAAGACCATCCTTCCATTGAATCCATCCTGGCTTGGCATGGACTTGCAATTATCTGCAGAATGTGCATAGAGAGCAGTATCTAAGTATCTAAGCATCTAAGCATCGCTTCATCGCCCCTATATGTCTTTGCATCTTTCTCTGGGAACTCTGCACAGCTGTCCACATCCATATCCGTGTCCATATCCATATCCGCTGTATTTGACCATTAAATCTTCTCGCGATTTGCATATGAAGCAACCCAAACAAGAGAAGATCATTCTACAATCTTCTTCAGGCGGGATAGGGCATGGGGCACAGGACGGAGGTATAGGGCAAATGCAAATCTCTGCCCATACCGATGGCTGCTCGCTCTAACTCTGCTTCCCCAAGCAAAGATGACACCAGAAAGCACCAGATCTGCATCTTTGAGGGTGGTACCGCGTTCCCCATGACCGCGCCCGCGCCCGCGCTTGCGCCCGTTGTGCCCCCCCAACCCTACCAAGATACGTGTACGTGTACGTGTACGTGTATCTGGATAGAAGAGATCTCTGGGAATGCGACACGACTTGGTGTTTGAAATATTTCACTTTTGGCTAGCGCCCTGCCCACCGCCAAGACAATGGTTAAGGCCTCGGACTGGGTATCCGACTGGGACTGGGACTGTGACTGGAACTGGGAGACTAGACCCTGGTTGTTGGGCCAGCGTGGACACTTGGGAACTTGAGGTTTCTTTTGGCCCTGAGATAATACATGACATTAGACACAACACCAGCTACAGAAGCTAGAGTAACAACAACGAATAGGAACCCCAGCGATACCCCAGTCGGACATCTCAAAATGGAAAATTGCCATGCATAACATATTTTTGCCCGTTGGTTTTTTTTTTGCTTTTTTGTTTACTGTAAAGAATTGCAAAGTGGTCAAGAGACCATGATTAGAGGGAGGTTGGAGCAGGGCGGGGCATTTGTATTGGAGAGGCGCGAGGAGCCTCATGGACCACAATTTATTTAGAGCGAACGCAATTCAGTTTTGCTTTTTTCTCCCTCTTCTATTTTCCGCTCTGAGGTTTTCCACTGGAACAAGAACCTTCGCATCGAACAGAGGTTACGGGATAGGGGCTAAAGTCTGTGCTATGGATGAGCCGCAGCTTACCGTTAGAACGGTTTTGGACTCAGGATAGTGGATAGTGGATTGTGGTGCGAGTGGGAGGATCGCGAACTGTGTGATGTACAAGCTTCGATCGGAGTTTCGATCAGATTCTGGCGAGATTGATGGCCTGGGCGTCTGGGCGTCTGGGCGGGGGGTGACTGGGGTGAGAAGTATCAGCAGTAGAGAAAAAGATGCCCCAGAGGTAATGTGCTCCGTGATGGATGTCTGTTGGAGATCAAATGTGGGATCGACTCCCCCACATCGCTCTAGGGCTAGTAGGAAACCTCATTTGGGGATCAGTTTGCATTTTCGACTTAGGTTGGCCTGACTTTCACTCCCATGGCTCTTTCTCTTTCTTTCCTCTCTGCCTCTCTCTTTCTTTCTCCCTATGTACATACATATGTGTGTACATATGTACATATCTGTATGCATATCTGTCTGTACATTGTATATCTCTCACTTTCTCGTCCCCTACCATCCTTTGCCATGGCGTTTTTCGCTTCTGCATTTGTATCTCTTTCGCTCTCGCTCTCGCTTTCTTGGATACGGTCTAAATTTTTTGCCGCATGCCCCTATAACTCGTCCCCGTCCCCGTCCGTAACCCCCCCCCCCTTGGGGGGGCTCCTACTTCCAACGGCCCTGTCTCTGAGCCGTGTCGTGTGTCATCTAGTAACGGTAATTTACACCGGCCATAACGCGACATTTAGTGGTTTTTGTCGCTTTGTTGCTCTTCTGCCGCTGCCACTGCCACTGCCACTGCCACTTGTATCTTGTATGCGGGCCCAACATCTGCTTCAGACTTATTTTTTTTTCGCAAATTTGTTTGCCGCTTAAAAAAGTTACAACACTCTTATTATTTTCTAGAAGTGATCCATCCGGTGACAATGCATACCTTTAAAATGAGAATCTAACTCACGTTCAATTTGGATAATTGGCCTTAGCATTGGCATAGGCACAGAGGAACATACATACATCTGCTATTAAAGAGCTATATTATTATTATTACTGTTCTGGCTTATAAGGATTTAAATATATACATAAATGCATATGCCTTATACATATGTACATACATATATACAATTGCGAAGTTTATGTTTTGGCATTCGGGATTATCGATCCCATAAAGCACAAAACATAACACCCGTACACATATGTACATATGATACATACATATGATATGTACCAATGTATTTCACTCTTGATCGGCATAGCATGGACTGATGACCCCTCAGAAATAATGCAATCCCTTCCCTTTCCTGCAGACCTAATAGCATGTACATTGTATGTACATCTAAATACATATGTATGTATATGTATGTACATACATGTGTATGGTATCTTTTTAAATTGCTTTCTGTTTGTTTATTATTCCGAAAACAGCTTATTCATTTCTTTTTTTGCTCTCTTCCGCTTTCAGACTCTTTTCAGCGAGCAGAAGAAAACACGGAGAAGAAATCGAAAGCAAGAATAAGGTACGTCAAAGTAAAAGCCCTCAAACTTCACCCAACAACAAAAAACACCACAAAAGTTTCAATTTCATTTGAAAAATGTTGTTTTCGTTACCGATTTTGTTTGACTTATAATTAATGTAATCTGATTATCGGGGTTCTCTATCTCTCTCTCTCTCCCTCTCCCTCTCTATCACTCTCCTCTGTCCCCCATTATTCCCTCTTCATTCCTGATTGATTTATGATTTCGTGGCGTTCGGCGTGAGGCGTGAGGCGCGTTTCAACCATAAAACGGAATTTCAAAAAGATCATGGGAAAATGCCAAAATAGTGATGGGGGGGGGGGGAAGATTCGCGGGAGCGGTAGCATGGCCATTAGCAGCAACACGACTTCTGCCCTCCCTGCCTCCTCCTTGTCATCCTCCTCTTTCCTATCACCACCTGGAATGAGTTCTAAACTCGCTTTCACCGAATTCATTTTATTGTTTATTGAATTCTCTCCACTTCGAGCACGTTGGCACGAATCGGAAAGAAAGAAAAGAGATGGAGCGACCGACTGTGAACTATGGAAAGAGAAACCGTGTCTGTGTTGAAACGACAGAGCAGATGGAGAAGGCACAGCATGTAAGCATGTAAGCATGTAAGCGCATGCAAGTAGAATGTCGTCTACACATACATACATACATACATTTGTATGTACATGTGCATGCATGTGTGCGTCTGTGTGTTTGTGTGTGTACCAAAGGGCGAGATACGCTAAAGGAAAGCTCTTCGGAAGCCGAAGCTTTGATGCCCTCAAAACTTAATCGTTGCCATGAAAACTTCAAAGCTTCAAAAGATCAAAATGCAATCCTTCCGAAAGGTGTTCTGTTGATCTTGTGTCATCATCATCTCAGAGGGTATAGCACATATGTACATGCATATGTACATATGTAAATACCGTCGTCTTGGTGCTGGAGGAAGCCGCCGCATCGTGAGACAAGATTTATTAACACAGAGTTGGGGAAGAACTAATGCATATGGGACATATGTATGTACGTATATACATACATATGTACATATGCTAGAGAGACTTTGAGGAAAAACTTGTATCAAAAAAAGACTTGACTATAAAAGCTATCAAGGCTAATGAAATTATATTTCAATCAGTTTCAAATAAATTGGAAAGTAATATCGGCACAAAATCGGCCAACATATAGGATACCCAGAGCAAACTATGGAGCAGCATCCAATGGAGAAAGATTCCACATGAAAAGAGAAATTTGTAAGGGAATTAGAGAATTGTTCTTCACTCGATTGGGACCAGCATCAGTGGAATCGGAAAAGCTTAACTTTTAGCACTAACCATACAATATATGTATATATATGCAAGCCCAGTCAGAGTCAGAGTCAGCGTCAGCGTCACAGTTCCAGCTCCGGCTCCCTATCAGAGTCACATGTTGGCATGCCACGATCTCTGCTGCTGCCACCACTCCGCTCCCACTACAAGTCGAAGCCCGAACCTGAGTGGCATGTGAATGAGGAGGTCTAGTCGCTGTTCCGTCTCTGCCGCCGACCCAACACTCCGCACTCCGCACTCCTCTCCCCACTCTTGATCTTGGCTTGGTCTTGAGCGAAATTGGTACACAGGTCTGAGGGGCAGATTGTCTTAGGTCATGCCAGCAGCGACGCGCATAATACATTTTTTTTGCTTTCCGTTTATTTTTGCCAAGCCCCAAACAACAGCAGCAACAGCAACAGCAACAGCCACAGCCATAAAATGCTGTCCAAAAGATATGAAAATGAAAAGTTCTCAAGCGACAAATGCGGAGGAAAGGCTTTTCGACAGAGGCCTTTTGCCACGGCACGTAGCCCACAAAAGGCGGTGGGACGGCGGGTGGAGATGGGGGATGGGGATGGGGCACGGGTACAGTTGGCACTGCTTCATGCATAATGATCTTTTTTTTCGGTTTGGTCGCTCCACATTCGAGCGAAAAACATCGAAAACGAAAACGAAGCAAAGAAATGTCAGGCGGCAATTAAACCGAAAAAGAAAACCAAATCGTTGAGGTGAAATTTTCGGGAGAGAGAAAGACAGAGAGACGGAGAGAGAGCAGAAGAATGAGAAGCAAATTGGAGCGCTGCGTAAGTTGTTGGAGGCCAATCGATAAAGGAGGAGTGCGGATGGGGATGGGTAAAAATAATTAACAGAAAGAGACGGAAGGAGGGGTAAAGCAAATAATCGTACAAAAAATAATATCACAATTGTTTTCATCAGTGTGCGCTTTCTAACAGTACATGACGATCAATTGAAAGCGTGAAAGCACCTTCGATAGCTGTCAATAGAACGAAACCAATATCTTAACAAAAATATAATCATTTATCATTTTGTACAAATACAGTTCGAAATTGGTGAAATCATCGACTGACCTTTCGCTAATTGCTGACAGTGCAGCCACAGGACAGGCTGTCCATCAGCAAACAAATTTATGTATTTCTGAATGTATGTACATATGTACATGTTTACATGCATTCCATACATCGATTACAGCTCAAGCCAAGCACTGAGGCCACAATTATGGCTTAGCTTCAAATTGAGTTCATTAAGAAGAGTGTCTCTGTCTGTCGCTCTCGCTCTTGCTCCGTCTAACGCTTAGCATAAATACTCGAAATTCCGTTCTCATCAACATACCCGTACCCGTACCCGTAGCCATCGTCAAGCCATACAAAAGGCGGAACGAGGCAGAAAGGAAACCAAACCAAAGCAAAACCGAAGCGGCCAGAACCAGAAACCGCAGAAACTCATTTTCCCGCAAAAAGAGAGACAGAAGTGACAATTCAGCGATGTGATGAGGTGATGAGGTGATGAGGTGATGAGGGGAGGATGGAAGGATGGAAGGGGGTGGGGCGCGTCGAGGGAAAGGCCACTCGAGTGGAGTGGAGTCGAGTCTGGCGAAGGGGGAGTCTGGTGGAAGGAGACATTAGCTGATGCATTTCTCACACTGGGAACTGGTTTGATTATGAGCCAGCCTCCTCCTCCTCCCCCTAACAGCTTTCCGACACTTCAAGTGCAGCGCTGCTGCCACCTGGGGCTGGATAGAGGGAGGGAAGTGCCAGCTCTGCCGCCGAGATCGGCCAGCCAGTGGCCGCTACAGCGACAGCCTCACTTAATATCCGCCTGACCCACATCCAATTCCAGCATTTCAACGGATTTGCATGGCTCAGACTGGAGCTTAAGCTGAAGCTGGAGCTAGAGCTAGAGCTAGAGCTGAAGCGGAGGCAGAGTGGTTGGCCAAAGTGGTTGCATCAAAAGCTGAATCTTTGATATGGTTGCTCCCAAACCGCCATTGGCGACGTCCGTTTTTCGTGCATGTCCAATGTGTGAGTGTGTCTGTGCTTGAGTGCCGCAAGAACTTGGCCTACTTCTGGTGACCGCTTTCCACGTGGGCTTCTGCTTTCCTCCAGCGGGGGAAGCGGCACCCAGATGGGGAAACACATCGGACAACGTACTCTCTCTCTCCCCACATCCTACCTATCGAAACTGCTCTGCCACACCTGTCTGTGCCCATCAAGCTGCTTCCAACAAGTGGCCATCTCCTCATCCCTCATTCAATGAGAGATCGGCCAGAGTTTCACTGCGATTGTTCGATCAACCCGATCGAATGAGACAGTCGATCGAGATGTGGTCCCATCGAAAGTGAATATCCATATCCAATGTAGTAATTAAGAGAAAAACAGGGACGCAGCATACAGCATGCATACGGATATACGTATGTATGTATGTATGACAGTCATAGCTTTTCCAATTAGGGATTCCATGCGGCTCCCCGAAACCCCCGAAATAAGCCTAAGCATAAGAAATAAATAATAATGCCTCTTTCTGTTAGCCACAATCCGAACTGCAACTAAATCGGCTAATGCGACAGACGTGGGGGCCAATTCAGTCCAGGTGAGGCCATTGCTGGCATTCCAATGCGTTGCAACGTGGCCATTGGCCGTTGATGTGGATGCTGATGTGGATGCTGATGTGAATGTGATGTTCAATGTGGATGTGGATGTGAACGTCGAGGCCCTGCAATTGTGCGTCATTAACATGCAACCATAGTGTCCCAGGGGAAAGGATGACGCCTGGTGGATGGACAGGGAGGAGTGAGGAGAGAAGAGTATAGAGTGTAGAGTGAATTGAGCAAACAGCATTATCGGATGATCATCTTCAAGTGGCTCGAGGGCCGACTAATGACAGTGCAGCATTCTCTATTGCTTGGCCTATACCCCATCCACATCCACATCTCCATCCACATCGACGTACCCATACTCCGTCTCCATCTCCGACTGTATGCCTCATCCAATCCCCCGTCCTATTCTCGCCTGGTCTGATCATCCATCTAACTACGTGCGTTGCTGGTAATTTGTGTGGGCTGGGGGCGAGAATGCAATTGTGGAACTACGGTGGATGGATGACCATTTGCCATCTGGCAGTATTAACATTTTGAGCATTCAAATCGTAGTTAGATATCTCTACCGCTCTCTCTCTTTCTCTCTTTCTCTCTCTCTCTCTCTCTCTCTATCTCTATCTCTATCTCTCTCTCCCCCCATATATATTTCTCCATCTTTCTGGTGGGTTCTCTGACAGTTGGCCGCTGTTAACCAGGTCAACTAACGGCAAACGTCCGCAAGCTGTTAGAGCCAACATAAACAAATAGCAAATAGCACCTTGCCACCGAGCCACCTCCACTCCCCTCCCCAACCATACAACTATCTCTCTCTCTCTCTCTTGGCCCGCATCTTCTTGTTTGGCTTGTTGAATGGCATGGCTTCTACTTGTGCTTCTGCTTCTATCTCATAGCCCCACTCCACTCCACCCCACCCCACCTCCTCCTTTCCTATATGCCTCTTTTGGCTTTTTCTCTGATCAATTTACGCACAATAATTTGCATTCAACTTTCTTTACATTTCAATTTGTTTGCTAAAGAAGCGAGAGAGAGAGAGTGAGAGAGTGAGAGAGAGAGAGAGAGAGAGAGAGATTTATAAGAGAGGATGGAAGAGAAGATAGAGCGGAGGCGATGGTCGGGTCTAATTGGTTCAATAATGGCACATAATTGACAGAGAAATGTTGGTAATTTGCGTGTTTGGTCAAATCGATTTGCCTAATCGCTGGAAACAGTTAGAAAACGGAACGAAACGGAATGGAATGAAACGGATTGCCGTGGAATGGAATGTCATGGTCACTCTCTCTCTCTCTCTCTCTATCCCTCTCTTTCTGAAATTTCTCCAAAGCTTTCTTCATCCATTCGTTTAGTTTCGGCAAGTTTGTTGCCCAAGTCTTTTGTTTCCGCAACAAATGTTGCCAAAAGTAAAATGTTGCCCGGGCGAAACTTGAATCTTTAAATCTTTAAATGTTGGTCAAGATAGTACTAATAGACTTTTTTAATATATTTAAGATATACATATCTACATTATATTATGTATAAGACATATCAATTTTCAATTTCAATGCATGAAATCATTGTAGGAAATCACTGTAGAAACGGAAGTAATAGAGTGAGCGAGAGGTAGAGAGAGGAAGCATAGGGCAGCAGTGGCTGTGGCAGTTGCCATATGTTGCATTAGAGCCAGTCGATTGGGTGCACGTGAACGTCACGTACTCAGCCATCTCCGGCTGCTTTTGTTGCTGCCTTTAATTAAATGTTGTTCTTAAAATTGCACAAACTACAAAATGAGCCACAATGGGCCACAGAAGCCCAAACCACCAGAGGGGCAGGTGGGGCACGAGGGGCAGGCGGTCAGGCGGTCAGGCGGGGCAGGTGGCACTAATGCAAGTTGGTTTACATTTGCTTATCTGCCGGGTGTTTCGACTGTCCTCGTCCCCTCTGTCCTCCCAATCCTCCCTGTCCTGTGTTGTTTTGCCTTGGAACATGTTGCAGCAAATTGGTCATCTTCATCTGTTGCCAATTGCCATTCCACTTGCTTCTGTTGCTGACACACTACCCAACCTTACCCCCACCCTACCACCTACCCCACCTTCTGCTGCAACTGCCCCTTTTCTTGGTCTTGCAGATTGGTCTTTGGCTGTAGCTCTGGCTGTGGCTGTGGCTGTGGCTGTGGCGCATTCAATTATTTCCATGTCCTGATTGTCTTGTCGTGTGACGGCGCGAGTTTTGCATTTAAAAATAGGCCGAGGCTGAGGCCAGACCAGGCTTCGGTTCCAGCTTGTTTTCCTCTTTAAATTGCAAATATTTTTAATGAGGGCCTCAGCTATGGAATGGGGCTGGGGCTGGGGCTGGGGTTGGGGCTGGGGCTAGGGTTGCAGCTGGGGCGGTGTCTATCTAGCGCCAGTTGCCCACAGAGCTCTAGTCCACTCCCAACTGGGTTATCAGTATGCATATATGTATGTATGTATGTATACGAGTATATGTAGATGCAGATGCAGATGCGGTCCAGGTCCATTTCGTTGTCGTTGTCGTTGTTGTTGAGGTTGAGGAGGCAAAGTGTCAGTCCTGTTGTAATGAGCGATGTATTAAACATGGCCAAGATATCATAGTTGGCTAAAAATACTCGCAGAGATTGCTGCGAGACTGAACAGAGATGTCAACGCGGAAAAGAGCCGCAAAGCAATACCGATCCCCACAACGATTATGACGCCGGGCAGGTCTCCATCTTTGTGTCTTTAGATCTAGTGATCAATGGATGCATCGATGATTCTGGAACCGCAGAAGGAGGCGTATACTCGTATGCTCGATTGTGTGGAAGAGCTAAACTGCTTTAAAATAACTCTCTTCAAAGACTTCTAGTAAAGATCGATCCATTGAAGGTCGTTGCTCTGAGCTGAGACAAGGATCTGTTATAATCGGTTCTTCGAATGCTGCTTTGATGCCTAGTTGGAAGTTGATCAGTTCCATGTCGCTCATCATTCGAATAAGTCAAGACATTCTGAAGACAAATGTCCTTTCTGCTTAAAAATCTTTACGCTAAATATCGTTAAACTGGTCCCGGGTGATCCCAATCTATGAATTGCTAACAGCCCCACGCCTTATTCTCTTTTACTACCAATCACGTTGAGGTCTCCAATTCCTCTCGCTTTTCCATCTGAGGTCTCCTCTTGAGACAGTGATCCTCAAAGTGATGATGACTCCAACAAAACAGTTTTTCCTCAATTTCCCAGCATTCCTGGTGGACTCTCCGCCTCGGGTCGGCACTGCCTCCAATGCTAATGCCGGCCTGGCCTGGCCATGCCCACAGTTTTGGGCCGCTCGAGTGCAATTGCAATTGCAATTAATTGCTGAAACTTTCAAGCCTACACTTGCAGTTGCTATCAAAGTTCATATACTTCTCCTGGCCTGGCCATCACCAGAGCCTGCCCCTTCCCCATCCCCATCCCCAGCCACTGCCTCATCCACTGCCCCCAGCTCCCTTGTCATTGTGGCAGGCTGATGTTGTTGCTGCTGATGTTGCTTCTCATAATTGCCATAAATCATGCAACGTTGTTGCCTGGCACTTGAGACCTGATGTTGATGTTGCAGTGGCAGTCGGAGTCGGAGTCGATGTAAACTCTTGGATTCTTGGATTTTGATAGAGCTTTCGAGCTGGGGCTCTCGGACACATTCCGCGGCCTCAAATGCACCTCTAATGACTTCTGTTCTTTGTTGTTGCTCCTGCTGCTGCAAGCTGATGGTGCCCCAGTACCTCAGCTTCATCCGCAGCCGCAGCCTCAGTCTCAGTCGCTGCCCATCTCCATCTCCGCTTGGGCTAATGGCTTTTGTTGGCCGCTTCGGCGGCGACCATCACCAATCCACCCATCAGCCCATCGGCCCATCGGCCCATCGGCCCATCGGCCCATCAGCCTATCAGGCTTGCTTAAACGCTATTCCTCTGCTCTCCGTGCTGTCACGCTCCTTCTCTGCTGCCGTCTCTTTCTCCGCCTTCCTCTTTGGGGCAGAATGAATCTGACAATGAGCGATTGATGGGACAACTGCCAAAAAGAAGACACCAAGCGAGTGGGCATGTGGGGAGTGGTGGAAGGGATACCATATGCAGGTATGTAGCTCCACAATCCAAGTGTGCCCTGCCCTCTAATGTGTCCACCCCCTCCCCCGCCCCACCATGCCTTCACTGCGATACGCATCTGGAGCGAAGCCCCGTCGAAAAAGCCATTCAAAACATTTATTCTGCGCTAAGAATTTATAGAATGTTTTGTTTCTTTTTTGTATCGTTTCTGTTGAATGTTGCACGTTGCACGTTCCAGCGCCTGAACAGGAGGCAAACAGCCACACCCGTTTCGGCTCCCACTCCTTACCATGCTCCCATACCCCTACCCCTACCCCTACCCATACCCATACACATACCCATACCCATACCCTCCTCATTCCTTTGCTCATGTTGCATATCTTGTTGCCTGCATCGACGGCGAGGCAGCACTTTCAAATAACTCTCCACTTGCCACATATGTATGTCCCGTGTATGTGTGTGTGTGTGTTCTGCAACAACCTTGAGGCAGCTCCAAAGACTAAGACCAAAGAGGAGGATATCGTTGCTTGGCCAACTTGTTATGCAATAAATTTCCGGTTCTAACAAAAAAAAAAAAATATATAAAAATTTAAGACAAAGAAGCGGACCAGCAACAGCAACAGCACCAGCCGAAGCAGAGGCAGAGGCAGAACCAGAACCCCAACAACAATGGCCAGAAGAGGCAGCTGCATCTATTTTTCACATGGCCCCGCCCTGGGATGGCCGCCTCTAAGCATCCCCCTTTTCGGGGAGCGGCACCTTTCTCTTGGTCCAAGCCACTTTCCAGGCTTTCCATGTTTTCCATGCTGTCCATGCTTTCCATGGTTCCAGGCCAGTTCTGCTTGAGCTCGAATATGTGCGCTGGAAACCTGATTGTGTTTTCATAACCCTGGTATATGGTATATGGTATATGGGTATTATAATCCAGCATCTAGTTATCCAACTGGAGCTGAAGTTAAGGCTGAAGTTGAGGCTCAAGTTTTTCCATAGCTGTCATATTGGATTCTATTGGATCGGACTACCAAATCGAATATGTACATATATGTATGTATGCCATAGCCACTCTCGATATGCTAAATAATAACGATATGCCACATCTTTGAGCCCCGAGCATTGAGCATTCTGGTTTTCCTTCTGGTTTCCCCCCTTCTTTCCCCCATCCTAAACCTGATCAAAATTTTTGTCTGCCTCGAAGTGGGTGTCAGCTCTGTTAGATTTGTAACGGTTCTCGCGAGTACAGAGCCGACTAATAGATGGCGCTTGACCGAGGCGCAGCTGCATCACTTTTTCTATGGCCGTGGGGTCCATTGGATTGGGGAGGGGAGGGGGGAAACATCGTTGCTCTAAATTAAAGCTGTACAGAATCCAAGAATTACAAGGTCTGCTCATTCCTTGATCTCTCTCGCTCTCGCTCTCTCTCTCTCTCCTTCTCCCTCTCTCTCTTCACTGGGATTTTATTTATTTTTTTAATTATGACTTTTAACAGAGCACAGTCGTGCACCTGAGACCGGGAACGGGAACAGTCAAGAGTGGAAACGGGGGGAATACGTAGAGTAGAGTGGATGTGGATGTGGATGTGGACGTTGTGAATAGGTGGATATGCAGAGAGATGTGGGACTGGCAGCTGCTGGCTGGCACTGGCCGCATTCATTGTTCGATAGCAATTATTACTTCTTCGCACTTCTAATACAGAAATGGCTATAGTGCATACATAGAACGGAATAGAAGGGGAACCGGCACCTGCACCACGCAAAAGAGAGCCAAAGAAAGACAAAGAGAGAGAGAAGCGACATGAGTATGCACGCACGGCAGGTGCTTCTTTGGTGCGCATCTTTAGGCCTGGCGATGATTGAAAATTACATAATTGCAAATTCAGCGAGAGGTGTAAACCCCCAACCCCCCCTTGGAGAGGGGTAGGTGTAAGCCGCCACCAGCTAAGTGATTGAGTGTGCTCCCTCTCTCTCTATCACTTTCTCGGTGTCCGTCTCTTTTTGTTCTACAGTATAGAGTCTATACCCCATACACATGCACACGCACATTCACATTCACATTCACAATCACAATCGCATTCGCGTGTTGTGACAGGAACAGCAACGGCAACGGCAACAAATTGCATTAAATGAAAAGGTTTCCCCCTCCTCTGTTCTTTTCCGATACCCTATAGCCTTGCCGAGTGAGGAGCTGTTTGAACGAATCGTTTCCGTACATCGGATTATACAGAATTGCTTGCACATTATGCATATTGTATGTACATCCCAACCAATCTTTGGATATTGTGTGCTCTCGCGAGGATGCATTGATTCATGGCTAAGAAAAATGTAAATGATAATCAGACAAGGGCAGGGGTAGATGCCCTAATCTATGTAGGTTCCCAGGCCTAGCTAGACCCTAGGGTATCAAAAGATTCTGCTTCTCTTTGTTTTCTTGTTCCTTTTGTGTATTTACGTTGAAGACCATTTCCTTTTGCTGGTATCTACGATACTCAATGCTGTTTCGCCAATTGATCGAGTGGACAGGGCAAACACACAAACACACACACACACACACACACAAACACGATGTCAGACATAGAGCGATAGAGCGGGAGAGACAGACATCCGTTCACACTGACACATGTGCACGCTCATAATTCCTTTGGCGGAGATGTTTTGCTGAACGAACGAACGGCGCGACTGCTGTTGGACTTTGGATCGTGTGTTCGAAGAAGCACTTGAGAGGTTATGTGAAACAAGTGCACATCATCGAATGCAAAGTGAATGGTGCAGCTCCGTTCCCGCCTGACCCCCCTGACCCCCCTGACCCCACTGCCCCCACTGCCCCCACTGCCACCATGCGGCATGCGGCATTCCTTTTGGCCTGTGAAATATTCCATTTTGTTTTGATTGACAAGCAAATCGCATCGCATTTGCCATGACCAATTATTTGGCATTTACTGTTTCCTCCTCATCTCTGACAAATTGCCTCTCCTCTGGATTTGCCACGTCTGTAGCATGGCAAAGCACAGCACAGGACACTAAAAGAGGGACTTGGAGGGTGGCAGTGGCAGTGGCAGTGGCAGTAGTTGATGCCACGCAATAATAATCGCGGATGCTTTTTTTTTTTTTAATAGGAAACTGAAACGGGAACCATTGTAGAAGGGGAAGGGTCGGGGGCGAGTGAGGGGCTTCTTCCGTATAGCGTGGGATGCTAGTCATAATATCGTATCCCCTGCCTCTTATCTGCACATTCGTTCGTTCATTTCATGGGGCAGAAATGAGAAGAAGAAATTTTACTTTTGTTTTAATTGACATAATAGCCCCTGTGGGACTTTCACTGGGGGTTCCCTGTCCCCGTCTCGGAACCCTCCCCTCCCCTCCCCTTCCCTTCCCTTCCGTTACCGATTGTAGATGCGTAGGTCTTTCTAGGTTTCCATTTCCCCTTTTCCCCTTTACTCTCTAAAGAATTCTGGCAGCACTGAGGCTTTATCTTTTCCCTCTCCATCTCCATCTCTGACTCTCTATTTTCTGTTTTCTGTCTTCTGTTTTTTGTCTTCTGCTTTCTGTTGGCTCCTTATGATGCAACTGCCATTCTCTTGAGCGTAATTAGAGGCTCCAAACAAGACAAGATAAAGGAGACGGAGGCAAGCACAAGACGAGGAAGTGGAAGAGGAGCAAAGCGTACGAAGAGGGCAAAGAAGACGTAGAAGAAGTAAGCGTGCCTAATGATAACCTTTAGTCCAGTGCTGCTGCTTCTTCAACTGATTCTCCTCCTCTGGCCAAATGTACTTCTTGGCAGCACCGCAGCAAAACCGCTAAAAGAATGAACGCCCTTCCCCTTCCCCCTTCGATTCGATTCCATTTCGTTCCTCCTTTCTCCTCGCCAGCGAGCGTAACTGCAAATTTTCTTGATTGCCGGGTTCCACCGCCTAACCCGAAGAAGTACGCGCCACTGGCCACAGAACGGGGCAGCACAGAACGGGCAGGGCAGGGCAGGGCAGCGCAGCGCAGTGAAGAAAGACCATTGACCATTGACCAGTTGAGGCGGCCACAGCTGATGAGGAGAGCAGGGCAGAGCCATCGATCTACTGCGATCTGCTGCTGCTATCCGCCGCACAGCCCCATAATTAGCAAAGAGAGCACTGAAATGAAAAACAGTTGGCATGGGGTGTGACCTTCAGGGAGCTAGCCCACCCAATCCACCCAGCCAATCCAGCCTCATGCGAGAGGGTTTCTATAATTGCAGGAGCCAAATCCCAGAATCCACTCAAATTTCAAAATGGTCCAAGGACGCGAATCAGGGCGGGGATTCGGGGATTCGGGGAGTCGGGGAGGCCAAAAATAAACCCAGCCATGGACTGACTATAAATAGCAAGATTCGTGAGCTGGCAATCGCAGCACTCCTCCTCGGAAGGCAGCCCCCAACAGCCGGATATGACCACGGCGATCAGGCATACATATACATATACATCGCTGATCAGTGCCATCCATATACACACTCTGTGGGTCTCCGTGTTTCCCTTTTTCCCGCTGCAAATACATTTCCTTGGCCTGGCGATGGGAGCAGCCCTCAGTAGTAGAGGGGCTGTCCATCCCCATCCCCATCCCCATCGGCAACCACCTCTATAGGGTTTCCTGTGAAGCCAACCTCCAGAGCGGGAATGTACATAGATTGGAAATTTGAGACTGCAAACATGCTGGCGCAGGGGAATTCAATATATGTACATTCTATGCTTATGTACATATGTATGTATGTGCATCCAGCATGCCGTATGTACATGGATATGTGCATATTCGGAGAGCAACGAATTAGGCATACCCTATGCGCTGGGCCTCCTCCACCATATCGCGTACCCGCTCTCAAAATATTGAGGCCTTCCCTCATAGACTTTTTGGTTGGAAAAATAATATAGATAAATATATTGATTAGTTGAGCCAAGAAACCACTTGAAACCATTGCAGAAAGGGCATGCCACTATACACCATGCCACCATGCCACCATGCCACCATCCCCCATGAATGCAGCAGCAGAATGGTGGCAGCAACAATATTCCAGATCGGCTCCCGTTGAGTCTCCGCTGCTGGCGATGTTGCTGGTTGAATTTGTTGCAGTTGCAGTTGCAGTTGCAATTGTTGTTGCTGGCTGTTCTCGTTGCAGTTCCCGTCGTGCTCGTCAAAGGAGGAATGGGGCGGTGGGGGGGAGGTTGCGATTTGTGGCATGCAGCAGGCATTCCGCTGTCTTTGCCACCTATTTCATACAGCTGAACATTTGTTGTCGCTGTCGCTGTTTGGGTTGTTGTTTCTGTTTCTGTTGCTGTTGCTGTTGCTGTAGCCGTTGTCGCTGTGTCGTTGTTGCAGATGTTGCAGATGTTCGCTGTTCGCTGGCTAGCTGTATTGCATCTCTGCTGTTGGCCCTGCAATCGGACACGCCGGGGCAACAACATCATTTGACACTGGCCTTTGTCTCCTCTCTCCCTCCTCTCTCTCTCTCTCTCTCTCTCTCTCTCTCTCTCTCGAGTCTCAGCTATCAGCTATCTCTGGGCTTATCCTTTCCCGATTGCTAGCCCCCATCGACCGGTCGGTCTCCTTGCCCGGTTCCCAATTCTCTGACTCCCATTTCCCCCATTTGCAGCTCATGTTTGACGACTGACCGCCAGTTAATATTGCGGGTAATAGCCACGTTCCGGACCGGGGTCTATAGTCACAGCAGGAAAACGCGAGGGCGAACGCAAGAACGAAGTAGAAGTGGAAGTGGACAGGAGAAGGGGAAGGGGAAGGAGAAGGAGAAGGGGGAAGGGTGGTGGCACATACCACTCGTACTACTCGTATGCCTGAAATAATTGCAGACTCCAAGTTTCGGTCACTCTTCGGTTCTCGGCTCTTTAGCTTCGTTCTGGACAATTTTCGCAAAACAAATTGAATTGAATATTTAAGTATAACTGCCTTGGGGCTCCCTGCCCTGTACCTGCCCTGTACCTGCCCTGTACCTGCCCTGTCCCTGTCCCTCGCACTCCCTCCCCTTTCTCCATCAAATGACGGGGAATCGGGAATCGCTTAAAAGGCCATAAATTCCGTCTTAAATGCTGCTCACTCGCAGAGGAAAAGACCCGAGACACGGCTCGCTCCATGATTATTGTCTGTTTGAATGTTTGAGTCCTGCAGAAGGAGCGGATCCTTGATTCCGCCTGTGAGCTGAGCTCTTCCCTCCATTCAATCTTTTCTTGCCTTTCCCTCCTAGAATATCAATCGTAGAACGCCACTCGTTCTCATTTCTCCAACTTGTTTGCCGATTGAATACGAATACTGGTTTGACTGAATGGATTTCCCTCTTCGAGACTTGTTTGGTGTACTCACTGCCTGTCGCCTGTCGCCTGTTGCCTGTCGCCTGTTCTGTTTTGCTGTTCTGTTCTTCTTGTGATGCCATCGCCATGCCATCGAAATCAATGCACAGCCCATTCATTGAGCGAATCCTTCACGCGAGTAGAACTCTCCAATCAACGCAATCGATTTCCCTTTCCGCGTTCGACCGACCACCCACCCACCTGCACATGGGACCACATTGGAACTCGCCACCTCCCTACCCCTTCCGGACGGTGTACGCATAAGGACGGGTCAGCCCCCTGAGCCGGCATGCGCACTGGGGTCAATTGGATGAATGGGATGGATGGATGGATGGATGGTGGGATGGCTGGGATGGCTATCCACAGAAAGCAATTTGCTACCCGTTCGAATGGAATGGAAACCACAAGAATGCCAAAAAGTTGTTTGCGCTGCCGGAGATTGCAATTGGAATTGGAAGAAGATTGGATACGGGACACTGGGAGCACTGGGAGCACTGGGAACGGCGACTAAGAGCTGCGGGATGGCAGTCGGTGGGGAGCCATTAGATTTTCTAACCGCAGATCGTCAACAAAACTTCTCCTCTCTCCATCCCAAAGCCCAAACCACTGCCGGGTTGGGTTGGAGCTCATTAAAGTCTCACCAGTTGCATTCACTCAGCCAGTCAATGTGGCTGTCGATGTGGTTGTGAATGTGGATGTGGATGTGAATGTGAATGTGGATGTGGGAAGATGTCTTCTGTGAGCCAACGAACCTAGTTGACCAAGGGCAACTGCAGTGCCCTGCCCTGCACAACACTGCGACTGCGACTGGTGGGGTATTCTGGTCATGCCACAGTTTTTATTGGTTCAGTGGTTCCGTGGTTAGTTAAGCGTGTAATGGGCCGAGCGGACAGCGGAAGTAGCTATTTCTGCAGCTCGCAACAGCTGGATGCAACTGTAGAGTCTTCGTGGTGCGGTCTTCCCCTTCAATGGAACCCCTCCCACTGGCTACTCGTTTGCCTCCTCTTTCTTGGCCACATTTCAAATGGAGGCTGTCAGCAGCAGTCGGGATTAGAGAGCGGAACGACTAGAAAGGGAAGGGAAGAGATATAGGACGGAGTTCACATTCTAGCGCTTTGCGGAACTTCAGAGATCTGTCCCGCCTCTTTAACACATTCACTCATCTTTATCCTCCTTCTCGATAAATACATCGTCATGGAGCTGCCTTGGAGCCCATTCTTTGGTGCCTCTATTCTTTATCTTTCCTTCCTTCACCGTGAGTCCCATTCGTTTGACTCCTGCCCGACTCTGACCTGGTTTTTTCTGCAATCTCAAAGGGAATAATGAGGGAGTATACGATTTTCTTTTTGTATCATTGAACTGAGTCTGAGACTAACCCATGTCCATACTTTTCGCTCTCTTGCAGAATCGCAATGCAGTCAGGATCGAGCAGCAGTATCAGCGGGAGGGCCGCACGCAGCACACACACGATCTCCATGGGACTGATGATGATCTCGGCCATGGCGGTGCTCCTGGTGGCGCTGCCCGGCGGCGCGGTGGAGGCCCGCATGGCCTTCGAGAAGCTGACAGACTTCGACTTTCCGGGGAACACGTACTACAGCGTGAAGAACCTGTCGCTGTACGAGTGCCAGGGCTGGTGTCGCGAGGAGGCCGACTGCCAGGCGGCCGCGTTCAGCTTCGTTGTGAATCCGCTGTCGCCGTCTCAGGAGACACACTGCCAGCTGCAGAACGACTCCTCGGCGGCCAATCCCTCGGCTGCGCCCCAGCGGTCGGCCAACATGTACTACATGGTGAAGCTGCAGCTGCGCAGCGAGAACGTGTGCCACCGTCCGTGGTCCTTCGAGCGGGTGCCCAACAAGGTGATCCGCGGACTGGACAACGCCCTCATCTACACCAGCACCAAGGAGGCCTGCCTGTCCGCCTGCCTTAACGAGAAGCGCTTCGTGTGCCGCTCCGTGGAGTACGACTACAACAACATGAAGTGCGTGCTGAGCGACTCGGACCGACGCAGCTCCGGCCAGTTCGTGCAGCTGGTGGACGCCCAGGGCACCGACTACTTTGAGAACCTCTGCCTGAAGCCGGCCCAGGCCTGCAAGAACACGCGCTCCTTCGCCAACGCCCAGCGCATGGGCGTCTCCGAGGAGAAGGTGGCTCAGTACGTCGGCCTCCACTACTACACGGACAAGGAGCTGCAGGTGACCTCCGAGTCGGCGTGCCGCCTGGCCTGCGAGATCGAGTCCGAGTTCCTATGCCGCTCCTTCCTCTACCTGGGCCAGCCGCAGGGCGCCCAGTACAACTGCCGACTGTACCACCTCGACCACAAGACCCTGCCCGACGGCCCGTCCACCTACCTCAACCACGAGCGCCCCCTTATCGACCACGGCGAACCCATCGGCCAGTACTTTGAGAACCAGTGCGAGAAGTCCGCCTCCGGCCCCGGATCTCCTCCAGGCACCCTCGACAAGATCGACACGCTGCCCGTCAGCCTGGACACCATTGAGGACCCCAATCTCACCAATCTCACCCGCAATGATGTCAACTGTGACAAGACTGGCACTTGCTACGATGGTAAGTCCCGCTCCTACCCACTCCTCTCCATTTTCGCCTTGTTTCGGCTCAGCAAAGGATTCATTTCTCCGATTTCTTTCCACTAGTTTCTGTACACTGCAAGGACACAAGGATCGCGGTCCAGGTGAGAACCAACAAGCCCTTCAACGGACGCATCTACGCTTTGGGACGGTCCGAGACCTGCAACATCGATGTGATCAACTCGGACGCCTTCCGCCTGGATCTGACCATGATCGGACAGGACTGCAACACTCAGAGCGTGGTAAGTGATTCTCCAGGAATTAGTATCGAGTATTGGGGGTATCGGTTTATCTTACCAAATGGCTTCAACCAGTCAGTGATCGTACTCCGAGATGGATCTTGCATAGATGGAACTCCAAAGATCAGTGTCCAAAGAACACATATCGAATAGTTGAAACATTTCCATCACCTCCACGGTAAGACCTTCAATCCAAGAATGCAAGATAAACTTCCGAGATAATATGGCTGAAATCAATCAGCAAGATAGTGGAATCAAGTGATCACTGTTCTATACACATATGCAGATACATACATACATACATACATATGTATGTATGAGTCTGGAGCCTTGAAAACCCTACATGATTCAAAAGCATACGTCTCACCCTCACTTTCATCTCAATCCCCATCAGACTGGCGTCTATTCGAACACGGTGGTGCTGCAGCACCATAGCGTGGTGATGACGAAGGCAGACAAGATCTACAAGGTAAAGTGCACTTATGACATGAGCTCGAAGAACATCACCTTCGGAATGATGCCCATCCGCGACCCGGATATGATCCACATCAACTCGTCGCCGGAAGCGCCACCACCAAGGATCCGCATCCTGGACACGCGCCAGCGCGAGGTGGAGACAGTGCGCATTGGAGACCGCCTCAACTTCCGCATCGAGATACCCGAAGACAGTGAGTAGATCCCACTGGAGATGAGTAAACGATGAGTTCTAATGTCCGCTCTTCTGCAGCGCCTTATGGAATCTTTGCCCGCTCGTGTGTGGCCATGGCCAAGGATGCACGCACCAGCTTCAAGATCATCGACGACGATGGCTGCCCCACAGATCCCACCATCTTCCCCGGATTCACCGCCGACGGCAATGCCCTGCAGTCCACCTACGAGGCCTTCCGCTTCACCGAGAGCTATGGCGTCATCTTCCAGTGCAATGTCAAATACTGCCTGGGCCCCTGTGAGCCGGCCGTCTGCGAATGGAACATGGAGTCTTTCGAGTCTCTAGGCAGAAGGCGTCGTCGTTCGGTCGATAGGTGAGTGTGGCCATCCAAAATCATGATATTAAACATGTCTGACTCTGACTCTAACTCCATGTCTGTCTCTTTGCCCTCCTCTCTGCTCAGCAATGACTCCAAGAACACCACCATGAACATCTCTCAGGAGATTCTGGTGCTGGACTTTGGCGATGAGAAGCGCGAATTCTTCAAGGCAGATCCCAGCACAGACTTTGCCAAAGGTGAGCCTGCCCATGACTCAAGGTCATGAGAAAGCAACAACAATTAACATAAAATTAAATTCTCCCCCAAACAGACAAGACTGTGACCATCATCGAACCCTGCCCCACGAAGACGTCGGTTCTGGCGCTGGCCGTGACCTGTGCGCTGATGATCCTCCTCTACATCTCCACTCTGTTCTGCTACTACATGAAGAAGTGGATGCAGCCCCACAAGATCGTAGCATAAGTCCGAGCGTCTTCAGACGGAGAACGAGAAAATTCAAGAAATAAAGGAAGGAAGGAAAACTATAGCTACAACTACCACAACAGCAGAAAAAGTTGAAAAACAAAAAGAAGATGAAATTGAAAGAAAGAAAAGAAAAGAAAAACAAAATCACAGTAAAAATTGTCACTCACACAACACTAATCATACCACACTCGGTCTCTCCTTCTCTCGCACACAACACAACACATGACACAACACACCACTATAACTATAACTGTGCAAGTCTAGCTATCGCTCTTGTCTCTCTTGCCCAAGCTGTCTCTGCTCTGCCCGCTCTTTTGCTGAAAGGTGGAGCTTAAGAGCAGAACAGAGAACAGCACACTCGAACGCGCGCACACACACACACACACACACACACAAAACACCGCACCCCACTCACCTCTCACCGTTCACCCAATGACAACCGTATAATTTTTTGTTTTTTTTTTTTTTTAATTGATATACACATTAATATATTTAATATACAATTTATTTATTTATATTTATTTAGACTTAGGGCGTGAGATGTTTGCCTATAGGAAAAAACTAAAATGAAAAAAAAAAACAAAAGGAAAGAAAAGAAAAGAAAAGAAAAATTTTCATTACACACAGAACTAGGAACAAAACGAAAGCGAGGAAAAATATAAGGAATATTTCAAATATGCGAATAGTATGAAAATAAATGAAAAAAAATTAAGAAAAAGCTGCGTGCTCGTACTTTCTATAAAGTTGCGAAAGGGGGAATCCCAAAACATTGCCGTGCCAGAGAGAGGAGCGCGGTGGGATAGATCTACCCTTTTGTAACTTCTATAGAGACTGCGGCCGCAGAAGCGCACACTCGCACCCACTAACACACCTACATATTTCAGCACTCGCACTCACACTCACACTCACACTCATAAACACACTCACAGACACACCACAAGACACCTTCACACCCGACACACACGCACTCACATTTATTTAATTTTAAAAGGAACGCAATGAACAGCAAACAAAAGCAATCAAGAAACGAAACTAAGGACGCCGCTCAAAGCAAAAGGAAAAATAGAAAAGAAACGTAATTTCAGAGAAACAAAGTGAAATTGTGCTTAATTGTATTGCATTTATTTAATTTAAATCTATTTATGATAATAAAGAACGATAATGACAAAGCAACCGTGCACTTCCGCCCTTGACATAAGATAAAAGCGAAAAGACACTATAAGAAGGGTAGCTTAGTTTAATAAATGGCCGATCCTATGGAACGCCATGCATGACATGAAATGACACCCCGAGGGGGGCACAATTGTGGCTTTTGCTGATAACATCGCCTTGGTGACAATAGTAACGCTCATCCAGGACGTAGAACGTCCTGTGCAGCGCACCTTTCGAGGAGCTACTTAGTACCGACTAGTAGACAGAGGACTCTACCTGACGGGCAACAAGGCGGAAACTGTATAGACTAAAAAGTAGCAGGACAACACAGCAATTGCGACAAAACATGACCTAAGGTATCTATTGGTAATGCTGGACCATGTCATACATTTTGAAATAAATTAATAAATGCAATCTAACAATTATTTTCGAATATTTATTGAAAAATTCAAAAAAAGTTCTTTTTATTCAACAAATCAGAAAAAATAATTTTTTTTTCTAAATTTTTAAACCAAAATTCAATATAACATTTATCTTTTACTCTATCCACAAAAATTGGGCAATACATATGTATGTACATATGTATGTATGTATGTAGGATATTTTTGTCTGATATCGGTAAATACGACTAAAATATGTATTTGTGTGTATTCATTCCATGTTGTCTTAACTATTTATTGTTAAGTTGATTGGTTTAGTTAATTAAAACGTGGGGGAACGTTGTGAGCAACGGCAAAGGCCTTATACCTGCCTTACACCCGGTACTCAGTCTGTACATATTATTTATGATTTGAAATTATTATAGGTTCGCAAAAATCTCAATAAAATTAGGACGAACCCTTTGGGAGATTCCATTTTCGTTTGAATATGTTTTTTACATCTGTCATCTACATATCTACCGCTCTTGAATGTGTGTGCGAGAGAGAGAGAGGGAATGAGTAAGCGCTTGGCAGGCATTGCGTAGCGACTGAATTTTCATTTGTTTCTTGTTTGGGGGGGCCAGTGGAATCTTAAAGGGATGAAGTTTCTGTCGCGCCATCACAGCTCAATGGTCGGCTTGTATGGAGCAAGCGGCCGATAATCCTTGTAAAATGTATTACAAAATTCTATAATTCTATTTTATAATAAGTAATAAAACATACAAAACAAAAGTCTCTCCCGAAAACCCACCTGCCGCCCAACATCACCATAATAAAGACAGTATAAAGAAAAACAGTACTTATATGTATTAAATACACCTACCTCAAGGAAATACATAAGTATATGTATGTATGTGCATACAAATATATTCAGTTAATGAATTAAATATATTAATTTGTTCTGCAAATTCTTTTTTTATTAAACAGACATTTCAGTAAGTAATATAAAACGAGAGGGAACGTTTTGAGCTGCCTTATACCCGGTACTCAGTCAGATTATACATACATGTATGTGATCTTATGATTTATGTAATTTATTATATGTTCGCAAAAGGGTCGAATTAAATTTTGGTCAAAATGGAAAATTTCAAAAAATTATGTGGAACAAAATGCTAGATTTTTATATTTTAAATGTTATCTATTTCCATTATTATTTACAAATAATTTTTACATCAGCATCTACACTTCTACATGTACTATGTATAACTAGACACGCTCATTTTCTATGATTCTGCGTTTTTATACCCGGCACTCGAAGAGGATAGGAGTATATTAGATTTGTGGTGATAACGGTTGTGTGTAACGCACAGAAGGAAGCGTTTCCGACCCCATAAAGTATATACATACATACATTCATGATTAGCATCAATAGTCGAGTCGATATAGCCGTGTCTGTCTGTCCATCTGTCCGTCCGTCCGTCTGTCCGTCTTCATTAGCGCCTAGATCAGAGACTATTAAAGCTAGAGCAACCTAATTTTGTATCCAGTCTCCTGTGTGATCACACTACTCCAAGTATATTTCGCCCCGCCCCCTTCCGCCCGCACAAAGGACGAAAGTCTGTGGCATACACAATTTTGAAGATACGATAAAACTAAAGACGCAGAATCATAGAGAATGTCAACATCTATCAGAATGTTGAATCTGGATCAGTTGTAATTACTAATATAGTCACAATAAAGAAAACCATTTCGAAAGTCATCGTTCCCTCTCGCTCTCTCTCACACACGACCCTGTCTGTTTTACCTATTCGTCCAAATGAGCGCCTTGATCTCAGAGACTATAAGAGCGAGAGCAACCAAACTTTCCATCCAAACTCCTGTGATATCATTACGCATTCCCTCTCTCTCTCGTACACATCTACGTCTCTTGTATGTATTTATACATGTGTATGTAAAAATGATGCAGCCGATGTAAAAATTATATGTAAATTAAAATGGAAACCGATAAATTCTAAAATATAAAAATACAGCATAGGGTTCGACTTAATTTTTTAAAATTTTCCATTTTGGACAAAATTTAATTCGTCTCTTTTGCGAACATATAATATATTACATAAATCGTAAGCTCATCCGTATACATACATACATACACATACATACATAAATATGTATGTACATACATATATACTGACTGAGTACCGGGTATAAAGTAGAGCCGCGGCCTTTGCCGCAGCTCACAACGTTCCCCCTCGTATCCTTTTTTCGTATCTTCAAAATTTTGTATGCCACAGGCTTTCGTCCTTTGTGGGGGCTGAAGGGGTCAGGGCGAAATTTTGAAATATATTTGGAGTAGTGTGATAACACAGAAGACTGAATACTGAAGACGGACGGATGGATGGACGGACGGACAGACAGACATGGCTATATCGACACGGCTATGGATGCTGATCAAGAATATACATATATACTTTATGGGGTCCTTCTGGGCGTTACACACATCCGTTATCACCACAAATCTTATATACCCCTGTACTCTTCGAGTACCGAATATAAAAATGACAGATCGGTCCGCAAAAAGGACAAATTGGCAACACTGCATTGTAAACGGATCTGCTGTAAGGAGTAACTAGACGGTTCAACATATCTTCATTTGTTGTCCACACTAGACATTTTCCGTGTATGCTGTAGCCGAAGCTAAAATTTTATGAACGGTAGGTGGAAGGGAATGCCAGGAATATGAAGTTGTAAGTTCTTTGGCTATATTAAGTGCGAATACCTCAAATTATCAACATTAATACTATAACCTGAAGAGAGTGTTTCAATATTGTAGCACATTTTTCAATACGGTCTCTATGTAGGCCTGTTGAAAAATTCTCTGGCAGTATTTCCATCATTCGATGTTCCACTCCAAACACCTTTAAGCTTGTCGACTATCAATACCATTCTTGACCGAAAGTCAGTTTGCATTATATTTTTCCTTTCCATAACTTGGGCTTTTCCTTCGAGGGATCGAACTTGCCGGACTTTTACATCAAGTCTTTAACTTAAATGTAGGAAATATTAAAAAAATAGTATACACCCAGCAACAAAAAAAAAGCCGCACAATAAAATTTCATGCATTTTTGACTTCTCTAGCATTTGGTTTCCCAAAATGTTATTCGATTCGTCTAATTTTTTTTTTGGTAGTCCCCGTGAATGTTTTCTTCTTTTGTTGCGTGCTTTCTGTCGTCTCAGTTTCTGAAAAAAAATTGCGGAAAACATTTTACTTCGGAGTCTTTAGAAAAATGCCTAAGGGAAAACAGATGACGGTGACTGAAAAGTCAAAAATTATCGCCTTGGCTCAACAAAATGTCTCAATTTGGCAAATAGCAGATCAAACAAAGTTCAATGAAAGCTCAGTGCAAAGATTTTTGAAAAAATTTCGTGACACTGGACCAGTGGAGAGGACGGAGGGATCGGGAAGAAAAAAGTGCACTAGTGCAAGCGAAAATCGTATTATTATGAAAACGAGCCTGAATGATCGATTCAAAAATGCTGTCGAGATAGCATCTGAAGTGCAGCAACGATTTGCCAAAGAAATTTCTGCTCGAACAATACAGCGTCGTCTAAAGGAGATGGGTTTAATGGCAAGGACACTTGCCAAAAAGCCACTTCTGAATAGTCGAATGAAAAAAGCACGCTTAAATTGGGCTAAACAAAAAGAAAATTGGGGTGAATCTGAGTGGTCACGTGTCATATTCTTGGATGAGTCCAAATTTAACCTCATTGGACCCAATGGTTCTCGCACAGTTCGTCGCAGAAAAGGGGAACGCTATTCTGAAAATTCCTGCATTGCCACCGTAAAGCATTCGCCCTTTATTATGATATGGGGATGCATATCCAAATATAAATCTGAATCACTAGTAATGATTAAAGGGATGGTGAATGCGAAAAAGTATAAAGAATTTAATCGCAATGGAGTTGTACCGAGTATGGAATCAGTTAGTGAGAGAGAAGAAGATCCCATCTTTCAGGACGATTCTGCACCTTGTCATCGAGCGCGCTCTGTAAGTGATTCTCTTACGTTTTGTTATTTTTAAAAATGCATTCAACTAGAATCGGCTATTTTTCACCGACAGGTTAACATTTTGAAGGCGGAATTGGGCATTAAGTCCTTAGATTGGCCAGGTAACTGCCCCGACCTCAATCCTATAGAGAACGTCTGGGTCCTTATGACTGCCATAACAAGAAAGCCGAAGCCCAAAATTATGGTTGAGTTAGGAGAGGTTATAGAAAAAGTTTGGTTTGAGGATATAACGGAGGAATTTTTGTGGGCATTATGTGATTCGATGCCCAATTGGGTTAAATGTGTAAAAAAAGCAAAGGGGGGTACCACCAATTGTTAATTAATATATAATTTGAAAACAAAAATTTGGAAATATGTTTGTTTATTATTAGACTATAGAAAATGAAATAACCTATTGGAAAAAATTTTGTTTTGGCTGAATAAATCGATTTTCTAATTTTACAAAATTTGTTTCCTGTGTTTCGTTAAAATACTAAATGACCGTGGAGAAAAGTGTGATTGAAAAAAATAATTTTTTTGTAATATATGAATATGATATCAAAAAACGTAGCACGCACTTTTGTTGAAAATTGATTTATTGACTCAAAAAAATGAAAACTTTTAGAATCGAATAACATTTGGGGTAACCCCACTCTAGAGAAGTCAAAAATGCATGAAATTTTATTGTGCGGCTTTTTTTTTGTTGCTGGGTGTACATGCATCAAGTGAGGACAATCCGAATTCAAATCGATCTTTCAACTTTCCTTTGTAGAGATTTCTCAATATTGTTCATACATATGTACAGCTGCGAAAAAAATAATAGCACCACCACCACAAGAAATGTTTAAATAGTTGCCCAACTCACATTTTTAACTTTAAGAAAACGTCAAGCACATTTTTAGAAATGGAAGACTCTTACAAATCTAGGAATGCAAGAAAAAATCTCTTTCTTATTAACGTTTTTAAGTTATTTAAGAAAATTCCTTAAAAGTCAAATAAGGCGAAAAAAAAAATAGCACCACTTTTCAAAAATTAAATTACAAACAAAATAATGACCAAAAAGTAACGAATTCCTCAGATAACTATTTTGAACTATTATCACTATATCTATATTTATCATTTAATAGTTGGCACACTGTCCTTTTTTGGCAATAAGTGCTTCGCAGTGCCTTGGCATGGAATCAATCAAGTCCTGGCATCGTTTTAGGACCAGGACTCTTTAATTTATACCCAAAGTGGTCTGAGAGTGGCTGGCTTGGAAGTAGCAACCGCCTTCTTAACGTAGGACCACAGATTTTTAATAGGATCAGGTCAGGTGACTGAGCAGGCCACTCCAAAAAGTTCACACAGTTTGCCCTGAACCATTCCTTTGCTTCCCTGTTGGTGTGTTTGGGGTCATAGTCCTGTTAAAGGACCCATACGAGCGGATTTTCATATTCTGCAAAGGATAGCATTACTGTCTCCACGATATTCAGCTACACGTGCTATTCCATGATGGGTCTTATTCAACCTATTGGACCTACTCCAAAGTCGAAAAAACAGTACACTACACCCTCCATGCTTAATAGTTTTTGTGGTGTACTAAAGTTTGTATTCTACTTTCCTTGGACGTCTAATGAATTATCGAGATCATTTTCCACCAAACATATCCACTTTGGACTCATCTGACCATAGAATATTCGTCCATTGTTGGGATGTCCGATTTGCTTGAGCACTGGCAAACTTCATGCGCTTGGTAATATATGTCGCGTTTAAAAGGTACAATTTTTCTTGGGCTGCAGGCGTTTATATTATGTTGGCTAAGATATGTACTAACTGTTTGATCTGTCGGATTTATTTTAAGCTCTTCTTTAAGCTCGGTAGCTGACTTGAAGTGACCCTTCTTACTCTGACGAATCTGTCTTTTGCCATGAAAAGGGGTCATAGATCGTTTTCGTCCGGGTGTTTTAACCTTTTCTTCATAGTTTTAGGTGTTTTTGATCATTTTCTTAATGCTTCATACCAATTGACCAACTTCTCTGTAAGTTCTGCCGTCTAATATCAGTTTTTTGATCAGATCTCGCATCTGTTTCAGTGGTGCTATTATTTTTTTCGCAACTGTATGTATGTATCTGTGAGCTTCGCGTTGTATGTACATATGTATATACAGTGACGACTCACACCCAGTATGATGCAGTGTCAAATAAGCTATACATTTGAAACTAGATAAAATTGTATGTTACATTTAAAAAAGGAACTTTATTTGTTGCTAAAACATTGTTTCGTTTCAAATATAAACTAAAAACTTAAAATATATCTTAAATATAAGTCGTAGCTTTTAGGATGTGGCCACACACCAGTTGGATATTTGGCGAATAAAAGGTTAACCTACGGTCCTTAACCAACTGTTTATGGGAGAGACCAGCTTCCGAGTGGTTTGCGGGCCTATTTTGCTCCATTCCTCCAGCTTCCTCCAAATCCTTGTCCAAGATGGTTTTTGCGCACGCCAACCATGTCCCTTTGTTCTTCAGGCTTATAAAGGGCTTCTTTCGGGGTACTCGGCCATTGAAGCCATGGTTGCGCAGAACTTGGCGCACAGTTTCCACACTGCAGTCCTTCCCAATTTCGTCCTTCACCTGTTGGGTAAGTTTTGGGGCCGATAGCTTAGGATTTTCCTTAATTTTCCTGATGATTCGTCGCACCTCACGCTCAGTGAAAATCTTGTTCAGAGCCATTCTGCCCTTGTCTGCTATCCGATTTTCCTGGGTGAAGCGCTCGATGATGTGTTGCACAGTTGATGAGCTCAGATTAACCATTTGAGCTATTGCGCGCTGCGAAAATCCCGTTTTGAAGTGATTCAAGACGAGTTGACGTTGTTCCATCGTTGTCCTTTTACCCATTGTTGCTTTTGGCTTATCACACTCCAGATGCAGAATAAAACTGGGCTGATTGGAAAGGATTGGCCTATTTATACCAAAAATTAGCAAAATTAAAAAAAAAAAAAAACCGTGTTTTATGGCACGCAGGTGTCCAAAAGACTACACAAAATAGCCTGCTACCTTTAATTGGGATACTTTTTTGCATAACCCGACCTAGCATGTGGGAAAAAGCCAGCATATTCAGGTCATATATTGGTTTTGGTGCCTACAATACATATACATATGTATGTATGTATACCTACCATCGGTCATTGAAATTTTTGAAAAATATTGTGTAATTACTTTATTTTTGACACTGCAACATACTGGGTGTGAGTCACTGGAAATACATATGTACATATGTATGTATGTATCGCTTTTAGGATGGCATTACACATTTTACCATAAAATGTTTAATTAGCAACAACAATTTCAGTCGGAACAGCCACTCCATTTTCGTTTAAAAAGACTTTCCTTTTTCGATTCTCAATTCAGTTGATTCCTTTTTGAATTGGAATCGAACAGGACGGCAATATCGAGGGGGATATAGTCGTGGACTATTTCAGATTATTTTTCAGCTGTTCGAACTATCTGTAGTTATTAATAAAGCAAGGGGAACCTACGATGTGACAAACATCTGGCTGTCATCGAAATTATTTTTCCCCACGTTCTGACTTTATTCGCTGTAACCCGAACTTCGGTCGCAACCCCATTTCGTACCTCAGCATGTGATTTGGTAATAATTATATTTTCCAGATATCTCTTTTTATTTTGCAGAAATTGTATTATTCCAAGAGAAGCGAAAGATAAGCAGCAGTTTCGTCTCTTTATTTCGGCTATCTCAGCTATTCTATTCGTCTTCTCTTTGTTCGACTTGAGAATTCAAAAGTCCAAGTGGAGTTTAAACTTACTCACGAGCTAGTACTAAAATTAGTTTTACCAGACCGAAAAAAATCTGCTCCCAACTTATAAATTATCACAAGTATGTAGTATATAATACCTTCCTTTACAATATGTAAAACTTTCAAGGAAATTAAGTTCACATTATTATACAATTCCACCCATAATGTGGACTTAATTTCCTTTTTATAAATGGGGCCTATGGGGCCGACCACTGTGAAGTGAGAGCAAGAGAGATACATACATACATACATATGTATGTACATATGTACATAAGTACATACATACATATATGTATGTATGCCTCAGCTTAGGCTTGCCAGTTGATCGGATGCATCTTTTCTGATGGCTGGCTGTTATGTGTGTGTTGGAAAACAGACGAGTCTAGATGCAGCTACGAACACTCATATTGCGTTTTGCCTCTCAACCTGTCTGTTCCGTATAAAACGGAAAAAAAAGCATTGCTAAATAGTATTTAGTAAATACACATTTATTATCATGATTTTATCTGGTTCGGGACGGACAGAGCACATATATATAGATATAATAGATGTTAGGATAATTGGATGTTCCAAAAACCAATTATGGAATGGATCGTCCTTCGAAACTCGCAGTTAGCAAAAAGCTCGTCTCCTCTTTGGGGCAGTAGAGAGCCTGGGAAGTGAGACTGCCGCACTGGTCATATTCTGTACGGATCAACGGGATTAATGATGGCGCCACCTCTAATTGGCTGCCTCTCTAATTCACTCACCACAGACATAGGGGACTCCTCAATGAATACGAGAAGCCCCAGATCGCTGGCTACGGTATGGAAGAGACGGAATTTCCATACAGACAAATTCGAACTAAACTTAAAGACTGGAGGTACGTGGATGATATTGCGATCCTTAACATAAATATAAACTACGTCGAGTGCCAAATGAGGATATCCTGGACACCAGGATACATTCCCCCTCGTCACCATCGGATACTTAGGTGTAGGTGGTATAAATATAGCGGATAGGTACCTTGTGGACCGGACGGAGGTCATCTCAGCTTGAGAGGCTTCACTTGGGCCAGTCCGTGTTCAGGGACGCGGGACTTGGCCGCTGCCACGCAGGTACTCTTGAGGGAATTGCCCGCCGGCCTCTTGGTGCACTCGTCGAAGTAGCACTTCTCCACGTGATGCAGAAACTCGACGAGCAGCTTAGCATTGCCCCCGTTGGGCCCCACAGAGTACTCGCACTCGAAGCTATGCTGCTTAAGGTCACGCACACAACAGTCGAGGAACTCCGAATTGGCCGAGTACCAGTCGTTGTGGCGTTCGAGTGGGATGCCCAAACGCGCACGCACCATGCCCGTCACCCACGTGTCATCGATCCAGAAGATGGGCACCCGCTCCGCCTCTGCCACGAGTCGGGAGGCTGTGGGCACGTTGGTGATGTAAAGCCAGCCGGAGAGATAGGCCGGGTAGAGGGAGTGCGGATACTCCTGCCGCGTCACGTACCACTTGTTGGCCTGTAGGCGGATTGGCGGCTTTGCGTCCAGCACATAGCCGGCCAGTAGCGTGCTCGAGGTGGCCAGAGTGGGCTGGCCCACCTCCAGAGACTCTAGGTAGCGGCGCAGGTGGAAGACATCGTAAATAATGTCATCGTCCAGCTTAATAATAAACTTGGTACGACCCGCACACTCGCCAGCTGCCCAGCGCAGCCCCATCACATGCTTGTAGCTCAGGTTGCGGTAGTCCTCCACGAAGTTCCCCTGCAGTAGGTCTCCAAAGCGGGACTGCTCGCTGATCACCTGCGCCTGAGTAACGAAGTGCTCACTGGTCGGCAGTGCAGCCAGAAGGAATACCCGCTGCAGCCCCATTTCGGCCAGCTTGCTCTGTGTTATGGCCTGGCGGTGGGCGGCGCGCAGAGAGTCGTGGCCTGCATAGGAGGTGACAATAAGCACAGCTACCGACGAGAATAAAGAAAATATAACACACGTTAAGCGACTGCGATAGGCTGCAACACTTACCCAGAAGTTCCTTGTCAGCACGGCGACACACATCGCTGACCAGCAAATAGTCGAAATCGGTGAGGTTCAGCAGGGATCCAGCTGAAGCCCGCAGCCTGGGCGCCGATGATGTTTCATCGGGCAAATGAAGCAGGAATTCATCGCTGTCGGCGGGCACGGAGGATGAGTCGCGCAGATGGTTCGAAATGTAGCTAAAGCACAGCAGAACGATGATGAGCAGCGACAAAACAATTGGAAGCAATCTGCGGCCGCGCATGCGCATCTTCTGACATTCTCTTGTTGTTCCCCGTCTTCTGTTTGTTTTTGTATTTGTGTGCGGGTGTGTGTACGGTCACGTGTTCGAGTTGAGCATGTGGGCGTAAAGTGCATTTATGTAAACGAAAACAATCAGTAATTGTTTTTCTTAGCTATAATTGAACTTTAACGAAACCGTGAGAAAACACTAAGAAATTAACTAACGCCACACCTACATCACACTGCCAGCATTCGCGAAAAATACCTGTTTTGGCATCTGGTGTGAATTTATCGATAGCTGTGCACTAGAACTAGTTCCATTAGATAAATGCAATATATCTAGACTATAGGGTTGTTATCCGAAAGAGTAACCATTTCAACAATTTTAATAATAATAATAATTCAGTATAGGGATGTTTTGTTGGAATCACATGGACGTATCAGCTCTCAAAGTCAACAAAGTAACTAAACTTTCAGGTGTGAAAAAAATTCTGTAAGTACGAATTTTCAAAACATCGATAGTGGCGTAACCAAAATCGATATATTTCCACCTCAACAAAATACTACTTGGCTGGGCTTTCCTCAAAAAGACGTTATAATTCAGTCGTATGCATGGCATATTGTACTGGCATACCAAATGGCTACAAATAAAACATCGGTTCCCAAAAACGAAATGAATGTTTTCACAATAACCAAGAATCATTTATATATGGTAATATTTGTATTGTTCTAGGGTTATGCGGATTGTTTTCACGTCACTACAATTTTTTTGTACACAAATCATGCGTTATATTATAAGACATTTCACACTTTTTAGCACCAAGAAAAGCAATTTTGATTTCACATGCGGATCGATTATGAAATCAGGTAAAAAAGATAGATTCCGCTCGCTAAGCAGTCTCTACCTAATATGTTCACACCATGTGTGCATTTACAAATTTTTGTTTAGAAGAGGGAGAGAGAATGGTTATTGCCATACCCTATATAGTTTTACCTTGTGCCGTACCCTATGAATATTTCTACCATGAGGCGCAGCCAACTGCGGACATAAAACACAAAAAAGTATGTGCGTGCGTGCGTCTCTCTGTCGGTGGCAGTGTGTTCGTTCGTGTGCGTGCGTGCTTGTGTGTGTGTTTGAGTGTGAGTGCTTTTCTTTATAATTTTTAAATAATTATTTTAATTGTGTTTCAATGTGGAAGACAAATGATCGAAATAGTTGAAATCGAAACAGAGAAAAGTGGCCATTGATGGGTTAACAGT
Organism: Drosophila azteca; assembly: GCA_005876895.1. Taxonomy (NCBI): domain Eukaryota; kingdom Metazoa; phylum Arthropoda; class Insecta; order Diptera; family Drosophilidae; genus Drosophila; species Drosophila azteca. The sequence continues at coordinate 20,232,567 of VCKU01000095.1, forward strand.
GTGAGTTTCGCGAATTGATTGTCGCCGTCGATGTCTCTGTCGATGTCGCTGTTGATGTGTGGTAGTAAAAACCAAGCAGCGAAAAATCTGCATCCACTGAGGAGAGGAAGCAAGACCGCTGGGTGGTAGAGCATGTTGTTGGACTTGGCGCATTGAACAATTTAAGCTGAAAATTATAAATCAAAGTCAAATTCAAGTTGTAACTGCGTCCAACAGAGCAGCAGTAGAAATAGCAGCAGAAGAAGCAGAAGTAGACTAACCAGCAGCAGCAGCAGCAGCACACAAGAGAAGAGAAAAAATTTCAACGTGAGCTAATCAGCATAGCGATTTCTACAAAACAGTCTTTCTCATGAAATGTTGGAAAACTAAAAAATGTTCAATAAATATAATTCAAGGGCTGAACCGAACCTAAATTTATGTAGTGAACGATGAAAATACGTCGCGTGTTTGCCTCCTACACCACGCCTCCCCATGTCCCTCGCGGAGTAGCTCACCCCCTTACGATTTAAAAGCTAACTGTGGCATTTGTCCACCAAAACGCTGTCAGCGCCAACGTCTGCGCTCGCCTCGGTCTCGGTCGCTGCCTCGGTTGGCGTTGTTTATTTGTTGTTGGTTTTTCTCTCCATTGTGACGGAGGATATAGAGAAGGCGGGGCCCGGGCAAGGAAGTTGCTTCAAACGGCTGTAATTTAATTTTCAGTGCATCTTGCATTTGCATTTTTTTTCGGCTCCCATGGAACCGATAGAAATAAAAATAAAAATTAAAAATCTTGGTAAGCTCTTGAGGCGATGGCAAAATAGATAAATTCGACAGCTCTGCTCTGCTCGCGTCGCGCTGCTCAGCTCGGTTCGGCTTCGGGTTCGGTTCACCTCGTCGGAGCAAAGGCAGAGTCAGAGGCAGCGGCAATCTTATCGCTGGAGAAGCCAGCCCACACTAGTTCCCCCGAGTGCCATATTGATGTGGATGTCGATGCGATGTTAATACTATGGTGATGGTGATGATGATGGCTTCTCTTCGCTGGGCAGCCAGTGCGTTCGCGAGGAGGCTCTGTGAAGGGACGCTGCCCGTGGCTCTGCTGCTACCGAAGGCTACGTGGTGAAAATTAATATTGATTCCGATTCCATATTTTGCAACAGCAGCAGCAGCAGAAGTGGCCGCAGCAGCGGTGGCACAACTCAATTTAGAAGCGGTAAAAACGAATCCACAGAAAATTAAGCAAAGCGAGGAAACACAAGAAACGTACATTTCAAGAAAATTTAAGAACAATTTTTAAAAAGAAAGTGTAGAAAGAGGAGCGTGCTCCGCATTTAAAGGGGGGGGGGGAGGTACGCAGAAGAGCAGTCCGTTCCACATTCGCCCTTGAAGATGACGGACTTTGTGGAGTTGCTTAATAGCATGTCCAGCACTTTCAACAGCGACTGCGCCACCACTACCGCGGAGGGGGGCACGCTGCTCAACCTGGACCTGGCCGAAGACAAGACGCTCAAGTGGCGCAATTTGGCCAACAATCAGTTTGCCTGCAAGGACAAGGATAAGAAGCAGAGCCGGGCCTGCGAAGAGGTGGAGGCGGACGAGCAGACCAAGCAGAAGAGTGGTCCGGAGGAGGAGCTGCTTCCCAAGCAGAAGAAAGATGCGGAGGAGGAAAAGAAGACGAGGAAAGGGATGGCCACGTCGGCACCGGAACTGGTTCCCACAGAGGACATTGAGGACATCAAGGAACTTCTGGCCGATGTGGTTGACGCAGCGGCCGTGAAGCTGGAGGAAGAAGAAGCTGCAGCGGCGGTTGAGGCAGAGGCGGAAGCGGAAGCTGCAGCAGTGGCAACACCTGAAGGCCAGCCGAATGCAGATGAAGCGTCAACAAAGGACGATTTGTCAGCTAAACAAGAAGAAGAAGAAAAAAAATTATCTGAAACTGCAGACGTAGGGTCGGCAGCGACAGAAGCAGAGACAGAGGCAGAAGCAGCAGAAAAACAGGAAGAAGAGGTGAGACCCGCCGGAGAGACAGCTCCCGCCGAATCAGCTTCGTCAGCCGAGGGCGACGGCGAAAGCGACGAGCGCTATGCCGAAGTGAAATGCATTGGCAATGACGCAGGCGGGGAGGAGGCGGCAGCTGCAGGGCAGGAGCCGCCCGCCAATGGCAGCGATGACAACGCCGCAGCCACAACAGAAACGGCAACAAGCAGTGGGTTAGCCGACGTCAGCCCAATTACGGTAAAAGTGGAAAGGGAGCCAGGGAGCACGGATGCGGAAGGTATCAAGACTGGGACCGTGAGGGAGAGGGATCAACCTCTGTCAGAGCGGAGGGCAGCAGCGCCACCGAAACAGAAGGAGCTGGAAGGAACAGAAGCAGTAACAGTAGCAGCAGCATCAGCATCCCCATCACAAACAGAATCGCTAGTCGCAGTCACAGCCGCAGCTACAGCATCAGAATCATCTCCGACTCCACTTGTTGTCAATTCTGCCAGCGTTAGCGTTGACGTTGACTGCTGCGCTGACGCAACAGATTCGAATTTGATGAATGCTGCCACTGCTGGCAGCAACAGCAGCAGCAGCAGCGACCAGGCAGAAGCAACAGCAGAACCACCAGCAGCCGCGCCGAGCACTGATAAAAATGTACGTATGTATGTATGTGCTATGTAGTGTGTGTTTGTGTGTGTGTGTCCGCCTCAAACCCAAGCTTCAGCCTGTGTGCTCCGGTCCATTTATTTGATTCACTTTCCGTTTTACGGTTATTTCCTCGATGGGCCATCGTGGGGGGCTGCCATCAGGTGCAGCAGCAAGTGGGCAGGCCCCGTGCTGAGAGAGGGGGCTCCCCTGTTTGCACACAGCACAGGAGGGTGTGCAACTGTACATGTGTCTGTGCGCGCACTGTCTGTATGTCTGATTGGATTGCTGCGTTATCAAGGCAGCTCCCACAAATGTCCGATGCAAGAAAAAAGGAAAGCTTTCACACTTCGCCCAGCGAGCTTAAAGCTCTTCGATCGCAGCGTAGTGAAGTTAAGTGTGTGTAGATTACTCTGGATCTACAATACGACGCACAAATGACAGCTAAGATATAGATAGGTACATACATTTGTATGTATGTATGTCTGTGTGTGTGTACGACATTAAGAAACCGATACTATCTGAGGTATTCCCTGAGGGATATCGATGTCCTCCATTAATTCCTACCTGTTTACTGGCACACCAGATCAATCCAGAATCCAAGATGTATAACAGTGGTATTACAATTCGATATACAATATTCGATGGACGCAAATACATACATACATATGTATGTATGTATGTATGTATGTATGTATGCTTGAACATGTGTATATATAGTAGCGAAGTAGGCCCCTCCCTGCCCCTATCTGTCTGTTTGGTTGGAGCTGTTACCGGGGTAACCATGAAAGCTAGGCGCAATAATTCCCTCCTAGAGTACAAGAATCCTAGACTCCGTTTAGGACGATTAAGTGCGCGCTTGAATGAGTTAGGTACTCGAGGCTCGAGGATTAAATGAGTCCCTATCTATATCCCTTTTACAGGAACACGTTTCGCCTGGTTGTACGCGGCGTTCGCGTCGCACACCGCGACCGACAGACAGCCACACCCCCATCTCCACCACCAGCAACAACAGCAGCACACCCACTCCCACCCCCAGTCCTGCAACCGCTGACGAGCCACAGGCTGCCGCTGAGATCGCACCGCTTACTGAGACAGAGATGGAGCCAGAAGTCGCGCAGGATGCCCAGAAAAGCCCAACTCTTGAGGAAAGCAGCGAGGTGGACAATGTAAAGAAGGAGTCAGAGAAGCCGCCGCAAGTGGAGGAAGCCTCTAGCGGCGTGACCAGAGCCAGATCCCCGCCAGCCCCCAAGCGCGGACGAGGTCGAGCAAAGAAGATCAAAACCGATGCAGAGTCGGATGCGGTCCCATACAGCGAGACGCCCCCACTTATCGAGGAGCCGGTCGTCGAGCGGAAGCCGGGCCGCAAGCGAAAGCTGCCAGAGGAGCAGCAGGAACAGCCGCTGGGCGAGGTGGTGGTGGTGAAGACAGAGCATGAAGAGTCAGGGGAAACAGCTGCTCCAAGCGCTGATCCCAAACGGATGCGACGCAGCGTCCGCCTGGGCAACCGCCATCCCGCGGACGGTTCCGCCTGGGAGGAGGTCAAGACAGAGGCTCTGCCTTCAACGGCCGATCTGCTACTGCCGGAGCTGGTCGGAATCGCAGGTGCCACTGCCGTGCTGGACGAGAAGACGCCACCCAAAAAGCGCGGACGAAAGGCCAAGATACCGCCAGTGGCCAAGACGGAGCCGCACACCTCGGCATCCGCATCGGGAAGCGGCAACTCCAGCTTGTCTCTTCCCCTGATAAATGGAAACAAGCGGGCCCTGCCCTCAACCCATGGGGGAGGCATGGGATTGCCCTCTGCCGAGGTTCAGTTGCCGAAGCGCTCTAAGCGGCGGATCAAGCCTACGCCGAAGATTCTGGAAAATGACGAGCTGCGCTGTGAGTTCGAGACGAAGCACATCGAGCGCATGACCCACTGGGAGACAGCGGCTGAGGGCGACGCTCACTTCGAAACGCCGCTGCCGTCCGGTAGCGGTGGAGGCGGCGGCGGATCCAATTCCTCCACGTCGCGTCAGAAGAGCGAAAAGTCGGATGGCAGCGGATTCGATGGAGGCCAGCATCCGGCCGGAACGAGTGCCATCAAGAAGCGCCTGTTCTCCAAGTCACTGCGTGACATTGAGAACTCGGGAGCGGCTCTGCGGGCCAAAAGCCGTGTGAAGCCCTGCCCAGACGTCGATCAGTTCCTCTGCGACATCAAGGCAGCAAGGTTGACCGCGAACCGCTCTCCGGAGGAGCGCAAGCTAAACAAGAAGCAGCAGCGCAAGCTGGCAAAGCAGAAGGAGAAGCACCTGAAGCATCTCGGGCTCAAGCGCAATAACAGTGATGAGGCCTCCGACAACGACAGCTCCAACACGGACAACGAGTTTGTGCCCACCACCCGCGTGCAGGTGGGCAAGCCCAGTGTCACCTTGCGTCTCCGTAATGCCGCCGCCAAGGAGCAGCTGCCCACGACCTCAGCAGCAGCAGCTGCAGCGGCGGCAGGAGCAAGAGCTCCTTCTTTGAAATCGCATCCTCCCCAGGCCACAGCGAAGCTGACACGACGCTTGGCCGTTCGTGGAGGGGCTGGAGCAGGACAGGCACAGGCGGCAGGAAGATCCGCAGCCTTGGACGCTGAACAGCTCCACTCACTGAACAGGTCGATTCTAGCGGATGTGCCCGCATCCTTAGACGATGCTAGTGCCAGCACCGATGCCATTCCCACCACCTCCAAGTTGGCACTGGCCAAGTGCCTCTGCCTGTGCCAGAAGAGCTCTCAGTACTACGCCCGAAACGCACCGGACTCCTCCTACTGCTGCGCCATCGACAACGTGGACGAACAGAAGATCGGATGCTGCAACGAGCTCCCTGCCGAGGTACACAACCTGCTCCGTCCCAGCCAGCGGGTAGGCTACATGATCCTCTGCGACGAGCACAAGAAGCGCCTCCATGCCCACAATTGCTGCGCCGGTTGCGGCATCTTTTGCACGCAGGTGAGAGGCAAAACAATACAAAGAAATGCAAACACATCTGAATTCACATCCGCATTTCAGGGAAAGTTTGTACTGTGCAAGCAGCAGCATTTCTTTCATCCTGACTGCGCCCAGCGCTTCATCCTCAACAGCCCTTACGATGACCAGCAGCAGACCGGCGGATCAGGGTCAGGCACAGGCAGTAAGTTCAGCAGCCCCATGCTGGTACTGAAGTGCCCGCACTGCGGCCTGGACACGCCCGAGCGCACCTCCACGGTGACCATGAAGTGTCAGACCCTGCCCGTCTTTCTGGCCACCCAAAAGTACAAGATGTGAGTTCTGAGTGTTCAGAGTGGACTCTTCATCATCAGGGTTCTTTTTTCTTGCTTTCTTCCTGCAGAAAACCGGCCAAGCTGACCACCTCCTCGCATCTGGCCCAGTTTGCGGGCCCCGGTAAGGCCAACGCCGGCGCCAAGCCAAAAGGAAGAACTTCTTCCACAGCATCAGCCTCCACCTCCGGATCGAAGGCAAACGGAACATCGCGCGGCGCCAAGAGGGCCGCCACGGGGGGCCAAGGCCAAACCATGAACACCATCAATTTCGAGCAGCTGATCCCCGACTCGGTGATGAATGTGGTGCTGCGGGGACACGTCGTGTCGGCCAGCGGGCGCGTAACCACGGAGTTCACCTCCCGTGACATGTACTATGCGGTGCAGAACGATGATCTGGAGCGAGTGGCCGAAATTCTAGGTGAGTCCAGTGCGCCCACTTTTCTTCTGCTCTCCTGAAGATCTCCCATGTTACTCCATCTGCCACTCCCCGGACAGCTGCGGACTTCAATGTGCTGACACCGATCCGGGAGTACTTGAACGGTACCTGTCTGCATTTGGTGGCCCACTCGGGTACCCTACAGATGGCCTACCTGCTGCTCTGCAAAGGGGCCAGCTCCCAGGACTTTGTCAACATCGTGGACAGCGAGCTGCGGACGGCGCTGATGTGCGCGGTGATGAACGAGAAGTGCGACATGCTCAATCTCTTCCTGCAGTGCGGTGCCGATGTGGCCATCAAGGTAATGGCTCTTTATTTGCCTTCTTAGGGAACTCTGATTTGAATCTCTTGTGTCGCTCTCCTCAGGGTCCTGATGGCAAGACGAGTCTACACATTGCCGCCAAGTTGGGGAGCGTGGAGGCCACGCAGCTGATCGTGGAGAGCTACAAAGCCTCGCGGAACATTACCAACTTCCTGAGCTTCATCAATGCCCAGGACGAGGGCGGCTGGACGGCCATGGTCTGGGCCGCTGAGCTCGGGCACACGGACATTGTTAGGTGAGTGCTAGATTAAATAGAGCGAATATAGGGTCCCATAATTATTTCAATAATTACCCCACAGCTTGCTGCTGAACCAGGGGGCTGATCCAAACATCTGCGACAACGACAACAACACGGTACTGCACTGGTCCACGTTGCACAACGATGGCTTGGACACGATCACGGTGTTGCTGCAGGCAGGGGCCGACTGTAATGTCCAGAATGTGGAGGGCGATACACCGCTGTAAGTCTGCTTTTCCTCCCCTTACCCGTCTATCCGTTATTAGCAGCAGAAGGAAGAGAATAACCAAACGAAACAAATCTATAGCCACATTGCCTGCCGTCATTCGGTGACCCGGATGTGCATCGCCCTCATCGCCAATGGAGCGGATTTGATGGTGAAGAACAAGGCCGAGCAGCTGCCCTTTGATTGCATACCCAACGAAGATTCGGAGTGCGGCCGCACCGTCGGCTTCAACATGCAGATGCGCAGCTTTCGGCCATTGGGCCTGCGCACCCTTGTCGTCTGTGCTGACGCCTCAAACGGACGAGAGGCGCGCCCCATTCAGGCGGTGCGCAACGAGCTGACGATGTCGGAGAACGAGGATGAGGCGGATACGCTGATGTGGCCAGACTTCCGGTACATCACCAACTACATCATCCAGCAGAACTCGGTGCAAATCGACCGTCGCGTCTCCCAGATGCGCATCTGCTCCTGTCCAGATAGCTGCAGCAGCGATCAGTGCCAGTGCAATGGAGCCTCCTCTCAAAATTGGTACACGGCCGAAAGCCGCCTTACCTCCGACTTCAACTACGAAGACCCGGCGGTGATCTTCGAGTGCAACGATGTATGCGGATGCAACCAGGTGAGCTCTTTCTCCGCTCCCTGATCGGGAATGGTTTTATTCATTTCCGTTTATTTTTTGGTAGCTCTCGTGCAAGAATCGCGTGGTCCAGAACGGCACCAGAACGCCGCTGCAGATCGTGGAGTGCGAGGATCCTGTCAAGGGTTGGGGCGTACGTGTCCTGGCCAACGTCCCCAAGGGCACTTTCGTGGCATGCTATACGGGAGAGATACTGACCGCCCTAGAGGCAGATCGCCGCACCGATGACAGCTACTACTTTGACCTAGAGCACGGGCACTGCATCGATGCCAACTATTACGGCAACGTGACCCGCTTCTTCAACCACTCATGCGAACCCAATGTGCTGGCCGTGCGCGTCTTCTACGAGCACCAGGACTACCGATTTCCCAAGATCGCCTTTTTCGCCTGCCGCGACATCGATGCCGGCGAAGAGATATGGTGAGTGTTGAGCCATGGTTTCTGCCTCTCTCTACATCTCCCTAAGTTCCGTTTCTGTGTCACAGCTACGACTACGGAGAAAAGTTCTGGCGGACAGAGCATCGCTCCGCACTTAGCTGCAGGTGTCTAACGGACTCGTGCAAATATGCCAACCAAACCCCAAGCACAAATGCCTCGCCCACAGAGGCTACCACTGCGGAGGCAGCTGCTGCGGAGTCGGCCGAACCAGACGCGGTATAGACTTGAAATGAGTCCCATCTCCTTCTCGACAAGCCCCCACCAAGCCAGACGGACATCACATCGTAGCAGAAGCTCCAGCGGCAACGGCCACAACACGAGATCGCCATATATATGAATATAGATCGGCAGTGGTCGTGCCCAATTCAATAACATTTTTTCGTTTGGAAAACAGATCTACAGACAAAGAAAAATGTTATTGTGTTGGGCACGACCACTGTTTTACCCTATACGGGTAGAGGCAGCGCAGCCGCAACAAGACACTTTTCTATCCTCACGAGATAGGATAGGGCTGTGCCCGCTGTTGTGTGGTTGTGCCGACCGCTGATAGAGATGCTATATGTATAAATCATTACCAATCCCATCATGAATCGAATTCAGAGGCAGCCAAACCAGCGCGAACACATCCGTTTGTAGGGCCACTTCGACTGCCAAATGATTCATGATTTACGCATTTTTTTTTTATTTTTACATTTATAATTAATGATTGTTAATTATTATTTTTGTTTGAGTTTTTTTTGCAATTGTTTCCATTATTTGTATAATGAATTTTATTATTGTATGTTTTAGACACGGTAACTAACTAAATCAATAAGTGCGGCAAACTGCCACATGTGCAGGCCCCATTGCAGTCCAATCGCTCCAGCATCCATCCCCCCTGGCCACCCACATATGTATGTATGTATGTATGTATATTTCTGCCTGAGGTGTGTGCGTGGCTGTACTTGTTTAATTTAGGCACTGGAGTGGAAGGGAAAGAAGCGCATCTAGTCATAAGGTAGAGGGAGAGCGAGAGCGAGAGAGCTAGCTAGCGAGTCAGCCAGACAATACTCAGTTGTGTGGGAGGAGTCGTTGCGGAAGAAAGGTCTTAGGCCTTATGCCATCAAAAACCAACAGCAGCTAAAGCTGCAGCTGTAGCTACAGCTACAGTGCGTTTCATAGCTAATTATAGTATAAATACATGCCACAAGACGTACAGCTGTGAACCGCATTTTACGTACGCGAGATACACGTGAATGTAACAATAACAATAATCTGAACAAATTTAAAAAGCTAAAGAGTAAACCACGAGAGAAGACCATTTTTTGATAGAGAACATAAGAACATTGCATTGCAAAAAAAGTAGAATTATATGTTTACCCGATAAGCAGAATGAATCAAAAATGAAAATATCTATCTACCATATTATATACGGCCTATATGTATATGGGCAGGGTAAAGTACTGATAGTCGTTAACAGAAAACAACAAAAAGAGATAAATAAGTGGTGATTTTTTTGTATATGTGCTAATGCACATATACTATGTACACGTTACAAGTATTTGCCATGCTCGCACACACACACACATTAACAGATGAGATCTGGGTTAACTGGTTTCGTGAGCGAGACACCCTCCCCTCCCCCAACATTCCTGGGCCCCCATTCCGATCCAATCCGACCCGATTCCCGTACATATCCACATCAGAACATTTGACATTTTTGTATTTAGATTTTTCAATTTGCCAACCACAAGTGCCTCGAGGAAAAGAGTCCCAATCCCACCCTACCTCACCCCGAACCCAGTACTACCAATCTATCTACATGCATACATATTTATATGAATATCAACGCGATGGCTTCAGATTATAGTACAGGTATCAATCGACCAAGATCACAAAAGTGCAATGCATTTTGGGACACAATAAAGAATTGACTGTGGAAATTGTGGAATACTTATGCTGCAAGAAATACTTAATTTTAGTTCGTGCCACAACCCCATCCGCATCCGCGTTCCCCACCCCTTCGTATCCCCCCGCTCGGCACGTCCCCGCGTCTGACGATCCACGTGCATGAGCCACATATGTAAATACATAAACAATACATATAGTAGATAATAGATTAGGAAATTGAGTTTGTATGTTCGATGTATACATATGTATTTACATCAATATATGTGTATATAAATTTAAATGTTATAAACGTTTGTAGCAATGTAGGAATACATAGTCTAAACTGTAAGTTATGAGTACCCCAAATTATCCCCACCCGTGACCGTACAATCGAAGGACAGGTATTCAGAGTAGATATTGTGTGTTCGTTCCTACCATCCATCTCCAGACATGGTGGTGGCTGGCGGACCGCCCATCCCCTTTACCACCCTCTACCCAGTCCCGCCATAAGGTCGGGTTGCATAATAGGACATCTATGGCGTTCCCACTCCGACCGCTCGACTGGGATTTCTATACGTATTTGTGTACTAATATATAAGCAACGGTTTTTATGTATGTACGAGCATTTAAGAGCTTTGATGCATCCAGAGATCACACATACAAATTATAGCATAACTTACATTTTTTAATTGTTATCGAACGCAGAATTTCTGTCACAGAATATGCGACTTATTTGTTTTGTTTTTCTTGGTTTTTTATGTAGAATTACGATTAAGCTGCAAACACTTTGTACGACCCTGATGTAGTATATGTTCTTTCCAAAGAGAGGCATTTTAAGAACAATTTTACGCACCTAAACTTTTATTGCCTATTTTGATGATTCGCCGACATTTGAAAATCCCTACCAGGCAAAAACACATTTCGTTTGCAATTTATCATGTTAAGCATAAGATAATAAATAATTCAAAAAAATAGTTATATGATCAACAGACATTGCCTAAAGCAAACATTTCCGATTAATAAAGAATTAATAAATAAAAAAATCAAATTTGGCGCGTGGCAGTGTTGTCTGCAGTAGAGGGAAGCATCGATTCTATCGAAACGTCTTACATACATGACATCGATAAGTGACACCGGCACAGATGTTTTGTAATTTTGAGGTTGGAGTTGGTTTCGTTTCTCCGATTCGATGGTGATTTTACCTAGAAATTGACTTTTAATGTGATTGAATCAATTTTAGCCGTGTAACTGCATTGCTCCTGCACCCCACCGCCCAGTGACCTATTGCCCCGAACTTTAATTGTCTACGTTCTACCCACAGAACGCAGGGAAAGCCGTATAACAAGCAAAAATAAGGCAACGGAACGGGACGTAACTGACACAACAAAGCACCTTCACAATGGGTTTTCCGGACAAGGCAGAGCGGGCAAAGTGCTGGAGCAAGCGGGATGAGTACTGGAAGTGCTTGGACGCAAATGCTCCCAAGCACAGCTCCACGAGCGGCGAGAAGGTGCCTAACGCCTGCAAAGATTTGCGGAAGATCTTCGAGAAGTCCTGCCCCGGCCAGTGGGTGAAGCACTTCGACCGAAAACGCACATACGAGCAGTTCAAGGAAAAGATGGCCACCGGCTATGACCCGCTGGATGAGCGTGCCACAGGCGAGAAGCCAACGAAATAAATGCCGTCACCGGCATTGGTCGGGTCGGTCGGTTGTTACGCTATGTTTTTGTATCGTTATAGTGTAGTATAAATTAAAAAATAATAACATATGTTTACATAGATGGCTGCAGTAGTATTGGTAGCATTTTAGTTAGTCTGCGACTTTAAGGAAACGTCCATTATATCCAATCTGAATGTAAACGGCAGCGACAGTGTGTGCACACCCACCGGATTGGTCGCGAATCGAAATGCCCTAAAAAATGCTAAACGCCAGCTCGTACGAGCAGTAGTCGCAAGTGGCGTGCCAAACGCTTTTCAAACAATTTAATTGGAAACGAGCCGTCGACATTAGCTATTACTCGGAATCGCAAAGTAATGCCAATGACATAATGGATCCCATTACTTTCGGTGTTTTAACAAGTAAGTGGCTTCCTAACACAGCGGGCCCCGATAACATTTCTCATATGTGACAGTCAGTGACACCTGTTACAATGACCGATCGAAGGACCGCAGCGGTCCGCGTTTGGTGTCTGAAATCGTGAAGGCCTTCAGAAATGCGCACGTAATCGCCAGCGTGGTGCCCGACGATAAATACCTCATACAGAACGAGCTGCGCCAGTGGATCAGTCGGGATAATGTTCGCATCATCTTTACCACGGGCGGGACCGGTCTTGCCCCACGCGATGTGACCCCCGAGGCCACCAAGCCGCTTTTGGACAAGGAGTGCCCACAGTTGATGACGGCCATATGCCTGGCCTCGCTGAAAAAGACGACTTTTGCGGCTCTGTCGCGTGGGGTCTGTGGCATCGCTGGCGATACACTGATCCTGAACTTTCCCGGTAGCGAAAAGGCAGTGGCCGAGTGCTTTGCAACGGTGAAGGATTTACTGCCCCATGCACTCCACCTGATCAACGACGACGTGGCCCTGGTTCAACGCACCCATGCCCAGGTGCAGGGAACGGAGACGGTGGAGGCCCAGATTCATGTCTGCCCGCACCACACAGGAGCCGGAGACGGCAGGGATCGCAACTCGCCCTTTCCCATGCTCCCCGTCTCTGGGGTCATGGATATCATATTCGGAGTGGTGCAACGAAGTAGCTGCTTGGACGATGACATCTGGAAAACGACCTCGCCGGTGAATATACCACCATTCCGAGCCTCCATCAAAGATGGCTATGCCATGAAATCGACTGGCTTCTCCGGCAGCAAGCGTGTCGTCGGGTTTGTAGCCGCCGGTGATGCCGTAAGTACCCCATTATGCCCAGAAGGAAGCCAGAAGTGTCAATACAAGTTATTTCCTTCTACAGCCCAGCGCACAGCCTCTGCAAGAGGATGAGTGCTTCAAGATAAATACGGGAGCTCCACTGCCAGACCAAGCGGACTGCGTGGTTCAGGTGGAGGACACCCTTCTGGTGAGTCGCGATAAACACGGAGAAGAGTGTCTAGTAGAGATTATGGTGGAGCCAAAGCCGCAATTGGATGTGCGGTAAGTTGACTTTCGATTTAGAACGTGACGAATTTACATTACTCCGATCTAATGCTTTCAGTGCCATTGGTGACGATTTGCGCATCAACGACCCCATTTTTCCCACTGCGGACTCGTCACTTGTTGTCATCCAGTCTCTGCTGGCCTCTGTGGGCTTATCCAAGAGCATACACAAGCCCAAGGTGGCAATCGTCTCCACGGGGAGCGAGCTGCTCGCGCCAGGTGAGTTGCCTGTTGCTGGCAAGGTCTACGACTCTAATGCCACGATGCTGGAGGAGCTGCTGCTCTATTTTGGCTTCCAGTGCGTGCGCGCCGTTGTGCTGAGTGACAAGTAAGTGACGTTGAATCGCTCCCCCTGGCTGACTGCACTGACATAAATCATGCTCCTTCAGCTTAGCGGAGACCAAAAGCTCTCTAGTCCAGCTTTTTGAAAAGGTGGAATTTGTCATATCCACTGGCGGCGTCTCGATGGGCGACAAGGACTTTATAAAGACAGCGCTGGAGGAACTCAACTTCAAGATCCACTGCGGCCGGGTCAACATGAAGCCAGGGTAATGCTTTGTTTCCTTGGCCCATCTCCTCCATCTTCTCTAACTCTCGCACTAAAGCATTCCTTTCTCCCAACACCAGCAAGCCCATGACATTTGCCAGCAAGGACAATAAGTGTTTCTTTGGACTACCGGGGAACCCAGTCTCCGCCTTTGTCACATTCCATCTGTTTGCTCTCCCAGCCATCCGTTGGTCCGCCGGCTGGGAGAGAACTAAGTGTCCCCTGGCGACCATTCAAGTGAAGGTACAAGTGTGCGCTACAGCCATTTAAACAGATTGCGAAATTGATGACGCTTGCTTATGACAGACATACCGATTGGGTTTGCTAGTTCTAGAACATGCATAAATTGCTTTGGGTCGTATCTGTCATTGCAGAAGCGTCAAAGCCCAGCCCAGCCTATAGCCCACTTCATTCACCAGATACGTTTGCTTCTGAGGGGGCCTTATCTGTTTATTCCTCAGCACTAAGAGTGCTGATAAGGAGAAGGTTGTTGAGGCAGCAAGCAAAGTAGTAGCCTAGTAGCCTGTAGTGAATAATAATCGTCTAAAGCGAATTGATTATCTAATAGTATATGCCTTCTTTCTCTGACAGCTGTTGCAAGATCTCAGATTGGATCCTCGGCCAGAGTATGTCCGTGCTTCGGTGACCTCCAAAAACGGCCAACTCTATGCCAGCGTCAATGGCAATCAGGTAAACTTTCAGCCACGCCTTTTGAAAGCTCCCTCGCCAGACACCCGACTGACACTCCGCTCCCACTGTGATTTACAGATCAGCAGCCGTTTGCAGAGCATTGCGGGGGCCGACGTGCTTGTCCACCTACCGGGACGCACCTCCGAGTGCTTCAAAGCAAGTGCCGGCGAGTCCTATCCCGCCTCCGTGCTGCGCTACGACTTCATATCAAAGTATGAATAAGTTGACCTTCCGCTTCCGCTTAACGGAATCCACCGATAGCCCTAAAACCACAAGAATTCCTAAGCCAATCGAATGTTAGTTAGGACTGCAGAGGACTGCCCGTCTTCGATTAGCACAAATAAAGATTTATTTTCATTTTTCGTATCATTCAGTGCTAATGTATGTATGTTGTCCATCAAAAGTGCACCGTCAAAGTGTATGCAAAAACGAATAAAAAATATATTATATGTATAAAAATCCTTCCAAAGGAAGAAATATCATTAAACAAAAAACATGGTTAGCGTTGTTAGACGACAGCAGGAGTAGGAGAATAGGCTACAGCGGGGATTCGTATGTACAGGAGGCAGCTGCAGCAGGAGCTGAAGCCAGAGACCGAGACGGAGCGATTTTAAACGGACTGCGTCGTAGACTCGCCTGCAGCTGCCGGCCGCTGGAAACGCAACGAAGAGCGGCATGGCAACGTGAATTGGTACTTGTTGTGGGTGAGAAGCGTATAGCGCTCCTGCGGGGCAAAGTCCCACAGCGCCCGCTCGATCACCTGCAGGGCACTGGGGCTGAGCACGTCCGCCGTGTACTGAGTGGGTGCTCCGGCACTCGCCGACATCGCTGTGAAGAAGAAAGAGAATGTTAATTGAATGGAGCTGGGGGTGGTGGTGCAGGGGCAGGGTTTCAACTCACTCTGTGCCACGGGGGCCTTGTATAGGGACTCGGCTGTCATTCCGCAGGTGTCCAGTGCCACTACGCTTACGCCGTACGGCTGCAGCTCCTTTCGCAGCTCTTCGGCACACTTGTCCACGGCCACGCGCGATGCATTGAAGGCCACCAAACCCTCGCCGCCCGTTAGCGCTGAACCCGTCCGCGTGCCGCTGGCTCCGCCCAGATAAAGGAGACGACCGCGCGTGGGCCGGAGGAAGCCTACAAAAGCCTTGGCCACACGCAACGTGCCGAGGATATTGGTCTTCAGCATGTGCTCCCACTGCTGCACGTCTTGGGACTCGACCCGGCCGCGGAACACGCTACCGCTGGTGTTGATCACGGCGGCGATGCCGCGCTCGTCGGCGTTCAGGTGGGCGCCCATGGCCACGGTGGCCTCGCGCAGCACATCCTCTCGGGTCACGTCCAGGCGCATAGGGATGATGGTGCCGGCGATGGGCTCTTCGCTGTACTCGCGGATCTTCATCCAACCGCAGAGGAGCTTAGCTGGTAGGGAGTCGTGGGCCTCCTTCATGCCGGCGAAGACGCGGCAACCCTTGTTGGCCAGGTGGGTGCAAAGCTGCAGTCCCAAGGCCGTGTCCGCACTCGTCACCAGCACCACCCGGCTCGGCTGGGCCTCCACGGTGGCCGCCTCGCTGTCCTCGCGCACCTTGCAGATTAGGTAGATGAGCAGCGCCCCGGCGATCGAGAAGAGGGCTAGCAGCTGGAAGGCCAACACCAGCATGGTCATTGGCTCCATTATGACATCTCTGGAAGATATAAATGATATTATAATTGTAAGACAACGAGTAGCTTTTCTATAAATAAGTCAAGAAGTGCATTCGAGCTTCCTTTGAGCTCTTCCCAGCTCACATGACCTCTTCCTTATTGTGGGCCTAGGACGTGCTCAAGTTAGACTTGAAGGCAGCAGAGATATCTTAGTTTTGATTCCCCTACCCTAATTCTCAAAACGAACGGACACTCCCTGGGACGGACTCTCCCCCTGCATGAGGTTTGGTCATCTTTTCGGGGGCCTGGTTGGGTAAACAAAACCACAGTGCACTCTCCAATCTTTGAATCGCTATCGGCACTGGGTATGGGGTACGGGGTATGAGCATGCATCTGTATCCATATCTATATTTACATCCATGTCGATCTCATGGCATTTTCACTTTAATTAATACTCGTTAAGCTGCCGACGCATCAGGTAACAACTTTACGCTTGCCTTGCAGTGTTTTTCTTTCGTTTTCCACATAAGAGGCTTTAATTATTGCACATTTTTCTTCAAACTTTTTAGCTATTTACTGTCCCGCTTCTCTTCTCCTCTCTCCTCTCTCCCCTATCCTCTGGCTAGCCATCTGGCTCCCGAAACCCTTGAAGAAATCGAAAAGTTCGCTCGGTAGGAGCGCAAGAGTAGGGGAGGGTGTGGCAGAGAAGCGAATATCTATAGTATCTATGACGCTCCACACATGAACACGGACACGGACACGGACACGACACGAACGCGACCAGCGATGCGTGTCCAGTGCGAGCGAGTCTTCCATGCATTTGGCAATAAATTATGTCTACGTGCCTCTCAGCTTTTCATTGCACGCGCCACCGATGGAACACAAACTATGTACATACATATGTACGTACATACATATGTACGTACGTAAATACATACATATGTACATAGGTGAAGAATGAACCAAAGTAAAAGTTGAAGCACACCCAGCAGCTCTCAGCTCTTTGGAGAGTCAGAACCAGAGACGGAGATGGAGAGGGAGTCAGTTGTGATACATATGTACATATATGCCTCGTCTTCTTTTGGTGGGCGATCCGGATCCCCCATCCACCCACTGGGGCTGCGGTTCAGTTAGTCGACTGGGGTGGGGTATTTTCCAAGCCGCTTTTGGACCCATCCAGGTTCCGGTGGCTTGCAAGCGGGCTTCCTCCCGCTTGGAAAATTTCACCGATGTGCTTTTGGGGCGAGGAGGCAGGGAGTGAAGCAGTTGCACAGTTGCACAGTCGCACAGTTGACATGCGGAAATGGGTTGGCCATACGGGTATCTGCTGCTGCTGCTGCTGCGGTTGCTGCTTTTGGCAGTCGCACTGGGGTCCGTATTTCGACGAGGAAGCGGTGAGGCGGTGAGGCAGTGTGGCGGTTGAGCGGAATTGGAATTGGAATCGCTTTTGGTCAAGCCACAACTGCAGCGCTGGTGCATCCGCCCCGAGTTGCGTAACCAAATAAATAATCAACGGCACCCAGTTGCCAACAAGCAAACGACAGCGGCTTCGAATGGTATTTGACAAGAAGAAAAAGAATGAAAGCCAACGGAAAGTATTAATTGGCAGCTGCTTGGCTGCATGGGGACCCAGCTTTGCTAGAAATACTCGTACTTTCTGGACGAAAACATGCACTCTGGTCACACTGAACCAATTAGCCAATGAACCAATGGCTTAGCCACAATCCTCCGAATCGTATCAATTACTGCAGAAATTTATTCGACAATTTTGAAAGCATCTTAGGCGATGGCCAGGGCATGGATTGAGGGTGCTCGTAGCCAAGGAATTCCTTCTTTGGCAAGCCACTCTGACTGTCCAGCTGCGGTTGCCGCATGTCGCGGGCTGACCCCACAGCACGGTTGCCTTCAAGCTGGAAATTGCCGATGCACTCGTCCTTGTCCATGCCGTCCAAAGTGAGGACCACGTTGCAGGGTAAATGGTGTCCCTGGCACTAGATTTAGGAGACCATCTGGGCTTGATGGAATGCTTCCTCAGCTTCAATAGATTAGTCAGCGGGACGGCGTCGGCCCAACATCCTGCGGCCACCACCACAAATTTGGCTGTGTCCTTGAGACAATTGCGTAGCCCCTGCTGCTCAAACGAGTATCTCCGCCAATGACCACAAAGTCCTTGCCGGCAATGGCCAAAACAGTGCAGCAGTTATTCCCGTGCCTTCGTATATGCTGTATGTCTATGCTTTATGTTCTAAAATGTGTTGTGGTTTCCTTCATCTGTCATTGCCCATTGCCGGACGACTTACATCTGCAGAAGTGGTCGTGGAGTGGAGTTGCCTTGCGCAAGCGCTTTGTGCTGCAGTTATGTCAACTGTCCGCCAGTTCTAATTACTGTCAATCAGCAGCTGCAGCAGATACAATCTTTGCAACTGAGAAATCCTGGGCTCTTAGCGGAGCGTTGGTCAGTGGCCTGACCCAAATTGAATGCCAATCGCTGCTCTTTGGCTCAGTGCCAGCCAGTGCACCCCATCAATCAATCATTCAATCACTGAATCACTGGATCACTGAATGAAGCGTGTCATTAGCCATTGGCAGTGGCAGTGGCAGTAACAGTAACAGAAGCACGGACCCGCAATTATCTCCCTGGAATGAGGGGAATGGTCGAACGGCCCGGAATGCGCGAATGGCTGCATGATTCGTGGCGTTGACTGAAGCTCCAATTAGCAGTCGAATTCAGTGGCAAAGTTAACCGACAGCCAATTGGAGAGTACTCTTTACTGCTGCCCTTCAATCATATGCAAATGTTTGTACATCTATTCATATCTATGAACATATATGTATGTATGTATCTGTCGGAACTATATTATGGCGGATACGGGTATACACTTATTGTTTATACAGTTCTTAAGCCGGGATTCAACAACAGTCTCACCATTTATACCTGGCATTCATAGAGCCCACTGGTATACTAGATGCGTGTCCGACGCCATAAAGAATACATATACATACATATGTACATACATGTATGATCAGCATCCATAGTCGACTCAATATACATAGCTATAGTTATTTCTCATCTGTGAACAATCTTGAAGATACGAGCATTCTTTCTCTGCCATAGAGCCATCCCAGTGAGACGTGTACTCGTACTTTTTTCCTTCAAACTATAAATTGTTTCATAGAGATATGTACGTAAATACGTAAATGGAGAGACATTTAATCGTTGACCAGGTAGAAACGGAGTACCGGGCCTTCTAGTGTAGCGAGACGTCGGCCGCAATGTTTTATGCTGATGTCTCGACAGGTCTCGACAGGTCTCGACACTGCGCTAATTGAAATGTCACATAAAAGCACATCATTGTCTGCCCGACGATGGCCGGCAGCCGGCAGGCGGCAGCCGACAGACGGAACACACTGAATATCCCTCTTAGCAAGAGCACTTTTGGGCCGAGATGGGCACGTATCCAGTATGGGATCGGATCGTCTGGCACCAAACATACATAAATACACCTAGTATTCCTGATCCCCTACTTGATTTGAAATGGATCGCTTGCACGGAAATCTGTCTCTCAAAATCTTAGTTTTTTCATGGTCTCTACCCGCAGTAGAGGGTCCGATTTCGAGTTCAAGGCAGAGGCAGAGCCAAAGCCAGAGATGACAATGACTTCTTCGTCTCAGGATAACTATTTACTCATTAGCCAATTGTTCAGAATCTTGCGAGTTTTGTTCTCAAAGCCACCAGCAGCAAGCCCGCAGTTTATTTAATGGCCAACATGTTTTAATGCGAGTGCGAGTAATATACATCGTATACACCTACATATGTACATAGTAGTAGATATACACAGATACACAGATATGAGATTGTATGTTAATTGCGACATTTGCTTTGCAGATTTTGCTGTGGTCAGGCATTCATAAGCTTCGGTTGGAGTTTAGTCTGTGTGTTGTTTGCCTTTGTTTTTGCCTTTGCCTCGTCTCTTTTTCAACATTTTTGCTGTTAACATTCAACCCAAATATGTCAGGTAGTCCGGAGAGACGGACACGGACTTGGACACAGACATGGACACAGAAACGGACAGGCCTGGCATCCCAATGGCGTGAGATCGATATCCATAAAGAAGGCATGGCATGTGCATAAGTACATATATACATACATACATACATATATGTACATACATATGTATACATATACCCGTGCAATATTCACGACTGCGACTGCGACTGCGACTGCGACTCTGTCTACAGCCACATTACGTATACGCCGCATGGGGGCAGGCAGCGCAACCTGTCCGCGAGCTTCATTCGATGCGATGCGATGCGAACCGATTCATTCGTGGCTTGGGATTTGGAAATGGATGATTATGAATGCAGTTCAGTAAAGCTGAACCATTTTGATTAATGATTCCACTGGCGATTTAAGGGTAATCAGATAAATTAAGATATTTTCTTGGCCACTAAAGATGAAACAAACCCTTAATAGTGTTGTTTAACCAAGACGCAAGTGATTGGATTTGTTGTATTCCCTATCTTGGTCTTCAAGCATCACGTCATCAGGTTTCCCATACTTTCAAGGAGAAAGCTATTCGATGCCCAATCTTAGTCTCCTTTGACTACATACAGGCATCCATTTATCGTTTTCCCTTCTTAACATTTGTTGGTAAGGGAAAAGAGAATTGCCAAAGCTGTTCCCATAACATTGAAGGCCAACTCTCTTGGCATCAATGTTGTTCAACCCTTCAAAACATGCATACAGAGCGCGGGTTCACACATGTTCATGAGTAGAAGTGGGACCGGAATATAGTATAATTATTTGTACTCCCAATGACCTAGGCTTGCCTTGACGGTTTGTTTCGGTTATCGTGATACGGCATTGGAGCATTGCTCCATCATAGCATCGACGGCTTAAGCGGCGAAAATTGGGTGGAAATTGGAAACCAACCAAGCGATAAGTGTGGATCTCACGATTTGCGATATCCGATCGCAGCCGAAACAGAAACTGATTGCAGCTTGGCCTCTTTCTTCTCTCTATTTCGGTCCCTGTCTCTGGCTCTGTCTCTGTCTCTGTCACTGTCTCTGCCTTTGTCTTTCTTCTTTGATTTCACTTTATTGCCTTGCTGCACATTTTCGCCGCATTCGTGGCGCATGATAAGCGAAATTGTTGGCTAATTGCCATAATTGAACAATCAATCAAAGAAATAATTGAAAAACGCAAGAAAACAAGACGAACTAGAAGAAAAGGAAAACAAAACAAAAAACGACACGAGACCGAAACGAGGCAAATCGAGACTCCGGAATGGCCCCAATTAATTTTCACCTCAACGACGGTTGGCTCCCTCTATCGCACTCCACTCCCTTATCCAGGCATACCACTCTCGTGTGTGTGTGTGTGTTTGTGTCGTTGTCCCACTCCCACACGCTACGAGTATGCGTGTGTGTGTATTGGGCTTGGAATCGGTTTTCGTTTCTGTTTTGGGGCATTTCTGCTGTAGTTTTGTTCGTATTTTGCTCTGTAGCTCCGTTGCTGTGTCTGTTGCTTTGCATTTCATGTTCAGGTGCGATCGAGATTTCTATTTCGCTTTAACACATTTCAGTCCAACTTCAAGTGTTAATTTGACCAGAGCCCTCCCCTCCCCTCCGCTCCCAGTCACCGTCTCCGTCCCCGCCCCACGGTAGGCTGAAGCTGGCCTAAATACCGAAAGACGGCATTGGCAGCAGCAACAGGTACCGATCCGCATTTAAAAGGTGAAAATATGCAAAATTGTATTTTGTTTTGGTTTTTTTCTTTTATTTGTTTATACATATGTATGTAAGTAGCTCTCTTTCCCTCTCTATCCCAACCCATCCTTCTGTCTCTTCCTCCGTCCCGCTTTGCTGTGTGTGTAGGTGGCTTGAATTTCAATCATTTTTGTTTTCTGTTTTGATATTTAGTTTCGTTTTTTGTATGGATTGACATGAGCCAGCACCAGCACGTCCTAGCCCTCCCATCCCGCTCTGGGTCTACATCTCATGTCCAAAAATACAACCCTGGGGGAATGACATTACTGCACTGACACTGCACTGACTAGCCTTGCGGTTGTTTTTTCTGGTGGAAAGAGGACAAAAGCTATGCTTAGAAACTACGTTTCAGAATTTGGTGCTATATGTACATATGTACATACATACATACATATGTACATGTACATATATGCACAAATACGAATATGTAGACGAGTATGTACGTATGTATGTAGATATGTACCTCATACTTTCCTTTTCAATATCATCTAAATTTAGCAACACAACAAATTTTTCAAGTCATTGAATTGTGATATTTCAAGGTGGGGCCGACAACTGACAGAAGGAGGGAGAATGGCAGAGTTACAGACCTTGTTTTGTCTCCTCTCCTCTTCAATTTTGTCAGCAGCAAAAGAGCAAAGGCAAAAGCAAAGGCAAAAGCAAAGGCAAAGGCAACAGCAACAATGACAAATAACGAACAAAAGCTATAAACAGTCAGCAATTTTTCTTTTCAAGTGCAATGAACTTTTCCTCAAGCGTTAATGTTAACCACAAAAATCTTTATCTCCGTCTTCCGACTCCGCTTTGCTTTCCTCTTTTAACTTCATTTTCGCCGCATTTTATGCCACATTGTCTTCCAATTGGAACTTCCGATAGGGCAGGCCAAGTAATTGGCACCGTCTCCGTCTTCACTTCCACTTCCACTTCTCTCTCACCCACAATTCAACTTTGCAACTCTCCCCCACCCACTCCTCTACACAGCATCATTTTCAAGTTCAAATGTAAAACATTGCAAATGCTATTGCTGCTCTGCTGCTGTTTTTTTCCATTTCTCTTCCATCTTCGGATTAGATCATCGCCAGCCAATCGGTGAGATAAGCGCGGGCGTCGCGATGATGGCGCGCACTGGAATACCTCTCTAAGTGGGTAGCGGCAGGGTGTGGGGTAGGATGACACCATTTGAATGCCCCCCAATTGGAATGCTGTTTTGGGCTGTAAGTTAGAAACTTAGAAACTGATCTAACTTAAAACTAAAGAGCTGACAATCTCCCCTGAGCATTCCCAGATCATTCTTGGTCGAAGCGACATTAGCGATGTAATATAGAACTTTAACTCTTTAATATCATGGTGAACTATTTTTGGATCCCATCCAAAGGTTTTATTGAAAACCAATCTAACTTAAGTAAAGCCCGAGCATGCAAAAACAGAATACATGCCGTGTAGCTGTTGGACGCAGCTGGGCGAGCGCTGCTCTGGCCCGAGAATGCAAAAACAAAATAGACTCTTAAGCTGCCTTGAGACCGCGTTACGCTGGAAATGGATTTTCACGGCTATTCGAAGACATATCGTGACTGCCTCGAAAGGGTGGAACTCGTTTCATTTCATTTTCTGATACCACCGACTGGAAATTGGTAAGCTTTGCTTTTCGGTTGCATTTCTCATGTGAATGCACTCATTGAAATTGAATTCGATTCACCTGCACTCGCATCAGTGTCATCATACAGGGCATCATCGTAATAATGGGGTGGAGTGGATGATGCAGTCGATGAGGTAATGGCTTCTCACGTTTTCTCACGTCGCAGATTCGATTCGGTTTGGATATCACTGATTATACCATTACCCCCATACCATCACGCCCCATACCATTGGCCAATCGGATTGGCTTCTATTTGTCATAAAAATTTGTTTGTGTAGACCTAATTTCAGCATTTCTTTAGCTCTTCTTGACCATTACCTCATCTTCGTCAACATCAACATCAACATCATCATATTATTATGAATATCATCGCATCTCATCTCCCTGGCATTATCCGACTCCACTTTGGGCTCTCTATCCGCTTTTCAGATGCAAATTTCTCGAGATGCTGCTGCTAGGGCTGTCGTTAGTTAAATGTGCGGCAGGGAAGGGAGAAAGAGGAGAGATCAATAAACCTGATCACTTTACGATCAATTTGGAGATGCTCATTGATTCGGCTTGGTTCGGTTCATTTCGGTTCGCTTCGGTTCGGTTCGGTTCGAGCGGTATTCGCTTTGATTTGATTCCTTTTTATTGTGCAAATGTATTCCATTCTGATTCCGTCGGCCCAAAAGGCAGACGAAACAAGTAGAGGTTTGGTAAGAGAAATATAATCAGTGAAACAATAGCCATTGCAATGTCGTCATTCCGTATTTCTGCCTGCCCGTCGGAGTACCAAATATAATTGCACTTGGTTTTAATTTGGTTTCTGTTTCTGTTGGCCAAAACCAAAACAGCAACAGCCAACTCCAGTGCAATTGCAGTTGAACAACTTTACGCTCCATTCAGCATTAAAATTACTTTGTGCCACTTTCAAAGCGATTTCTGCTACAAAAACACCAGCAGCCAATTTTGTTTCTTCTTCTTTTTGGCACCACAACAAGTCTCTTTGTTTTGCACTGCCTTTTGCCGTTATTTGGACTGCCTTGCCTTCTCTGCCTTTGCTTCTCTGCATTTTGTATTTTGTATCTGAATAGTACTCTTATGTATGTTGCCCGGAACTGCGCCCTGGGCCGGGTGGGATATGAATATACATATGTACTGGTATAGTAGATACATATCTACATATGTACATACGATCGGACAGTGAGAAAAAGAGAGAGCAATGTCGCAAATGCCACGATTGTCACGTTTCAAATTCCAAAGAAGTGAAAGAAAATGCAGAAACGACAAAAAGCGTAGTGCACTAGTGCACCAATTGATAACAGAGCACAATGCAATAGAACTGAACGTAACGGAAAGGAACAAAACGAATGGAATGCGATTACAGCTGCTCGTAACGGAGGATAATATGCTTAAATCATAATAGATTTATATTCTTTAAGTATTAATGCCATTTTCAGAGGTAATCTATAAGATAATACGTATGTACATATGTACATATATATAGAAGAGGTCGGCACGGCCCTACCTAAGGGAAAAGTCGCAGCCGCTCACCTAAACGTGTGTCCATATGTACGTGTATAACAGTGATCGGAACCAATGCAAGAACACTTTTTGTTTCATTTTGTCTGCTGTCTACGCACACAAACACCCTGCAATGTGTGCGTGCCGACCGCTGATCGATTTGAGATAATTCGATAGTCAAGAAAATGTGCAACTCTTTTCGGAGTACCCCCTGGTTTCAAAAGCACACATTGCGTCGTTAATATTCTTTCTGTCGAAGCTTAGCTCCCCCTAGCTCCCTTTGGGTCGCATCCGCTATCGATTCTCTAATCGAGTCAACGATAATCGATCGTTCTCTGACCAAACAACCTCGCCTCAAGCTTTGTGGACTCGAACGTTAGTCAAACATGATTATCAATAGCAATAGCAATTTTCATGAGTTATTCTGCTCGTAAGGCACTCCCATTAACACCTGTCATCCAGCACTGTCACGTAAGCAAAAAAATCGAAAACACTTTCAATATAATTGCAAAAATATTTGAAATCATATTCGTTGCCGATCGACTGGCTCTGCTCCGATAGCTTTCCTTTCTTGGAGGTGCACGCACAAGTCGAGGCGGAGAGTGGGGTCTGCTATGCGTTTGCCCCGGGAATTTTAATCATACGTACATACATACATACATATGTATATTTCTCTTTTTGTACATGCTTAATTGTTTGTTTTTGTGGTCATCTCTCTATCTCTCTCTCTCTCTCTCTCTCTGTTTTTCCCATTTTACTTTGGCTGCTCCACGGAGGCCAATTTGATTTCCACTTTGATTTGATGAACGAATGGAATGGGGCTGGCACGTAAAACATCGATCAGATCAACAGCGAAGCTGGGAATACCCTTGCTCTTGGGTCCGGACCACGGTACAAGCCGCACCTATTGACGCATAATGTTTATGCTCGAAGTGAGATCAGTGAGTGTGTTTCATGCAAGTGAACGCACTATTTTGTGGCAGTGTATTTTTTGATTGCAGTCTGTTAATTTCTGCTTAATTTTTTGGCTTTGGCTTTGCGATGTTAATTTTGTTCATGCGATTGGATTGGATTGGAATGGAATGGATCGAACTGGGGAAGATTGGATTAGACTGGATCGATTCCGGACAATGGCAGCTACTCAAGCGTCCTATTTGTGGTATGTTGGTGTGGCTGTTGTTTTTGTTGTCTGGGCTCTTTCCGCCAATTATTATGGCGGACAGAGGTCCGTCTATGCCGCCAGCTCGCAAGTCCAAAGTTGTTTGTCGTTTTGTTCAGGTTTTGTCTTTTCGTTTTTGGTTTCTTTACATTTTGAAATTGCACTCTTGTCTTGCCGTTTATGCCGTTAGCTGTTGGTCCTAAGATCGTTGGTCCCCGGCCGGGCAGACGACAGAGGGCAGCACCAATCTGCGGAAAAATCGATTCGACTCCAGTTCGATCCGGTAATCGCTTTCTCTTCGGGTATTCATTTGGCTGTGACCCACCAGGATGGACCAAAAGTGCAAATATGTATCTATGTACATATGTATGTACATATGTATGTTATGGACCAGTCCCAGCCAACAAGGCAACAAATGAAAGCGAAAAAACACGCTCTAAATAGATATACTCGTAAAGAACAGAGATGCTCGTCCACGTGCCTGTGCAGCGTCAAGTGCTCTCTCTCTCTGTCTCTGCAGTCTAGGCTCTACCTGTTTTTACCTGTTCTCGTCTGAGCATAAGACATAGAAAGCCTACAAACCAATTTGAGGGATGTAGCAGAGTCTGAGAACGAATCGCCGATGCACTTCTGCGAGAATTTGTGTCTGTGTTTTACTGTATAAATAATTGCAGGAAGTACTGTTTTCTCCAAAAAGCTTCCTCGAATGAACCCCCTCCCATATGATGTACGCAATAATAGCATAAGGGACGTAGGGGGAGGGCGTATGCAATCCTCAAAGCCAACAACCCCTTCAGTTAGCTGTGTAACTCGTTTCCAGAACATTGGCTAGAGGTTTCCTTGACTTTCAATTAGCCCCGCATAGAGTCTCGTCAAGTCGAGACAAGTCAAGTCAATTCAAGTAAAGTCAAGAGCCAAAGCGAAGAGCGAAGGGGCTCAGGCGTGAAGAGCTCTTTGATGTCTAAATGAGAAGCCCAGCCAGATCCCCCGAATCAGAACCAGAGCCAGAGCCAGAGCCAGAGCCAGAACCATCTTTCTCTCTATGGAACCCAACCCGAAACCCATTCTCAAGTCTGTCTGACAAAAGCCGTATGTACATAAGTCATCTTAAGATGAAAAACCCAATGCGTAGCTGGGACTGAGACTGAGTCTGCGACTGAATCTGTTTCTGAATCTTAAATTTTTTGAGCCATGACCTTAAGAGGTTTTTTTTTGTTTTTTTGTCGTTGTGGGTCGTGTGTGCATGCATGGAATTACAGACCAGGGAGAACCACCGGTGAGGGGATCGGTTGAGTGAATGGATAACGATAAATTACATAAGCAAACAAAAGAAGTCAGGGGAAGAGAAAGAGAGAGCGCAAACGGTATCGGCTTCGGCTTCGGGATCGAGGAGGGAGAAAAGATAGTGGGACCTGTCTGTCAGTCCAGATCCCGTTTTCGCTGACATTCTCAAGACTATAAACACTAGTACAAAATGGCCAATATGCTCATTCAATTCCATTCGACTCGGCTATCCATTGAGCCATTCATGCACATTCACACTCCCAAAGACTTCAAGAACTGTCCCAAAGAATGTGGTTGCTTTTTTGCATAAATTTGTAGGTATATGTATTTGGCAGCGGCTGCTGCTGTTGTTTAAATGGAGATTGATGGCTTTGCTAGCGATTCGGCACGAGCTCTGAGAACTGTGAACAGATATCGCAGATCAGACTTGAGACCTCGTGGTATTCCTCAGATACGAACAGAGTAGATACTTAGCACATTCCGATGGTAGAACAATGGACAGAGGGCGATCAGTGAGGTGCGGGCGGTGCTTGGAATCGATAAGTGGGTAAACAATCGATAGTTAAATAGCTTGAAAGACAATCGCTGACATTGAGCCAAGCTCCTAGACCAGTTTAGACCCTGTTTACACCCAGTTGGGACCAGTTTTAGGCCAATAAACATTCGCCACAAATACGTACTTAATCATAAATTGTTTTGGTTTGGACCAGCTCACCTTTTCAGCTAGATCAAATGTTCAATTTAAATTCGTTGTTTCTCTTTGGCTAAAACGAATCGAATCAAATACAAGTTTATTAACTAAATATTAAACACAGCAAAACACTCAAACTTGAAAAAAAATCAAATGTGCCCCAAAACAAAAGGGTTTCCAGCCTAAGAGCTGCTTTTGTATTCGGTTGCGGTTCTTCGGTGTCTGTTTTAATATTTTGTCTTCGATTTTGGGCTAGGGGTTTCAATTTCGATTTCAGTTTTCATTTTCGATTTGGCCTACCAATTTCACGCACAGTTTGGGCCAAAAGCAATGCTACACTCGCGACTCGAGCTGTTTTGTGTGGAACTCTTGGGCGAGCGACGGAGGCTCTGTGTGCCTCGCTGTCTGTCTGCGTTTTCGTTTGCGGCTGCGCCTGCGCCTTTTTCTCTGACTGCGACTTGACTGAGCTCGAACCGAAGACTGGCAAGTGCGAGGTTTTGTCTCGCCTCAGTCGCAGTCGTTTTCGTTGTCGTTGTGGCAGTGGTCGAACGACCAAACGAACGAACCGAAGACGAAAACGAGCCGAAGTCTTGGCTGTTCGTGCGTGTGCAAGTTGGTCTCAACTCCCTCCAGTCCCGTCCCCCCCAGTCTTCGGGCCATGAGTTGCTTGGGCCCAACGACCAGCCTTTGCTGTTCGTGCGTGTGGCCCCACACCACTCCCCTTAAGTCCCACTATTTGCCCACTATTTGGCCGAACCTGTGCCGATCGGATCGTGCTTGTGCTCCGACTTCGTCTCCCCTCTCGACGTTCCACTGGCTAACTTTTGACGAACCGAAGTCTCTGCTGCTCGTGCGTGTGCCAGTCGAATCTTCTTTCCCCTCTCCCCCTTCGGAGCTCGAGCAGTTTTGGCAGCTTTGGCCTTTCGCTTCATTTTGCCTCGTTTTGCCACTCGTTCCTGCACTCGAGCGTGTGGAAGGCGACAAAATGTCAAATGATCGCCATCCACTTAGGACCTGCACTTCCCAACTGGTTTTACAGTTGTGACTGTGCCTGCTCGCAGGGGCCACAGTGTGAGCGTCTCTCCACCTCCCTCAATCCCATGTCAATGATTGAACCAACCTGCTTGCCTGCCTGCCTGCCTGCCTGCCTGCATCAACCTAATTTCAGCTCAAGATTGAGAAGACCAAAAAAGACAAAGAAAAGATCGTATAATGGCATGCATACCAGAGGTAAACTATTTACAAAAGAAGAGAGAGGACTAGGCGAAAAATAACTATTGTACATACTCGTACATCCTGTATCGGAATATTTTCAACACTGATTGTGGTCCTCAGCATGTTCGAATGCCAATTACTACGAATTTGAGAACGATCAATCATGGTATGGGGCTTTCGTGTTGCATGATCCACAGCGACTAGCATCATCTTGGGTACATTCTTCTTCGATAGACGAGGAACTCTTCGAAGTACCTCAGAGCTTAAATTATAATTAAGTCTTTCATTATTTACTAGATGATTTAATTGGGTATTGCGACATGACTCTCAGCAAGGTAATTCCTCTTGCGTCTTATGTTTCATTGCATTATCCATCATAACCTTGGAGCACGTCAATGTGTCGGCAATTTTCCGGTACGATTTGAGGACGATTTTCAAGTCATTGCGTGGCTGGGTACTGCCCATGCACGTCCTCTCCCATCCCGAGAATCTAAACTCCGTTGGATGGATCTTTTTATATCTAAAATTAATAAAACAAATTACATATGTATGTATGTATATGCATGCATGATTGAAGCCCAATGATTGTCCAACCGAAAATGCCAAAAGATGCCGTTGTCCAGCAGCTGGATGAGATGAGTTTAGCAAGAAAATCGATAGTTTTTGGAGATTATTGAAAAAATATCTAATTGATTTCCCTCCCCTTCAACTTTTTTGGTTCATTCCCATCCTACCAAATTCTAATCCCAGTCCCGTTGCCCCATCTCTAATAGCTCCTTTCTCCAATCCAATTATTTTCTAATTATTTCTAATTCCGTTTGTGCCAGTTCGCTTTTTTTGCTCGAACTGCACCCAAACCGAAGAGAATTCAATCAAAAGTAGAACTGGATCTTGGAGTGGCCTGGAACGACAACGACAACGGCACAACGGGAATGGGAATAGAAATTGGAACGGAATTGGGTACGTTAACAATGTGGTGACACTCACAACATAGCAAAACACAACCCGCTCCTCTCCTTTTCTACCCCCACACTCTCTTTGTCTCACCCTCTATAGCTTCCTTTGGAATGCGTTTGCAGTGGAAACCTGCAAGTAAAACTTTCTGCAGTCCGAGGAGGAAAGGGGAAAAGCTGTCGGGGGAGGGGATACGCGGGGTCTTGCAATTGGCCAAGTTGACCAAAAACCTGTTACCAATTTAAGGAAAAGCTCACTTTATCCAATATAGTGAGAGACAGATAGAGAGAGAGAGAGACAGATAGAGAGAGAGAGACAGATAGAGAGAGAGAGAGAAAGAGAGAAAGAGAAAAAGAGAAGGGGAGATGAGATGAAAACTCAATGATCCCTCCGCAAAAAGACAGTGGGGGGAACAAGGAGGTTACAGCGCGATTGACTCAACGCTCGAGGAAAACCAGAAACAAGTTTTTCCAGTAGATGGCAGAGGAATCCGGCTCATCTGCAGCTGCTGGCTCGGGTCCACTGAAGTAGGATGATATGGGGGACGATATGGGGGAAGACGGTGAAGAAGTTGTCAAGAATCTCGGATGCGAATCGATCAATAACCTTTTGATAATCTAATTCCAGCCAAAAAGAAAGACTCGGTAGCAAAAAGTACTACACATGTAAACACCTAAATACATATCGAAAAGTGAATGATGATAATTAGGCCTCCAGGCGATCTCTCAAGTTATCTATGTACATATGTATACATACATACATGTATGTATGTAGTTTTGGTTTGAGAGAGTATTGCGAAGAGATGATCCAAATATCAGTTTGTGAAGCGTGTTTTATTATGTAAGATCTTATAAAGGGTATTATTGAGGCAGAATATGTTAGGCTTCCTTTAGGCTGTCTATCGTGTCCATTGGAGTCCGCTGAATGGAGCAATATCTAAAATAAAACCAGTCCTGACATTGACACTGTAATACCCAGTACACAGTTTCCAATCGTATGCAATTGTATGATTTAAGTGGCTTGGCTTATACATATGTACATAAATGAAAAATATAATATTTTTCAGCCGTATCCGTGTCCCGTATCCATTCCGTTAAATCTGGCTCACTCCGCCAAGACGATGCACTCAGTGTGGACGAGGCGACAGCGTGGCATTAATTCAATCCGTAGAACATTATCGTAGTTCAGTTATCCTTCAATGATCCTCACATACTATATACATACATACATATGTATATTGAAGGGGCTTTCAAGCATCGTTCATGAGATCGTACTCGTAGATCATTGATCCGCACAATGATCCGCCATTGATCTTCTCCAGTTCTCATCTCAATTGCTCAATGTTGCTTCGAATATCCCACGCAACAAGACCAATGGAAAAGGGTAGAGAAAAGGTAGACGGAGAGATATGAATAGGAAATATTTTGTTGGAACTAAGCATAGTAGCGTACAAATATGTATATGTATGTATCTTTTAACCATTTAAAAAGTTGTTTTAGCATTTTTGAACACGTTTGTCGATGTTTCGGTTTTTTGACTTTTCGCCAGTTTTTGTTTTTCTTTGTTTGTTTTGTTGTTTTCCTTTTTTTGTTTACATTTTTACGCGGCCAAGAGTCAGAAACTGCCAACAGAGGGAGAAAGAAAGATAGTGAAGGAAGGAGTGGGTGGAGAAGTGGAGAGCAAGAGAGAAGGAAAACTGGTTTCAAGCATATAGTATGTACATATGTATGTATAGACATGTGAACGTACATATGTAAATTTAAGTGGGCATGGTCATTATTAACTTGTGCGAAAAAGAGCAAAAGCAAAGGGTTTGGAAGCGGGAAGGGCGGACAGAGACAGAAAGAGTTTGGGCATTGGGGCTGGGTGAGGTAGAGGCTGATGTCTATCATATTTTCCCAATGCCCATGATACATCCCCTTCTATCGCGCCCAGAACCCACATATCTATGTACATACACATGTGTACTGGCTCACCGAAAAACAGTCACGTCAAATTGGAATACGTAATTACGTACACCGAAATATTGATCTAAGCCAGTGCTCGGCACGGCCCATCTAATGGGCATAGCAAAAGTCTCTGCTGCTGCGCTGTCGCTCGCGGACAAAATAAAAAGCAGCACGCTTTCGTGCGGTTTCGGCAATGCGACTTCGGCGCTTGCTATCTCGCTTTCTTCAGTGTAAAGCAATAAACCGATTTCTCCAGCAGGCATGTTCGAGTTTTTGCTACACACACCACACTACACACTTGAGTGTATGCGTGCCGATCACTGATCTAAATTCAATTATACATATGTACCTGGCAATATAGTGGATTTGTGTCTATAGTGGATGTGTGTAACACAGAGAAGGAAGCGTTTCCGACTCCACAAAGTATATATGTTCAGCATCAGCAGTGTCTACGCTACCCCCTCCAAGCGCTTACTCATTCTCTCTCTCTCTCTCTCTCGACCAAACTCTCTTCCTCGTGCGTTGTTCGCGCTTTGGCGCAGGGGAGTGATTTACAGATACAGTATTCTATAATTCTGATCAAATAGGTAATTGGGTGAAAAGCTGATAAACGGAATTCAAGAATCATCATTAGCGGTTCTGGATCGTCCCTTTCTCTGCACGATTTTTCCATCTCTCTTTCAGTTTCTGCGAACAGAGAGCTTCTACTAAACGACAGAGAGAGAAAAAGCATGTGGTTGCGATACCATCTTTGCTTTAAAATATTTTGTATAAGTAACCCAAATCAAAAGCCGACTGAGTACCGGGTATAAGTGTCGATCCGCAACCATTGCCGCGTCCCGCAACATTTGATACATGATTTGGTGTCCATATGTACATGATCGGACTCTGTACGAGTAGAGCGTGGTTTTCCATTTCTCGATCTGACCTATTTACCCTAGATAACTATGTATTACAGACACCTCCATTCTTTTCGTCCTTTTCACTTCTGTCCATTTTCTTTTCATTTTTTGATAGCTTTATTCACAAGCAGCTTACAAATTAGACAAAAAAAAAATTAGAAAAGATTTTCTGGCCTGAATCCTGGGCTTCTTCTGGATCCTCAATCCGAAATTTTACCAGCTGCCTGCGTAGGCATTGGCCGAGGCCTTGGCATAGGCATTGCTGCCTCCGCCACCACCTCCACCGCCGCAGGAGTTGCAGCCGCCGTTGTTACCTCCGCCGCCTCCACCGTAACTGTAGCTGTTGGCGCTGCTGCTTGCATAGGATCCACTTCCTCCTCCTCCGCCGCCACCGCCATTGTGGAAGCCTCCTCCGCCGCCACTGGGGTAGCCTCCTCCGCCGCCTTGATGACCTCCACCACCCCACTTCTGTCCGCCGCCACCGCCACCGCCACCGCCGTGGCCTCCTCCGCTGTAGATTGGCTTTACCACATAGACATCGATGGTGCTGCCACCGCCTTGGCCGCCTCCTCCGTGACCACCGCCCCATTGCTGGCCGCCACCTCCTCCCCAGCCGCCACCACCACCGCCGCCGCCGCCGCCCCAGCCTCCACCGCCGCCGCCATGGCCAAAGATCTTCTTCTTAAGCTGGAGCAGAGAGGGCTGGACGAGACCCACGCAGATAGCCAGGATCAGCACCCAGCAGCATAGTTGCTTCGAGTGCCTCATTGGTGTTTCTATTTCAGTTGCAGTTGCAGTTGCAGTAGCTGTTCCGGTTCCGGTTGCTCCTCTCCTGATTCATACGATGCCGTTCCGTTCCGATCGGTTATGTTCTGCTTAACTTGATGAGGCCGCTGGCCAACTAATCGTGGATCCGTTCATCGCATTTCATTTTATAGAATCTTCTCACAGCGTCCATTGTTTGGAACGGAGTGGAGCGCATCGATGATGAGTATCGTCGTCATCGTTTTAGCCCCTCAGCGGATCTCAGGCAATTCCATTGCATTTGATGGGGGTGGGAGATCTGGGGGTTTTGGGTAGTTACATATGTACATGTGTATATATACACAACAACATCAGGGCATACTATACAGAATCAGCGTACAGGTACTATTAACTATTTGTTACTCAATAAGCCGGCAATCTATGGGACACTTGAATACCCTGACAGCCATGGATTGGAAGGTAGGATAGGTACCTGAGCACGTATAGACTTATTTATTTAATGGTCCAAGACTTTTCTTCTCCGCCACAAACGGGGGAAAAATGAGAAACAAAAAGTACCAGTGAAATGTCACTCATACGCCACGGTGAACGCATTTGAAGCATTGCACGCAGTTGTAGTTCCCAAGTTGCAGTGTTTACACACATATAATATTCATGCTTCCTGAAAATTCTTTAAGATAACTTCAATCAAAAACTTCAATAATACATATATCAAATAATGTAAGATGTATACAATTTGATCGATTGAATTCCATATTAATCATTAGTAAACAGTTTTATAATCTTCTATAATCTATATTCTATAATTCTATCTTCTATATCTTCTTCCTTTTTCCATCTACAGTCATCCAATTTATCATTTTCCTGCTTGCCTTTGAAATACACAGGAATTCTCTTGTGTACTAGGTGCTGCAATCGAACTACACTCCTTCTGGGTTAGGGCATAGGCAATTATATGCATGACATCTGCTGGAAAATCCCACTTACTCATATGCGAAGCAAGAGAGAACAATACACATAAGCAGAAAGTGGCAGAGGGAGACATGGTGAGCGCCATGCCTGTGGAACCTCGGGCACTTGTGTGCTAAGCAACGTGGAGGAAATTTAAATTATCCAGGAATCCGTAAGGTAAAAGCTCAAGTATACTCGTGAACGTGCAATTACTCATCAGAATCTGTCTCGGCCTCTGCCTTTTTATCTCCAACTACGAGTATCTACTCAGAACAATATTTATAGAGTTTCCCTCTCCATAGTCTAAGCTTGGCACATCGACGATCCACTCATTTGCCAATGGCTCATCAGTATGTGGGAACCAATTGACCGACTCTATCTCTTTGTATCGAAAAATCCCCGAATTCACCGCTATAGAAAGTCCCAATGGAAAAGCGGATATGCTGTTTAAATTCGGGTATGTTACTTTGGGTTTTCCCTGGGCCCGCAGATGAGTGGAATCTTCTCAAGATATATATATATATGTACATATGTATACATTTTGATATTGAAATTGATCAAGCCTTCCAATATTTTATGCGATGTAACGAACCCCTTGGCTGTCTATGTTAACCTGTGCTTACTCAGCAGTCTAATCATTAACCGTCTACTGCCTCCTGCCTGCCTGACTGTGACGATGCAGTTCCGCACACAACAACTATAAAGCCCGATACCATTATGTAGCTATACCACAGGATAAGAATCGAGAGGAATCGATTTAATTACTGGATTAGCCATCAAGCCGTTCCTTTCTTGCTTCGACCATGTCTGCTATGATTACATACATCGATGTTGAAGAACTGTCTGAACCACTGGCATCACTCCAGGGGATCGCATTCGAGGCCTAATCAAGCGGGGGTGTACATGTACATACATGAAATTGGAGTCATTAGTACTGGTCCAAACGAAAATCAAATCTTTAACATAAAAAATATGTTACCTACCTGTGGTCCCTGATATTTTCAAAGTTTCCTATGAAATTTCCTATGTAGGACTTGACATTCAATTATGAATATCAAATATCAGACCTGATTGAGGTCTTTCACCATTTTTGATCCAAGCAAAACGCAATCTTTTCAAATGGAATATTTAATAAAAAATATACATAAGTATATGTAGAGGCATGTTTCATCATATATATATATATATATTCTTCTAGATTTATGTATACAAATATATTTTTGTTTTGTTTCATTTCATTTATATGACATTTTGGAATGATTATTAATGCATTATATCAGTTTTTCTCGGTGTGGGGTTTTTGTATGTGTGTGTAGAGGTGTGGGGCTGGGGGTGTGGGTGTGTGTCTGATTAAATCGCTACATAGGCACGTCAGTTCTATTTGTTGATGCTGCTTCCAGTGGATCCTTACATATAATCGATTCTAAACATATACATATATATTCCATATCTATTCATACATATTGTATCATTTACACTGTATCATTTATTAACGTTTTCACTTTTGCATTTTATACAAAAACAAAAAGAACATGAATTATAATTGTTTTAGTCATAATTTTAAAAGCTTCCGCTGATCGATAAATAATACAAAAAAAAAAAAAAAACAAAAATTACATTTCATTAATTTACTTGCACATAAATTTAGATATTATGTGTAGTGTTTTTTTATAGACATGTACATATATAAATATGTACATATGTATGTATATAGAAAATACTAAGTGTGTACATATGTGTGTATTTGTGTGTGGGAGGGAATCATTCATTGATCTTGATGGAGTGATTGATTTATTGCTGATGGCTGTGCTAAAAGCAATTACAATTTCAAATTGTTGTACAAAAATATGT
This sequence comes from Drosophila azteca, assembly GCA_005876895.1. Lineage (NCBI taxonomy): Eukaryota > Metazoa > Arthropoda > Insecta > Diptera > Drosophilidae > Drosophila > Drosophila azteca. The sequence goes on from VCKU01000095.1 coordinate 20,269,284, forward strand.
CAACACAAATATATATAAACCTCTATTCAATGCTTTGTCCTCTCTCTCTCTCTCTCTCTCTCTTTCTCTCTGTTGCATTCTTTCTCTATTTTCCTATCTCTCTTTCTTTATCTCTCCATTACTCTTCTCTTTCTTATATGTTGTACAAAATAAACCGCAGAAAAACGCATATTCTTCCGTAACAAAAAGAGTTTAAAATATATAGTTTTTAAGCTTTGCTGTAAATAAATACAGGATCTGAGTTTTGCTTTAATCTGTTTTCTCCTTTTGCTCCTTCCGTTCAACGACTCTCATTTTGCTTTGTTCTTTTATGGTGGATTTACTTTTTTAACTAAAAATTGGCTACAAATATTAACATTGTTATTATGTCTTGTTCGCTTAGGGGTTGGTGCAAAGAGCAAAGGGCAAAGGAAAAGGAGGTATGCGATAATATCCCACTGTTGGAATGGCTATACGAATTATTTTTTAAGAGCAGTGCTCGGCACGCATACACTCAAGTGTCTAGCAAAAACCCCCGCCTGCGGGGGGAATCTGTTTATTGCTTTACACAGGAAAAAGCGAGATAGCAGGAGCCGAATTAGCATTGCCGAAGCCTCACCAAGGCTTGCTGCTTTTTTATACTGCCCGTGAGCAACAGCGCAGCAGGAGAGACAGTCGCTTTCCACATTAGATAAGGCCGTGCCGAGCACTTTGCGAGCTAGTGGATGGTAAACTCTCTCTTTAAGAAGGTCAAACAATGTATTATTCATTTGAAATGTACGAATTCATATTTTATACAAATAAAATCAATCTTAATCACAGTTATCGTATGGTATCGTATAAAGGAATAATCTTTGCAGCGAATCAGTTTTTACAAATGTTCTCTAATCAAAGTACAGTATTTTAAAGGTGGGAAGACTCCAATTCAATGCGGAATACTGCAATATAGTGTTCCGGTAATAAAGAATTCAGTTTGTAGATTACACATGATCCATGATCAGTATCAAGAATCAGAAAACAGGAAACTTTTTAAGGAATCATAGTTATCCCATTGAGTTACTTAAAAACAACTGCGTTTTCAACTCTACTATTCACTACATTTAAGTATCTCATGAAAATAGTTTACTGTTTAAAGGGGAATTCTCCCACAAGTTACTGCAGTTGGTTTGAATATATTTTCGAATGGATTTCTATTTTTTTCTCTGAATTAGACCTGCATAGTATGTATATAGCTACGGTAGAACAGGTCGAGCACAAGCAGCACAATTGCCGAAAGTAGAAACATTTTCAGAAGGTGTTTTCATATTGCATGTACACTTGGAAAAAATGCACATGTATACGACAGTGACATACGCCTAGAGTTATGCGATGCATGTTTTTTTCAATTTTACATTTTACCCAACTGCTTACGAATATTTAGTTCGTCTGATACACTGCAATATATTGTTTGTTAAATATGTTGACATTAATGTAAGGAGGTGGCATGCCATTCTTCAGAGGAACAAAATATCCATATGTATGTGGATATATTTTAATCTTGAAACATTTTACTAATTGAAAAGACGAACTATTTTGAAATTAATTAAAGATATACTCAATACTTTAGACCAAAGGCAAAATAAACCCTAAGATGAGTAATTCTGTGTTGTAAGCAGCGACATTTACGCGCTGTCTCGCTCGCACGAAGTCGGGAGCGCCTATAATACGCACGCACAGAACTGCAAGTACGCATGTGTGTGTACGTGGGTAGAAGAGGTTCCGAAACTACGACGAAAACACTTTTATGATATTTCTTGAGCCACAAATGTATTTACTGAGTGTTGCTTATTGACGCGTCGCACTAAAATGTGAAGTCATGCATGACATACATAATGGATTTTTGCATAGGTACATTCGTTCATTATATTCGTGTATAGTACATTCAACAAAAGTAGCATATAAAGGATATACAAAATATTACTTTTTTTGTTTTGTGGGCAAGCGTCATCATAAAATCATATTCTCCATTAAATGTTAAAGTAATGGCCTAGAAAACATCAAGCTGACATTTTTTTTTATGAAATTACTCATCTTAAAGTTTATTTTGTATTTGGTTTGACTAATCAAACCACACAAATATAAATCATATTTTTTTGTTCTTTTTGCAACTTATAATAACGCGCATGACTTTTATAATTTCACTTTGATTGATAATAATAACTGATAATTTAACCTTTTTTTATCGACTATAACTATTTCTTGTCGTACTAGTAAAGTTTTCAACAGAAATGGTTGTATGACATTAGACTTTTCTGCCTGTCGTATAAAAATATACTAAGCTAAGAGTCTTATCCGTAAGACCTAGCCTTATGAAAAACTCGTCTGTTTCTCTCGCTTTCAGTGCACGATTTTCCGTCTCTGTCTTTCAAATAAGACACAAACCTAAGTCCATTTTCATACGACCATAAAACAAGCAGTGCTCTTTAGTTAGTGATGGCCATCGCATAAGGTTGCGATTCACATTAATCATCGATCATCGATTAGTGCATAGATTTTCAAAATATGCTTTCCGAACGAATCTGATGTACGTTTTGGTAAATTGAAATAGTAAAGAAAATCTGCGAGAGCTTAAGGATTTCTTTCAGGTTAGCCAACGTTTTGAATTTTTGTATTGTATTCTCTTTCTCCCTCTCTTCTTACTCTCCTCATCCTGGTTTTTATCTTTAAGATATATATATCTATGTTCTTATCTTTAGTTTAGTGTGTTGTTTGTTATAATTGCACTTATGTTGCTAGCTTTCTCATGTTCCCCGTTATATATCTCTGTACTGCTCTCGTCTCTTGCTGCCGTTTGTTCTGCTTTCCTTGATTTGCTTTGCTTTGTTCTGTTTCCTGTTGTTCTGCTGTTGTTTGTCTTTCGTTTAGTTGTTTTATACATTAATTTTACTAAATTAATAATAAATTGAATACGTGCGGAGGCGAAATCTACTGATGAATGGACCAAATTTTCATTGTTAATCTTTAGATCCATTTCCCACAATCAATGAATATAAATAATATATGATCAAAATTAACAACTAAATGTGTGTCTCTCCGTAAAAGAGGAAGCTGCCTGGAAAAAACACATGGAGCGGGGAAATGGTTTCCCTGGAATGAACACGCTATGTGCATAAGTGTGGCTGTGTATGGATTGGTGGTTGCGCGACATTCTAGGAATGCTTACCATATATATTATATATATATCTAGTTCTACCTATACATATACACGTATATAGATATAATATATCTATGTATACCTCTATCTACCTCATATTGAATACAATTTCATATTGCAGAGAGCGTTCCTCCATCTCTCCTTCAAATACTTTATAAAAAATACAAATTGTGCCGATCTATCCAAGATTTTTAATACCTAAAATTATGCGGCGTGTACAGTGAATGTCAGGAGATGCTGGTTGATGACATTGCGCCTGTGCTCTATTCATTCAGCGCGTGAAAGCACTGAGAAAATGTGGTCCGCCCATATCGAACTGCTGCTGTTCATATCCATCATCGACTGCGCCAAAGCTGTGACTGCCACTCACTCCACTGCTAGCACCCACGCCCATTCCCACTCCTCCGACTGCCAGCGCCGCCGCAACTGTAGCCGCTTTTATCTGGCTGATGGCCAGCATGGAGGGCTTGTCGCCTGGCTTCCAGCGACGATGAATACCCATCGACTTTAGCTTCTGGCAGACGGACGACGGCGAGATGTTGATGCCCTTTTCGGCCAGGCGGGCTGAAACTTTCCAGTACTGGATGTTGCTATCCTCCTCGATCAGTTCGAGTATCTCCCGAGTGATATTCTTATCCCGTAGCTCTCGCTCGGCGGCCTTTAGGCGGCGACGCGGAAGCGGAAGCTTCAGTGGCAGCAGCTGACGTTGCTGCTGTTGAGGCTGCTGTTGAAAATGGGATGTGTCCGCTGGAGGCTGATGACGCAACTGTTGCTGCTGCTGTTGTTGCTGCTGTTGTTGCTGCTGTTGCTGGCGGATCAGCTCCTGCCGTTGGCGCTGCTGCTTAATGCGCTCCATCTGCTCAAGCTGCTGCTGTTGTTGCCGCTGCATTTCCTGCTGCAGCCCTTTCTGACGCTCCTGTCGCTCTTGCTGTGCCTGCTGCAGTGCCTGTTGATGCTGGTGCGCCTGCTGTAGTTCCTGCTCCTGGGCCAACTGCTGGGCAAGCTGCTCCTTGGAGGAGGCCACCTCTGTTAGGCGCGAATCGTCTCCTAGCGCTGAGTGGCGCCCTTCGGTGCGCTTGTTACGATAGGAAAGGGGCACACCCTTTAGTATAGCATCGCGCACCTTCCAGGCCGTCATCTGCGACACGTTGAGAGCTCGGGCTATCTCCATGGTTGAGGAGTTCTGGGCCACGAGCAGCTTGGCCATGGCGTACTTCTCGTCATCGATGAAGACGTTTGGCTTGCGCGGTTTCTTCCCAGAACCAGATCCAGAAGCAGAAGCAGACCCTGACGCTGGCGTTGCAGTCGCGCCTGGATGGGGCGCTGGGACGGTGACGGTGGTGTTGCTGCCATTGCTGCGCGGATGGAGAGAGGATTGATTAGCGGGAATCCCTGACGGAACTGGACTATGGTCTCACCTCTCGTTGCTGCTCATGTGGGCCATGGAACGTAGGGACAGATTCACGGGGAGGGCATGCCTGCACCGAGAAGAGGAATATTTGAATTATAATACAATTCGAAGGGGACATTTTTTAGCACTCCAGATACAGTAGATATTGATTATACATATGTACATTTTATAATGCTTAGAAACAGGGTGGAATTAATAGACGTGACTATATAAAATCGGCTGTGACTGCATTAATGCCTAAAAGTCTTTGTGTTCCCTTTGCAAGGGTATAACCATAATATAATTTTCTTTTCGCTATCACCCTGTATTTTATGTCTCCCCTTTTGGCGTTAACTGCAAAGGACGGCTTGTACTTATTAATTCTGCCACTTCACCACCTTTCCTTTCTGTCATCCAATAGACACTTGCTTCTCGTTCATAAACTATAGACTCGTATAGTCCTCCTTTTTGCGTGCCCTTGGAATATATCTGTTTGACGATCTACTACTGATTGCTGATCTTCTTACTTCCCCCAGCCGAGCTCCTTGTTTCTCCTCCGCACGCCTGCTTGCAGTACCTCAACGTCTTGCTACGTGCTCATCCTATTTATGCTCCAGAAACAAAATTGCGACTTACATGACTGCGGGCGGATAGCGGGTGAGCATCGGCATTCCTCCATTGTGGGCAGGCTTCTGCTGATGCTGTAGCTGCTCCCGATGCTGTTGCTGCTGGTGTAGCTGCAACTGCTGGGCGTTAACAATGTGGGGAAAGTGCTGCGATTCGGCCAGCAAACGTTTGTAGACCTCGACAGTGGGTCGCGGAGGCACATGCACTGGCACCTGGACAGGAGCCGGGACCAACGGCGGAGGTGGAGGCGGGGGAGAGGGCGAGACAGAGTTGGCCCCGCCCGCATTAGATTGATGCTCGTCCTCGTTGCCCTCGTTCTCGACGGGATCAGAGTCGAGATCGGGGTCTTCAAGCTGACCGCGCATGTCATAGCCATTGTGGAGAAGGCTGCACACGGCATCCTCGTCGCCCATGTAGCCGGCCGTTTCTTCTGCACCAATCTCATCTGCCCCGCACTCATCACCCAAGGCCAATGAGCTATGGAGCTGGTGCTGATGCTGGAGGTGGAGCTGCTGCTGCTCCTCGTCCTCGCTGTCCTGCCGCTCCTCCTTGATCAGGCCCAGGCCGAGGTGGCCAAAGGGCAAACTCAGATGCTGATGCTCCCTCGCTCGCTCAGCTGCCGCCGCGGTTGCAGCTACCGCGGCGACTGCAGCCTCTTCCTGTTGCTGCTGCTGCTGCTGGAGCGCCTGGATATGCTGCTGGTTTTGATGGAGCTGCTCCTCAGCGGCTTGGTCCACCACACGCTCGTGCAGACTAACTCCGTTTACTAGGCTCTTGCGTAGACGCCAGGCAAAAGTGCGTGAGATGTTCAGCTCGTTGGCGATCACCGTGGTGGTGGCCTCGCGCAGGATCAGTTGCTTGGCCAAGGCGATCTTCTTGGCGTCTAGCTTAATGCGGGTACGCCCCTTCCGCTTGTTAACCAAACCCAGCCTGAAAGATAGCGAAACAAAGATGGTCAGGGAATAACACGAAGACTGTGTGTGCAGATTACTAATTACTAATCCTCCCACTCACTTGCGGTTGTTCACGTGAAGATCCGGAGCCGTGTGCTTGCGTGCTGGTCCTGCTCCTGCGCCACCTCCAGAGGCTGGAACCCGCTTGGGGAAGTTGTTGAACTGCACAATGTTCTGCTTAAAGAGCTGCTGCAGGGGCCTGCGGGTAAAAGGTAAAAGGAACAACGGGCGTCAGTACACGTAGCACAGGCGATTGGGGTGGGAATCACTCACATCTTGGCCGCCTTGGATGGACAGCCAGTGCGCTTGTGCCAGCCCAGATGATGGCCCGTGGGAAAGAGGACATGGCAGTCCGAGCATTGCATGGGCCGACTGAAACCAGATAGATACGCAGACTATTACCGAAATTCGACCGGTAGGTGGCTGCCACTTACGTTTGGTTGCGTCGCTTCTTCACGCAGCGACCGCGTCGGATGTGCTTCTCTAGGAATCGCTTGTAGAAATAGGTTTTGCGGCAATTGCTGCACTCGTACACGGGCCCCGGAGCGCCGTGAACGCTCTGCATGTGCGCCTTCAGGATCTGCTTCATGTCAAAGGTCTGGTAGCAGTGCGGACACTGGAATCCCTGCCCGCGCATTACCTGTCCAGCCTCATTGGCCGCCACAATGGCCTCTGAGTGGTCGGCGCCGTCTGGATCGATCATAGAATCATCGCCGGGCGTAATCAGTTCGATTTCGGGGATCAGGGGCAGTGTCATCTCCTCGTCGTCGTCATCCTCATCCACCTCCAGTTGGTGGTCAAGATCTAATGCGTGGCCGGGCAATCCCTGGCCACCGTTGTTGGGGTACTTGTTCATCTGGTGCTGCATGTACTCCTGCATCAGGCGAATCGAGTTGAAGTCGAACGGCTCCTTGGGGTGGCCGTCGTTGACGGGTATCTCGCCATCGTCGGGATGGTCGGGTGACTCTTCATTGTTCATCACCTCCAAATCCTCTTCCATATTCCCCAGCGCCACCCCATTCCTAAGTTCGTTTCCTGATTGATCCTGCTGCTCGTCATCTAGCAGAGGCCTCTGCCCATTATCTAGGTCCAACTGTTGTTCCGCTTGCTCCTCATCCTCATCATTGGGATCTTCGACCAGATGCCCATTGACGGAATGTCCATGACCATTCTGTAGACGCGTCCCGGCTACGTCCCCAGCTACGTTTCCATTGTCATTGGCATTTGCATTTGCATTTGCGTTGTCGTTGTCCTCTTCGTCTTCGTCAGAGCTGGTGCTGGACGAGCTGCTTCCGCTACCGGTAGCACTGCCGCTGGCGGTGCCACTGCTGCTGGCAGTGCTGCAGCACCTGCTCTTGGCCCGATCGCCACCGGCAGTCTCTTTCCGGTTTTCTCCTCCCGTCTCCTGACCCTCAGCGCCGTGGATCTTCTTCAGTAGCAGTTGCTGGCGGTAAAAGCTGTCCGCATCCTCGCACTTCTTCTTTAACAGGTAGGCCGAGATCACAGTCTTGGCGCAGTCCACGCAGACCTGCTGCGGCAATGTGTCGTTCTTAGTGATCTGTAAACAAAAATGGCAAATAAATCAATCAATTAATCAAAACATTCCAAAGTGCACCTTGGCGGATCTCCAAAGATAGAAATTTCCACCCGCCCCCAACTCAATTCACAAAGTGGTAGAGCGTTGCCAGAGCGATCGATGGAGTGTGCAAGGCGTTAGGACATTTTTGTATTCCAAATATAACGGTTACACGGTGTACATTATTTGTGTAGTAAAGTAAAATTGCCGAATTAAACCAGAAATATGCGAATGGAAAATTCATTTGAATGAAAATACAAATATCCCAACTGGGAGCGACTTTCGCATTCGGGACAAGCACCCCATATCACCCCATACCACACGGAGCATATACAGCTGCGACGAAAAACGAAGCTCCCGAATACTAATGTGTCTGTATTGATGGTTTTTGATTAAAGTTTAATTTAACGTGTCCGACTGCAATAGTAGATATGTATGTACATACAGCTGTGTTCATTGAAATAGCAGTGCTGCACGTCACCACCTTCAAACTCATTTTAGAGATGTTTCTAGTCTTCCAAATTGAGCAAATGATACTTTTTTAGAAAGCCTGGAATGTAAGCATTATAATCCTGAAGAAATTTCGTTACATTTGCATTTCATCTTCTTTTTTTTCATTACTTTAGACAATTACCCATGAAATCTGCTGTTCACTGAAATAGCAGTGCGGGGTGAAAAATATTTTTTAAAAATTAAAAACCAAACAAATAAATTTAAAAATGTCACCATCAGTAAGCTTTATTTAGTTATTGAATAATTTGATAAAAGAAATTTTTGGATATAGCGGTACTTATATTTTTGGAGCATAATAGAAATCATTGCTGGGTCCAGAAGAGGAGACCTAAGAATTTGACTAAAAACTAAGGGCAGGATGCTTATAGCGATTGAAACTAAGCTGTTTTAGAATCTCACTATTGTATTTAAACTAAATAACTATAAAAAGTAGACTGAAAATCGCGTTGCTATACGAAAAATTACGATTTTAGAGGATGGCCGTCGATATTTTTGTAAGCTACCCAATTTCTAGTGAGCTTTCGTAAGTGTTTTGGATCATTGTCCTACTAAAAAATTCTTCTCAAATGTATTTTTCAATTGGAATATGACTGTAATGTATTCTCAAGTACACATTTTCGTCAAATTTTTGCCAAAACAAAAGTTGGAGATACTAACCCAAATGGGCTGCACCTCAAAGTGCGCAGCCCAGATACCTAACTCAGTTTTTTCAAAATTTTGTGTGGTTATCTGGTTTCCGTGAACGCCAAACATATTCTATGAAGTCTATCTGAGTATATAATACCATTCTACCCTGATCAGCCCATAGTGTTTTTTCGCTGTAACACAGGCCAGTCCATATGCGTTTTTGCAAACTTGAGTCGTGCTCCCATGTGATCTTAAAAACCAAGCGCGTAGCTTTATTGGACTTCTTGCATTTATATAATGTGTGATCAGTCATCTACTAACTGTCACATAGCTGACATAACGAAATAAATTTTCTTTCATATTTTTTGAGGGTATTGTAGGCTTGGTCGGCCTGTATTGCTCACTTTGACCAACCTGTAAAAGCGTCTTTTTCGACTAGCAATTCGATTTTAAGTAAACTTTTTATAGTTATTTGGTTTAAATACAATAGTGAGATTCTAAAACAGCTTAGTTTCAATCGCTATAAGCATCCTGCCCTTAGTTTTTAGTCAAATTCTTAGGTCTCCTCTTCTGGACCCAGCAATGATTTCTATTATGCTCCAAAAATATAAGTACCGCTATATCCAAAAATTTCTTTTATCAAATTATTCAATAACTAAATAAAGCTTACTGATGGTGACATTTTTAAATTTATTTGTTTGGTTTTTAATTTTTAAAAAATATTTTTCACCCCGCACTGCTATTTCAGTGAACAGCAGATTTCATGGGTAATTGTCTAAAGTAATGAAAAAAAAGAAGATGAAATGCAAATGTAACGAAATTTCTTCAGGATTATAATGCTTACATTCCAGGCTTTCTAAAAAAGTATCATTTGCTCAATTTGGAAGACTAGAAACATCTCTAAAATGAGTTTGAAGGTGGTGACGTGCAGCACTGCTATTTCAATGAACACAGCTGTACTTATGTACATACATATGTATTGCAGAATTCAAATGAATATATTTCTGAAGGAAAGGATTTATTCAAAAATTAAGGCGGAATCAAACATACATACATATGTATGTACATACATAGCACAGATTTCCAAAAGTTTAAACAACTACAAAATACAAATAAGTTCTCAACATTGCACTATGGGTAAAATTCCAAATTTTCGGGTATTAATTAATAACTCCTAAACTAAGCAAGATTTTTCGATGAGGTTTTTGTTGTTGTTATTATGTAAGCCACTAGAAACATTTTTTGGAAAAGTGGGCGTGTCACCGCCCACCCAATTTATACTAATATTTATTAACTATAATGCTCTATTATACATAAAAATAAAGTCTTACTTTTGGAAAACCATAATTTTGATCAAACTCAGGAGCTAATGAAATAATAAATAATATTAAAAGACATTTTCCTCATTTTCAACATCTTTATCACACATAGAAAATATAACGTCAAATTCTTTTTCAAAATCATCAAAAGTTTGATCTGGTCCTTCAATTTCACATCATAAGAGGTTTAAAACATCAATAGGCAGGGAAATCAACAAACAGACGTTGCACTCTTGAGCTTTTGATAGAGCTGCTGCCTGTTTTCATTGTGCTTTTTCACCTTTCAATCAGTAAGCCCACTTTGGACGTCCAATATTTCGATTATTCTTCCCATTTGAATCGCTATTGTTGTGCTATTGTTTGTTGTGCTGATTCACCAATTTAATGTTTTTTCCAAAACATTTTTTGTTCTGGTTGCATTTTTTAAAGTTTTGGCAAAAATAAATTAACTTTTGCTGTTTAAATATGATACATATCTTAAAACATTAATATTTGTATATAATCTCTTCTTAAAACAATCAAGAATTGCATTTTCCTGGTTGTAGTTGCCCTTCTCCTTACTCCACACATCAATCTGCTCCGCGTTTAAAAACTGGAAGTCAATTGCAAAAATTAAATTTGCGCAGATAGTTCAGAAAAGTCATGAACTAGGGCGTACACTGTACAAAAAAATTACCAATTTTAATACTTTGAAAAAATGACTAAATACCCGAAAAATTGAAATTTTTCCCATATTGCATTGTTGACTCAAATATGTACATATGTATGTATGTATGTTTCTTTGGGGATATTTAAGGATTCTTAGTTTATTGGGAAGCAACAAATGCAGCAATCTCGGCTATTAAGTTCGCCTGATTTTCGCATCTCTCCTTTGGGATATTGATCCACGAATCATGCAGGATACCCCAAAAATCTGTATTCCTCGTTGGTTTCGGATTGGTGCCATATTTTTCAACTTCACCCCAGATATTTACAATAGGGTTCTGAGGACTGAACAAATGATTGAAACACTTTCTAGCTACATATGTACAGCTGTGTTCATTGAAATAGCAGTGCTGCACGTCACCACCTTCAAACTCATTTTAGAGATGTTTCTAGTCCTCCAAATTGAGCAAATGATACTTTTTTAGAAAGCCTGGAATGTAAGCATTATAATCCTGAAGAAATTTCATTACATTTGCATTTCATCTTCTTTTTTTCATTACTTTAGACAATTACCCATGAAATCTGCTGTTCACTGAAATAGCAGTGCGGGGTGAAAAATATTTTTTAAAAATTAAAAACCAAACAAATAAATTTAAAAATGTCACCATCAGTAAGCTTTATTTAGTTATTGAATAATTTGATAAAAGAAATTTTTGGATATAGCGGTACTTATATTTTTGGAGCATAATAGAAATCATTGCTGGGTTCAGAAGAGGAGACCTAAGAATTTGACTAAAAACTAAGGGCAGGATGCTTATAGCGATTGAAACTAAGCTGTTTTAGAATCTCACTATTGTATTTAAACTAAATAACTATAAAAAGTAGACTGAAAATCGCGTTGCTATACGAAAAATTACGATTTTAGAGGATGGCCGTCGATATTTTTGTACGCTACCCAATTTCTAGTGAGCTTTCGTAAGTGTTTTGGATCATTGTCCTACTAAAAAATTCTTCTCAAATGCATTTTTCAATTGGAATATGACTGTAATGTATTCCCAAGTACACATTTTCGTCAAATTTTTGCCAAAACAAAAGTTGGAGATACTAACCCAAATGGGCTGCACCTCAAAGTGCGCAGCCCAGATACCTAACTCAGTTTTTTCAAAATTTTGTGTGGTTATCTGGTTTCCGTGAACGCCAAACATATTCTATGAAGTCTATCTGAGTATATAATACCATTCTACCCTGATCAGCCCATAGTGTTTTTTCGCTGTAACACAGGCCAGTCCATATGCGTTTTTGCAAACTTGAGTCGTGTTCCCATGTGTTCTCAAAAACCAAGCGCGTAGCTTTATTGGACTTCTTGCATTTAAATATTGTGTGATCAGTCATCTACTAACTGTCACATAGCTGACATAACGAAATACATTTTCTTTCATATTTTTTGAGGGTATTGTAGGCTTGGTCGGCCTGTATTGCTCACTTTGACCAACCTGTAAAAGCGTCTTTTTCGACTAGCAATTCGATTTTAAGTAAACTTTTTATAGTTATTTGGTTTAAATACAATAGTGAGATTCTAAAACAGCTTAGTTTCAATCGCTATAAGCATCCTGCCCTTAGTTTTTAGTCAAATTCTTAGGTCTCCTCTTCTGGACCCAGCAATGATTTCTATTATGCTCCAAAAATATAAGTACCGCTATATCCAAAAATTTCTTTTATCAAAATATTCAATAACTAAATAAAGCTTACTGATGGTGACATATTTAAATTTATTTGTTTGGTTTTTAATTTTTAAAAAATATTTTTCACCCCGCACTGCTATTTCAGTGAACAGCAGATTTCATGGGTAATTGTCTAAAGTAATGAAAAAAAAGAAGATGAAATGCAAATGTAATGAAATTTCTTCAGGATTATAATGCTTACATTCCAGGCTTTCTAAAAAAGTATCATTTGCTCAATTTGGAAGACTAGAAACATCTCTAAAATGAGTTTGAAGGTGGTGACGTGCAGCACTGCTATTTCAATGAACACAGCTGTACATATGCATCTTTCTGGTTCGGTTTGGGTCATTATTCTGCTGGCAGATACAGATTAACGGCATTTCCGGTTCCGCATAAAGCAGCATCACATAAATATGTACATATGTATATAAATATTTATGTAAGTATACATGGCGATTTGACATCATTGATTTGTTTTGATTGTATTCTGGGTAAATGTTAACTACGTGGACAACCTCTCCAAAATTAACAAAATTTTTTTCCCGGATAGACCCCGATTTATCATGAATTTAGGTAAAAATTGGCGGTCGCTTCTAGTTTTTTTTTTTTTTTAATGTTTAAAGTTTAGAGTTTTTCAGGCCAAAAAGGGCTTGTTGTTGTTGGTTTTTTCTGTTTATTTGTGTTGCGAAGTTAGCTATAAAATTAAGCTATATTTCATTTGTACACATATTAAAATGGCTATAAAGTAGTTGTAAACTAGCTATAAAGTAGGATAACTGGCCACAATGAATGCGAGTCGTCTCGACACTATGGCGCGGCATTGTAACGGTCAATGGGATTTACCATATTTGTCGCGCCGGTTGCTGGCATTTCTATTTCATTTTCTTGGGCAAAGGAGACAGACGTGTCAAATATATATGCATAATTATGTCGTGCATAGGCTGCAAATGTAAATAATGAATAAGTAGAGCCGGAGGCGGAAAATTTAAAAAAAAAAAAATCGCGCGACTACTACAACTACTTTTATACATTCAAATCTCCCACAGGATTCTGAAGCCGAGGAGTAAACCCACCAATTACCGTTGCAATGGCTACAGCGTCGAGACGACTCTTATTCTTGTCATCACTTGTAGCTAGTTTAGTTTACTTTAGTTTAGATATGGGCCGGTATTGCTACTTTATAGTTATTTTAGACACTTGTGAAATGAAATATAGCTTTAATTGCAAACTAGCTATAAAATAGCTAACTTCACAGCACAAATATATACATACCAAACACATTTCTATCGCTGTCTTATTTATTGGTTAAAATAACTCATAATAACACAAAAAAATACCCAAAACAATAACAATTATCCAAAACAACAACAACTAAAAAGACAACAAAAAATATGAAAAAGCAACAACAACCGCACAAGCCATTTTTGGCCTGAAAAACTCTAAACTTTAAACATTACAAAAAAAAAAACTAGAACTAGAAATTTTTTTACCTAAATTCATGATAAATCGGTATCTATCCAGGAAATTTCGTGAATTTTTGAGAGGTTGTCCACGTAGTTAACATTTACCAAATATTCAAAAGCCCAGAAACGAACAATGTGTAATACACTAAAGGTATGCCGTGCCATTTGTTTTCCGGAAAATTATCTAAATTAGTGAGATCCGTTAGCATTGTGAGGGTAAACGCACTTCTCTCAGAGAGGAGACATGTAAACCTACTTTATATTAGAGCAAAGTGCACCAAATTTTGTTGATAGTGACCATTTTTTGAAACAATAAAGACTTGTACCTAACAGTGATATACATACATACATATGTGTGTGTGTGTGTGTATGTGTGTGTGTGTGTGTGTGTGTATGTGTGTGTGTGTTGTGTGTATGTATTAGCACGTAAGCCACCCAATGGACGGGGCCAACGAACGTCTAAGCCGAAGTCAACTCAAACGAAAAGTCGGAAACAAGAGAAGAGAGGGCGAAGAACAAGAAGAGAGAAAATAAAAATGTATGGAATTAAAAAAAACGTACATATGAATTATACATACAAACAACAAAAGAAAAAATAAAATGCCAAAGAAAATACCAAATGTGTGTGTGTGTGTGTGCGCTCTAGAAGAAGGGGGAAAATAAGTGGAAGCACACACAAATAGCAATTCAAACGGTAAATTATTTTACAAATGCCAAAGCAAAATAAACGAAACGAAAAGAAAAGAAACGAAGAAATACGAAGTTTAGTATAAGCGGCAAAGCACTTTTAAGACACAAGACGAAATATGGGAAATATTTACTTCCACATATGTACATACATACATTTCTATGTATATATGTATGTACATATGTATGTTGATAAAAAAAAATCAGACAATTCTATAAAATAAGCAAAGACGAAATCGAACCCAAACACCAAACCCAAGCCCAAAAACCGAAATCAAATCGAAACGAAATGAACAAATAAACAAGAATGACCAAAATGTGTGGTTGAGGGAGTGCGAACGAGCGTGGAGGGGGAGGGGGAAGGGGCGAGCGCGGTGTACAGCGTAAGAAAATACAAGCCATGAAAACTGATGCCAAAATATGTACACATGCACATGTGAAAATTAATATGAATGAATAATAAACACCGCTTGTAAATAACTTCCCAGTATTTGGATTTTTTTGTTTGATTTTCATATTCCACGAAGGTGAGGCCATCCATTTTCATTGCACATAATCTTGGGTTACGCACGTACATACATACATACATACCGCACTTACATACATATGTACATATGAACATACATACGTATGCCTTTAATGCAGAGAATGCAAGTGCGATTTTTGGTGCTCACTATGTGGCTAGCAACAATGGGACTCACAGGCACAGCAGCCAACAAAATTTCTGTCTCTAGCCCAAGCGTAGGGAACACGAACAAAGTGCGTTTAACTGCAAAAATGATATAACCCCTTGTTATCTACCTATGTATGTATGTATGTATTTATGTATACTTGGTAGTACATCTTTATACATGAGTACATATGTACATATGCAGGCAAACATTTATTTCCCGAAAGCGGATCCGCTTAAAGCTTCAAAATCAATAACAAACACACTGCAACGGTACTGAGGTGCGCAAGTGCGCACACTGCCAGCTGTTAGCTGTGCTGAGAACTTCGAAAGCTCTCCCAGATGAGCTCAAATGAGCTTTGTTTGATCGATCAGGCATGTTTGTTTTTATCAGCTGAGAGCCTTGCATGAACGGGCAACCGAATCGATTTCGTGGGTTCGGTATTCACTTCCTTCATAGATTCGAATCGCTCGCCCAATTATCGGAAAGTTTGGTTTTTGTCTCGCTCCCACACCATTTAATTTTCTGGTAGAAAGAACGAGAAATCAAATCAAAATTAGCTGGTTTTTTGCTTTTCTTCTGCCTGAAGATATTTATTTTTTTTGTAGGCAGATAAAGTAAGATAAATAAAAGAAAAACTCCGTATTATGTCTCAAGTCATTTCAAAGACTGCGAACGAAACTTGGTATTAATCAAAACTGCTCGCACTCGGTTTGTAGTGATTCGAGGTGATTCGAATCTGACTGAAAGCAGAATACGCTATTGATCGAACGCATTAATGGCGCATGGGTCTAACTTTTATATTATGACTGAATGTTCCTATGGTAACTTTAACCAAGTCGATAGTGTCGCATCTTGAAAAGCTTCTTGAGCTCCGCTTTCTCCTGCTCTTTCAGAGTTAGTGTGCGTGAGGCTTAAATATGTAAGTAAGTGAGCATTCATTTTCGTATGCTTCATTGCATCTGCATTGCTTCATTAAAAACGAGCAGGAACGCTGTGGAGCGCGTCAAGGGCCGCAGCTCTACATTAATGCGTGGTATATGCGTCTTTGGGTGTCTGTATACAAAATTGGGTAGCTCTAGCTCTGAAATCTAGTCGCTCATCAACAAGGCCAGACGGACAGACATGGCTAGGCTATATCTACGGATTCTGATCAATTCTAATATGTATGTACATCCCTATACTCTTCGAGTAACGAGTATAAAAACACAAGCAGATAATTCTACTCCGCTCTTACCTGGACGTCGGCCAGTGCTGTTATCTTTTGCCAGAGCGAGTCCTCGCCGAATATTGAAATCATTTGCATTGGACTGCCGCTCGCGTGAGAGCCGATGCAGATACGACATAGCTCGTCGTCCATGGTGAATGCACTCCAGTCCCAGTCCCCGGTTCCGACTCCTCCTCAGATGGATGAATGCTGATACTGCTGGTGGTGTCGTGGTCAGCTGTTCGAGTGGGAGAGTTGAAGTGTGACCAGCCTCTAGCCAAATACATGCCAGAGTTGTCACCTTCGCGCGCCACAACCTCTCTCCGCACGCTGCTGCGTGGATTCGGTGGTAGGAGGAGAGCAACAAGTGGCTCAGATGAACAGATTGATGGAGCCAATGGTCCCCGACTGAATTGGCTGGCAGTGGATTGTAAACTGAAACGAAAGAAAACTATTTATTAATAATGAAACGAACAAAATGTGTGCGCGAAACAGAATATGATATGAGCTGAAACGGGGAGGGAGGGAATGGGGCTGACTTTAAAGAAGGATGGAAACACAAAACGCAAAAGAAAACTACATAAAAAGTTAACAACTAAGAAGTATTCACACATACATACATACAATGTACAACCACACTCGCTGCTTCTCTTTTACTCCCCTTGCGGGTACCCACATACAAACATATGTACATACGTACGTAAATATGGACATATTTATTGTGTTCATTCCAGAAACAACAAAAAGCAATTCTTACTGCCGTTGCCGCATACAAAAACTTTATGAACTTGATACACACACACTCACACACACTAACACTAACAAACAGATATACCACAAACACGAAAATAAAATTACACAAAAGAAAACAAGTCGAAACTAAAAAATAACATTCACACACACGCACACGCACACCACACAAACACAGAAAGACATACAATGACAGCGAGAGAGAGAGAGAGAGAGAGAGAGAGAGACACAAACAAATAATAATAGAACAAAAATCGTAACGAAACGAAATGAAATAAAACTCTATATCAATGAGAAAGACGAACAGAAGGGTAGGGGTGTTTGGGGAGCGGAAGAAGGTAACACAAAGCACATACATAAAAGAACGATAATTCATTGTCTGTTTCTCTCTCCTTCTCCTTCTCCCTCTCTCTCTCTCTCTCACTCTCTCTTCTCTCTCTCTCTCTCTCTCTCTCAATCTACACAATCTGATTGTGCGTGGTGGTGGGAGGAAGTGGGGAAACTACATATGTACATATGTAGTTGGAAAATCAGCTGAACTTTTACAATCGATGACATTAGAATCAAAGCGATCAATTATTACCAAAGACGACTTGGAACTAATAACGGTCCCCATTTCATCACAAGAACATACATACATATGTATGTATATATATATACATATCCATCGTATCCAAATGATGTTTCTAATGGATTAACAATTCTCAATTCCCTTCTCCTTCAATCTTTCTACTCTTCTGATTCTGCGACATTCCAAAGGATATATGTATGTATATAAAGTAACTCATCGAACTATCGATGTTTCCTTTCTATTTCAAGCTTCTCCTCCGTCCACTGTTCTTTCCATAACATGCGATGCGCTGCAGTCTAGCTCCTCTTACCGTCCCTTCGCTCAGCCAACTCAACTCTTCTGATTCTCCACCCATTCTTCCAAAGCTCTCTATTTCTCTCTCTTCTCATAAAGCGTACCAGGTGAATGAACGGAAATGGAAAATGCGTGGAACAAATTCCAAATGTTATTCAAGTTCAGGAATGCAAAAATTCACAACCAGTTACAAAAATAGTGGAACAGTGCGGAAAGGGGCTCTGGGGGGGGGAATGGGAAATGCGTGCATGTGCATACACACATACATATATGTATATGTACACATGTTCATACTATATACATACAAACATATCACAGGAACATGAGTTGGCAAATTGAAATCTTTTTCCCTTTTCTATTTTGATCTCTTGCGAACGATCTCTTTGCAATCGCAATCTATGTACATATATGGAAAAGGGATGAAGAAGAAGTAGAAAAAGCAAGAAGAAAAGGAAGGACGGGGAGCGGGAAAGGGGAAGGGCGGGTAGGGGGCTGGGGACCTGGAAACTGGAACCAATTTGCAATACATATTTGAACAACGAGTCTACTGCTTGCAACACTCCTGCTTGCCCCCACCGCCCACTACACACTCCACACTGCTTTCCCTACCTCACCTCACTATACCAAACCATTGTAACACACCTCACCACAACACACCTCTTTGCCGCCGTGCCCCGCCGTACCACCCTACCGAATACTAAAACCAAGCAAAAACATAATCCACACACAGATATGTATATGAAATAGGTTCCAGGTTTGTAAATGGCCCGCATATGGAGCGACATGCCTTCGCTCTCTATCCCTGACTCCCCCCCCCCCCCCCCCCCCCCCCCACCCACCACCCCTCCACCACTCTCCACGACACTATCAATTACCATTCCAAGTCACAGGCACCGACATGGTCCCAGCCAGAGTCAGAGCCAGAGCCAGACATTGTTTAAAGTTTAAAATAAAATTAAATAAAATTGAACCCATATAAAGACGAGACAATGGGTGTGCGCTGGAAAGAGACGCAAAAAAGGGAGGAGGGGTATGGAAGGGAAGCAGATCCAAATGTCGCGTATTCGCGGTTTTACACATATGTATGTATGTATGTATACATGGACGTATGTATGTATGAGGAAATACACCAAAAACAAGGACAACAACAACCACAAGACGTAAGAAAATGAATGACTTGAGAGAAGGAGAGATAGAGACGGCCCCAGTGCGTAGGCAAGAGAGGAAAAGCCCAGAAGAAAGAGAACCGCAGCACGTTATAGAGAGAGGAGGTGGCACAGCAGAAAAGTCAAGAAACTCGAGATTTTTTTGCTTCTGCTTCAGTTTTCCAGAAAAAACAAAAAAGCAAACAAAAAATGTTTAGCTTTTGAGGCCGAAGTTTTTGATGCCCTTATTAACATACATATGTATGTATTTCTATGGAAATATATGTGCAAATATGTACGTCTGTGAATGATTGCTGTTTGTAAAATGTCTGCATGTGTAGCTTTTAAGTTGAAAGCACCGCCTGTGCGATTCCTCCTCTTCGTTGCAAACATATCCTCAAAGTCATAATGCGCTCTGAAGAGGGTAGAAAAAAACTTTAGATTCAAGCAAGAGCAATAGCAGGAGCAAGAGAGAGAGAGCTAGAGATACCGAGCGTTGAAGTCAAAGTCGCAGCCGCAGTCGCAGTGGCGGCAGCAGCAGCAGCAGCAACCACCTACCAACCCCACGACGAACCGCCGAAGCAGAAGCAGAGAGCCGACGACAGCGAACGACGACTCTACGACTATTAAAGAGAACGACAGCAACAACAAAAGCAGTAAGAGCAAGCAGCAGAAGAAGAAGAAGCAGTCGACAAGAAAAGCAAATACACGCTACATACTTACACTTACTATCCCACATATTCAGGCATAGCTACGTGTACAGATGCATACGTACATATGAATGTACATACAAACATACATACATACATATGTATGAATGTGCACTGCTTTTGTTGGTTTACCTACGAACCGAACCGACTCACACACACATACAGACGGACTTAAAAACTTTGTTATTTCTTTTTCTTTTTTTTATGATTATTTTAGCTATTGTACAGTTCCACAGAAAATTTATACATCGCACGAACCTACACAGCAGTCAGGCATGGGGTGGAAGTGGGAGGGGGAGGGGCTATTGGAGGGTGGAGGTAATACATATTTGTGAGAATATTTGCGGACAAGAATGGAATAGAACATACACACACACACACATACACACACAGAAAGCCACAGAAAACTAGCAGAAGAACAAGAACATGCTGAAGAAGCAGAATTGAAGAGTTTGAGCAACATTTTTCGCAATGTGTACTCAGTATCTGTGTAAATGTGTGTTCCTGTGTATCTGTTTGAGTGTGTGTGTGTGTGTGTGTGTGTGCGCGCGAGAGGACTAGATAAAATTCTAAATGCTGTCGTTGACTTAGAAAGTATTCCAAATAATAAAAGAAGCAAAAGAATTCTTTTGAGATTTGTGCTGCTTTGAGCAAGAACACAGCAGCACATCGCATCCATGATGAAGCAGTTGGGGAAGCAGTAGAGGGAGCAGGGCACCTACCTTGAGCAATGCCCTGCAAAGCACTGCTCCACCCTGCCTAACGTTGGATCAGGTTAATATGACATGGTAAAGAAAATGGAAAACAAATGAAGTATTCATCAAAAAAAATCTTTGGATTTTTATCATTTCGCATTATCATGGGCAAAATAACGCAGACCTTGGTGGGTTCCACTTCACCATTTCATCTGTATTCAGTTCTCCAGCTGTCAATTGGCGGGAACCAGTGGTCACGCAGTTAATTTCTCAAATAAGCATGCAGCAATTGGAGCAGAAGGTTTATGTGAGTTTTATATGCGTGGATATACAGTTGCGAAAAAACGAATAGCACCACTCTATACATTTTGTTCGTGATAGAAAAAAATTCGAAATACATATGTTGCGATTTTTTTACATTTTAATTTTTTTATATTGCTTAGTATTCCCCATAAACAAAAACTGCGTTACTGTTCTTCAAATATCTGTCTTTATATCTTTTTTTTTTTTTTGGGATTTTAAGAAAAAAGACCCAAAATCTGGCGAAAAAAAAAATAGCACCACCAGCCATTTTCTTAGTGAAGCTTCTATATTTCTGAAAATTGTCTTTGTAAAAGGAACGTATTCATTAGTTTTGACTAAGATTTAACTGTTTCTGTCATAAAAGTTAATAATAATCATTACAATGGGACGTGGATAGCACTGCACTGGGGAGATGCGAGATCTGATCAAAAAACTGATTTTAGACGGCAAAACTTACAGAGAAGTTGGTCGATTGGTATGAAGCATTAAGAAAATTATCAAAAACACCTTAAACTATGAAGAAAAGGCTGAAACACCAGGACAAAAACGATCTATGACCACTTTTCATGGCAAAAGACAGATTCGTCAGAGTAAGAAGGGTCTCTTCAAGTCAGCTACCGAGCTTAAAGAAGAGCCTAAAATAAATCCGACGGATCAAACAGTTAGTACCTATCTTAGCCAACATAATATAAACGCCTGCAGCCCAAGAAAAATTGTACCTTTTAAACGCGACATATATTACCAAGCGCATGAAGTTTGCCAGTGCTCAAGCAAATCGGACATCCCAACAATGGACGAATATTCTATGGTCAGATGAGTCCAAAGTGGCTATGTTTGGTGGAAAGTGGTCTCGATAATTCATTAGACGTCCAAGGAAAGTAGAATACAAACTTTAGTACACCACAAAAACTATTAAGCATGGAGGGTGTAGTGTACGGGTATGGGCCTGATTTTTCCACTATGGAGTAGGTCCAATAGGTTGGATAAAACTCATCATGGAATAGCACGTGTAGCTGAATATCGTGGAGACAGTAATGCTATCCTTTGCAGAATATGAAAGTCCGCTCGTATGGGTCTATTATCAGGACTATGACCCCAAACATACCAACAGGGAAGTAAAGGAGTGGTTCAGGGCAAACTGTGTGAACTTTTTGGAGTGGCCTGCTCAGTCACCTGACCTGATCCTATAAAAAATCTGTGGTCCTACGTTAAGAAGGCGGTTGCTACTTCCAAGCCAGCCACTATCATCCACTTTGGGTATACATTTTATCACTTTCAAGGAATTTTCTTTAATAACATAAAAACGTTAAGAAGGAAGAAGATTTTTTTTATATTCATATGTTTATAAGTCTTCCACTTCTAAAAATGTGCTTAAAGTTTCCTTAAAGTTAAAAATGTGAGTTTGGCAACTATCTAAAAATTGCTTATGGTGGTGGTGCTATTATTTTTTTCGCAGCTGTATGTACATATGTATGTATCTTTATAATGTATCGTTTCTGTGAATTTTATGGGTGGAATTTTAACCGATTTTCAATGCAGTTCAATTCAGAAAATTCTGCAAATACTTATTACATGTTCTAAAGGTATATCGTGCTCAAGAAACATTGTTATTGCCAAACAGTTTGTTATCTGATAATGTTCAAAATAGTTTCAACTCTCGCTAACCAAGATACTTTATCACTATACATATACAAATCACTGAAAACACTATGTTCTAATTGATAGCTTCAGAAAATAGATACTGAAAAAAACTACAAACTACAGGACTCTGACTTCTATTTTTACGTCTGGTCTCAGAGCCTTCAATTGAAGTCTAGTGGAAGCAGTGGAATAAGCAGTGGAATGATCAACCTAAACAACAATATTTACATGTTTCAAAACTTACATTGATCAAAATGAATATTCTCTAGTAATCTATCTGGCTCAGTGCAGAGTAGACCTAAAATGTCTAGTCCCTGTCTAGACTATGACTTTTTTCGTACATCAGTGTATCTGGAGTTCACGTAGGTTGGCAACTGTCCTATTTCAGTTCAATGAATCTATAGCTTTGGGGAGATCCTATCGCTTAGAGAACATTTGATTAGAAATTCAAATCTCTAAGAAATTTCCATATACACATTCGCGGGCCCGGGCCCGTGCTCTTGTCCTGAATATTGAACTTCTGGAGCATTTCTGTCGTTAGGATGTTTATTTCTACGACGTTATTTGTTGTTTGCATTATTTGAAAATTATTTGCGCACTTTGTTTGTTTCTTTGATTATTTTGTTATTATGTTCTGTTTGCAGGAGCTGGCTGTATGAGGGGGCCCCAGGAAATTTAAGATTTTGCCTTAGTGTTAGTGTCAGCCCCTGGTTTCATGTCCCCCATAACTTTCTTTGAGGCTTTGAAAGAATACCATTTCTATTGAATTCATCTATTCAGTCTCGATCAGAGAGAGCAGGGGTGATAAGAACGTGATTCCTAGATAGCCAAGCCAACTGATTATGCAATAAGAGTGCTCCCAAAGAATCGCTCCTCATATTAACAATATCTCTCATAAAACTTCATACATATTTATGTACATTTACATATGTATGCTTGTATGTACATACATATGTATGTATGCATGTTTGTGCAAAAGCATTACATTTTGAGGCTTTGCCCCGTGTGCGTGTTTGCGTGTGTGTGTGTGCTGTGGGAAGATGATGTACATATATAATGGCCAGCAGACTAAGGGAGAGGAAGGAGGGAGGGGGAATAGTTCGGTCGCCGGGCTGGTTCCGGGGGCGAGGCGACCCGGTAATTACAACCTCACGACAATGTGCGACGTGAACAATAATTTTACGTGTACTTGCAATAACAATAACTCCGGAAGAAGACACACACACACTCACAAAGGAACGCGTGATTATAGTTGTTTTCCCGTGCATCTGTGTGAGGAAATGCACCAAAACACACACACACACACACACACACACACACACACATGAACTTACAACTACTTACGCACGTATGTATACATACATATATGTACATATATAAATATGTATGTACTTCTCTATTTCCAGGACACAAAACCAGTCTGACGCATCGATTTCCAGATGAATCCCAAGATGCATACATGTACATACATATGTACATATACATATATTCATGTGTTTATGTACGAGTATCTAATAATGACTGCAGAGTTGAATTATACATGCAATTAAATTATGTATACATACATAAATTTGTATGTAAATCTGTATCTGTATATATACATATGTACATACATATATGTACATATATATAAAATGGGGTTGGATTTTGTTCGCTTTGGCGGATTATAAAATAAATAAACAAAAATATTGAAATTAATACGATTTCTGCAGAAGAAACGAATAAACAAACAAACAAACAAACAAACAAACAGCAGAAGTGCATACAAGTAGAACCAAATGAGAAAATTGTTCGGCATAAAGCTGACAAACTAATTTTGAAGACAAAACTTAAGGATTATCCTGAATAGAGAAGCCAAAGCCAAAGAAGTTAACCAACCGCTTCTACAAATGAAGATGCGTGTGGGCGGAGGGAGACAGTGCGATGCACAGCAAACAGAGAACTGGAACCAAGGAAAAAATGCTAGGTATCTAGGTATAGCAAAACGAAAGCCAAAAACTAGATGAAAAACTTGGCTCTGGAAATGGCAGAACCGTAAAAGATAAGCCAAAGATGCAAGTCAAGAAACCAAGCAGACGCAAGCGGCAACAAGCAGCAGCAAGCAGCAGCAGAAAGCATCGCGCACAAGAAGAGAAGCAGTACATGAACGAGCGAGCGGGCCTGGTAAGAACAAGACAAGACAAGTTTCATATTGCAGTATGATGCACTCTGTTCTCTCTCTCTCTCTCTCTATTCGTCCCGTCCCATCCCACTCGCGCACTTGCAAAAATAGAACTTTGATGGAAAAAGATAGCTCCCCATCCCTCTCTCTCTTTCAGTCTTACCACAAAAGTTCGCTGCTTGATTGATAGCCAATGGGGGGCGCGCTCTAGAGCAGGGGATGGATGCCTGGTTTTCGGCACGGTCGGGGGGAGGCAGCCAGAAGGAACTGCAGCATAGAAAAGTTTACAACTTCAGAAATATTTGTATCGCTTTAAGTTTCGTGCTTGGCTCCACTGAGAAAAATAGAGAAAGACTGAGACAAAAAAGAGAGAGCAAAGAGAGGTTAAGAGCCAGAAGAGAGAGAGACAGAGAGAGAGAGAGAGAGGGAGAACGCGAGGGAGAGCACGTGCAATAAATGCAATTACCGCTGTGTCCGTGTATGAGACTGTGACTGTGTGTGTGTGTTTTTGTGCGTGTGTCTGTGAGTTTATGGGTTCAAGTTGTACATTTTCTTGATTCTTTTATAGACGATTCTGATATGAAGGGTAACAGAGGGTGTATGGGCACACACGCCATCATTTCAAAATTGCATATCCCTAATCTTGCTCCATCCACTGAAACGAATATCTTTACCATTGCACTTACAGGCTGAATAAATTGCTGAAAATATTACACGGCACATCTCTTCTATAGCATACATTTGGAATCCCACGGACTCCCCCAAATGTAAGCCATATTCCTAAAAGTACCCAAGATAAAACTATCGCTTAATTTGACGGTTGTATGTAAGAGGCGTTATTAAATGAATTTGTTTAATCTTGGATTCTTTTTAATGTAATTTTTTCAGTTGACAGCTGATTTGCTAGAATTATTATTACCACAGGTGTTATTCTTACATTTCAATCTCAAAAGGCTATCCATGAATGTCGTATGCATATGCATATGTACATACATATGTATGTATGTACCTACTGTAAGTGTGAACTATAGGCAAGCTGTTCACATTCCACATGAGCTCATCGTCCAACCATCTGGAAATTATGCGTATAGGGTATCAACTAGTCATACCTTTAAAACAATTTCTTGGCTATTTTATGCGTTCTCAAGACTTGAGAAGCAAACAACAAAAAGGCAAAAATAGCAATAACAATAACGAATAAAATCTACGAAAGAAACGACATTTTCTGTATACGCGCTGCCGCCGCTGCGCAGTCCAGTTCAAGCAGTCGCTGTTTGCCGTTTTGTTTGCACACTGCTTGCAGGTTGCTTATGAAGTCGCAGCGCTGCTGCCTAGCTGCAGTTGTTATTGCTGTTGCTGCACTTACGGTTGTCGTATTTTTATTCATTTTTTCCTCTGCTCGCACATACACATACATACATACATACATATGTATGTACACATGACCATACATATTTTTCTCTTCATATGCATTTTGATCTGCGTGTGTGTGTTTGCCTTGGATCAAATTTGTTGAATTGTTTATTTAGTACGTTGTAGCTGTTATTGCTATTGCCGTGTGTCTGTTGCGCTGTTGTTTCTCTCGTTTTATTGCATTTTTCGTTATTGTTATTATCGCTAGTACCAGCGGCAGCGGCAGCGGCAGCAGCAGCACCACCACCACCATCAAACAGCATTGCATTCGCTCTTGTTCGGATCCCATTCGTCGTCGTTCGCTGCTTACTTCCATTGCCGTCTCTTTCGTTTTTGGTATTTGTAAATTACATAAATTGTCTTGGACTATAAATTACGGGAAGATTATTATGGATTGTTGCTTGGCTTTTGTAATTCATACATACATATGTACATACATACATACATATGTATGGATCTGTGCTTGTGTTCGAGTGTGCCTGCCCATGTAGCAAGTATTGTGGTTCGAACGCTAGAGGCGCAAAAACACCAACAATGTTACCTCTCTGTCTACCTCTATTACTTACTGTGCTCTTTTTTTTTTTTTTTTTTTTTTTACCATTTTTATGTTTTTTAATAGAGATCTGCATTTAATGGTACTCTGGCATAGTTACATACATACATATGCATATCGCTCTCCGCTCTCTCTCTCTCACTCTTTAAGTGTGTGTGGGGGAACATAAATAGGTGTGTGCCTGCATCATTGCTGTTGTTTCGGATGCAGAGGTGGGGGCAGAGCCGGAGCCGAGGGCTTGGAAATGGGATATGGTGTATGGTGCGAGTATACGGAGGCGGGGGAATGGGATATGGTAATGTTAACAAATATGTGCAGCGCGTGACCAACATGGGTTGACGTCTTTCTGTTGCCTTCTTTCTTTTTTTTTTTGCAAATGACGCCCACAAGAGCTGGAGTGCTAGTGGGGCGAAGGAATCAACAGGAGCATCAGGAACATTGCTGAATAGGGAATTCCATCACAGGGGTTCTATCGAAAGCTGGAAAGGCAACCGGGACAATAGCTGCAGCTGAAAGGAGTCTTTAACCTTTATATGTACATATACATATGTATATTGGTGGATTGGCAATGTAGGCAGTTGGCAGTAATGGAATGGAATGGAACTCCATGGAAATGGGTTTCCCTCGAGAGAAACCGGTACTCGGTACAAGAAAGTCATGCCGAATCAGGATCAGGATCAGGTCATACATGCATATCTAGGTAGTGGATGGTAAGGCGTCCATCGATTGCGGACTAGAATTCAGTCTTGAAATTGCCGTTCTATCTTTCTCGACCGCTTACCAGTACTGCAGGGGCAGAACAACAGGGAACAGTACGAACACCTCATCTTGAATGCTACCAAAGGGGTATCCTGGTAACTGCTACCAGGACTGAAAAACAGAAAAGTTGAAACAGCAGTTGGCAAGTAATGGTATAGACAGGCATAAAGCCTCAGACTCGGACAAGATACATATGTACATTTTTCGCAGGCGAAATTTTCATACATTAAAGCACTTTCTTCATATTTCGCTGGCGGAAAAGTGTTACCAGCCGTAACGATTTAAACTTGAAACTGGTTAAACTTTTTTCGATTGCAGAAGAGAGCACTTCTTAATCTCTATATTCTTATAATTCTTTTAATTTTGATTTCAAATTTTTCTTCATTATTAAGTACATTCGTCCAGGCTTGCTAGCTTGTATCACTTCATTTTTGTTGTGCCTGCAAGTTCGCCAGCGAAAGATAGAATATACAAACATAGATACATTTCTATCTTTCGCTTGTTCATAACGCAACACCATCGGTTGTCTTTCTAGTATTATTCGGTATTTTATTTATGTTACCTCAGTGCTAAACAAATGTAGCTGGCGAAAAACAGAGATGTTTTCTCATGTTACTGAGTACTAGGCCGTAATATGAGATAAGCATGGAAAATATAATGAGAAAAACATTCAGCGGAAAGTCTTCCATCTACAGATGATACATTTTGCTGGACTGACCCCCTCGTGTTATCCAGCCCCCTCCCCTGTTGCGTAAGTGTGTTGAATCAAGGTATCGAAGGTATCATATCGAAAACTTATCAAATTGTGTTCATGGATCAGTAATGGTTTGAATGCTTCGTGAATGCTTTGTTTCTATTTCGATTCATGGCCAAGCGATTGAGACAATTTTCAAAGTGTAGAAATTTCCGCTAACAATACCATCAAAAATTTCACTTTATTCAATTTATGTGCATACATACATATGTATTTTTAATAAGCACACACAACACAAACACATGGAAAAAGGCACTTACAGTTACAGAGATATAAGCGTGCATACATACATACATACATATGTATGTACATATGCATTGTATATTTAACCTAAGCGACTGTACTTTGCATGTGGTTGTTGTTCTCTATTTATCAAGAGGTTTTTCAAATACGAAAGAACAATAAACACCCGCACGCACACAGGTACAGATACAATTGCGCTTAAATATGTAAGTATTCGAGTATTTCTTGAGCATTCTCGTTGGAATTGTATTTAACTAGAAGGAAAGACTATCTTCGAAGATGGATCGCACCGAAGCTTAACATACCCTTGGATAAATCCAGTTTTAAAGATCAAATTTGTCTGAGTTGTTTAGATTCATACTAAAATAATATTGTTTCTTAAGGAACTTAAAGATTAGCTCAAATTTTTATCAAATATACAGTTCGCGAATGAGTTTTCTTTTAGGAGACCTTTTTTTCCATTTCCATTGCATTATCATGGAGATTTTTTAAACATTGATCATTAATTGCAAGTCGATTAGATTAGAACTATTTCTGCATTTTCGAAATTTATTTATGCGATGCGAACAAACACTCTAGGGGCTAAGACGTGTCTCAAGGCAATCCGAAACAGTCCTTTATTTAGCCAAGTTTCCGATTGAGTTTGTTAGAGCAAACCATTTTTGGGGCTCAAAATAGTCTTACATTTTTTTGCAGCTACCATAGTGTGAAAATAGTTGTAGCCGTTTCAAAGGGTATCTAAAATCGTAATCATTCACACACACACATACACACACATGCTCTTGCAAACACATGCTTTCATATTGAGTTAACGCACTGATTTAACGTAACTATTCCAGTGCTCTCAAGTGAACATACATAGTAGTTAATAGGAAAAGCAACAAGAACTCGCAAAGACAGAGATAGATAGCTGTGGAAAGAGAGGGATAGGTAGGACAGGGAGAGAGAGCATGTACTGAGAGCAGAGCAACGGAATGTCAATGTGGACCAGAGAAGGGTGGGTGGCAATGAGAGCAGCCTAAGGAGCGAGCGAATGAATGAGTAAGAGAGGCCAAAGGCATAATAATAACAATCATAAATTGAAGAGTTAAACTAATAATGATATACAGCCATCTCTTTCGCACTCTCCCTCTCTCTTCGTAATACATAAATGTACATGTGCGTGTATGTGTTTTATAGTTAATAATAATAAAGTCGCACATACCTTTATTTAGTTGAAATTGCTGTGTATTTATCTTTACTCGGCTTCTTCCTCTGCGTTTCGTCTTCTGCTTCGTAGTTCGTAGTCTATGATTTTTGTTATTTGCCGTTAGTTTTTCTCTCTCTCTCTCACTCTATCTTATAGTTTTCACACACAACAGAATACAAAAAATGGAATGTGTAAAATTGTATTTATTAGTACGTTTTATTGTTCGTCGTTTTGGGAGCGTTTCTCTGTCATTGTGTGTGTGGATAGTAAATTATGCTATATGCTTATATACATTTTTGATAAAACACCGTTCTTTGTTGCGTTTTACTATTCACATTTGTTCTTTCCTCACACGTTGTTCTAACTTACACTTTTTTTTTACTATTTTTTCTCAGCTTTTCCTTTGCCTTTTCTTAGAATTGAATGTGTCGGCTAACGGTAAAAGCGCACTACCAAAAAACAAACAAAAAGAACAGGAGCGGAGCGAAACGGAACAGACGGGGAAACTCACGGGGACTGAAATCCCGTCACACGCGCGCTTCTAACACACCGTTATAATTGCCGCATTCGTGTATGAAAGTGCATGTGCAACCGCAAAACAAGTACACTCCGGCAGCATGTAACACACTTATTGTTGCTGTTACTAGTTTAATTTTAGTTATTGTTTTTAATGGAGCCGCGGCAGAGATAGAGGTAAAGATAAATGTAAACTACGCTACCTGCGACCAGCAGCCGCAGTAAAGTAACAGAGACGCGCTCACGTTAGAGCTGGAGAAACATCGACGTTAACATCGATATAATCGATGTTAGGGTCCTAACTGCAGACATCGATAGTTTTTTCAAACATCGATTTTTTTGCCAGACACCCCTAAATTTAAAATTTTTTCCAATTTGATATTCCGTTTAATATTCGTAGCTAACTAGGACCCTCAGGCTTGAGCACATAATTTTGTACGATTGATCAATCAATTGTCTACAAGATTGGTTAAGTTTAGTGACTCTTTTTTTTAAATTGTTTCTAAAATGACGTTTAAGCCAAGGTATAAAACTTAAGTGAGCATGAAATGCGACGTAAGAAAACGTAAGTGAGCATGAGCATTGTCACGTCATTTGGAAACTTAACTGGTGGTATGGACGTGTATATACCCTTCGCAAACCTTTTTCATTTCATTAATGTTAAAATTATTTTTTCCTAGCAGCTTTCAAACGTAATTAATAGTGCATTTTGCACATATCTACATTTTTTGACCCAATAATGCATTTGATGAATTTATTATTATTAACAAAGCGATCCCGATACCCATTTTCAGTCTTTATAAAAAAACCAAAAGCCGTATATTTTATGAGATAGAGACCTACTAGTTTCTGCAATAATTGGTGCCTAGTAAAACAAACTTTTCCTAAATTCTATAATATCCAGGTCCTAAGGGGTATGAAAATGTTGCAATTCCGTGCAAATGTTGTGGGACAATGTCGCTCGATTTGCGACACATGTTGCTGGCCCATACAAAAAAATGCTGCCAACGGTAAAATACGTAAGTGAGAGTGAAATGTAAGGGAAATTGTTGGGATGAAAAAGGAAATTGTTGGGATGATGTTATTCCACAAAATCCCTTAAAAAGTCCCAGAAAAAGTCCCAACAAGTACGGCAACAAAATTTCGGTATTTTTTGCAATTCGGTTGAGTTTCAAAAAATTCAAAAAGATACGTATACACAAGAGAACATTATTGGTGGAAAAAAAAGTGAACAAAGTGTGAAGTTATGCGGATAGATAGTTCAAACGTAAGTATTAATTTGAAATTAACAAAAAAATGCTTTTAAGAGTTTTCCAGTAAATTATTGGCAAAAAACCTTGGATTAAAACGAAGGTAAATGTTAAATACGTGGACAACCTCTCCAAAATTAACGACATTTTTTTCCTGGATAGACACCGATTTATCATGAATTTAGGTAAAAAAATTTTGTGGCGGTCGCTTCTAGTTTTTTTTTTAAATGTTTAAAGTTTAGAGTTTTATAGGCCAAAAATGGCTTGTGCGGTTGTTGTTGTTGTTGCTTTTTTGTGTGGTTTTTCATATTCTTTGTTGTCTTTTTAGTTGTTGTTGTTATTGTTTTGGGTATTTTTTTGTGTTATTATGAGTTATTTTAACCAATAAATAAGACAGCGATAGAAATGTGTTTGGTATGTATATATTTGTGCTGCGAAGTTAGCTATTTTATAGCTAGTTTTCAGTTAAAGTTTTCAGTTTAATTTCACACGTGTCTAAAATAGCTATAAAGTAGCTATACCGGTCTATAACTAAACTAAAGTAAACTAAACTAGCTATAAGTAATGACAAGAATAAGAGTCGTCTCGACGCTGTGGCCATTGCAACGGTAAATGGTGGGTTTACTCCTCGGCTTCAGAATCCTGTGGGAGATATGAATGTATAAAAGTAGTTGTGCTGTATTATAAAAATAGAAAAGTAGGCGCAGGCAAAAAATTTTTTAAAAAAAAAATCGCGCGATTGTGTGGATCGTATAAATCACCAATCGCTGTGAACAACTCATGGATCCGGTCCCTGTGATCTTCAAATCGTTTTTGAAATTGGAATTTAGCCAAGTAACCCACGTAGTGATTTTTTTTTCGTCCGTAATGAGGAATTTCTCCCCTCATATCTCTCCAGAGGCGCTCTTTATTCTGGGTGTGCGTGTGAGTGACTCTGTCAACAATTTCGGGCAATTTTTTTCTTTTAAAATGACATTGTGCCTTTGTAAAAAGGCCATCAAATCGTCTGAATTCATATTAATAAACGAGCTGATGGTGTGTTTGCAGCCCGTGCAAGACATAATTATGCATATATATTTGACACGTCTGTCTCCTTTGCCCAAGAAAATCAAATAGAAATGCCAGCGACCGGCGCGACAAAAATGGTAAATCCCATTGACCGTTACAATGCCGCGGCACAGTGTTGAGACGACTCGCATTCATTGTGGCCAGTTATCCTACTTTATAGCTAGTTTACAACTACTTTATAGCCATTTTAATATGTGTACAAATGAAATATAGCTTAATTTCAAAATAGCTATTTTATAGCTAACTTCGCAACACAAATAAACAGAAAAAGCCAACAACAACAAGCCCTTTTTGGCCTGAAAAACTCTAAACTTTAAACATTAAAAAAAAAAAAAACTAGAAGCGACCGCCAATTTTTACCTAAATTCATGATAAATCGGGGTCTATCCGGGAAAAAATTTCGTTAATTTTGGAGAGGTTGTCCACGTAGTTAACATTTACCTTTGATATAGTATATTCGACAGATGGGAATTTGAACGCTGAGACAGATGATGAGACGCGCTCACGTCCACCCGAAAGATTGATACGGCCAGTGTGACCATTCTATTTTTTATGTGTTTCTACTGTGTGACCATGGATAGAGTGTACGGTCTGACCAACTTAGCCAACTTAACCCCCCTCTATTTAAACAGGTGACCAGCTTTTGTTAAACTTCAAAAATAGTACTGTTTTTAGTCTCTTCTTGTAGATCAACCATCAATCACCTTTGTCCCTAATTATAACAAAAACCACGATTTCTTTTACCTGTACTGCGGAAAATTTCTTCAAGTTTCATAATTTTCGTGGAAATGTTTAAATACCGCCATGGTCTACAATGCTAATCGTACTCTGTCTATGATCAATATTTTGATATTCTGTATAATATTACAAGCTAAATAAAATACTGGGCACAAAATAAATAATTTTATCCGATAGATGAAACTATTTTCTACAAGGTTGACCAATTTTAAAAACACCGTTTTGTGGAATTTGTCTAAAATTAGGTTTAAGGCCTGTATCCAGCAGGAATCTGCTCTTTATTTTGGGTTGTGTGGAACTTAAGAGAAATAGTGTGACCAAGAACCAAAAAAAAGGTTGGTCACTCTCATGAATCAGCTGTGTTTTGTAAACAGCGCCAATTTTGAAAATGAAACTAAAATTAAAAAAAGGAAGAAAAGTAATTCTGACAATGAAGTGATTGTGTTGGTAGCGGCACATATTGTTGTAAGAAGAAGTACAGCACAGTCGGAGGCGCCAAAATGTCAAAATTATCAAAATGATTATTTTCCTTGATCCGCCAAAAACGTGGTCTTGCCTCAACTGCTTTTATTGAAGCAATCTTTTCCTCATTTTAAAAATTTGAATATTTCTATTTGGTTTTGCGCACATATTTTGCCTCCACCTCTCACTTGTACTTCAGTAATAATGTGCAGATATATTTTCCTGCCACCCTCATCAGCTGTTCTCACAGTCCACATTCGTGTGAATATCGATACTATCGATAAGAATTCGTGGATTCCGTTTACGTTTGCTGGGTACTGACTCCAGGAAAACACAAACGAAAAATTACTGGCCCAGTTTTTTTTATATGAAGTTTGGCAGTAATTTTTCGTTTCCGCGGTGCTGGGTACCCAGCTTTACATGGGGAAGCATAGAGGACCTAGAGGTGGCAAAAAAGTTGAGTTTTGGTTGCGTTTTGTTGAGTTTGTCCGATTTTCTGAATATTTCAACCCTGATCTGCCTGTCGTGGAATTATCCCCACTAATAACAACAAAAGTGTACAGCTCAAAATTTAAATGTTGGCGCGTAAAAAATAATTTATTATTAAAAACCATATAAACAATGTAGTCGATTTCTAAAATTCAGTCGGAAAAACTTAGCCAAACGCTAAAATGAATTATTATAAATTAAATAATTATAAACAATTGCCAAATATAAAACTTTTTAATTTCTGTACATATGTAATGTATGTACATATATGTACATATAGCCAAAATTCAACATATTTGCAATGGCAGCCATGCAATTTCAATGCCCTGCGGAAATTTTCCTTAAAAAATGGATTCCAAGGTTATTCGCAGCGTCCTCCAAAAAGATCCATATAGCGGCTATTATAATTTGGGATACATATTTAATATAAAATGGAAGCACTAGAAATGGAAATGTCAATGCGAAATTATATCCAAATACTCCACAGTTGCTGCAGACATCGTCGCCAACTCCATACATTGCAGCGTCGTTATTGTCTCTTGCTCTGCCACATAGAGCATCATTAGTTCTTGGGTATTCATATTAATAAAATTAAATAAAACAAATTTTTCGAAGACAAGCACGTGCCAGCAGCCGAAACTCAATAACTCAATAACTCAACTTTGGCATAGTGTAAATCCAAATTCTGAGTTATTGAGTTACCTATCGATAAATGAGGTAACTCACTGTAGTGTAAATAGGCTATAAATAGGCTATAAACAAAGAAGGCCAACAAATAAGTCCCTTTTCTTACATGTCAACTACACGGTAACTACACTTTTGCTACACATCAAAAACATTTCGCAGGTGAGGTGAGGTTAGTATGAGGCTTGCAATTTTCTTCGTCTGTTTTTGCCTGTTGTTCCAACCTTTCCATAGCCCAACGGTTGTATAAATTCGGCTCTGTGCATTATCTCGATGTTCTCTCAAAGAACGCACAAGGCACTTTCGTTCAAGCAACCGACTCATCAAACGTAAGTGAGCATGGATTGTCAGGTCATTGAACACTTGTTTCTTGTCAACCGGTGATATGGACTTTTTTATACCCTTATACCCTCCCAGATCATGGAGGATTTTAATTTGCGATAATTTCTAATTGGAATATCGTTTTATATTCAATATTCCCCCAAAATTTGCTTATTCGCCAGATTTGTTTAGTGGTTTTAGTTTTTAGTCTTTGTGAAGCGCCTAAGGAAAGGATATTATAGAATTTAGGAAAAGTTTGTTTTACTAGGCACCAATTATTGCAGAAACTAGTAGGTCTCTATCTCATAAAATTTTACGGCTTTTGGTTTTTTTATAAAGACTGAAAATGGGTATCGGGATCGCTTTGTTAATAATAATAAATTCATCAAATGCATTATTGGGTCAAAAAATGTAGATATGTGCAAAATGCACTATTAATTACGTTTGAAAGCAGCTAGGAAAAAATAATTTTAACATTAATGAAATGAAAAAGGGTAGATATACCATACCTCCAGTTAA
This sequence comes from Drosophila azteca, assembly GCA_005876895.1. Lineage (NCBI taxonomy): Eukaryota > Metazoa > Arthropoda > Insecta > Diptera > Drosophilidae > Drosophila > Drosophila azteca. The sequence continues at coordinate 20,305,083 of VCKU01000095.1, forward strand.
GTTTCCAAATGACGACATTTCATGCTCACTTACGTTTTCTTACGTCGCATTTCATGCTTAAGCTTTATACCATGGCTTAAACGTCATTTTAGAAACAATCTAAAAAAAAAGAGTCACTAAACTTAACCAATCGTGTAGGCAATTGATTCATCAATCGTATAAAATAATATGCTCAAGCCTGAGGGTCCTAGTTAGCTGGGAATATTAAACGAAATATCAAATTGGAAAAAATTTTAAATTTAGGGGTGTCTGGCAAAAAAATCGATGTTTGAAAAAACTATCGATGTCTGCAGTTAGGACCCTAACATCGATGTTTCTCCAGCTCCGAACACGTCAGCGCGGATTGAATAAAAACAAATTGTTTTCATCCCTCTCGTAAATCAAATTAATTGTAAATTACTCTGCCAGATTCGCTAGGCACTTAAAAGGTTCTTCTGTTCTGTTTCAACTGCTGTGCTACAAAAATGGTAAGCGAAACGCACGAACATACGTACACACACACACCGCCGACTAATACGTATACGTCGGCGATTTTCGTTGCTAATCTTCCCGATGTTGCTCAAACCCCACAGGTACTCATTGCTGCGGCAGTCTGCACAAAGAATGGCAAAGGTAAGTGGAGTGATCGAAGTATCCAGAAAACGAAGCATACATCTAATGCACTGCACTTTTCTTGTACACCTTCACCCACACACACGCACACGCATGCAGTTATACTGTCACGTCAGTTCGTGGAGATGACGAAGGCACGCATCGAGGGTCTGCTGGCCGCCTTTCCCAAACTGATGACGTCTGGCAAGCAGCACACCTACGTGGAGACGGACTCTGTGCGCTATGTCTACCAGCCGATGGAGAAGCTCTACATGCTTCTCATAACCACAAAGGCTAGCAACATCTTGGAGGACTTGGAAACGCTGCGTCTCTTCTCCAAAGTGGTGAGTGGCAGTGGCTGTGGCGACCTGAATGAAAGCGAGAATGAATGATGATCGATTATTTGATTCTTGCAGATACCGGAGTACAGTCACTCGCTGGACGAGAAGGAGATTGTGGAGAATGCCTTCAACTTGATTTTCGCCTTCGATGAGATTGTGGCCCTGGGCTACAGAGAGAGTGTCAATCTAGCCCAGATCAAGACCTTTATTGAAATGGACTCGCACGAGGAAAAGGTCTACCAGGCAGTGCGTCAGACACAGGAGCGGGAGGCACGCCAGAAAATGCGTGAAAAGGCCAAGGAGCTCCAACGTCAGCGCATGGAGGCAAGCAAGCGTGGCGGTCCATCGATGGGTGGTCTTAGTGGGCGCAGTGGTGGCTTCAGTTCCGACAGCTTCGGCGGCGGCGGTGTCAGTGGCGTCTCGAGCAGCGTCCATGCGCCTTCCATTGAATTGGACAGTAAACCCATTTCGAGCAAGGCGGCAGTGTAAGTGGGGAGTTCTTCCTGTCCGCGCGATGTGAGCTAATGCCAGACATGGTTCTTATCTCACACAGAAAGCCATCGTCACGCAATGCACTGAAGCTGGGTGGAAAGTCTAAGGACGTCGACAGTTTCGTCGATCAACTGAAGAGCGAGGGCGAGAAGATAGCCAACCTGGCGCCAGCAACGGCTGCTAGTGGCTCCGGATCGGCGAATAGCGCCAGTGCAGTCGCCAAGGCAGCCATGGCGGCCGACGTTCACAAGGAAAGGTATGTACCAATGGTGACTGACGTGGCTCGTTCACACTTGCTTGTGCTCAAACACCCACCCACCTACCTGTTCTGTTCCTGCTCCGTTCATTTCAGCGTTCATCTAAAGATTGAGGACAAGCTGGTGGTGCGTCTGGGACGCGATGGCGGCGTGCAGCAGTTTGAGAATTCTGGCTTATTGACTCTTCGAATCACGGACGAGGCATGCGGCCGCATCTTGTTGAAGCTGTCCCCCAGTCATGCACAGGGCTTGCAGCTGCAAACGCATCCGAATGTGGACAAGGAGCTCTTCAAGGCACGCAGTATGATTGGCTTAAAGAATCTGGCCAAGCCATTCCCCCTGAACACCGACGTCGGTGTCCTCAAATGGCGCTTCGTCTCACAGGATGAAACCGCCATTCCATTAACTAGTAAGTGTTGGTCGCTAGCAAACCCACCTTCCACTACCACTCTCTCGCTCACATCCATGATTCGTGGTTTTCTGCTGTTGCATTTTCGCTTCCACAGTCAACTGCTGGCCTTCAGACAACGGTGAGGGCGGATGCGACATTAACATTGAATACGAACTGGAGGCACAGCATCTGGAGCTGCAGGATGTGGCCATTGTTATACCCTTGCCGTGAGTAGCCGCCAGGGACTGGACTACTGTGCCATCCTGTCGACAGATTAAGAGATTGTTATTCATATTCATATTTTTGATTGTCCTCCGCAGGATGAATGTACAGCCGACAGTGGCCGAGTACGATGGCACCTACAACTACGATGCACGCAAGCATGTGCTGCAGTGGCACATTCCCATTATAGATGCCGCCAACAAATCTGGCTCGATGGAGTTCAGCTGCAGCGCATCCATTCCGGGCGACTTCTTTCCCTTGCAAGTATCATTCGTCTCAAAGACGACGTACGCCGGCGTGATCGCCGAGGACGTCATTCAGGTGGACAGCGAGGCGTCGGTCAAGTATTCGAGCGAATCCATATTGTTCGTGGAGAAGTACGAGATCGTGTAGTGTAGGTCCCTCCATGCCTACCTGAGTAGTACATAATACATACACCTAGAAATCCGTTCTAATTTTTTTTGGAGCGGTTTTGCGCGGTATGATCGATTCGATTCTACTACATGTTATAGATTATTTTATTATATTTGGCGGAGATCGGCTTCTCAAAGACACGACCGACCCAACAGAGTAATTCCAAAATGTAACAATGGCTAACGCGGAAACATTCTGCACTTCCATTTCCGATGCAAGCCGCTGCCTTTAACACGGCAATATTTTAATAAAAGAAAACGGTAATTAGTTGTAATTGGCGATTGAGAAGTGCTTTGTTTAATCCAGGTCCAGGCGTACTGCATTTCATTCAGAGTATTTTTTCCTGCAATAATATGAATAAACACATACACAAATTTAACTTTTAATTAACTCAATTGTGGCGCCCTCAACAACCTTTTTAATGTGTTAGCCCACACTGTCTTTGGTATTATGAATTGTATATCTGGTATCTTTACATCTGATGTCTATCTGATCTGGTATTTTTACAATTTCCCCAAAAGGATCATACCACTAAACATACAATATATAGATGCGACACTTCATACACTGAAATTGACCGCACCGGTAGCTGAAACATCAGCTACCGGGCGACGAGTAGTAGACTGGCGTGTGCTGTATGACTTAAGAAACGAACAGCACAGACTTCAGCTACAGGGAGAGTCGTGAGACTGGCGTGTGCTGTATGACTGTATGTGTGCACATGCATTCTCACGTACTTTGGGTGTTTGCATGTGTGTATGAACGCACAACTGATATTTGCGCTTTCTCATTCGCTTGTTTTGATTCTTGTGCTCGCGCCACCCTTCACTTAACATTTTTAAAGTCGACCCTTTTCTAAGACGCCAGCCATACAATACCAGAATAATTGTTATTTTGTACATGTTTGGATGCTAACTTTGTTTAATCTATATATATAAAAATGAATTGCTGTTCGTTAGTCTCGCTAAAACTCGAGAACGGCTGACCGGATTTATCTTATCTTGGTCTTGAATTATTCGTGGAGGTCTAGGGAAGGTTTAAAAGGTGAGAAAAATTCGAATAATTGCCGGGAAAATCCTCAAAACAGCATTTTTCTATTTCCCATACAAACATTGGGAATTCGTTTCGAAGCGGTCAGCTTTTCACAGTGAGCACCATTTCCGCATAGATGGCGCCACTGAGCCATGTTGCGGGGAATCGTGCAAATCTCTACTACCACACAATTTTCAGTAAACATTTTAGTAAATACTATAGATTCAGTTTAGAGATTAGATAAATTTAAATTTTCTTTGGTTGAGAAACTTTGTTTGAAAGTTGAAAGTTGATTTTGGTGAACGAAAATGCCATTTCAAATTAATTCAAAGAACATTTCTATGGGACTAGCACTTTCTTTTGACTAGCAAAAGCATTTTTCAGCAGTGCCCACCATTAAGCAATTATTTATCTGCAGCATTTAATAAACGACCCATCATTATGCCAATCAAAACACAGAAAAAAAGGGAAAGCAAAAGTACCGTCAAAGACAAGAAGAAAACACGGCAGGGGGTCACGCCCACAAACAGCAATAGGGGTCTAACAATCTTCAAATGCTTGGAATTGACCCCCAGATCTGTCGGCATCTGTAGCAAGAGAGTGGGTGGGAGACAGCGACGGCGACGGAGACGGAGATGGAGACCGACCTGACTGACACTTATCACTTCTGACAGTGAACGTGACTACAGCCAGTGGCAACAGCGAACGAAAACAAATGATCATGCCAGGCCAGACAGGGCAGGAGAATGATAGAGGAGAGCTGCAGGGGGATATTAACAATCTGGTTAACAACAGAGTGGTGTGGTGTGGTGTGGTGTGTGGTGTGGGGGGCAGCTAGTATAGAATATATATTCTATTATATAGAACATAATGAGCTGATATAAGTATATATATTCACAGAAATATATTTAATTGTATGGTGTAGTTTATTATACAATGATATATTTAATCACATATAAGAAAGTAATATGCGCTACAAAAATATATATGTATATCATCCTTGAATATGGATATTAATGATATTAATAATTGGTAATAAATGGGTCCATACGGATTTTAGTGCCATACTTGCGAGCAAATTTTGAAATCATCCCTATTTTTCTGATGCGAATGTCCATCCACAGACAGAACAAAGACAATATAAACACTAAGATGGACACGCCAGTCTACTACTCGTCAATTTCAGTGTATGAAGTGTCGCATCTATATACTGTATGGTTAGTGGTTCTGCCTAATGAGCAAAACTATCACCACTAATAGCAACAAAAAAACAGTAGATTCAAATTTAAGTATAGCCGCGTAAAATTTTTAGCTGAGTAAAAAGGGGCAAAAATACATGTAATGCTTAGAACAAATTGTTGAAACTAATTTTATTATAAATCAAGCATTTCAACAATACGGGTAATTTCATATTTTTTGTCTCTGAATCGTTTCACTGTTTCCGTGATCTTCTCAGGGTAAGAAAGTATGCTGGCAGATACTTGTCAGCGAGTTGAGCAACTACCTCTCGACAAAACTCAAGTAATATGCGGCAGATAATGGACCTTGGCAAACCAAATAGACTCCCTACCGTACGGGCTATGCTGTGGCTATTCTCTTCTCCAGTGGAGAGTTGAGATTGGGCAACAGTCCATCAAGAATGTTGAGAGTACTTCTTTCCATGCGAAAATTTTCTTTAAAAAAAGGCATCGGAGTTGTGCACAACATCTTCCTCCCAAAATGAATCATATCGTGGCTATTGCAATTTAGAATACATTATTTAATTGAAAAGAGAGAACATTATCTGCTCTTATAGCCTATTTACACTACAGTGAGTTACCTCATTTATCGATAGGTAACTCAAAAACTCAGAATTTGGATTTACACTATGCCAAAGTTGAGTTATTGAGTTATTGAGTTTCGGCTGCTGGCACGTGCTTGTCTACGAAAATTTGTTTTATTTCATTTTATTAATATGAATACTCAAGAACTAATGATGCTCTATGTGGCAGAGCAAGAGACAATAACGACGCTGCAATGTATGGAGTTGGCGACGATGTCTGCAGCAACTGTGGAGTATTTGGATAAAATTTCGCATTGACATTTCAATTTCTAGTGCTTCTATTTTATATTAGGTATATATCCCAAAGTATAATAGCCGCTATATGGATATTTTTGGGAGGAAGACGTTGCGAATAACCTTGGAATCCATTTTTTAAGAAAACATTTCCGCAGGGCAGGGAAATCGCACGGCTGCAATTGCAAATATGTTGAATTTTGACTATATGTATATGTACATTACATACATATGTACAGAAATTAAACATTTTTAAATTGGCAATTGTTTATAATAATTTAATTTATAATAATTCATTTTAGCGTTTGGCTAAGTTTTTCCGACTGAATTTTAGAAATCGACTACATTGTTTATATGGTTTTTAATAATAAATTATTTTTTACGCGCCAACATTTAAATTTTGAGCTGTACATTTTTGTTGTTATTAGTGGTGATAATTCCACGACAGGCAGATCAGGGTTGAAATATTCGGAAAATCGTACAAACTCAATAAAACGCAACCAAAACTCAACTTTTTTGCCACCTCTAGGTCCCCTATGCTTCCCGATGTAAACGAAATTCGAGTTTTGCCCGAAACTCAATAACTCAACCGTAGTGTAAATAGGCTATAATTCACCACCATCTGCACTTTACTAACAAGGGTCCAAACGCAAAGAGGACGTTTCAGTTGCAAGACGAATTGCAACTTTTCTGAGGATAACTCAGACACTTCCATGCACTTCAAAAGATTCTCCTCACTTTGCGTCACAGCAGTTAAAAGAATGAACTCTATTTCCGACATATTTCGTTAATTTTCGAACATTAATTACTTTGTTTTCAAAATGTGTCTTCCTCTTCCAAGACGCAAAGACGCAAAGTCGCTGTGGTGTAAACGGCAGTTCTGCTTCCCTGCGTCTTCTCCGATATCGATAGGTAACGCACCAGGTGTAAATAGCCTATCAGATATAACGACGTGACCAGATTTCAGCTTAGAAAAATAGTTCCATTGATTATATATACCACGAAAATATCCCTATTAATATTTTCGCAGTCAGAATAACTATGACCTACAATATATATCGATACATTGATTTATCGATATATTAACATCTCTAATTATCATTGTTTTGGTTTTTACTTTGTTTTTTTGTAATTAATTTTGCGAAAAACGTGAAATTTAAACGTAGCCCATGGAGACTCAACTGGAGAAAGTCTTGAGCGATATGTATGGCATCCGGATAATACCAATAACTTACTGAAAATCCACTTCTTACAGCGTCACACAACAGGACACGGTGGGTGCTCTGCTGGCGAATCGTCAGGGGCTCTGCCTTGGCGGTGAGTAGACCCCCAATGGGGGAACATGTGCAAATAGTTATGCCAGTTGTTAATAACGATCAATACCTTGCAGCCAAGGGCGACATCAACCCGAATGTCTCTGGCATCGGCATGGCCATATCCGATCAGGTGGCGGGGCTGGAGCCCAAGAATTCGTTGGCTCAATCAGAGGCACGTCATCCAACCATCTGCCTATACAGCGGAAACAGGTAAATGATCGACTTTTTTAATATGCCACTCAACCGACTTCTCCCCCGCTCCCGTGGCACAGGCGCTGCGTCATCCAGAGGAATGGAGAGATAACT